>JAJHZJ010000067.1:5214526-6414526 GCA_023548195.1 Bettongia penicillata ogilbyi | reverse complement strand
GTGTCTTGAACTTTTGCTGCAATCCTCTCTTTCTTACCCCATCCTATAAAAACCTGCTCTCAGCCTCTTGGGACCTATAAATAAACCAGCACCGCCCCCCCAAAGAGTTAATTGATCACTATTCAGCTGAAAGTGGCGCCTCATCTGAAAGAATCTCTGTATTTTCACAGGGATGACGCCTTAAAAAGAAAGCAGCATTTAGGTGTGTCCGCACAGATCACTCAGGGAGCCATCTCTCAGAAAAGGGGAGTTTGTCTTAATTTAAGTCTTTTTGATGAAGGCAAATATACATGTTGTCTTACAGAACATAAGCTTCTTGAGGACAGGGCCTCATTATTATTATGTTTTTTTGCCTTTCTGCCTCCAGGATCTGGCATAATATATAAGCACAAAGAAGTGGTTAAAGGAGTGGCTTGTTGACTGGTTGAGGAGGCATAGAGAGGTGGAAGCTCCAATTCCAGCTCTGCTGCTTACCTGTTGTGTAATCTTGGGAGATGCACTTAGTTTTTGTGGACTTCTCAATCTCTTATTTCTAAATCTATGAAATTATGGCACTATAAGAAATTCCAAAATCTATCTTGATAGCACTCTAACACTATATATACCCTATGTACATATGTGTATATCTGTATCTATTTATAATACTATACAATAATACACTTTGTTGCTGTCATTCATTCACTTTTCAGTGACCCCACTTGAGGTTTTCTTGGCAAAGATACTGGAGTAGTTTGCCATTTACTTCTCCAGATCATTTTACAGATGAGAAAACTGAGGCAAAGAAGGTTAAGTGACTTCTCCAAGATTACACAACTAGTAAGTGTCTGAGGTTGGATTTGAATTCAGGTCGTCCTGACTTCAGGCCTGGTGTAGCTGCCCATACTATACAATACCATACTATACTATATTATACTATGCTATTTATATGCTGTCCTGTACTATACTATTCTATATATCACACTATAGCATACCATATTATATGCTATACTATACACTACCATACTATTATCGTGTACTATACCATACAAGCCAAAGCAAGAAGCCAACCATTGTCTAAGAATCATGAAGATATACAAAACTTGACTCTGAGGTCCTTGGGCTGAAATGAGGTTCTTCTCTCAGCCATTAAGGCCAAGACTGTCTTCCCCCCTGAATCCAGGGCATCTCTCATCCCAATCAATTCTCCCTCATTCACTTTCCTCTCTTCACCACTTGATGCCTTATCACCTCACAGGTGGCTAAGTTTGACCTCTGTTGTTAGCCTCCCGGCCTCCAGCCTTTCCCCAGATAAACTGTCCCAACGGATGAATCTTCCTTAGGCACCTTCTTCCTTATGTTTCCCTTGCTCACAGTGGTCTCTAAATGCTTTTCCTATCAAATCCAAATTCCTTGGCCTAGCTTTCAAGGCTTTATAAAACCTAACCATTGGTCCCATATCTTACTGCTTTCCAACACACACACCCTCACTGTGGATGAAATCTTCACTACTCCTGAGGAAACATGGGATTTTGATATTTTTCTGTGTCCTTTTATCCATTCCAGTCCTCCTTGTTTAGGTTTCTCTCTGAAATGAGGGAATTGGACCAGGTGACTGTTGTCTTCTCTAGCTCCAGTATTCTCTGTTCTGAAGTCCCCTTTATCTTAGGCATTCTAAAGTTCTGTAAGTAGAGTGTCCTCTCTCTTCCTTTCTACTGAGCCAAATTGTATCCCTCCCCAAGACCCTGGTCAAGTTCAATGCCCAAGAAGACTTTCTTGCCCTATTAATTCAAAATGATTTTTCTTTATAGTATTTCCTCTAAATTCCTTACGATACATTACACGCACACACACACACACACACACACACACACACACACACACCCCACAAAATGGATTTGGGATCAGTAAGAACTTTCTAACTAGTGCTGTTCAAGAATGGAATGGTTTGATGGGACCAATGACCACCCATGAGTACTGAAGGAAACCCTGCATTTAGAGGAAAGCCAGACTAGATCATCCAGAAAATTCCTCTCATGTTTTGAATTCTGATTTTACATTTTGCATGAAGTCTGGCATTGTTTTCTAGTTATCTCCTGTCCAAAGTCTCCCCATATTAGATTATAAGGTCCCTGAGAGCAGCACAGAGATCATAGCTATGTTTCTAGTCTGAAGGAGGGACTACATACGATCTAGCCGGAAGAGATTAGGGAAGTTTTCTGAGCCTCTCTCTTCTTCCAGGAGAAGGAGACCCCTTTTGTCTGGTTAGAATGTTAGCTTTTGGGAATGGGGATTATCTCATGTTTTGTATTTTGATCTCCAGTTCCCAGAACACAGTAGGTAGCTTAATAAATATCTGTTGATTGATTATTTTCATGGCTTTCTCAGAGGTTAATGGTCCTGGGCTCAGTCAAAGGGACAAAGTAGACTTCCTTGGGTTTCCAATGGCATGAAAGCTCTTTGTGTCTCAGTGGAATGAGTTCAAATTCTGACTGCCATCTGCTTTCTACATGACCTTAAGTAAATCACTTAACATCTCTGAGCCTCAGTTTCCTTATTGCTAAGATGAGGGGGTATGATTAGATGACTGTTAATATCCTTCCTCTGTCTAGATATATGAGGACACAGGCTAAGTTGATTTTTTTTTTTGTATCTCCAGTGAAAATCATCTAACAGATGCCTAATAAATCCTTGTGGATTGATTGATGACAGTAAGGGGTTAAGTTGAGGGATGGCCATGGGATAAGCTAAGATGCTATTCCTGGGGCTGGCAGAAAGCCCTAAGTGCTTCTCCAAGGAAAGAAGCAAGAAAGTCCTTTCTTTACTTTTGCCCTCCTAAAAGCCTTGCCTGGGTTGTCTTGAGAGGCTGTGTAGGAAATATACCTAAGACAAGGAAAGGTCCTTCTTCTCCCCACTCTCCCACTACCCATTTGAACTGATGCAAGAGGTGGTACCCTAAGGTGGGGCCTGCAGATCAGGGCACAAAGGCAGAAGGGAGCTGCTATTTGGGGGTAGGTGAGGGGTAGGGTTAGGAAAAGAGAGAACACAGCAATCTTCTAGGTGGGCTCCTGTCTTCTCTTAATCACAGATCTAGGGGGTAAGCAGCCAGAACTCAGAGTTCTAAGGTGAAGGGTAGATACCTTATCTTGTCACTCTTAAAACCCATACAGATGTGTTGGGATGCTGCTGATCCTTCCTATTTATATCAAGTTTCCATTTATTAGAGTCAGAATTATTAGAATATAAATTCCTTGTGGATAAGGATTATCCCACTTTTGTACCTGTCACCAAATTTTAGCACAATTCTTAGCACAGAGTGAATGTTTAATAAATGACTTTTCATTCACTCCACTCCAAGGCTTTCAAGGTTATTTGGACTGGAGAGGGTATTTTGAAGGGTAATCCACTGGAAGGCTGAAAAACTTCAGACAATGGAAGCTGGAATTGTCTCAGGCTGCAGCCTCTCAGCCAGACAAACTTCATGTATTAGTGAAGTCTACCACCTGGCTCCAGAGAAGCTAAGTGACCTGTCCAAGGTCACACAATTTGGGTGCTGGAACGGGAGAAGGCACTTACCGAACAGGACTGAGAGCCCCACCTGGGGCTTGCCCTTTCAGCTATGTGGAAGTCAGGTTAGGGAAAGGATACCCTGGTCTTTGAGAACAGCCCCTGAGCTATGCAGCCCTGAACTGTTTGAATTCCAAGGCTTCAGACTCTACATTCCAAGGGCAGCGGTCAGTGAGAACAGTTGTGGCCTCTTTCAGGTGGCTTTTTGGTATTTCCCAGAAATGGGGAGGATATGTGAGGAATATATGGTTAGTCTTCCCATGGCCCTGAGAGGGATGCTGGAGTTCGGTAAAGATCAAGTCTTCGCCCGGGCACACTGACCCTTTCCTGGGGTTATGAGTCATCACTAGTGCTGGCCTTCTGCCAGCCTGGAGAGTATGGGCTTATCTCTGTCTCTCACCTATCTTTCCATTTTGTAAGCCTTCTCCCCTCTTAGCATGGCTTCCCCTAGATGTCCTCCTCCCCTAATACCCATCTTTGGTTCTTGTTCTCATCTGGCTTCCAAATGATCTCTGTGTTGTCTGATGAGTGTGGCCTGATGAGATCTTTAGTTATTTGACCTCCCAAAGAACAAGCATTTTCATGGAGGCAGGGGGAGGCAGAGGGCAAAACTAACTTCTATTTAACTATGCTGTACATACTTGTATTAATTAAATTTATATTCAGGCCATATATACCATATGTGCTCATCTCTACCATTAGAATGTAACAAAAACCACAAGAAGCATTTATTAAGTGCTTACTGTTTGCCAGGCATTGTACTGAATGCCATGGATACAAAGAGAGACAAATGTGTCTGGTGAGCAGGGATTTTTTTCTTCATTGCTTTTGCATTCCCGGCATTGGGCATGGTGCCCAGAAGGCACGTCAATGGTTCTCCATCAGGAAGGGTTAGGATTTTGTCAGTAGGAATGACCCTGAAGAAGAGGCAGAACCATCTGCTTTGCTGCAGCTCCCTGAAGACCATGGGACTTTTCCATCTTCAGCTGAACCTTTCCATGTGTGTCATCTTGGAGAGCAGGATCTGGCTTTTTTTTCTATTTGTATTTCCAGTGCTTTGCCATCATAAACGCTTAATAAATGCTTTTTTCTTTCATTCATTAAGGGATGCTTGATCGATTGATCGGGGCTCAACATGAGGAAGGCTATTCTAACAATTCTGGGCTCATAAGAATCTCAGAGCTTCACCTGAGGGGCTAACTGTCCAGACCACATGGGGATTCAGTATCAGAGCTGTCCAGTACTAAGGCAGGATGCTTCATGAGAGTACTGAGCTCCCTAGTGCTGAGCCAGAGCGCTATCTAGAGATGCTCAGGCAGCAGTGAGGGATGAGACCAGAGATTGGAGGACCATGGATCCCAAGCCAGAGGGGCCTTGGAGGTCATTCTGCTCCTTTAAGATATGAGAAAACTGGTTTGCCTGAGATGTAGGTGGTAAGCCAAGTTTCAAGTTCAGCACTTCTGTCTCTCCAGGCCCCTGGGCCTCTCTGTTCCATCTTTGGTGCCGTTTCCCTTTGCCCTCTGACACTGAGGACAGGCTTGGAGGTGAGGGGTTGGGGGAGAGAAGGCCCTAAGTATGGGCTGAGATCATGAGCTCCTTTCCAATCCCTGATCAGGACAGCCAGGGAGCCAGAGCCTGGGAATGGCCAGGCTGGGGAGCTGCCGGCCTCCCCTGGGCTCCATCAAGGCTGTGTCCAGGAGGTTTCTGGAGGGGCAGAGAGGGAAGGAGCATTCCTCAGGGGACCAGTCATTGCCAGGCCAAGACATTCCGGCTCCTTTGGCCTTCTTTCTGCTTCGGGCTTCTTCCCTCTGGGGTTTGGCTTCCTCAAGGATCTATCTTTGGTCCTGGGGATGCCTGAGAACATCAGTTCTTGGGGAGCACATCTCCCTCCCGGCATCCCTCCTGGAGACAACAGTCAAAGGCTGGTTTGGATAGTGGGAGTGAAAGGTTTCCTCACTGGCTCTGTTCCCCAAGCTCTGGATCCAGAACAAAAGGTGGGGCATTGGCACCAGGATATGGATAGTTCCATAATGGGGCTAACCAGGACATATTTAGGCTGGAGATCATGGGATTACAGACTAAGAACTAGAAGAGACCTCCAAGACAACTTGGCACAACCCCCTCATTCTGCAGGTGAGGAAACCAAAGCCCAGAGGGGATAAGTAATTTTTCTGAGGTCACACAGCATTACAGGTAGGATTTGAACTCAGATCCTCTGACTCCAAACCCAATACTCTTTCCACTATACCACATCCCATTGGGGCAGGGCAGAGGAGCAACAATTCACTTTCTAGTAGATGTATGATTATCTCAGGTCCTGAAGGCAAAGTTGATGTCAGAGTCTAAGTGCCTGAAAAACTGCAAGATATGGGCACAATATGGACCAACTAAGTAGCTTATAGTCTACATCCAGAGGTTAATTAAAGCATGGTCTGTCTACAGGTTGAAAGCCAGGATTCAGAGGTCTGAGTCAGGCAGGAAGGCCTAAGGAAGACAGTTGGGGCTCAGGTTGGGGCTCAGATTCTAAGCCAAAGCCCAAGGAAACAGGTGGGCCATGGAATTTGGCATCTCGGGATCTGAACCAGGCAGACCAGGCCATAGACCAGCAGGAGCAGAGTCTGTCTATGGCTTCCAGGACAGAGGCTTTTGCCCTCTGGCCAGTTTTTAAATAGCCTTCCTGGTGTGGGCAGAGGTGAAGAACAACTAGACTGGCAGATTGGTGATGGCCATCAGAGTGGGCAGAGTTGTGTGAGCAGAGGCCTCTGATCTCCAGGGAGCTGAGCAACTCTAACAGTAGAGGGAAAGAGCAAAACTGGACTGTCAGCAAAGTTTAAATTGGTGCCCTCCCAGGCCCTCTCTAGCATCCTGCATCCCATTCCTCAGGGTCTTGCTCTCAGGGGCTGTGAAGATCCCTGACTTGAACCTCAGCTCATAATGACTCAAGGTGTTTCCTCTTCTAGTACTATAAGCATTTTTGAGAAGGCCCCTTAAAGCCTTAGTACCAAAGGAATGAATTTCTAATAGTGGAATTGCAGACCCTTTGAAAGGAAATGGGGGAGATATTTTTGGCTGCTGGGCCTGGAGCCATCTGGTGCAATGCCAGTTCTGGCAGGGGGTCCTCTAAAAAAGCAGAGGTAAAGTATGGAAACTGTCCTATCTACCTTAACAGCTCTCCAAAGCTATAGTAACCAGAGAGACCTGAGAAGGTACCCTAAGAGAGAAGAGACTTTAGGCCTTTCTCAAAGAGAGAAGGGTATCTGCCTTTCCAGGCCTTTTGGGAATAGGAAATAACATGGTAATATTTTCTTGAGAATGGGGAGCTTGGGAGTTGGGGGAGAACTAAGCCAGAGAGCAGAGGACCCAAGGGAAGGAGGTGTCACAGACCTTCCTAAAGGGTCTCCCAGAAAGAAGAGGTGGCCCCAAGTTACTAGAAGCAAATCTCCCTGACCTGGGTGGAGCTCTGCCTTGTTAACCAAATGATGACTGGGATAGAAAGTCCCCGAGACCTGGAGCTTCCTAAATACCATAGTTAAGTGAGCACTTGAGAACCAGCACTCAGGTGGGGATTTACAAGGGGTGGCCTTTGTTGTCTTCTAGCACACAGATCAGAGGATTGGGAGGCAGGGAGCTTAGATCCTATGTCATGAATTCACTGTGTAACATCAGGCAAACCACTTTATCTCTTTAGTCTCAGTTTCCTCCTCTGTAAAGTGAGTGAGGTTGGATGAAATGTTCTGGAGCCAAGATTATGAAAGTTTGGAGTTGAAAGTGGGGAGTGGGGAGCTTCAGTTTTTTTGTCCTTTCTTGTATACTCAGGGCTTAGCTAAGTGCCAAGCACATAGTAGGTGCTTAATGCTAGCAGACTGACTTTGAGATCACCTAGTCTGTCTGACTCTTTCCCTTTTCAGGAGAGTAAACGGAGTGTCTGAGAGGGAGAGCGGCTTGAGAGGGAGGTGCGATCTTGGACACACTTCAAGTTAGCCACACAGCCGGAATTAGAATCCAGGCCTTCTGATTCCCTTGGTTACCACACCGTGCTCTGAGGTCCTTCCGGCCTCTAATCACTTAAGATTCTATGCTAAGCTCCTGAAGTGGTTCATGTAAACCATGAACTTTTCAGTGGTCCCCAGGGGATCTGGGAGGGGAAAGGGACCCAGCTTCCAGCCAAAGAGATTCGGTAGAAAACAAGGTTTTACCATCCCACAAAGGAGAGGCGGGGGTGGGGATATGGGGGACTACAACAAGACAGGCCCTTCTCCTTCTGCAGTTATCAGCAAACAAGGCCAGCCAGAGGGGAGGCTCAATTGTTGTCTCGATCCTATCTGAGGTCCTGGCAGGACGTAAGGCTCAGCCTCACTGACGGAGGAAGGAAAGACACCGAGTGAGTCAGCTGCTGAGAGCGAGTTGGTCTCCATCCAGATGCCCCCTCCCCTCCCTACCTCCACTCATTCCTCCCCCATAAAGGAAGGGCCCTGAGCTTGCTCAGCAGTATTCGAGACAGGAAATTGGGAAAGGGTCCCAGGGTCCGGCCCCAGGAAAGAGGCTGGGCTCCTGGCCGGACAATGATGCTGTACCATTCTGACTGACTGCCTCCTGGAGTCCTGGCTTCCCCCAGGCTCAGGACCCCAGGGAGAGCAAGGTAGCATGAAAGAATGAGCCCCGAAGGTCACAGGTTCAGCTCTAGCAAAAGGGACAGTAGCTCTGATACTCTTAGGCACTCGTCATCCTCCTGGGCTTCGTGCTTTGGCTGCTGGCTCTCAGAGAGTACATACAACCCTCGTTCTCTGGATAAGCTAGTCCCATGTGGCCCTGACACTGGCCTCTCCCTCCTCCTCCTCTTCCTCAGGGCTTTCTGACTTGTGAGTTGCCAAAGCCCTTCCCTAAGGGTTCAACCCAGGGATGTCTCCCTTGGAGCGCTCAGAATAGGATCTGGTTGAGTTTAGGGTCCAGTCAGGATGTCCCACTTGTTGTTCTGAGGACAGTCATTTTCACTCTTCCACCTGAGGCAGAGAAATTGCTAGCCATGGTGCCCAGGAAGTCTGGGTTCGAATCTTGCCTCTGGTACCAGCTCTGGGATCAAGGGTCTTAACCTCTCTGCCCCTCACTTTTCTTATCTGTGAGATGGAATGAATACTATGTATCTCATAGGGTTGTTATGAGGAGGAAAGGAGATAGCTTAGCTTTTCACAAACATCTCAGCAGTTTACAGGGCATACCGAAAGGCTTAGTTCTGTTTTCAAATAGTAAAGATTTAAACCACACTAAGACTTTTGGGACACCCCTATAACTGTTAGTTATCATTGCTATCAAGAGTCTTCTCTGATTTTTATGGGGGGAAGAGGTAGATTAAAGCCCCCCCCGCCCCATATGTGGCTCATAAGTGAATGCACAGTATGTGGCTGAACAGATCCTTGTAGGGCACCCTTCATCCCTCCAAAAGTCTTCTCAAGTTGCTTGTGTTCATGCCTGAAATTACGACATTAGCATCCTCTCTTTGACTCTTAATTTTTTTTTTGGCTCCCCAGATCCCTTCGGAAAAAGAAAATGCTCCCTTGAGAAGGAGAAACAGCATGACACGTGAGGGAAAGGGCTGAATTTGGAGTCAGAGAACATGTGCTGGAATTCCCTCTGGACAAATCCCTAAATCTCCCCAGACCTCAGTTTTCTCATCTGTAAAATGAGGCTATGGCCCATATTCCATATAATGATTAGTATGGGGAGGTGATCTTTCACATAGAAAAGTCATTCAACTGAGCCACCAGAAAGAGTGGAGTCCAAGGACCCCATCTCTTGTCTTCTGGAGTAGCCTTGGGTCTCATTTAACTTCTTTGGGAGGGGGTGGGGTAGGTAAGGCTCCGGAGCTGCCCCCCAAGCTCTAAATCCCCAATCTGTGACTCCGTGACAAGGTCTGGCAATTGTCTAGAAGCAAGACCCTGGACAGATGAAGCATGACTTTCTAGACCCCAGAGTGAAATGTGGCCGATATCATAGGAGTGAGAGCCAAGCACAATGCTGGGCACCCAGCATGCTGAGGGAGGGAAGAGACAGGACAGATGGGCATGCTGGGAGTGGGGAAGACAAACTTTTGTAGACTCCGGCTAACTGGGGTTCAGAGAATCATAGCTCTGGAGTTGGAGGGGGATCTCAAAAACCACCAAGACCACCTCCCTCTTTTTAAAGATGAGGAATTGAGGTGACTTGACCAAGGTCAGACAGGTGGTGAGCATCAGAGGCAAGATCTGAACTCAGATCCCAGTACATGGACCAAGTCTCTTTCCTGGAAGAGGGCTGTAGAGGAAGGACCCTGCCAACTGTAAAATCTGTTCTCTTAACTAAGAAAACTGAGGGGGCAGCTGGTTGCAGCAGGAGGTAACTCGAGTCAGAGGGGCAGGGTGGAGGAGAGCCTGGGGAAAGGGAATTAATGACAAGGATGGCCATTTCTTAAAGGTCGGCAAGCTGGGACCAGTGTTGGCCACCAGGTGTCACTGTCACATTGAGAATGGGAGGTTCTGTATGGCGCAAGGATCTAATACCTCTGCCCTTTCAGAAATGAAGGAAGGGAGATGGGGGTGTCATTAATCCACACTGAGGTGGGAGCTGATAAGGGACTGGGGATCTGGAAGAGATTAGAGGTCATCTACTCCCTTCCTCCATCCCCAACCCTGTTCCCATTTAACATGAGGAAACTGAGGTCTGCTTACATGACTAGTAAGCCAAGTCAGAATTTGAACCCAGGGCCCGTGACTTCCCATTGTTTCCTCTGTACCACACTGGCTTACTTAAGATATTCACCCTCCAAGAGGGGTTCAGATTTTATACTAATGATGATAATTTTGTAATTTGCAAACTGCTTTAGGGACATTATCTCATTTGAGATAATTTTCCTAGAGGAATTAGGAAAGTCCTCAGAGCCTTCAAGACTCCTGAAGGAATGAAGGTAGGATTTCAGACATTGTGGTAGTCAGCAGAAAAAAGTCTGCCTGGTATCCTCAATATAGAAGAGAAATTATAATTTCTATAGCACTTACTATTTGCCAGGGTTTGTGCTTTACAAATATTATCTCATTGGAGCCTCATAACAACCTTGCAAGGTAGGTGTTCATATGATCTCCATTTTACAGATGAGGAAACTGAGGCAAACATATTAGGTGACTTACCCAGATCACACACCCATAGTAGGGTGAGTTCTGGACCTGACTCTGCCCTTTACCCAGATAAGGTGGGGTAGAGATGGTTTTCATCTCAGCCTGAGTAAGAGGCCTCTCACACATGGCCATTTGAGAGGGGCCAGGAAGACTCTGACCCTCCAAATATCTCCCTAAGCACCTGCCACAGATTCAGAGGATGTTAGAATTGGGCAGAGATGGGGCAGGGGGATCCTTAGAAGTCACTGAGTCCAATCCTCTTATTTTATTTTTATTTTATTTTATTTTTTTTATTTAACATTTTACATTAATTTTCACAAAATTTTGAGTTCCAAATTTTCTCCCCTTTTCTCCCCTCCCCCCACCCCAATACCCCAAGCAATCTAATTTTCCCTATCTCCAATCTGCCCTCTCTTCTGTCATCCCTCCCTTCTCTTGTCTCCATCTTCTCTTTTCTCCTGTAGGGCCAGATGACTTTCTATTCCTCATTAACTGTATGTCTTCTTTCCTAGTAGCAACAGCAATACTAGACAGTTGTTCCTAAAACTTTGAATTCCAAATTCTCCCCATCCCTCCCTCCCCACCCATTCCCTTTGGGAAGGCAGGCAATTCAATATAGGCCATATCTGTGTAATTTTGCAAATGACTTCCCTGATAGTCGTGTTGTGTAAGACTAACTGAATTATCCTCCATCCTATTCTGCCCCTCATTGTTTCTCTTTTGTCTTTTGATCCTGTCCCTCCCCAAGTGTTGACTTCAAATTGCTCCCTCCTCCCTTTGCCCTCCCTTCCATCATCCCCCCCGCCTTGCTTATCTCCTTCTTCCCCGCTTTCCTATACTGTAAGATAGGTTTTCATACCAAAATGAGTGTGCATTTTATTCCTTCCTTTAGTCAAATGTGATGAGGGTAAACTTCTTGTCTTTTTTTTTTTTTCTCAGCTCTCTTCTTTATCCCTCCACTACCTTAATTTCTTTTAAGCTATGGTCCCATCCTATTCAATTCACTCTGTGCTCTCTGTCTCTATGTGTGTGTGTGCATGTGTGTGTGCGTGCATGCGTGTACATGTGTGTGTGTGTGGTCCCACCAACTACCCAGATACTGAAAAGTTTTAAGAGTTAGAAATATTGTCTTTCCATGTAGAAATGTAAACAGTTCAGTTCTGGTAAGTCCCTTAAGACTTCTCTTTGCTGTTTACTTTTTCATGCTTCTTCTCATTCTTGTGTTTGGAAGTCAAATTTTCTTTTCAGCTCTGGTCTTTTCATCAAGAATGATTGAAAGTCCTCTATTTCATTGAAAGATCATATTTTCCCCTGAAGTATTATACTCAGTTTAGCTGGGTAGGTGATTCTTGGTTTGAGTCCTAGTTCCTTTGACTTCTGGAATATCCTATTCCACGCCCTTCGATCCCTTAATGTAGAAGCTGCTAGATCTTGGGTTATCCTGATTGTATTTCCACAGTACTGAAATTGTTTCTTTCTAGCTGCTTGCAAGATTTTCTCCTTGAGCTGGGAGTTCTGGAATTTGGCCACAATGTTCATAGGAGTTTCTCTTTTTGGATCTCTTTCAGGTGGTGATCGATGGATTCTTTCAATACTTATTTTGCCCTCTGGTTCTAGAATGTCAGGGCAGTTTTCCTTGATAATTTCATGGAAGATGATGTCTAGGCTCTTTTTTTGATCATGACTTTCAGGTAGTCCCATAATTTTTAAATTGTCTGTCCTGGATCTATTTTCCAGGTCAGTTGTTTTTCCCATGAGATATTTCACATTCTCTTCCATTTTTTCGTTCTTTTGGTTTTGTTTGGTGATTTCTTGGTTTCTCGTAAAGTCATTAGATTCCATCTGTTCCATTCTAATTTTGAGAGAACTATTCTCTTCAGTGAGCTTTTGAACCTCTTTTTCCATTTGGCTAATTCTGCTTTTGAAAGCATTCTTCTCCTCATTGGCTTTTTGAACCTCTTTTGCCAATTGAGTGAGCCTAGTCTTCAAGGTGTTATTTTCTTCAGCATTTTTTTGTGTCTCCTTAACCAAGGTATTGACCCGTTTTTCATACTTTTCTTGAATCTCTCTCATTTCTCTTCCCAACTTTTCCTCCACCTGTCTAACTTGCTTTTCAAAATCTTTTTTTAGCTCTTCCAAGGCCTGAGCCCACCTGACATCCCCCTGGGGTGTCTGGGGTACTGAGGCCCCGCCCTCCACATCTTTCCCCAATGGCGAGAATACGTCCTCGTCCTCGTCATCAGATCCGAATGTTGGGATCATTTGCATTTGTTGGAAAAAACTCTCTATAGTCTTATTTTTCTTCCCTTTTCTAGGCATTTTCCCAGCCAGTTACTTGACTTCTGAGATTCCTGTCCACCCCCGCCTAGATCCGCCCAGCTAGTGCTTGGGGTCTGAGGTTCAAATGGGCTTTCCACAGCAAGCTTTAGTTCTGGTGCTGAGGTGGGGGCAGGGCCGCCTCCCAGGCTCGGCTTCCTCAGGGGCTTTATGCAGAGGCCTTGAGTAATAGAGCGGAGTGGGGCAGGGCCGTCTCACAGTCTCAGCTCCTTCAGGTTGTTTATGCAGAGACCTTCCGTAATGAAGATCCTGCCTGCTGCTGAGGGAGTCCGGGCGGCCGCTCCCCGCTGCTGCCTCCGCTGCCGCCCACGCCTCTGCCTCCGCCACTTCCTGCCCTGTCTCTGCCGCTACCGCTTCCTCCCGAGGGGGCCCAAGTCATGGAGACACTCCACTCCCCTCTTCCACCCAGCCATCTCTCTCACTGACCTTTAGCTTCTGTGGGCGGAGGAACTTTCCCGGCTGCCAGAGCTTCCGTCCCTGAAGCCTGCTCGGGTCAGCTTCTCTGGGGCCGTGGCCAGGGCAGCGCTGGGGGTGGGGTCCGCTTTCCGGAGTGCGATGGACCCTGGGGACGGGTCTCCAGGGCTCTCTGGCACGGAAATCTCTTCCACTCTGGTTCTGCACACCTTTCAGTGATCCAGAATTTATACGGATCTCTTTTTACATTAATTCTATGGGCTGTGGGTTGGAGCTCGTAAATGTGCGGCCTTCTACTCCGCCATCTTGGCTCCGCCCCCCCAATCCTCTTATTTTAAACTTAGCAAAAACAGCAATGATAATAATCATGACAGCAACACTCGTTTGCAAAACACTTGAAATAACATTTCTGAGAAATGAGACTAACCACGAAGAGAGGCTAATGACCTACCGAAAGTCACAGAGGGATTGGCCCATAGCCCCTCTCATCAGATCTAACCATAGGCCTGCTCTCCCCATCCCCTTGCCCCTTTAAAGCATGAAAGTATTCTCATCACTTCTAGATAAGCACAATGCTGTAATCAGAGACTTGCATCTCTGAGAGCCAATTACGTTTTGTTCTCCTAATTACTCTGCCCTAATTTTCTAAAGACTAACATCTTGAGGAAAGGATTTTTATCTCTTTTGCAAGAGGTCCATTTGTAGGAAAAAGCCAACTAGAGGTTGGCCAAGGTGTAAGTGAGCCTGGTAAGGCCTTTGGAGCCAGTGTCAGAGAGCCAGGAGGCCTGCTTGAAATATGGCAGCCATCGGGAAGGGAACACCACTGTGGGTGTGGGGGAGGGGTGGTGGTTCGGAAGTCTGGAGAGCCTGTACCACTCACTCAGTCAATGCCAATAGCCCATCCTGCGCTAGGTCATAGGCCCTACCTGGCTCATCCTTTATCCAGTGTCTTGGTCAAAGACAATGATCCACATAATGGGATTTTCTAGGGCAACTGTGGCCAGAAAAGAGCCTGCAGAATCCCAGAGTTGGAAGCTTACCCCTTTAAATGCCAAAATTTGAACCATAGGTCACAGAGACATAAGGTCATAAGATATGGAAGAGAAAGAAACACCAGAGAACACAGAATATCCAGTATCTTCATTTTGCAGAGAAAGAAACAGTCATGGAATCTTGGTACAGGAAAAAACCTTGGACAAATGCTATTCCAAAGTCTTTCATTTTTACCGAAGAAGAAACTGAAGGAGCACAAGGATTGTGCTGGACTGGGAATTTTGTAGACCTAGGTTTACATCCCATCTTAGACACTTACTAACAGTATGACCCTGGGCAAGTCATTTAACCTCTTGGGATCTCAGTCTTTGTAAAATAAAGGGGTTGGAGTCAGAGATCTCAGTGATCCTTTCCAGGTCCCAATTTATGGCCCTATGAAGCCCAGCAGGGGAAGTGACTCAACCAAAGTCACACTTAATTTATTTAATTCAATTAAGCACTTAATCTGGGCAAGGTGAAAGTCAGGGTGCTGTAATGGATAGAAAGCTGGCTTCAGACTGGGAAGACACCAGTTCAAATCCCACCTCTAACGTACTGGCCCGGTCACACTGTCACTGACTGACCCTTTCAATCTTATAGGAAAGCACTTAAGATCATAGAGACAGTGGCAATATGTGTGAGTAGAGTTTCCTTACTGAGAATTCCCTTCACCAAAGAAATCATCAAGGTGCTGTCCATAAAAAAAGTATCATAGGATATATGGTATCCATAATCCATAATATGTATATATATATATACTTATCCATAATATGTATATCCATATGTGTATATATATATACATATCCACTATATATATATATATATATATATATATATATATATATATATACACACACACACACATACATATATATGTCTTTGGAAATACAAAGATATAATACGAAAAATTTTTCCCTGCCTTCAAGGAGTTTATATTCTATGGGAAGGATAGAACTTGTGGACAGACAAATAAATATGATATAATTTGAAGTGCATGGATAATTAATATAGCATGATATGATGCTACTTCTAAATTCCATTCTGACACTTGGGTTGGCAGAGTAGAAACTCTTTGAAGACAGGAGTAAATTCCCTTTTGTATTTTTAATCCCAGTTCTGGCTCACAGTATGGACTTCATGTCTATTGATTGACTGACTGAACCTGTATTGACAGAATTGATTTTGAAAGGGGGCCCTCCCCTCCCTTGACATAAAACAATGTACCCACCTGCTGAATGATACCTGAAACCCCTTTCAAAGGGAACAAGGAGTGACCCAAATGCAAACATATACACACCACAGGCCTAACTCAATAGAACTGAGATTTCCCTAAAAGCATGCTTTGCCAGCTGTATACCAGGTACCTGAGGAAGGGACGAGGTACTACAAAGGAAGGTAAAGGGGCTGCCAGGGGCTGATATATTTTGGTGACTTCCCAATTGTGTCAGAGATCAGTGATGGTCCTTGGGAATTCAGAGGCAAGTTCTTGACTGGTCACTGGACTTTTCCCTGAATGATGGTTGACAACATGATTCGAGATCTAAAGAGGTATCATTGTCTCCTAGGGCTGTCCCTTCTAATGGCCTGGGGCTCTGAGGAGAAGGAAATGTCTCAGCATCCACATCTGTAAGCAAGAACCACTCCCAGGGATGTTTTCCCCACTGAAGACAATATCTTTGTGGATATGAAGGTCTGATATGGGCCACTCAACATTGGCAGCTTGAGAAGCAACAGAAGGTCACTACTCACCCAGGGAGAATTCAGGAAGGGTCAGAAGTGGAAGGGCATGGCTTCTTTAGGAAAGAGGAGATGTATGGTTTAAATTTCTACTTCCTATTCTTGAGTCCCTAGAGGAACTTTGATGCTTCTTTCAGGAATCTGACCAGACTCCCACTAGACAACCAGCCTGGCCCAGAGATGGTCAATCCTTTCCTTTTGGACCTTGCCAAATCATCTTGATTTGGAGCTGGTGGGAAGGTCCCCAGCCAGTGGGAAGTTCAAATCCCCCCTGATTCTCTGGGATAAGTCTAGGAGATTCCCACACCCTAGAATGTGATCTTTTCAGGATGTCCAGAACCCCTCAGGGCCAATGGGAACATTATGATATGATAAAACATAACATATAGGATACATAATATAATAAAATGTGATATAATAATATAATATGATATGACAGTGTAACATAATATGACATGACATAATAAACTATACTACTCTAATATAAATTCTAAAGAACTTATATTATCTAATCTATAGCTAACCCCAGTTCTGGCTCACAGTATGGACTTCATGTCTGTTGATTGACTGACTGACTGAACCTGTATTGACAGAATTTATTTTGACAGGGGGCCCTCCCCTCCCTTGACATAAAACAATGTACCCACCTGCTGAATGATACCTGAAACCCCTTTCAAAGGGAACAAGGAGTGAAAAGTCTTCCACACTTCATAGTTGAACCCTGAGTCCACCAATGAGTATCCTTAGCCCCACCAACCCTATACACCAGCTTCCCTGACCTTGTACCTTGTAAGTAATAAGGATGCTAATATAAGACATGCTAGAACCCAATCCCATGGGCTCCCACATCTGTAAGCAGCTCTCAACAACTCTCTGATGCCAAACTTACCTGAGGTTGCTGGGTGGTTGAGGGTCTCTGGGGAGACAGAGCAGGAGTCCGAGAGAGCTGCTGGTTCATTTTGTTGATGACCAGTTCAGTGATTAGCTGTCTGTCCTCTGCCTGGTGTTCCCCAATTAGAGGCATTGCACAATCCATGACCTGTCACAGAAAAGATCATAGGTTCATGGACTCAGATCAAGGATTCTTGGCCCAGGTTCTGAGACTGGCTTTAAAAATATTTTGATGTATTTCAATATAATTGGTATTGTATTTTGTGCATTTAAGAAAATTTTTCTGAGAAGGGGTATAGAGTCTTCACCTGACTGCCAAGGTGGTCTCCGGCACAAAGATGGTCAAGAACTCCTGACCATGGCGAGAAGGTCTCTTAGAGGAAATGTAATCCACCCTTTCTCATTTTACAGATGACCCAGGAAGCTTGGGGGAATTTAAACCTAGATCCTGTGACTACCAAGTCATTGTTCTTTCCTTAAATTCCCAGACTCATAGAAGGTTGGAGGTAGAAGAGACCTCAAAGGTGGTCCATTCCAATATCCCAAGCTAAGTAATTCTTATCATTAGAAATGTCTTCTTTTTTTTCCATTTTAAATAGATTTTTATTGACATTTTTTGTTTCTGCTGCACCTAGAGTGGGGGGTCCTTAATTTAGGGTCCATGAATTTATTTTTTAAAAATTTTCATTACTTCAATATAATTAATTATATTCCTTTGTAATTCTATGTATTTTATTTTATACACTTAGAACTGTTTTCTGAGAGGGGGTTTGTAGACTTTATCAAGTTGCCAAATGGGGTTCATGACACACACACAAAGGTTAAGAACCCCTGCCTTCTAGAGAAATGTCTTCCCTTTTTGTATGGGGTTGAAAACTACATCTTATAGCTTCTACCGCTTGGTCACAGATTTAAGGAATTCTAGACTTAGCAGGACAGCTAGGTGATACAGTAGATAGAGTGCCAGACCTGGAGTCAGAAAGACCTGAGTTCAAATCTGGCCCCAAATACTTGTTAACTGTGTGACCCTGGCCAAGTCACTCAACCCTGTTTGCCTCAGTTTCTTCATCTGTAAAATGAGCCGGAGAAGGAAATGGCAAACCGCTCTAGTATCTTTGCCAAGAAAATCCTAAATGGGATCACAAAGTGTCAGACAGGACTAAAACGACTGCAAATGACAAAAGACTTAGAGGGGACCTCTGGGTCACCATAACTGAAAGAACAGTCTCTATAATGCTCCTGACGTGTGATGGCCCAGCATCCATAACAAGGAGCTCCTTAGTCTGTCTTAGGACAGCTCTGATGGTTAGAAAGTTCTTTCTTAAACTGAGTTGAAATCTGCCTCAATTCTGAACTCTGAAGCTATACCCAGATTAGGGGCCTGGGGGTTGCTGGATATTAAAGGGTCACATGTGACAAAGTGCTGTTGGCAGAGGCCAACAGTGCTGGGTACACAGTCCTGGACGACAGGACAGTCCTGAGCCCAACTGGCCTCTCTGTCCTTGGGAGGAATACAATGTACAGTCAGAAAAGCCTGTCTCTTTGGAGAGCAGCTGGAAGGAGGAGCCTTTATACAAGCCCTCTCTTGGCCTCCTCTATTGATTGTCAGCTTGGACATTACTGACATGAAACAGACATTGAGACCATCAAGATACTTATTACAGTCGTCAGGGTCCTGGGGTGGGTTTCTCACTGACAGAAGGGGAAGGGAATAAATATTTATGGAGTGCTTTCTAGGTGCCAGGCACTGTGCTAAAGTGCTTTATCAACATTAACTCCTCTGATCAGCAAAACAACCCTGCAATGTGGGTGCTGGGGACATTATTCCTATTTTACAGCTGGGGACACCGAGGCAAAGAGAGATTGAGGGACTTGTCCAGGATCACACAGCTGCTAAGTGTCTGAGGCTAGATTGGACTTTGTGACTCAATGCCTCTTGCTAAATCCAGTGGCCCATCTAACTGCTTCTGAAGTCTCACAGTGGTAACCCTTCTTACACAAGGACTCCAAAAAGCCTTCCAAGATGGCAAAGGGCCCTGGAACCAGGGCTGGACCCCTTACAAAGCAGGAGCCCTTTCTCATCACTAAACCTCACATTTATACAGCACTAGCAGCCTGTAAAGGACTTTCGCCAGCACTATCTCCCTAATTTGTGAGAAGTAGCATCTGAATAACCAAACCATGCACATAATTGGATAATAATGGCTAATAAGCATATGGTGCTTCATCTGTGTCATTTCATCTGAGCCTCACAGCAACCCTGGGAGGTCGGAGCTATTATTGTATAAATGAAAGAATTGAGGCTGAAAGTGGTTAGGGGTCTGCCCTAGGGCAACTAAGCCTGGAATCAGAATCTGAGTTCAAATCCAGCTTCAGACATTTACTAGCTGTGTGACCCTGGGCAAGTCACATTTGCCTCAGTTTCCTCATCTGTAAAATGAGCTAGAGAAGGAAATGGCAAACCACTGTCACATCCCTGCCAAGAAAACCTCAGAAGGGGTCACGAAGAGTCAGATATGACTGAAAGAAGACTGAACAGCGACAAAGCAACCTGCCCAGGGTCACAAGCAGGATTTGAACTCAGATCTCCAAGCCCAACACTTTACCCACCGTCATCAAGTTACCTTAAAAAGGGCTACGAGGCTCTAGGACCAGGTTGCCTACAAAAAAGAGAAGTGGTAGAATTTGAAGGAGATTTTGGAGTACATGTGGAAGGGGAAATCAGTGTAAAAGTTGGCCCAGAAAAGTCTCTGAGGAGCTGGGGGTGCCACAGATAATCCTCAGTGCTGATCAGCTTTGCACTGACTGTTCCAAAAGCCTGGAATGCGCTTTCTCTTTCCCTCCATCTACTGGCTTCCCCGGCCTCTCTTCAGGCTCAGCTCACACCCTGCCTTGCTTGGGGGGCCTTTCTGGTGCAGCTCCGGAGAGCCGTCCCTGGGAAATGACCTTGCTTTTATTCTGCATATCCCTTGTATGCACACAGTTGTTTGCATGTTACCTTTCCCATTGGACTGTGAACTCCTTGGGGGCAGGAGACAGTTTGGTTTTTCTTTGCATCCCCAGTGCTTAGCACAAACATACACTGACTAATTGGAAAATTCTTGTGTATGTTTTTAAGGAAAAAAAATATTAAAGGGCTTTCTTGAGGGGAATATCTCAACTCTGGCTCTCTATCACATGCTACCTTGTACTGATATTCAACTGTGTGCGGATGGGGGATAGGAGAGGGTGTTTGTCTTATAGACTCTGAAATCTTTGACTCTGTGATCCTAAGCGCAAAACCCAAAGCTAAGCACACAGTATAGACTCAGTCTTAGAAGGGAAGGAGAAAGGAAGGGAGAAAAGAAGAAAGGAAGGAAGGAAGGAAGGAAGGAAGGAGGGAGGGAGGGAGGGAGGGAAGGAAGGAAGGAAAGAAGGAAGGAAGGAGGGAGGGAGGGAATGAAGGAAGGAAGGAAGGGAGGAAGGAAGGAAGGAAGGAAGGAAGAAGGGAAGGAGGAAAGGAGGAAATAAAGGAGGAAGGAATAAAGGAAAGAAATGAGAAAGAAAGGAAAGGAGAAAGGAAGGAAAGAAGAAAGGGGGAGGGAGGGAGGAAGGAAGGGAGGAAGGGAAGAAGGGAGGAAGGAAGGGAGGGAGGGAGGAAAGAAGGCAGACAGAGAGGAAGGAGGGAAGGCAGAAAGCAAACCATGGCTCAATTCTCTGCCAAGTTTCTTCTGGGACCCTAACTCTCCACTGCTATGGGTATGATAGAGCACCACTAGTGTGCCTCCAAATCTGGAAGGGACAAACAAGGCTTAAGGGAATAAATGGCTAAGGACTCTGCCAGAAGTAGAATTAGGCACCACCCTGAAGGTGGCCAGAGGCCATGGTCACTGTGTTTCAGAGAATCTTTCCTTCCCTGCCACTCTATGCCCTCACCTCCCTGCCCTTCTTGTTCCTCTTACTTCTGCATCATTTCTCTCTTCTTCATCTCCCCTATCTCCCTCCCCCCGTTCCTCTCCCTTTGCCTTCCTCTCACCTCTTCCTCTTCTCATCCCATTTCCTTCTCTCTCCCGTATCCTTTTCCCTACCATCTTCTCCTGGCATCTTCCCCCAATATTTCCTCAATGTTCAAATTTGAGACAACATTGTCATTGAGCTCCAAGTAAGAATTCATGATCACATGAGAAAGAGAGAGAGAGAGAGAGAGAGAGAGAGAGAGAGAGAGAGAGAGAAAGTAGCCAAAGCAGTGGGCAGTAGAGGCATAGGGAAATGTGGTTAAGGGCCATGGCTAAAAGCAGGGGCATGGCGAATTCTCAGAAAGGAAGTTATTAGAGAAATCAGCCAAGCAGAGAGTGATGGTGCCACAAAACTTACTCATCCAGCCCAGCCACAAGAGGGGCACATGGCGTCCAATGTGTGACCCATAGGACATCCACGAGACAGCCCTAGATGTTCAGCTCCCTCCTCCCAGGCCCCCCTCCCACGCCCTGGTTGGCAGCAGGTCTTCATGCACATGGCTGTATGTAGGAATCATGTGTCCTTTCCACAGGCAAGATTTCTCATGGGAGGAGGTGGCCCTTATAGGGGGTGTTTGAAAAGCTCCCAGAAAATCCAGGGGTTTCTGAAGTCTATGACCCTATGATCCTAAGCTCCATCCAAGTCCAGGAACTACAGGACCCAATATTCCACCACTGACAGTTTATTACTTTGGGAAAAGCACTGCTCTCTACCCTCAGAGGCAGCAAGGTAGCCCAATAGTTAGTGCATTTCATTTGGAGTCAAGAAAACCTGAGTTCAAATCCAACCTCTGACACTTACTGTGTAACCTGGGCAAGTCATTTAACCTGTTTGCCTTAGTTTCCTCACCTGCAAAAAAGGGCTGATAATAATAATTAACAGCTTCTACCTCGAGGCTCAAATGAGATATTTGTTTTTTCAAAAGAGTGCTCAGTACAGCACCTGGCACATAGTAGGTGATTTATAAAAACATATTCTCTCCTTCCCTCCATCCTTGTTTAAAACACAAATACCAGAAGGGCTAACATATTGTCCTCGATACTCCCATTTATCAGATGCTTTTGTAGTTGGCAGGAAAGACCAGGTGGAGGAGGAAGAGGTGGCAAAAATGCTACATCCCTTCTAGGTCTAAAGCTATGATCCTGTCATACTCAGTGCTTCGTTATTGCTATTAGAATGTAAGCTCCTTGAGGGAAGAACTTCCTTTCTATCCATTCCTAGTGCTTAGCCCAGGGTCTGGTATATAGTTCTCTGCTTAATACAGTTAGGTCCTAGTTAGTGGGATTAATTAATCCAGGAGGTGGCTGCATTGTTAGAATTCATACTATATATTTCCATTCAGTTAGAACCAACGGCCATATCTGATATATATATATATATATAACTATGAATGATGTGAATTCAGATACATGGGTCCCCTCCACAGGATTCATCGTTAGCACAGTGATTCCAGGCTAGTTGAGAGGAGAGCCTGACATATTGCAAACATAGTGATATGTCCAAGGTCAGACAGAACAAAAGCAGAGTTCTTGACTTCCATTTTCCAGGGATGGTAGATTTTGTTTGTTTTCTAATGCCACAATATACTTCGTCCTCCTCTCCCAGGGAGGATGGCAACTGAGCAGGGGTCCTAGGAGACAGCATGGTGTTGTCTCTGGTTTTTAGAATACAAAAGGCCAACAAGACCTAGAATTTGAAAAACTGTCACCCCCTTGATGACTGGAGATGTAGGGGAGGTTCTGCTTCCTAGGACCATAAAACTCAATAGTTTAAAACACTCCGCTATATCAAGATGCTATTTCTCAGCCCCATGAACTTCCCCCAGGTCACTGAGGCTTCTCTGTGGCTTCTTAACAAAAAATGAGTTATGGACCAAGGGATGGCCACCTTGACTCTTTCCTTCTCTCATCCAACATTAAGTCCAACCTGCTGGCTGAGTCAGACTTACCTCAAAAATGTAATCCTTCCCATCCTTGCCATGTACAGCCTTGACAGCACAAATATCCAGGCCTCCAAAGATCTCAGAGCAGGAATCCACCCACAGCTTATATCTGTGAAAGGGAAAGGAGGCACAGGTAAGGAATGGGATGGATCCAAATAGCTCAGTGAATAACTCTGCCTTTCATCTAATCCCTCACAATCTTGATTCAGACCCTAAATTCCTGAATTGTATCTTTGCACACACTGTGACTTCAGCCCAGCATACTCTCCTTTCCTCTCTGTCCATCCACATGTCTCCTGTCCTTAGAGGTTCAACTTTATCCATGAAGTTTTCCCTCTAACCCTCAAACCCCCTCAGTGATCTCTCCCTCTGCTCTTGACGCTTAGTAGGTACGTGACCATCAGTCTCAGTCTTCTCATTTGCAAAATGGGAATACTGGTACAGTAATCCTTACCTCACAAAGTTGTAGTCAGGATCAAATGAAGTCATTTTTGTAAAGCGTTCTGTAAATTCCATATATTTTGTTGTTTTTATTATCATTACTGTTATGTAACATTTAAGAGTCTGTACCTTCTCAATAGTATGTAAATGCTGCTTTGGATTGGTCATATAATCAAGTCTTGCCTCTCCACCTAGACTCCAACTAGGCCCTTTTAAGGCAAGGGTTGTGTCTTATACACCTTTACACGTCCTGGCACAGACCTGGATGCAAAGTAAAAACCTAATACATTTTGTTGAATGAATGAATAGCTGGATGAGTAGAGAAATGGATGGACAGTTAATTGGCTGAATGGATGGACAGATGAATGGATGCATAGTTAAATGGATGGATGGAAAGCTAGATAGACAGATGGTTGGATAGATAAATGAAGGAACAAATGTTTCAGTTTGTCTATCCACTCTTTGCCTTCTGTTCCTGTATTTATGCTCGTCCCTTCAGTTGTCCCCTTTTCAATCTTTGGGGTGCTCAGAAAGTCATGCTATGGGCTCAAAAGCTTGCTTACTCACCTGTCCGACATAGCAATTTGCTCTAGCATTGCAGATCCAGTGTTCGTCTTCCAGTTGCCTGAGATGGATGTCCTCCTAGAATAAGGACCCAGGCCGGGCCAGGGGCGACAGTGAGTTATTGGCTGAGAGGAGGGCAAGAATGGTCTCACTTCCATGGAGCCAGTTGATAGTTTTCCTCCCCCTATCTCCATTTTCCCTGGATTTGGGGTCCATCTGTTGGGTCTAGAGTCAAGTTCAGAGGCTACCTCTCTTGGCTAAACCATTAATGGTCAATCTCGGTAGGAATTCTGGAGAAAACTTTATGCTAACTCTCAGGATCATTGATCTAGAGATGGAAGGGACCTCAGAGGCTAACCTCTCATTTTACAGATGAGGAAATTGAGATTCAAAGAAGTTAAATGACTTGCCTCAGATCTTTCAGAGTTCTCCTCATTTGAGGTCTGGGCCATTACCATCCTCTAAAATCTATCTATTAGGCCCTCCATGGTGTAGTAGGGGAAACTTCCCCGCCCCACTAGACATGGAATCTGAGGGACTAGGTTAACATCCTGGCCTCAGTACTAATTAGTTGTATGATTTGGGGGGACTCATTTGATCTTTCTGAACCTCAGTTGCCTCATCTGTGAAATGGGGATAATGATTTTCTACCCATGTCACAGGGCTACTGAAGGGATTAAATAACTTAATGTATGTACAATTTTTTATAACTTTAATTATATGATCATAATAGCTAGCATTTATATAGTGCCATAAGGTTTGCAAAGTGCTTTACAAATAGAATAGTGACTGAATAACAGTAATGGGCAATGATTATTGGTTATTAGAGGAGAACAGCTAACATTAAATAAGGCATGCTAGACTGGCTATAATTAATAAATAGTCTTAAAAGCTAATTCCCTACTGTATTCATCTGGGGCCGTTGATCCACAAATTGGATATTTTTTCTGTGTTTCTTTGCCATTTTTCTTGGGAATACTGGTCTCCCAAAAGCTTGATTGACTTTTCTTCATGATGGAGAAGCCATTAGCTCTACCTGCAAATACCTGTTAATGTCTTTTAAAAGGGTAGAGGTCTTGTCTCTATCATGGATGATTAACTATCTGGAAAGACCAGTCAGGGTTGCTTTTTGTAGATTTCCATGATATGGATATTTCCTGGTTTCCTTCCTTCCCATGTGACTTCTCAGCCTTCTCTGCTGAATTTTCATCTGGGTCATGCCCTTCTAAACTCTGTCCTCAGGCCTCTTCTCTTTTCTCTATAACCTCTCTCATGTGGTGATCTTAGAACTCTCTTGCATTCAGTTATGATCTCTATCGAGAAGACTCCCAGATCGATAACATCTAGCTCTAATATCTCTTCTGAACGCCGTTCCTATCACTAACTGCCTTTTTACATCCATATGGACTATTTGTGCCTGACCCATGCTCTCCCTCCTCACCTCTGACCCATGGTAGAGCCTTCCAAGAGTGTACTGGTTTGGTCAGCCACAGCCGGACATACTACAGCTTGACCCCAAAAGAGTGACGCTATTTTGGTCCTCTTCGAGTACAAAGGACAAAAACCACAATGGTCTTTTCAACACCCCAAATTGGATGTGCTGTAAACATCTCAGATTCCACACATCCAAAAGAACTCGTTCTTTTTCCCTCCAAATTTCCCATCACCACCATCCTCTCATTACCCAGCCTCACACTCACAGTGTCATCCTCTGCTCCTCGCTTGGGCTCACCCCAAATATCCAATCTGCTGTCAAATCTTCTAGTTTTTACCTTCACAGCATCTCTTATGACCATCCCCTTCTCTCTAATCACACAGCTGCTTTTCTGGTTCAGACCATCCTCATCTATTGCGTGCACTATGTAACAACCTTCTAATGAGTCTGCCTTCCTCAGTTTCCACCCCACTCCAATCCATCTTCCATGTAGCTACCAAAGTGATTTTCCTAAAGCACAAATCTGACCACATCTCTCCTCTACTCATTAAGTTGCAGAAGTTTCCTATTGTCTGCAGGACCAAATAAAAAAATCCTCTGTCACTGAAAGTTCTTTACAGCTTGGCCCCTCTCTCTCCAGGCTTCTTACACTTGACTCCCTTCTATGTCTGCTGCCAACCAGTGACACTGGATTTCTTACTGTTTCTCCCATAGGGCACTCCAACTCTGACTCTACCTTTATATCCCTCCCCCTCTGACCTGAAATGCTCTCCCTCCTCACCTCTGACTCCTAATTTCCATGACCTCCTTCAAAACTCAGGCAGCCCATATCTCACCTTCTGCAGAAGACCTCCCCCTGCCCCAAACCACCAAGGTTAGTCCCTTCCCTCTGAGACTTCCTTGCATTGATCCTGTATATATATCCTATATGTTCATTGTTATCCACCCATTAGAATGATTTCCTTGATAGCAAGCTCATATTTCCACTTTTCTTTACATTCCTGATCCTAATTAGAGCACATGGAACCCAATATTTCTTATTGTTGTTCAGTTATTTCAGTTCAATTATTCATGACTCCAATTGGGGATTTTCTTGGCAGAAATATTCGAGTGGTTTGCCATTTCCTTCTCCAATTCATTTTACAGATGAGGAAGCTGAATCAAATAGGGTTAAATGACTTGCCCAGGGTCACACAGCTAGTAAGTGTCTGAGGGCAGATTTGAACTCAGGTCTTCTGGACTCCAGGCCCAGTGCTCTGTGCACTGTGGTGTCCCTTAGCTGTCCCAGAACATAATAAGCACTTAATAAATGTGTTATTTGTTCTAGAAGAGGACCAACATCATGAAAGTAATGTCTTGGCTCGCACATGAATTGGATTTGAGTGAGGCAGAGCCAATGTTTATTGACTGATGGGGAGGGGGGGGCAAGAATGGCACTATGGAAGGGCATTGGCTCCGAAGTCAGAAGATCTAGGATCAAACCTTACCTTTGGCACTTAGCACCTAAGTGACCTTGGGCAAGTCACTTAGCTTCCCTGAACCTTTGTGACCTCCTCTGTGAGATAAGGAGACTAGATTGAAAGGTCTTTGAGACCTACTCCAGCTCTAATTTATGAGCTCCTGTTAAAAGTAACTGATTGTTATTTTAAATGGCAAAAAATATGTAAGTTTTGCTTTTCTTCTTGTTAAATTAAGAAAGAAACCATATAGCTCTTCGTGAACTATAACCAGATTCCCCCCTGCCCCCCAAAAAACCCCGTTTAGTTTAATATTATGGTTGGTTAAGAGAGATGGAAAACAGGTAAGGAAAGAGGAGAGAAGAAGAGAGGAAAGGGAAAGAAAGAAAAGGAAAGAGAAAGAGCAGGGAGAAATGGAGATTCAGCCTCAACTTTTGCCAAAATCCTATATATTCCAGATTTAATTAATTTATAAATGTTGCTCTTTTTGTAAAAACAAAACAAAAAAAAAAGCAAAAAAAAAAAAAAACCAACCCAATTCTTTAAGTCTAAAAAAGGGTAAATATTGCCAGAATTTATTACTAAAATTTTAAAAACCATGAAGTTTGAAATTCTTATCCTCAATTTTAGTGTGTGTGTGGGGAAAATATTAGATTCTTCTTTTGTGAAATGGTGAGTATTCTATTTTCTTTTATTTCATAGAAAAAAGTAATGTGGTTTCATGAATTGAATATACTATCCTGTGATTATAGCCCACAAACACTTTTGATGGCCTTACCTCATTTCTTATTTTCACTGGCAAGTTGGGACCCTAGAGGATACCTGACTATCTTTCCCTCTCAGGATTCTGGGGAATGTAAAATTATGTCTTCTTCTAATGATGACCTTTTAAGGGCTTATCCATTAAAGATGTTTAAAACTATATTACTCAAAGGAGGGAAATAATACTACCAGATCTCATACCATATTATAAAGTAAACCCTCTAGGATTGGTTAAAAAATAGAGAGGCATATCAATAGAACAGACTAAATAAGGGAGAATTAGAAACAATGGAACTAAATAACCCAGTGTTTAACAAACCAGAAAACAAAAGTGAAAAAATTAGGCTTAGACCAAAACCTTTTAACAGATTCCACAATATATACTAAATAGATACATGACCTTAATATTTAAGGTCCTATTATTAAAAAAAAATGGAAAGAAAATCAGGAGCATGTGCTTTTCAAAACTAAAGGGTAAGAGATGAATTCTTAACCAAACCAGGGATAGAGGCAATTACAAAAGATAAAACAGAAAACTTTGAGTACATGAAACTGAGCACCTATGATGAGAAGAGAAGCAGTCAAATGGGAAAAAATCTTGGTGTAAATTTTGTTAATAAAGGATTGGTATCCAATATACATAAACAATGAACACATTTATGCACACATTAATGTACATACACACATAACATATATATATATATAATGTGTATTTATGTATATGTGTGTATATATATGATACATACATATGTGTATAACCAAGAGCCATTCACCACTAAATAAGTGGTCAAAGGATATGAACAGTTTTCAAAAGTAGAATAGTAAACTATTAAAAACTACTTGAAAGAATGCTCCAAATCACTAATAATAAGAGAAATGAAAGTCAAAACAATCCTAAGCTTTTCACCCTCCACAAACTAACAAAGATGACAAAAAATGGGAATAGTCAATGCTGGATGGGATATGGAAAGATAAGCACACTAGTGCATTTTTGGTGGAGCTGTAAAACAGTAGAAACCATTTTGGAAAACAATTCAGAATTGTGCAAATAAAGTGACTGAAATGTCCATACACTTTGATCCAGAGATTTCATTTCTAGGCTTGTACCTCAAGGCCATTGTTAAGAAGAAAATCCTAATATAGTTGAATATTTATAAAGACTTTTTTTGTGTGTGTGATAGCAAAGACTTGAAAACGAAGTAAATGTCCATTGATTGGGGAATAGCTAAACAAATTGTGGCACATGAATGTAACAGAATATTACTGTGCTCTGAGAAATGATGAACTTGATGACTACAGAGAATCATGGAAAGATCTACATGAATTGATGTAAAGGAATCAGAGCTAAGAAAACAATATACACAGTAACTGTATCAATGTAAAGAAAAGGAAAAACCACATACAAATAAAAAAGATCAAAGGTGAATATTGAAAAATTATAAAGAAAACACATGACCTGAAAGAAGAGATATGAAAAGTCACTCCAACCCCAATCCTTTGATAAGGTGGGAGGTTCACAAATATTGTACATTATTCTCAGATTTTTTTTTAATATATCGATCAGTTATGCTCATTTTCCTCTTTTTCTTTTTTTATATTTTAAAATACTATTTGTTATATGGGGTGTCTCTCTTGGAGGGAGAGGGATAGAGATACGGGGAAACTATGGGGATGTAAAAAACAAAATGCATTGATAAACCTCCCCCCTTTTTTTTTTAAAAAAAAAAAGCTATGCTATTATATAGCATAAATGGTATCTCCTCTTGGTGTTTCCCAGTGGGTTGAATCCAACTAAGCTAAGCGTCAGATCTCATTTGCAAGACAGGACCTTCTAACCCCTACTTTATGAGAAAGAGGCCTGTGGCCCCAAGGTTCCAACTCACATATAGGCTTTGTAGTTGCTGCCAATCTTTTGGATCCGGATGTCATATTTGGCATCAATGAAGGGCTCAGCTGTGGCATAGGTCTGGGTGAGGGCCACCACACTGGCGATGTCCTGGAAGTCATAGTGATTCTCCACCTTTACCTGGTATTGGAATAAGTATGAGAGAGAAGGAGAAGCAAATGGGGAAATGGAGAAGAATTAAGCAGCCTTCTGTGAATCAGGCCCCCCAAAGCCATTTGACTTAAAATCAATTCAGATGATTGCCTGGCTCCCACACTTTCCCAGAAGTCTCTCTGCCTCTCCTACTACTTTATAGTTCTCTAGACTTCTCTTCCTGGGTTCAGAAACCCTCCCTGGTCTTCTGCCACTAACACAGTTCTCTCCCACCCTCAATAATTTTTGGAACAGAAATCTAGTCAAAACAGGGAAGAGAGCAGGAATTCTAAACTTTGGGTCCTTTTGATGGTCTGGTGAAGCGTACCCCTTCTCAGTATAATGTTTTAGATACATTTTTAAAAATACACAGGAAACGAACTACAGTGAAATATAGTTCTCAAAAAAAAAATTTAAGTCATGGATCTCTGGTTAAAAACCCTTGGAATACAGAGAGAAGAGAAAGCCATGGTATTTTATTTCTTACCAACCCTGCTTTTAATTTTTTTTAAAGTTCACTGTCTACATTCTGTTAGCTCATGACTGAAACAGCCTGGCTGAATTTGCTTCCTTGCTAGACCTGGAATAGTCTGGCATGGAAGGCTTTCTCCAAGAAAGGCTTTCAAAATATGGCGTCCTTTGATGCTTGGTGGCAAAAAAAAAAGAAAAAAAAGGGTTTCAGTTCTGGATAGATACTACCACCACTCTCCATAGCATTAGGGTGAATGCAACCAGTTCACATACTCAAAGTAGGACAATACTATCTGGTATTATTGGGATAGAACCAGGGCTCTTGGCTGAAGAAATAGCCTGACTTTGAGAACTGACCCTAAGATTTGGAGTTACACAGTAGACTAGGGACTCTCTCTCAGTGTGGATGTTCACCTTGAATAGCAGAGGGAAGGAGAGAATAGGATCTGAGCTGTTTTCAAAAACTTGTCCCTTCCCACATGCATATCTGGTCCTCTTTGCAGCTGTCTTGGTTCCGTGTAACTTACCTTCCCCATGCCCGAGTGTGCATGCCCGATCTTTACCACCACGGGGAACGTCGGTAGTGTCAGCTAGAGACAAGAAAGGAGAGTAGAATTGACTCAGAACTTTTTGTCCCTCATCCAGCACCCGGGCCCAGGCCAAATCCGCTGCTTTTCCGAGGTTAGGGCTGACCCTGGCTTGGGCCCCATGTTTCTTCTGCCCAGGATTCCACTCCTGGCCAAGCTCCCCCTGAACATGGCTACAGTGAACAGCTGGTGAAGGAGAAGCCAACCTTGCTTCATCAGGATCAGGTCATGCCAGACTAACCTAATTTTCTTTTTTGACAGGGCTGTTATTAGGCTGGTATGGAGTGAGTGTAGAATAGGAGAGAAAGGGCTGGGCTTAGTATCAGGAAGACCTCAAATCAAAACCTCCCTAATTCTTACTGTATCTGTAAAATGGCACCTACCTCCCTACAAAAAAAATGGTTTTTGTGAGGATAAGCTAATATTTGTAAAACATTTTGCAAACCTTAAAGCTCTATATAGATAAGCTATTATTGGGCTCCCAAGGAGCAGATTAGAGGTAGGAAGGGGAAGCTAGAATGAGGCAGGTGTAGATGTGGAAGTCGGGCCAGCTGTGGAATTTTCATGTTTCTCAGGCCAATTCCTGGTATTTATCCAGTAAGTCATCAATAGTGGGGGACAATTTGTATGGGAGGGAGCTCCCATACTGGGAGTTCCCTGGGCTGAACAAATGACAACTCAAACATGCATTCCTTCACAAATCTGCATATCTGATCAAGGAAATGTCATAGATTTATTTAACTTATCTATTTTCACGTATATTATTTTTGACAATCTTTTTTAATTTAGCATCTTATTTTTAACATTCATTTTTAAAACTTTGAATTCCAAATTCTCTCCCTTCCTCTCTCCCCACTCTCCCTCACTGAGAAGGCAAATAATTCGATATAAGTTATACATGTGTAGTCATGCAAAACATTTCCACGATAGTCATGCTTATTTCACTTATATTATTAACTTAGCATTTAAATTATATTTTAGCAAAGCACTTGAAGATTCTCATAACATTTTTGTATATAAGTTGAAGAAATGTGGGCTACATGATAGTATAGTGAGATGCTTTTAAAAACACACTTTTGTTAAATGCCTATTATGTGCCAGGCACTATGCCAAAAGCTTTACAAATATTATCTCAGCTGGCCCTCCCAACAACCCTGGGAGGTAGGTGCTCTTGTTATGACCATTTTACAATTGAGGCAATAGAAGCAGAAAAAGGCTAAGTAACTTGCCTAGGGATTTTATTAGTATAATGGATATTAACAAAGATGAATTACAATCTGCTTTGCTGTTTCACCCTAAGGTCTGTGGGAATTTTCCACCGGCCTTTAACTAAAATCTATTTTGTGTGACTTCTGTTAATAAAGTGTGAACTTCTTGAGATCAGGCAGGGACTGTCTTGTTTTTCTCTTTGTATCCCTAGATAGAGTGCTTCGTACACTTGTTATTCAGCCATTTGAGTCATGTCTGACTCTCTGACTTCATTTGGAGTTTTCTTGGCAGAGATACTGGAGTGATTTGCCATTTCCTTTTCTAGTCCATTTTACAGATGAGGAAACTGAGGTGAAGAGGGTAAGTGACTTGCCCAGGGTGACACAACTAATAAGTGTCTGAAGCCAGATTTGAACTCAGGGAGCTGAATCTTCCTGACTTCAGGTCTGGCACTCTATCCCCTGCACCACCTAGCTGCCTGGCTTCATACATAGTAAGTGCTTAATATGTTTTTTCATTCATTCATTCATTCATTCATTCATTCATTCATTCATTCATTCATGGTATCCAAAATGGGGGAACTGAAAATCTCTGGCTCCTGGTAGAAGCCACATATGGAGGACTGTTTTCGGTGTTGGGAGGCACATTTTTAGCAGAACACTGATAATCTAGAGAAAATCAACATAACATCAAAGACATACAGATTATGTCACATGACAGCTGATGAAAGGCATAGAGGAAGTTTTGCTTGGAGAAGGAAAGACTTAGCAGGGGCATGATTGCTACTTTCAAGTATCTGAAAGATTGTTATATGGAAGAGAGAGGGTCAGCCAATCAGGTGGTACAGTGAGTTGAGCACTGGAACTTATGTCAGGAAGACCTGAGTTCAAATCCCACTCAGATGTTTACTAGCTACATGACCTTAGGCAACTCACTTTGCCTCAGTTTTCTCATCTGTAAAATGGCAGCTACCTCCCAGCGTTGTGAGAGTAAAATGAGATCATATTTGTAAAGCAATGAGCAAAACTTAAGGAGTTATATGAGTTATTACTCAGTCACTGAAGGCAGAAATAGAAATAAGAAGAGAAAGCTACAATGAAGCAGGTGTAGAGTTGCAAGTTAGGAAAAACTTACTCAGCAATGAGAGCTGTCGAAGAAAGGAATGGGTTGTTTTGGGAGGTGGCAGGTTCTGTCTCACTAGATGCCTCACAAAAGAAGCTAGGCAGTAATAATGTAGGGAGCATTTTTGATCAGTTACGCATTAGATCAGTTGGCTTCTGAGAGTCTCCTCCATAGTCTTTTCCTTTAGGTGCTAAATATTTGTTGGACTGTACTTTTGATATGGATCCTTGTGTTTACCCTTTTCCTCTAACCCCACTGTGTCCTATCTCTCAAGGGCTGTCTTGTTGATCCCTTAGCTATATTTCTCCCTTCCCAATGCTCAGGACCCTTCTTTCCTCCCTCCTCAGACAAAACTTAGCAGCCTTGGAGAATTTCAGATTTGGAAGAGATACCCAAAGCCAATTCAAATGAGATCAAAAAACTTCTCTCTAGCCTACATCAAAAATGGTCATTTGGCCTTTGTGTGATGACTTCCATGGAGAAGAGTCCTTTCTAAGGCAGTCCTTCTTTTATGCTAGGATAGTGCTAACTGTTATGATGTTTACCTCAAGTTTTTAAAAAGAGCTGTTTATTTTATTCACTTATCATCCTGTCTTCTCTTCCCTATCTCAGTCAGAATCCATAGAACTAATTCACTAAGTCACCCATTAGTCAGTCTCTAAACAATTACTAAGTGCTTACTATGAGTCAAGCACTGCCCTTGAATCCAAGAAAGTTAAATACAGTCCCTGCCCTCAGGAAGCTTAGATCCCAATAAAGATACAACATGTGAATGACTAGTACATAGGAGAATATACAGAGCACATGTAATAAAATAAAATAAATTTTTAAAAATAAAATATAAATAAATATACAGAATGGATGAAAGATAATCTGAGAGGGGAAGGCTTCACCAGTAAGGTGTTCAGAAACTACACAGCAAACCTCCCAGAGGTATCAGCATTTAAAAGAGAATTCTTGAAGGCTAGTGATGTTTTAACTGACAAAATTGTACTAAGGTAAAGGCAAGAGAAGTCAACAAGCCTTTAGTGGGGACTCACTATACACTGCGCACTGTATGCCAAGTCCTAGGGATACAAAAAAAGGCAAAGTCAGTCTTTATCTTAAGAAGTTCTAAGGCTAAAGAGTTAGGCCACTTACAAACCACTATGTAAGACAAGACACACAAGTCAGATACGCTGTGGATAACCTCCAAGAGAAGGGACTAAGATTGAAGAGATCTAGAAAAGACTCCTTGCAGAAAATAGAACATCAGCTGAGACTTGAAGTAAGTCAGAGAAGCCTGAAAGCAGAGAAGAGGAGTGAGAGCATTTCAGGCCTTGGGAAAAGCCAGTGATATACACTGAGTCTAGAGATGGAGTGTCTTGCTCAAGGAACAGCCAGGAGTCTAGCATAATGGAGGAATTATAGGCACTAAGACCACCAGATATGAGGTGGGCAGTGAGGTGTGGTAGAAAGATCACCAAACTGGGCATCAGGAGATGCAGGTCTAGTCCTGGCTCTTCCATTAACTAGGGGTGTGACTTTGGGAAAATTATTTCTTCTCTCTGGACCTCAGTTTCCCTATCTATAAAATTAGGCAAGTGGACAAATTATCTTTAAGGTCCCTTCTAGTTCTACGATCCTCTATCATTGTATGATTTTTATGAATAATTTATGAACTCAAGATATTGGAGTTCTCTAGGCCATGGAGGGGTAGCCTTTTATTTTCTTCCAAATCAGCCTTAGTCCTTCTGCTTCTCTCCTTGAACTTCTGTTTTTCTTTCCTGGACATCATCATCATCAGTCCTATAAAGGGAACTGCTGACAGAAGCAGGTTTTAAAAAGAAAAACATTTTATTTTTTTCTTCCTAGAAAATGCTGTTGCTGCTGATGGAAAGTTAACCCAAATGGGGACCCTGGAGCTAACCACAGGCACTGGGAGTGCCTTCAATGAGGCTTTCCACATTCCTCGTCTGTGGCCAGGGTGGCCTCTGCTTGGTGGGACTGAGGGTAAGATTAGAGAGGGACAGGAGACAGATCTGGGGGCAGGAAGAAGAGAGAAAGTCTGATTTATCTTGAAACCCAGGAGCCCTCTATCTGGTCCCTCTCAGACCTAGAAGGCAGTGACTCATAGTAGAAATAGAGAATTTTTTAGTCTGGGAAAGGACCTAGAAACTATCTAAATTACCTTAATCTTTTCATAGATTAGGAAACTGAGGCCCAGAGAGAGGGAGAAACTTGTTCAAAGTTACACATGACAGACATCACTAGAATCAGGTCTCTTGAATCCCCTTTTCTTTCCTCTTTTTCTCTCTCTCTTTTCCTTCCTTCCTTCCTTCCTTCCTTCCTTCCTTCCTTCCTTCCTTCTCCCTTTTTCTATTTCTTTATCTTCATTTTCCTCTTTTTCTCTTCCTCTCTCCATTCCTTCTCCCTCTAAATAAAAAAATAAATATTTTGTTGCTACTTTTAAAAAGTGCTGCTTTATATACCCCACTCCCAATTCTCCTTTGTAATAAAGAAGTAGAATTAAGCAAAACAAACCAATACATTGGCCATGCCTGATAATAAATATATGCTTCATTCCATACCCATAATCCACTACCTTTCTATTAAGAGGAGAAAGTCATGCTTTACTATGAGGTAGCAGAAGTTAAGATTGATTCCTATGATAATGTTACAATGTTGCTTTCCTTCATATCATTTCAGTCTTGAATAAATTGTTTTCCTGGTTCTGTTTACTTCGTTTGCATCTGTTCATACAAGTCTTCCCAAATTTCTTCCATCGTGTTTCCTGTGATACCATGATTAATAAGCCAACAGGCAGACAATTCTTACTATAAATTCCACCCCGTGCAAGGCACTGTGGGTGATAAAGACACACGGCCCTCATTTTCAAGGACTTTATGATGTAATTGGGAATCTAAGACAAATGCGCTAAAAGACAGTTAACAACACTAGACAGACAATTCATTGTGTTGCTCGGGCAATGTGGCAGAGATAGCACTAGAATACCTATTGCTTGGAAACTCCACTATTAATGAATCATTTCTTTTAGCTTTAAACCTTGTCCCTTGTTATAAATGGAAACTCAAAAGCTATTTCACCTTTCTGACCTCAGTGGCCTCAACTACAAAATGAGGTAATTGGTCTTGAGGAAGGGACTTAAGCTCTCTCTTTTGGTTTTAATGTTATCATCCTACGATTTCTTGAAATCATCTGGGAAGCCTGAGGTAGGGACTCTGGGGATCCCTGGTTTCCATATTGTGTGAGGAAAGGGAAGGGAAGAGAACATGATGACGGGACCAATTTCTCTGGATGGTACCCAAGATGGGAAGAAAGATTATCAAAGGTACAGAAAGACATTCTGAGTGGAAAGGAATGGATGAAGGGGAGCTGGAGATAATCTATCTCTTTCACAATTTTGCTCCCAGTCATTCCTGGGAGAACTGTTAATAAATCTATTCAACTCATAGATTTAGAGCCAGAAGGGACTAAGGCATTTTACAGATGAAGAAACAGAGGTACAGAGAGGTTGTGATTTGACTAAAGTCAGATGGGTCCTGAGAAATAGTGTTAGAATTTGAACACAGGTCTTCTGACTCCAAAACCAGTATTTCTACTGTATTTCCCTCTCTGGTCTCAGTTTTCTTATCTGTAAAATGGCATAGATCAGCTCTAGAAGTCCTTTATAGCTCTTTTATTCTATGTTCCATGGCTCCTGTCAGATCAAGGCAAGCACCCATGTCAGATACCTTTCTGGGGTAGGGGGAAAGTTATCCTGAGTTCTCTGGGGAATGGGCAGTGAGAGGAGACAGATTCAATACCTGTTTCAAGAGCTACTTCCCTAACATGGTTCTCCACATAGACTTGGGAGAAACAGCAAATGCCTTCCAGAGAAAAACACTGGCAGGGCCTCCTGGTGAGGGGGACAACCCCTCTTTCATTAGTCTAGCCACAGGTTTTCCCATGATGCTTCAGTGATAGAATCCTCTGGACACCACAGGGACCAAAAGTAGTCATGTGAGCAAATACAGTGAAATCCAAGACTCCAGATGGGGCCAAGTGCCTATCCCATGGGGGAACCGGAAACAAGGCCTTATATGAGTTCCTCAAATTGTCCATCATCAGTCATTTGTGGGAATTATTCTCAACCCTTACCAGAGGAGCTTTAAACAAAGCAACTGAGGATTCAGAGGAAATCCCTGGTGCTGGATCCATGATGGAAGTGGTGTGAGCCTGGCAAGAGATTCAACTAAGGCGATGGCAGTAAGAATGGAAAGGGAGGGATGGCTGTAAAAAACAAAGAACAGCCTTTTCTGTTTATAGACTATGTCCCTGAATCCTCTCCTCAATTTCATTTCTTGCTCTCAACTGGCTTTCACTCATCACAGCTAAAATGCCAGCTAATATGGTGCACCCCCAGTCCCTCATGGTCATATATTTTGAGCTGGAAAGCCAGGATATAAGAGGCCATTAAGTACAAGCCCCTCATTTTACAGATAAAGAAACTGAGGCATATTTTCCTAGGGTTACACAGCTAGTAAGTGTCCAAGGTGGCATATGTATCCATCTGTTTGTCTTCAAGTCCAGTACCCTTTCTATTACACCACAGGTTCTCATTGACCATGCCAGTGGTTCATTTGTCTTTTGTTTGAAGATCTGCTCATCAAAGTTCAGAGGTGCCCATCATCAGAAGGGTGGCTGGGGGTAATGAGTTTTTCATAAAAGACTGGTTCCCAAGGTATAGAGAGGTTTGGACATGCATCTTATGATCACAGGTCTGGAACTGGAAGTGACCTCAAAGGTCTTTCATTCCAGAGGGGTTAAAGACAAGGACCTTCTCAGGCAGCCCAGAACCAGATTAAAATGTAACAGGGAACTATCTACCAAAATAAATTACAATATAATAGCACATAGATAATGTTAATATGTGGTTTTCCAAGTCAAGATGGAGCCAGCAGGGATCCTTACATAAGGGATGGTGACTCCCATTTCCATCTCTCTGAGTTTGACTCTGTTGCTGTACTCTAACCCTCTTTTCTCCTGGTTGTGGAAATTGAAGCCTAGAGTCTCACCCATGCTCAAACAAGTAGTAGGCATCATAGGCAGGCTTGAACCCAAGTTTTCTGACTCCAGAATCAGCATCCCTTTCCTTGTACCATGCCCACCCAATTGACCAGTTCTTGTGTTGGCTGCTAAGTTTTACCCTCTCAGGGGTGTCTGAATTTTCCTGTTCATCTTTGGAAGACTGCACAGCATGGTAATTTTAAAATGACTCTGTGTTTAAGGGCTTCTGTTTGAGATTTGTAAAAATCAGTAATAATCAATCATCTAAAGAGAAAAAAAACACTGGTTTTGGAAACAAGACTTGATTTGAATTTTGGGTTTGCCAGACTTTGGGCAAGTGACTACTTGGTCTCTAGACCTCAGTTTGATGCTGTTTAGTTGTTTTTTCAGTTGTGTCTGACTCTTTGTGACCCACAAAAAAAGATGCTGAGAGGTTTCCCATTTCTTTCTCCAGCTCATTTTTCAGATGAGGAAACTGAGGCAAATAGGGTTGAGTGATTTGCCCAGATTTTAATTCAGTTACTTCCTCTGAAAAAAGAAAGAAAGAGGAAGGAAGGAAGAAAAGAAAAAGAAAATGTAATAAAGCACTACAAACAGATGTTTGGTAAAGTCCTTCTCAGTTCTAAATCCTATGATTCTATTACATAATGAAATGGACTTTACTGGTGGGAAGTTGAGAAGATGTCCTTTGGCAAAGATTGGTAAGTCATTCTGCACTAGTGGCTGCCTACAACAGTTCAAAGTTCTGGGAAATTCATAATGCATCTCCACTGAATTGCAAACAAGGTATGTGTGGGGACAGAGCCAAGATGGTGGAGTATAAAGACACATATACTCTAGTGCTTCCCCCACAACCCACAAAATACCTGTAAAAAATTACTCTCAACAAATTCTAGAGCAGCAGAAGCCACAGAACAACAGAGCAAAAGAGGTTTCCAGCCAAAGGTAACCTGGAAGGCTGACAGAAAAGGTCTATCTCATGGGATGATGAGTGGAGTAGAGCCCAGTCCTGGCCATGAGGCACTGTGAGAAACAGGACCTGAACAGACCTCCAAATTTCCATCCAGAACCCTCCAGAGAGGGTTTCAGATCCCTCAACCCACTAGCGACAAAGAAAGCTCCAAAGGTCAGTGTGGGAGGGCTTTCCCAGCTGAGTGAGAGGGAAATGGGTTCCTCCAGCAATAGCCCCAGGAAATGCTAGAGACCATGGCATCAGACTGCAGGCAGCTACAGTGGCCAGCCAGGAAGTAATCTGGGTCCATTGTCCAAGCAGTTCAGTTTAAAGCCTCCATCCATGGGGGGCAGCTGATCTAATCCTCACCCCTGAGTGATGGCCCTGTCCACCCAAAGCCACTGGAAATCAAGCTGCTGAGTCGAATCTCAGCCTTGAACTCGGCAGTGGGGAGAGGAGAGACAATAGGACCATCCGCTTGACAAAGGATTCAGAAATCAAGTAACTGGCTGGGAAAATGCCCAAAAAAGGGGAAAAAAATACCGTAGAAGGTCACTTTCTTGGTGAAAAGGTGTCTCCCCTTATCCTTTCAGATGAGGAAGAACAAGATATACTGTCACAGGAAGTCAAGGCCCCTGCCTCCAGGGCCTCGAAAGGGTACTTAAACTGGCCTCAGGCCATGGAAGAGCTTGAGAAGTGAGTTAGCAGCTTGCTAAAGGAGAACCAAAAAAATGCTGAGGAAAAATAACACCTTTAAAAAGAGGCTAACTCAATTGGAAAAGGAGGTCCAAAAAGCCAATGAGGAGAAGGAGGCTTTAAAAAACAGAATTAGCCAAATGGAGGAGAAGGTTCAAAAACTCACCGAACAAAATAGCTTGTTGAAGAGAGAAATGAGTACTGGGAAATGAATGACCATGAGATAAACCAAGCAGTTAAAAAACAAAACCAAAAGTTTGAAAAAATAGAAGATAATGTGAAACATCTCACTGGAAAAACAACTGACCTGGAAAATAGATCCAGGAGAGACAAGTTAAAAATTATGGGACTATCTGAAAGCCATGATCAAAAAAAAAGCCTAGACATTATCTTCCATGAAATTATCAAGGAAAACTGTCCTGATATTCTAGAACCAGAGGGCAAAATAAATATTGAAAGAATCCACCAATCATCTTCTGAAAGAGACCCGAAAAGAGAAACTCTTAGGAATATTGCAGCCAAATTTCAGAGTTCCCAGGTCAAGGAGAAAATACTGCAAGCAGTTAGAAAGAAATGATTCAAGTATTGTGGAAATACAATCAGGATAACACAGGATCTGGCAGCTTCAACGTTAAGGGATCGAAGGGCTTGGAATAGGATATTCCAGAAGTCAAAGGAACTGGGATTAAAACCAAGAATCACCTACCCAGCAAAACTGAGTATAATATTTCAAGGGAATAAATGGTCATTCAATGATATAGAGGACTTTCAAGCATTCACGATGAAAAGACTAGAACTGAAGAGAAAATTTGACTCTCAAACACAAAAGAGAAGCATGAAAGAGAGCATGAAAAGGTAAACAGGAAAGAAAAATCATAAAAGACTTTCTGAAGTTGAACTGCTTACATTCCTACATGGAAAGAAAATATTTATAACTCTTGAGACTTTTCTCAGTATTTGGGTAGGTGGAGGAATTGTACATACACACACACACACACACACAGAGTACAGGCTGTGTTGAATCAGAAGAGATATCCACAAAAAAAGATATAAAATAAAAATTAAGGGGTGAGGGAGGAAAATACTGGGAGGAGAAAGGGAGAAATGGAATGGGGTAGGCTATAACTCATAAAAGAGATAAGAAAAATCTTTTTCAGTGGAGGAGAAAAGGGAGAAGGGGAGAGGGGAAAAGTGAAGCTACTCTTTCCACATATGGCTTAAGGAGGGAATAACATGCTCACTAAATTTGATATGATAATCTATCTTACACCACAGGAAAGTAGGGGAGTAGGTGACAAGTGGGATGAGGGGGGATGATAGAAGGGAGGGCAAATGGGAGAAGGGAGTAACTAGAAGTAAACACTTTGGGGAAGGGACAAGGTCAAATGAGGGAATAAAAAAATAAGAGGGAATAGAGTAGGATAGAGAGTAATACAGTATTACACAACATGATTATTATGGAAGTCTTTTGCAAAATGACACATATTTAGTCTGTTTTAAATTGCTTGCCTTCTCAGTGGGGATGGACGGGGAGGGAGGAAGGGAGAGAAGTTGGAATTCAAAGTATTAGAAATGAATGTTGAGCATTATTATTGCACATAGCTGGGAGATAAGAAACACAGGTAATGGGGTACAGAAATGTCTCTTGCCCTACAAGAAAAGAGAGAAGATGGGGATGAGAGAAGGGAGGGGTGTGATAGAAGGGAGGGCACACTGAGGGAAGAGATAATCAGAATGCAAGGTTTTAGGGGGTGGGGGAAGGGAGAAACGGGGAGAAAAATTGGACATGTTACAAAGTGATGTAAAAGCAATTAGTATTAAAACAATTGAATTAATTACTGAGACTACATCAGAGACATCTTTAGTTTGGGGAAAAGAATTTTAGCCTAAATTTCCTAGAGGCAAGTAACCTTGGGTAAAATTTGGCATTGATGGAAAAGTTAAGGTTTTAATGGTAAATTTGATTTTATGATTGTTATTTAATTAGGAACTAGAACATGTATAGAAAGGCATGTAAGCCACTTAAGACTTGCCTCAAAAGATGTTCCTTAGCCAATGTGAAATTATAGTCATATCTGAAACCTGGTCATTGGGACTTGCTATTTTAAGATGCTATGGGACTATTAACTGACTGTTCTTCTGAGTCTAATTCCAGGTATGGATAGCAAGAAAGGCAGTCTGAGCCTCCAATCCATAATGCCAGTAAGACTGTGAGATGGCGGTATGAATTGAAATAAAAGGTGATCTCATGGGAAGGGTGGGAGAGTGGCTGTTCAACCTGGGCTGAGGTAGGATTCTCCTGACCCAATTTCCCCACTGACACCCGGCAGACTTTAAGCCTGACTGAATGCAAGTTGACAATCTACTCCTGCCTGGAACTGACATGAAGTTAGGGAGATATTGTTTCCTTGCAATGTCCCTACTCCTAGTGGCAATTTCTATTAAATTATAGATTGTTGGTAGGGGAACATCCGAGGTTAAGTCTAAAACTAAGTTATTAGGCTTAGGACTTTAGACCAACAACAGTAAGTTAGGGTCCTTTAATTCTTAGTAATAGTGTGGAGACAATTAGGTCAAGGGTTTATGAAGTTAGCATACATAATTATCATTTGTGTCTCAGTTTGTTAATGTTAAAAAAAAATTTGTTTGTGGTCTATATTGTAAATGCTTTACAAGAAGTATCACCTGATCAAAAGATGGACTTGTTTTATGTGATATGAACTGGGTTAAAAATGAAAAATAAAAAAAATAAAGTTAAAAAAAATAGTTCTTAAAATGCCAACCTCAGTTTTACGTTAATCCCTAGTCATTTTAAAGGTCCCTTTTAAGGAATAACTGATCTGTGAATTTTGTTTGTTTGTGGCTGTTGTTTTCATTAAACTCTAGAGAGTTTGGTAGTACTTTATAAACTCATCAAAATACTTTATAAAGGCATCCAAATTATACTTTGGAAATGAAATAAATTTGATTATTCTTTTTTCACAAATTTGGTTTCCAATAATTTTTTTTTGTATCTTTGTTTTCAATTAATATCTGTATCTGTTTTTCATTTCATTGATCTCCAACATACTCATGTTGGAAACAAATAGAGAGAGAGAAAAAAAAGAAAAAGAAAACAAGGTATGGTGCTGACAATTCTAGGCCCCAAGGTCTGTGGCATCTTGCCTGAAAGAGGGTGCAACTTGTCCAATGTTAAATGCGTGGTTGGGAGCTTGATTCTCCGCCCACTGCTCATCCTCTATCCACTTTGCCTTAATCCAACATTTTTTACATTAGACTAGTTTAGGGGTCAGCAATCTTTTTGAATCAGTGTGCCAAGTGTTCATTCATTCACTTCTTTGGTGGTGATGATGTGGGGGAAGGGGGTCTACAGAGGCTGAAGGAGCCTGCCTGGTTCCTCCAAATTTGAGGAAGAGATGAATCCAGGGATATCCTAGAAGAATTCTCTGAAGCCTTAGTTCCCAGGAATCTTGAAGACCTAGGATGGTCAGGAGTCATAAGAGGAGGGCTCAAAACAAGCCTCTCCTCATATCTCTCCCACACCACCAGCCCCGATGGCCTTATAACTCATCTTTTGTGCCACCTTGGGCATGCAAGCCACAGGTTGCCAAGCCCTGGACCAGCCCTGCCAACCACAAGCATCCTCTTCTCTTCCGGTCTGGCTAATCCTGTAGCAATCTGGTTATGGCCGCAGTGTGGGGTACAGATTCTCATTTCCTCTTCCTTTGCCTTGACTCCCCAGGACATGCTGCAGCTGGAGGAAGGTCAGCAGAGCAGGGCTGAGAGGTCAGAATTAGAGAGCCAGAGGCAAAGGGAGAGACTCTGGGTTCCAGGGTGTCTGAAGCCCAGAGTTCCACCCTCCCCCACTCCAAGGAAAATCACAGGAAGGGAGTTGGTTCAGATGCCAACTGTCCGCGGAGCCTGGGACCCTGGGCATGGGAAAGGGATTCAAACGCCGCTGTTGCTGGCGCCTTTCCCTCAGAGAGAGGCAGCCCTCTCTGCCTCTCTGTTTGCTGTTTGTTTGGGGCCTCACAAATAGGGCATTGAAAACACTTCCTGCAGCTGAATGACGCCCTGTGTCGCCTACCGCAGGCGGGCACTGTGGCCCAGCTCGCAGGCTGGCTGCCTTTGGGGGAAGCCTGCAGGGCGGGGTGGGGAAGAGGGGTTCCCGCAATGTCCTCTCCTCTCCCCAGGGAAGGAAGGAATCCTCTCTTTCCTTCAAGTAGTCTTTCTTCCCTCTGGCCAGGGCAGCTTTGCTCCGACCACTCCTGGGACACCAGGTCCCCTTCCTGCCTTGGAATCCAAAACAATCTCCCCCAGTCCGGAGGGCGGCTGGGGCATAGCAGGAGGTGGGGAGTGGAGAGGGAGGGAGGGCAGAGGCTTCGGTTATTAATAGTTCTCCTGACTCAGAGCCACCCCGTTATGCGAAACCAAGTAAGGTAACCCCCTCTTTGGAGACAAGATGCCTCTGGCTGTCAGCGATGGGCTGGGAGTGAGGCCCAGAAGGCGGGGTTAGCCCCGAGGGGTCGGGGCCATAAATAAGAGGGTCGCGTGTCAGGGAGATAAACATCAGGGGGTGCTGGGACTGAACAGAGTCGCCAGGGGCTGTCCGGAGCCGAGGGAGGCGGAGCGCCAGTGCCCAGGGCAGCGCCAGCGTCGGAGAGGCATCGGCATCGGCAGCGCCAGCGGGGGCATAGGCAGTGCCAGCGCTAGAGCCAGCGCCCTCAGCAGCCGAGCCCTAGTCCAGCCTCAGCCCGAGAGTCCCCGGTGGGCAGCGGGACCAGGAGGGGCGCTCGCCTCTGCCTGGCGCGGCGCGGCCCGGGGTGCGCTCCGGGGCAGGGGGGCGCTGCCAGCATGCTTGCCGCCCTCCGTGCCTGGTGGCTGTCCGGGCTGCTGCTGGGGCTCAGCCTACAGCTCCGGGCCCGGGTGGAGGCGTGCAGCTGCGCCCCCGCGCACCCCCAGCAGCTGCTCTGTTCCTCGGCCATAGGTGAGTGCGTCCCGGGGGGGTGGGCGGCTCGCGGGACTGGCTGGCACCACTGCAAACTATCTCTGTATGTGGGACTGGAGCGGGTGCGGGCCGTTCTTTTTGGTATTAAACTTGTATGACCACACATTGCCAGAGCTGGGAAGATCATTGCAGTCCAACCCCTCGCCCCCATTTTACAGCTGGGGGAACTGAGGTCCCAAAGAGAAGTAGGGATTTGTCCGAGGTCACATAGCGAGTTAATAGCAGAGGTGGGATTAGAAAAGAGGTCTCCTGACTTCCAGACGTGTGCTGTTGGCACTATCCCAACTGCACTGGGGAGAAGGTGGGGGCGGGGGGGACTCCAGAGCTTGCATATGGGTCATTTTAAGAGTTTACCCAATGGCTTTTATCTGGAGAAAACACGGCCATCTCCTCCCACCCCCTCTCCCTCCTCCAAAGCCAAACTCAACTCCCCTTCGTACTCTTACACTGCTTCCTTCTTAACTCTTAAACTAAGGCATTGGGAGAGAACTCATTGCTATAGCAACATTTGACAAGTGGAAAGTCACTGGTTTTTATGGACAAAGAGAAACGTACAAAGAGTCTTCCACAGCACCCAATGACCCATGGCAAGGAATCACAGTTTGTTAGAGCTGGAAGGGAATCTAGAGATCTAGTACAAATTCTTTATTTTATAAATGGGGAAACTGAGGTCCAGGGACAGGGAAAGGGTCTCAACACTTGTCTAAGAGGAGGGACTAGAACTGAGGTCTTTTTTTTTGTCTTGTGGTTAGGGGGCTCTTTCCACTACTCCCTGACACTGCCTTCTCTGTCCATGCCTTTGCTCACCTAAGAAAGTTCAGTAAAGTGCAGAGAATATTGGAAGATCAAACAGAGCCATTATTTTAAACATGGGTTCTTCCAGCACAGGACCCATAGCTGCCCAAGCAGAAAGTCGGAGGTTGGTTGGTAAGGGAATGAGAATTGGAATTCGAGTAAGAGGTCCTATGGTCCAATTCCTGCTGTAGACAAATCACAGCCTCTCTAAGCCTCAGTTTACTCATTTGTAAGATGAAGGAGTTGGACTAGGTGACCTCTGGATCTCCTTTCAGCTCATCTCCTATGTCTACTGCCTCCAGAACCAACCCCATTCCATCCATTGCAAGATTATTATTATTTTTTTAATTAAATCATTGAATCCAGATTGATTTCTTGGGATTGGCCTCTTTCTCTCTGAAGTTGAGTGCCAAGGTAGAGGAAAAACCCAAACAAAGTTAGAATCTGAAGAGTTCTCCTAAACAAGAACCCATTCTGTTCCCCCACTCATGAGTAGTCATTGAGTCAATGATGGAGAACTCTCTACTTCTTTCTACTTCTGGACTGTTTTGCTTTAGGATGGCGATCCTTGACTACTGGAAAGTTGCCTGTGAGACTTTCATTGCAGTTCTATCTCTTCTACATGTCACAACCAACAGAGCTCCCCTACTATGTTTTACCTTCTTTCAGTTAGATCGTTCCTTTATTCTGTCTCATGGTAGCCTGGGTTTTAGTTTCCTTATCTGATGCCCTCAGACTTGTCAATGTTCTTCCTAAAATGTGGCACCCAGAACAGATCAAATTTCCAGGTAATAGTCTGAGCAGGAAGGGTTAGGAGCCCCTGTTCTGGACATTATGATTCCATCAGAGCAGCCTAAAATCACAATGATGGTACATGTGACTCAACTTGAATTTTAGCTGAAAACACATCTTTTTCACAAAAATTGTTGTCTAGGTGTGGTTTCCTCATCCTGCCCTTAGCATTTAGAACCAGAAGGCACCTCAGAGGTTTGTCCCAATTTCCTCATTTTACAGATGAGAAAACTGATGGCCAGAGAGGTGATTTACTCAATATCACATACATATTAAGAATAAGAAACTTGGGACACTTGACTTTTTAAACCTGAGTGTAGGACTTTACATTTATTACTATTAGATATAGACAATTATTTGCTTGTGTAGATTTTTTTTGGTCAGTCAACAAGCAGTCAGTTTACAACCATTTAAAAAAAAAACCATTTATGTGGAGTGTTGGAGACACAAAGAAAGAAAGAGGCTAGTCCTTACTCTGAAGGAGCTCACAGTCTAATGGGGGAGAGAACATGCAAAAACAAGATGTAGACATGTTAAATTAGAGAGAATCAACAGAGGAAAGGCACTAGTATTAAGGGGGATCAGGAAAGGCTTCCTAAGAAGTTGGGATTTTAGATGAAAATTGACAGAATCTAGGAAGCAGAGATGAGGAGGAAGAAAGTTCCAGCCATGGGACAGCAAATGAAAATATACAAGAGTTGTGAGATGGTTTGTGTAATTCAAGGAACAGCAGAAAGGGCAGTACTTGGGGTGGGAGAGGGAGTGTATGTAATGAGCACAAACTCTGGAACAGTAGGAAGGGGATTTAAACAAAGGGTTTTATATTTGGTACTGGAGATAATAGGGAGCCAGTGAAGGTGATTGACTAGGAGGGATGAGATTATCAGAATTTCACTTTTGGAACATCTGTTTGACAGCTAAGTGGAAGATGGACTGGGGTAAGAGATGCTTGAGATAGGCAAACCAGCCAGTGGGCTATTACATTATTCTAGGTGGAAGGCGATGAGGTCCTGAACCAAAGCAGGGGCAATGTCAGAAGGGAGAAGGAGGCATATAATGATCAATGTTGCCAAGGTAGAAGTGACAGGGCTAGCAATTGATTGGGGGAGAGAGGGGAGTGGTGGGAGGATTGAGAATAACACCTAAATTCTGAGCCCAGGTGACTGGGAGGATGATGATAACTTTGATAGAAATAGGAGAATTGGAAAGAGGGAAGGATTTGGGGATGGGGAATATAATTTCAATTCTAAACATGTTGAGGTTCTATGGGAAATCCATTTCAATCTTAAACATGTATGAAGTCTATGGGATATCCAATTCAAAAAGTCCAAAAGGCAGTGGGAGACATGAGACTAGAGGTCAGGAAAGAGGTTGATGTTGGACAAATAAATATGAGAATTACCTGCAGAGTTGATAGTTGAAATGATGGGAGCAGATGAGATCACCAAATGAAACTCTACAGAAGTAGAAGAGAAGAGAACTCAGGACAGAGCCTTGGGGGACACCCCATCCATCATTTACTGGTGTGATCAATGAAAATCTAGCAAAGGAGACTGAGAAGAAATGGTCAGGGAGATAGGAGAAGAACCAGCAGAGAAGAGTGCCTTGAAAATGTAGACAGAAGAGGGTATCAAGGTGAAGGAGGGTGATCTACGATGTCAAAGGCTGCAGAGTTGAGAAAGGATGAATGAGGACTGAGAAAAAGTCATTGGATATGGCAATGGAGGATTCTTGGTAATTCTGGAGAGAGCAGTTTCAGTTGAGTGATGAAGTAGAAAGCCAGACAGTAGAGAGTTAAGAAGGGAAGATGAGAAAAGGGAAGAGGAGACATTAATTATGGATATCCTTCTCTAGGAGTCTGGCCAGAAAAAGGAGAAGAGTGATAGGACGATAGCTAGCAGGGATGCCATCCAGCATGGTACAGACCCCTCCCAATTAGCAACACTTTGTTAATTTTGAGCCGTTCACATAGTTTGGTTCCAAGAAATTCAAGTTTTACTGCAGTTCCCACTTTGTCACTGCCTGGACTGTTTAGAGCCTCCTGACCTGCAGAGCTCATGGATGAGGAGGCTTTTTAATGAGATGCCTTCCTTTCTTCAATGTCCTCCACACAACTGAGACCTGATCACTCCAAAATCTGCAGGCAAAGAGATATGGGAAAAAAAGTGGGCATGCTGTGGTCCCTTCCATTCCCTGGCTCCCCACTCTAGCCAGAGTATCTATAAACTGCTCATTACCATAGCCAATGTAGAACGTGAATTTCCAACCTTACTGCCAATTAGCATTTCTATGGCCTGAGGAATCCTTTCTGCATACTGAGTAATGGCTTTCTGGACCTGACAGGACATTTTTGTGGCCTCAGCTCTGTTTGCGACTAGCAGTTAGTCCTGTTCAGAGGGGCTGTGTTTGGAGCATTTTTTGGGGGGTTATCTACTCAAAACACCAGGGATCTAGTGAAGTGGAGGGAGGGAGATCGTTAAGGATAATAAATATGGCACTAGTGGAAAACGATTTCAAATCTGCCTGTTAACACTTCATAGCTGTGTGATCCAGAGCAAGCCACCTAACTTTTCTGAGCCTCAGTTTCCTCATCTGTAAAAGGAGGATAACAATAGCACCTACCTCTTACTTTGTTCAGTCATGTCTGACTGACCCATTTTGGGGTCTTCTTAGCAGAGATACTGGAGTGGTTTGTCATTTTCTTCTCCAGTTCATTTTATAGATGAGGAAACTAAGGCAACCAGGGTGAAGTGACTTGCCCAGGGTCACACAGCTGGAAAGCGTCTGAGGCCAGATTAGAACTGAGGAGGATAAGCCTTCCTGATTCCGGACCCAGTGCTCTACTTACCGCACTATCTAGCTGCCAGTACCTCCCTAGGGTCGTATTTTTAGAACTGGAAGGGACTGTAGGATTCACGAGGTCATTTTAGAGATGAGGAAGCAGATTAAGTGACTTGCTCAGGGTCATATAGGTGAAATCTGAACCCATGTCTTTTGCCTTCAGTTCCATCATTCTATCCATTATTTTGTGTTGACTCTTAGGTCAACTCTTAAGTCATGTTGGAATTATCAATGCAATAATCGTTGATCAAGCTCCTATATATACTCCCCCCAAAAAACCCCCAAAACTGACAGTCCCTACCCTCAAGGAACCTACATGAGGATGGCATGAGATGAAATATATGAAACTAAGGCACTGTATAAATATTAGCTATTATTACTCTGAGTTGTTTTCCTGATGAAACTGTTGATGGGTAAGCAGGAGACTAGGTGGGGATGCTGCTTTGGATAACACTTGGTGCCAGAGAGAGGGAGGCCCCTGAGATGGTCAACGTGCTCTGGTTAACACCTTTGTGGGATACTCCTCAAACACAAGCTTGAAGGAACCCTCTACTCCAACATCTTCATATTACAAATGAGAAAACTGAGGGTTCCCGGGGTATAATGATTTTCCAGGAGATGAGTTGTACCCAGATGCTCTATTAGCACGCCAAATTCAATATGGCCAAATCTGAACTCATCATTTTAGCTAATAAACCTGCTCTTCCTGCAAACCTTGTTATCTAGGTTGGTGACACCATCATCCTCTCAGGAAGCCAAGTTCATAACCTCAGAGACATCTAGTCTACCTACTACCTTTCTGTACCACCATCTCCCCATTCCATCAGTTACCCAGTCCAGCTCATTCTCCTTTTACTTCACATCTCTGACATCAGCTCCCTGATTGGCATTTACATCAATGGTATCAAACTCAAGTAGAAATAGGGCCACTAAATCATACAAAAGGATCCCTGATGGCTGCATGTTGACATATGAGCATGATCTAAACTCTGTTGTGGGGGCAGCTAGGTAATGCAGTGGATAGAGCACAGGGCATGGAGTCAGGAAGACCTGAGTTCAAATCCAGTTTCAGACACTTCAAGTACTAGCTGTGTGATGTTGGGCAAGTCACAACCCTCTCCTTAGCCACGCCTCCTCTGGTTCCTCTAATATTTGCTTGATTTAAGTTTCCTCATCTGTAAAATGAGCTGGTGAAAAAAATGGCAAATCACTCCAGTATCTTTGCTAAGAAAACCCCAAATGGGGTCACAAAAAGTTACAAGTGAAACAAGTGAACAACCACAAATTCTCTATTGTGTTTTTATGTCCTTTCTCAACTATTTCCCAATTCCATTTCAGTCTGGCTCCAAGTATGTCTGACCCCAGTCCTCCCCACACAGTGTATTTAACACATCCATTTTACATAGCTCATAGCTTGCTTCAAGCTCTCGTTGCTTGTCAGCTGTACTACAGTAATAGCTGGTCTCTCTAAGTCAGGTATTTCCCTGCTACAATCTATGCTCCACAGAGCTATGGAGTTAAAACACAGGCTTGAACCTTTCCCAGAACCATCAGTGTGGTTTACCACCTGCTGCCTTTAGAAAAACATGCAAACTCCTCACCCTGACATTTTAAGGCCCTTCACAAACTGGTGCCAGACTTTCATGCACCCTGAATTCCGGGAAAATGGACCTGCTAACCGTTCCCTATGTTCTCTCTCTTGCCTTCGTTAAAAAAATGTGAACTGTGTTTTTAATCAGTGGAGAGTTTCAGGTGAGGAATTCCCTTTACCAACAAAGATCAACACCTCCTCTTCTGCTAGGTACAGTCTTGGAGAGTTTCTGGGGCACTGAGAGCATCTTGCCCAGTCAGTCCATAGCTCCATATGCGTTGTACCCAGGGCTTCCTGATTCTGAGCCTGGCCATTTCCCCAGCACACCAGGCCACCAAACATCTTCTGTTTTTCAGAATCCTTTTGAGTTCAGCTAGACAGCCCTTTTCTTAGCCATGCCTCTTCTGGTCCCTCCAGTATTTGCGCCTCTCCCTCTTCAATTTCCCCAGAGTGCTTTGCAAGATATTTCCCTTGCTACTCCACTCTCTACCTTGCACATGGCTCACCTGTGTACATGCTGTGTCCCCCTGTGAAATGTTGGCTCCTTGAAGGCAGGGCCTGCCTCGAAGGGAACAGGCCCATGATAAATGTTTGTCGAGCTTATAAGAGATAACTAAAGAAGGGGGATGGTGAGCTGAGCCGGAGTAGAGAAGACTTGGGGAGAGGGGAAGAGAATTCCCTTTGAATAGATGGAGACACATTAAGTGGAAGAAGGAAAAGACTCAGCCCATGGCTTTCCTGAGGGCAGAGCTTAGAACCTGCGGTGACAGTTACTGGGATCTCAATATAAGGGAAATTGTCCAAATGACACGGTGGACTACTGTCACTTTATGAGATAATGATGTTCATTATGTGTTCAAGTAGAGGTCAGTTGTGCAGCAGTCAAAAATGCTGCAGAAAGAATTTCTAAATCAGATCAGGGGCAGGGGTATTGATGAGGTGACCTTTATAAGTGACTTATCAGTGACATAGAGCACTGCCCCTGGAGTTGAGGAGACTGAATTCAAATCTGGCCTCAGATGCTCACTAGCTGTGGGACCCTGGGCAAGTCACTTAAATGCTGCCTGCCTCAGTTTCCTCCTCTGTAAATGGGAACAATAATAGCACGCACCTACCTCATGAGGGTCAAAATCAAATGAGATATTTGTACCACACTTAGCATGGTGCTAGTAGGTGCTTAATAAATGATCTTCCTGTCTCCTTCCATTTCCCTTCCCTTCCAGCTTTGAGATTTGGAGCTTCTGGTACCCAAGTGAGCTTTGGCATATACTTGTGTTCCTGTCCCTTCCTACAAGAGCACAAGATCATGCCAAAACTGCTCTAACTCCTCCAGTAGGTGCCAAGGCTAGACCACTACTTGATCTCAGTTATCCTGCCTTTCTGTCTCCCCAATACCAGCAACAACAACAATATCACTTTAAGATTGGCAAAGAAAGCACTTTACACCTATTTCATTACTTTATCCTCACAGTGATCCTGGTAGGTAGATGCCAGTATTATCATCCCCATTTTACAACTGAGGAAATTGAGGCAGACAGGTTAAGTGACTTGGGCAGGGTCACACAGCTAGTAGTAATACTAACGATAATAGTTGACATTTACTAGACACCTACTATGTACCAAGCACGGTCCTAAGTGCTTTACAATTGTTATCTCGTATGATCTTTCCAACAGCCCTGTAAGATAGGGGCTATTATTATCAGCACTTTACCGATGAGGAAACTGAGACAAAAGAGGTTAAGGTGGTTCACCCAGGGTCATGCAGCTAAATGATGGAGACTAGATTGGAACTTAGGTCTTCCTGACTCCAAGTCCAGTGTTCTATCCACTGAACCATCTAGCTGTTCAATGCTACAGAGATGGAGGGGGCAGGAAGGGGGAGAAACAGGAATGAAACAAGAAATTCCAGCTCGGGACATCGATGACATCCCCTAAACTTGCTTAACAGCCAGGGAGAGTCTATAATCGTGACGTTATAATTGTAGCCATGCTGTCATCAGCATAATCCCAGCTACAATAGTATTCTAATTATAGCCATGAGCTAGCTATGACCATAACGTGGCTGTGGCATCATCTATAATAACGATGTCATAATTATAATAGCTAATTGCAACATCGTAATGACACTCACGGCATCATAACTATGTCTGTGATATCTTCAATATAATCACGACATCATAAATGTGATCACGATGTCACAGTGGTGACCATGACGTCATGACATATTGTAACATTGTAACATTGTAACAGGACATCTTTGTGGTTTTTCAAATTTCTTTTCTGTATATTATCACCTTGAACTTTCACAATGAGTCTGGGAGGGAGAAAGAGCGGGTGCTGTAATCCTCATGTGATAGAGGAATAGAGAAGGAAAATGTCTTACCTAAGGTCACACAGCTCTGGCAGGGCCAGGACCCTGCTCATCTACTGACCCTCTGCTATACCATACATCTTGCAGTATCACCTGAACCCTTTAAAACTATAATTCAATGCTGAAAACTAAAAATAAATAAATAAACCAAAACAAACTATAGCTCAAATAAGCATTTTTTATGTGATCTATTTCTGTTTGACTTTTCATAGAACAGATATTAAAAACTTCAAACACTCCATTTCTAGTTTGGGATTTGATGAGTCCTGTCGTTTCGGTCTTTCAGGATAACTGACATGGGAGCTCCTGGCTCACCTAATTTCTGAGATCCACCACAAGCTTCTCAGGCTGCTGAACCTCTATACCACTAATGGGACCTTCCTCTTTTTTCTCTTGCAGTGATTCGGGCCAAAGTGTCTGGTGAAAAAGTGGTCCCAGCCAGTGACGACCCAGCTAACCCCCAGAAAATGATCCAATATGAAATCAAACAGATAAAGGTACAAGGGGAAGGGCCAGAAATTCCCATCCTTTTGGTTTTCTGCTTGGGATCCATGTTCTGGGAAGGGCCGGCACATGGAAGGGACAGAATGGACTCAGTCCTGGGGAATAGTTGGGTCAATTACAACCCTAAGAGGATGCAATCAGGGTGCAAGGAGAGCTGCAGTGGTCAGCACATTACAACATATCTAGATCAATAGTGTAACCTCATTTTATACTCAGAGAAACTGAGGCAAGAAGAATGACTTACCCAAGGTCCCAGAGTGGGTCTGTGCATTATGGAGCCACCTAATTGCCCTACTGGCACCCAGTAAATGCTTAATAAATGCTTGTTTCCTTCCTTCCACATGCAGTATCTCCTATCATTCTCATAACAACCGTATGAAGTAGGTTACATTTCCCCCATTTTATAGATAAAGAAATTGAAACTCAGGGAAGGGGAAATGACTTGTTTAAAGTCACCCAATATATGAATGGCAAATTAGGACCCAAATTTAAATCCTCAGAATCTAAGGCCAGTGATCCTTCAATATCTGCCTCAATTCAGTCAACATTCAATAAACATTCACTGAGTATCTTTTGTGTACAGAGATCCCTGTGTGGACAGCCTCAATTTATTTAAATCTATTTAAAATTTTAAACTTTATATGAAAAAAATTAAAATTTTTTTTAATTTATAATTTTTTTTAAATTTACTTATTTACTTTTTGAGAATAGGGACCTTAAAACTTTCAAACTCATGCCACCCAAAATAGACACAGAGCTAGGGAGACACATGCATACACATATATATACTAGTGCCACACACGTATATATGCACACACATGACTTTTACGTAGAATTGCTTTAACTTCTTATAATTGCCCCAGAAAAGACTTTTAAGACTTTGTTTAATTTTTTGTAACTTTCATAGATTTGATTATACTTCTTGGAACTGACCACATGGGCCAGATGACACCAGGTTAAGAGCCAAATCTGGGTTGTGAACTGGAGTCTTATTCTTATTCTAAAGACATTTGTGACTTAGTGATGACCTCAGCACAAATATTATACTGTAGGTTAAAACCCAGATCTGTGCCTGCAAAATACAAAAATCTCTGCTATGTAGGGCAGATCCCTAGAAACTTGTAATGCATGGCTGCTTCGGTGATCTTCCTTAGCCATGACCAGCCTTACATATCTGTAGCAAAGGAGGCTGCATATGTGACTCATCTGGAGTGGTGGAAAAGAAAGCCTTCTTTCCAAAAACTACCATCACTTGTCATTGTTTCCTGATATTCTGCTGTTAGATAGTCATTCCTTTTGCTAAAGACATTGTCTCACTTTAAAACACAAATGACCTTGGCAAAGATTAAGCTTCCTAAGTTATTTATATCTTATTATGATGAGATTTCATTTTCTTTCCTGAGAGGTTTAGGAAGGAGGATGAGGAAGAGAAGTGAATATATAGGAGCCAATTCCAAAAACTGAGGTTGGGCTGTAGCAGTGTCTTCCTTATCCCCTTATAGCAAAGGTTCTTAACCTTTTTATGGCATGGACCCTTTTGCAATTTGGTGATGCTCATGGATTCCATCTCAAAATAATGCATAAAATCAAATATATATTATAAAGGAAGCCTATTATATTAAATGTAGTTATTAAATTTTTTAAAAGTTCATAGATCTGAGGTTAAGGTTCTTTATTTAGAATCATCCTTGGAGGGAAGGGGTAATAGAATACTGTAACTCAGCTCTCTTCAAAGTTGTGTCCCTGACCCTACACCAGAGCCCTGAGAGTGCCTTCCCACCAACTGGAATGACCCGAGATTCTCTTTTCATTAAAATTGGCTTGGTTGGGCCTGGTGCACTCCCGCAATTCCTACTGACCTTTCTAGTTGTTAGTGATGTAAAAGTGAGGCATTCATGCATGTATTTATTTTGCCATAAAATTTTTGCATCTTCTCACCCAAATTTGCTTTTCTGAATTTGTCTTGTAGATGTTTAAAGGGTTCGATAAAGTGAAAGATGTTCAGTATGTCTATACACCATTAGACTCCTCTCTGTGTGGGGTCAAGTTAGAAGCCAATAAGAAGAAGCAGTATCTCCTCACTGGTAAGTCACTCAGGTCAATGGAAAGGCAACGCAAAGCCTCTTACTCTGTAGCTTGAGGCTTCTGGCTCCATGGGGTTGGACTGGTTCAATCAATATCCACCAATAAGAATCATTAAGTGTTTACTACTTTCCAGGCACTGTGCTAAATGCTGGAATGGTTGGGGCCCTCCAATCAGTGCTCAGTTGGATTTTCTTTTGAATAGAAAGAGCCTGTTTCAGTCAGAGGCAAAATCATAGCATCTTCTGGTTAGAAAGTCCATCCTTCTATAGGAATGTCCTCTATAGCATCTTTGATAAATGGCCATCCATTTGAACACTGTTTTCGATGGTAAACTCACTATCTCCACAAAACAGTTTGTGTCATTGTTGGACAACTTATAACTGCCAGAAAATTATTTTTTCATGTTAAAACAAAGTCTGCCTTCCTGTAAAACTTCTATCCATTGATAGTGGTCCAATTCTACACAATGACCCTACAATTGTTTGAAGTTAGGGATTATTCTACCCTTGTCCCTGAATCTTCTCTTTTTCACACTGACCTACCCCAGGATCTCCAATCATTCCTTGGTTTTCAGTTCTTCTACCCTCCTTGTCTTCTTCTGGACCTGCTCCAGTTTGCCAATGTCTCTCTTAAAATGTGGTACATGATACTGAATACAATATTCCATATATGGTTCTGACCAGACCAGAAGTGGATAGAACCATTACTTCTGGACACTATTTAAATCTTTTCGTGGCCGTCTATCTAATCCAGTTAAACCTCTCTCGAATCTTAGAATTACCTTTAAAGCAGGCTTATTCAGTCTTTGCTGTCATACCATTTGATGGTAAGATCCCATCATGCTATTATCAGCCAACCATCAAAAAGCATTTGATTCATTACATTGGAATACCATCTAAAAGGTTCTCTTCCAACAAGATACCTCTGTGTGCACAAATCACAACGAAAACCAAGATTCCTAGGGTGATGTAACAACACAAAAAAACCTTATTCAGTGAGTTTCTGGTGATCAGTATCAAGTGAGATATGAAACAGAGAGGGGTATTTTCACTGAAAGGTGTTCACTACCATCATGGTAGAGATCCAGCAGTAAATCCAAATGGAATAGAGTTGGATCCTCTGGGTCTTGGGTGTTTGGGTATGACATTGTTCTGATGGCATCATGTTCTAGAAGCCTGAAGAACCTCCTAATGAGATCTATAATCACTCCAAAAGAGTTTGACCTTATGTTCAAAGACAAGAAATTAAGAGGATGAAGAATGTCCAGTATCTAAGGTAATGATAATAGATAGAAAACTTATGGAGCTCATTTACCTTTGTGCGTGTGTATGTGTGTGTATGTGTGTGTGTGTGTATACAGTAAATATGTGTGTATATATAAAATATGTATATATGATTGTATAAAATATATACATATATACACACATGTGTATGTATAGGTGTATATAGTTTGATATATACAACTTGTATATATATAAATGTAATATCATGCAATATAAATGTATATATACACATATATACATAATGTGTATAGGGACTATACAGTCCCTGTTGCAGTCAGGAATTCATGAGTTCTAAACTTGCCTCACAAACTTCTTTGCTGTATAACCTTGATCAAGTCACTTAACCTCTATTTGCCTCAATTTTATTATCTATGAAATGAGGGGTAATAATAGTCACCTATCTCCCAGGGTTGTTGGGAAGACAGAATGAGATCATATTTGTAAAATGTAAATAAAGTGCTCTATAAACGCTAACAGAAGAAGACACCTGGTATTAATGGCGTACTTTGGATCTGCAGGTTTCCAGGGAGTAGAGGTGGTGGTGAATCCACCCTGTCATCTTCCTTGGGTCATTTGTGTATTATTTGCCCCAAGCCAGGATTTGATAGGACTCAGTCCCTTAAGGATCTGCAGAAGCAGGGAGGCCGTGAGGCTGTGCAGAATGAAGAAAGGAAATCTCCCATTCTGGGCCTGTGTCTTGACCTTGGACAAGTCACTTGGTTTTCATGGGTTGTTATTTATCTATAAAACAGAAGTAGATCTCTAAGTCTTCTTCCCAGCCTCAGTCTTCTGATCTGTGAATCTCTCTATGTTCAGTACCATGCTAGGCACTGAGGGTGAGGACAGAAGGTATACAGGACATAAATAGCCACTGCCCTCTAGAAATGTACTGCCTAGCTAAGGAAATGAGGCATGCATGCAAGTGATGTGGTTGTTGGCTAAAGACTTTCTCTCCTTCCTATAGGTCAGATTCGAGAGAATGGCAAAGTATTCATCAATATGTGTAACTATATAGAGCCCTGGGATGACTTGTCCTTGTCACAGAAAAAGAGTCTGAACCATCGTTACAACATTGACTGTAGCTGCAAGGTCAGTGGGAACAAAGGGTCATGGGGCAGGGAGAAGGGAAGGCTGGGCCTGTAGAGGATGATTCTGCTCAGAGATCCCCCCACAGGGGTTAGAAAAGAGGAAATCCAGGATCAGAGAACATCAGAGCTAAAATTATTCCCCTTTTTGTCATGAGTAACTGAAATTCAGAGAAATTGCTTACCCAAGGTTACTTGTGACTTGCCCAAGGTCACAAATCTAGAGATGACCACTTTTAGGATCAGGGTACTCTGACATGTATATGTATATGTGTGTATGCATATGTATACACACACACACATATAATTTACTGCCTACCTGGTCTTACTTAATTTCTCTGAGCATTACTTCTGTCATCTGTAAAATAGGGTCAAAGTAGATGACCCCTGAATCTTTGATCCCAAGGTGGTGCAAAGACTTTCTTTAGAAGTTACATTCTCTGCTCCAAGGGACACTGGCCAAGAAACAGAGTGTGAAAGATTCCTACTGGGATCTGTTATTTCCTTCAACAGAGGAAGCAAAAGAAAAAGTTTACAAAGTGTGTTTTGCAAGCTAGCCAAGGAAAGAGTAGGAGAAAAGAGAAAATAAGAATCCTTTGCAGTTGAGAGATAGAAGGTACTAGTTCTGAATCATGTTCTGCTAAGAACTCATTCTGCCTGGGCTGTGTCAAGTAACTTCCATGAACCTCAGCTTCCTCAGATGTAAAAGGAGGAGATGAAACCTGATGGGCAGCCAGATGGTGCAATAGATAGAGCACTGGGTCTGGAGTCAGGAGAACCTGAATTCAAATCCATCCCTACACATTTCCTAGCTGTATGACCCTAGACAAGTCACTTAACCCCTATTTGCCTCAGTTTCCTAAAATGGGGATGATAATAGCCCTTAACTCCCAGGGCTGTGATGATCAAATATAATAAGATATTATTATTTATAATAATTATAAAGCTCTTAGCACAGTTCTTGGCACGTAGTAGGCACTATATATATATATATATATATATATATATATACGTATATATATATATATATATATATGTTAGCTATTGTTATTATCTCTAAGGACCCTTCCATGTCTAAGATTACTTTATTCAGTGATTCATGAGCTTAAACATATTCTCATAGGTTCACAGATCCAGAGACCATCCTCTGGATGAGGCAACCCCTCATTTTATACACCTGAGTAACTTGAGGCCCAGAGAGGCTTAGTGACTTACCCAAGGTCACACAGGTGATCATCATCAGAGTCAGGATTTAAACCCAGGTCCTTTGACTCAGAAAGTCAGCAAATGTTCTATAATGCCACCTGACCCCTCATGTTCTGTTCTGTTTAGATCATCACCTGCTACTCTGTGCCTTGCTCGGTCTCGGCCCCCAATGAGTGTCTCTGGACAGACTGGCTGATTGAGCGGAAGCTCTATGGGCATCAGGCCCAGCATTATGCTTGCGTTAAGCGCAGTGATGGAAGTTGTGGCTGGTACCGGGCTGGCCTCCCCCCTGAGAAGGACTTCGTCGATATCAGTGAGCCCTAGAGAGAAGCATTACCACACACTCAGCCCCAGTCCCTGAGTGGCCTGAAGGCCAGATCCATCCATCCTTCCATCCAACCATCCATCCATCCATCCATCCATCTGTCCACTCATCTGTCCATCTGTCCATCCCTGCACAGCTTTCCACTGCTTAATGTAGCCGCCAACTTCATGGAAGGTACCAATGTGTGTGGAACCAGCGGCTGGGTAAGAAGAGGGTTCACGCTCTTAGCGGTGGCTGTTCTGAGAACATCAGTCAGACTTGGGTTCCAGAGTCCCTCTCTGTGTCGGGAGAAGCAGAGCCATCCCAGCCAAAGGGCCATCGGCCTGTTTCCTCTGCTTTAGTTTGTTTCTGTTACTGAGCAGGTTCTGAAAAAAGGACTCCCATGTAATGATGAATCAATCTTTCTGATTGGGCTGGGGCTTGTTTCTGTCCCATCCCAAAAACAAAATGTTGAAACACAAACGGAAGTGCTGTCCATGTCTGGAGTGGACATACAGCATGTGCACAAATTATTAATAGCCCCATGTTGTACAAAGGTAACCACTGTGGTCAAGGCAAGTGGAATGGGTTGATTTGGGGGAATGATTAAAAAGCATCTTGTACCCTTGGTGTGTGTGGAGGTCTTTTCTCAATTCATGTCTCCTAGCAAGGCCTGGACAGAACCAGCTGTTGCTTGCTGATATGGGATAATTAATGGTGGGCTGGAGAGCCCTGGGAATCCCCTACTTCCACCCAATGCCAAAATTCTTTCTCTAACATCCATGACTGATGGACTGCCAGCTTGTGCTCCAAGATTCAAGACAATCCAAGTCTATTAACTGTCAGAAAGATCTTTTTTATATATTAGACCAACCTGGGTTTCCTGGTAACTTTCACTCTCTGAAGTTTGTTGGACCCTCTGAAGCACCTCAGAAGTCCAGCCCTTCAATATGAAAACTTTAACGCTCTTATAATCCCTTCAAACATTTCCTCACATAATAGACTTCCCTCCCCACCCCATTCCCATAAAAATAGGCCTCCATGTAATTTGCTGATGCCTACATTTCTACCATTTGAGCTTCCTTCCCTTAGCATAACCCAAGGATTCTTCATCTTTCTTCTTTCATAGACCCTTTTGATAATCCAGGGAAGCCTATGGTCCCCCTCCTCAGAATCATGTTTTTAAGTATAATAAAATAAAATAAGGTGGAATATAAAGGAAAGCAATTCCACCAAAATATGGTTATATTAAAGTATAATTAAAATAGGTTCACAGACCTCTAGTTAAAAACCCTGGAATCCAAACAAAGGCCACTGTTCACTATTAAAATGAAAATGTCACCACTGCCCCAGAAGGTACATTTCAAATCCTCTTTTTTTGGAGAGGGGAGGATATCCAGACTTGTGGTTTCATAAATGTAGGGAACCCCCAGTTAGGAAATTCAGCCTGCCGATGCAGATTAGTTACTGTTTTATTACTTAAGGTCTGAGAAAATTGCTGGGGAGGAGAGGATGCACTTGGGGACTTGCCCAAGGTCTCACAATTATGGGCAGGAATTAACTTGAATCCAGGTTCCCCTGACATTGAGATAGGCTGTCTGTTCAGTGCATCAGGATGCCTCTCCTACTGGAATCTCCTATGTATTCATTAGAATAGATAAAGAACAGATTCTGACAGTAAGGAAAGGAACCCTAAGCTGATTTGAGACCAGATGAGTGAGTGGGTGAAAGGGGAGAGGGATGAACAAACAGTGAATGACATTGAAGGAAGAAAAAACATCAAAAGGTGAGGTTGGCTGTCCTAAAGACAAACTCTGCTGGTTTCATCATTTTTCCAAGGGTAAACCCTGTGTGGTGGTTAAAGGCACAGGGTGTCCCAAAAGACTTCATGCAAGATTACACTTGCATGAAGACTTTTGGGAGGCTCACAGATAGGAGCCATTAAAAAAAAGCTCATAATTAGTATCAGCAATAACTTATCCAAGTTTTACTTAGTTCAGTGGATAGAGATAGATAGATGACAGATACATACATACATAGATGATAGATAGATAATAGATAGCTAGATAGAAAAAACAGAGATAGATTGCTAGACAGACTGATAGACACACACACACATACATGACTATGACAGGCTTCTACCTCCACCCTCAACCCAACCAGAGAACACAACTCTCTGACATCCTTTCCAAAGGCCTGTTCACTCTATTGCGTACTACTTGTGTGACAATCGCTTCAATTTTCTGGGCCTTGGTTTCCTCATCTATAAAATTAGTGAGCTGGGCTCACTGGCCTGTGAGGTCTCCTCCAGCTCTAAATCTATACTCCTCCAAAACGGAAAAGACCTTGTGCCCACCATCTTTCTCTTTCTTTGGAGGCAATGATGGTTAGGTGACTTGCCCAGGGTCACACAGCTAGTAAGTGTGTGAGGTCAAATTTGAACTCATGTCCTGACTCCAGGGCTGGTGCTCTATCCACTGCACTACCTCGCTGCCTCACACTCACTATGTTTTTAAGTTATCAGGGATAGGAACTAACACTTTTCAGGATTCCCCAACCAGCCATCACCTAACTCTCCATAGGGCTTGGCAGACAGACAAGGCAGATGTTTCTGCTTTATTTTGTTTCAGGGAGTCTTGTGTTTTTGAAGTGTGTATGTTTTTATTTCTCTCTCCCATTTGAGAAGTTCCATTTACCACTGAGAAGAGAGGGGTGTAGGTGAAATGTGTGTGTGTGTGTGTTTCCTGGGGGAGTTTACTCCATTTCACAGGCACCAATGTGTTCTCTTTCTGGAGCACCGCAAAAAGCAGAAAGGGAAGATAGAGGCCTCTGACCCTGGAGCTCCTGGCTGGGAGCTGCATAGTCCCTCAGTATCCAATAAGCCTCAGGAAGATGAGGGTCCTGGGCATAGATCACTGGAATCTGAAATAGGACAGGACCACATTACTCAGATTTTGAATTAACTGGATTCTGACTTGGCTAGAAGTAGCTCTGGCCCCTTGAGACAGTTCAATGAGATTAACAATTTCCTTCAGAACAGTGACTTGTTTTAAGTTGAGCATTGGGCACTGGAATATCAGAAAGATGAGAAATCTGGGGAGTCCCTCCACTTATCATCCCACCCTACAGGGTTCAGAGTCATCACTCCTCTCCATGGAGCGCACTCAAATTGGCAAAGCTCTTTGCGTACATTAACCCTTCAGCATTGGTACCCCTGTGAGGAAGCTACTGAAATGCATCTGGGATTCCCCCCAGTTTGGATATTCCTTCTGATACCATGGATGCTTCGCGAGGGCAGGTACCATAGCTAGATGCAGAGAGAGACTCCACCAGAAATTGGGCTACTTGGTGCTCAATTTTTTGGCCATGGCAATCCATGAAAGAAAGAAAAATAGTAAGTGTTCCTCAGTCCTGGGTATCAGCAGTCCTATGTTTGGTGGGATCAGAAGAAGCTAAGAATCAGTTTTTAGGCCATCTATAAACTTGAACTTGGCTGTCAGTACTCTAAAATGGGAGTCTTGTCTGTTGAACAATGAGTAGAGATGCTGTTGGAGGAGCTGACTGGTATAAATGAAACATGAAGAAAGAAACACAGCTAAGTGGAAGACTGACTTGGAGCTACCTATAGGATCAAAGATTTAGACCTAGAGGAGACTGCAGAGGCAATCTGTTCCAATCTCCCCATTTTATAGATGAGGAAATTGAGGCCCAAAGAGGTTGATTTATCTGAAGTCACAAGATAAAGGCAGAATGTTAACCTATCTTTTGTCTCCAAAGTCGGTTCTTTTTCCATCATATCATGCTGCTTCTCTGTCAAAGAAAGGAGTTGATTTTTTTCACGAGTTGGTAATGCAGGTAATCCAATTTTATGGATGACAAATCTGAGGCCGACTGTGATAAAAGTTACTTGCCCATACTCACATAAGTAGCAAGTGAACTCAGGTCTTCCTGATCCTAAGTTCAGCAATCTACCCACCATTCCATACTAAATTCCAAGAGGCAGAGGTAGGGTATACAATGATAGGATGACTGTAATACCTTTAATTCCTTTGCTAATTTGAAGTCTGAGTCACATTCATGTGACCAGGACAAGAGAGAAGCAGCAATAAGCTGGATTTATTAATATTGTAGTCAACATACATCTTCAGTGACCCAATACAAAATATTGCTCAGCACACTACTTAGGGACTCAAAACAATCAGTTTCCTCTATTTTCTCCACACATCCCAACCCATATTCAAAACTCGAGAGTTGATATCACATACATCCCTTTCCTTGTTCACAAAGTCTCCTTTAAACCTGCCTGGCCCCCAAAAAGAAAAGAGATCAGAATTTTGACATGTTATTTTTTTTTTTTTAAGTTGTTAACCCCTGTTAAAGAACATCAAAACTCTTACAAGGATGCAGGCATGCCCAGAGATAAGACTTCTCAGGGCGCCCTCTAGCTCTTGAAATGAAAGGGGAAGAAAAGAGAAGGAACCAGTGGTAAGGGGGTAATATGGTACCAAGTCAAGAAACCTGGGTTAACTCTTCAGATTTTCTCTATGATCTTGGGTGAGTTAATTCTTTTCTCCAGGCCTCAGTTTCCCCAACTAGAAAAAAGGAGGGATGCTGAACTAGATGATCTCTAAGGCCCTTCTAACTCTAAAACTCTCTGTTCTAATGTCCTTCCAAGATCTAACATTATATCCTGTGAACTCTGGGACTTGGGCAATATGTCTGCTTCCCACTACTGTCTACTGACTACACAGAGTCAGTAGAGAAACACCATGCACCTATTCTCTGACTCTGAAAATGGAGAGAAAGGGAATAGAGTTGAGGGGAAGGAGAAAAGAATTTGAACACACAGTTGTCAGGTTCAGTCTAGATAACCGCATTAGAAGAGGTGATCCAGTTCAACTACTTTATTCTACAAATGAAGCAACTCATCTGAGACCCAGAGAAGGGGGAACAATTTGCCCCAGATTATGAGAGAACAAGTGGTAAAGTGAAGATTTGGACCCAAATCTTCTGACTCCAGATCCAGTCAGGGTTGTATTTCAAGGTCACATTTCTACCAAGTCATCCTGCACCCTTCCTTTTTGTGAGTCCTAGGGTAGCCTCATGGAAAGATAGTCTACAGGAAGTGGGAGATGACCAGGAGAATCAGATACATAGTCATTGTGACAATAAGAATGCCATCTTACATTTAGTGAGTGATGAAGAACTGTTTTGCTTTATTCTTTGTTGCACGATGTTTTGTACAGAGACATAGGGACTGAACCTGTGAGTTTACTGGTATAGTGGACTCCTAAATGAGGAAATTCCTTCTACCAATTCAGGTTGATACCTCCTCTACAACTTAATACCTTAGAGAGTTGCTTCGAACACTGGTAAATGACTTGCCCAGAGACATATAGCTAGCAAGTGTCTGAGGCTGGATTTGAATTCAAGTCTCCCTGACTCCAGGCCCAGCACTCTATCCACTGCACCACCTAATTGCCTAGTTGCTGTGTAACATTGGACAAGTTGTTTAAACTCACTGAATCTCAGTTTCCTCATCTGTTGGATGAAGATAATAATAGTATTATAAATAAAGCATGGCATGATGCCTAAAGCAGTAGACATTTATGTTATCATTTTATTTGATATTTAGGATCACTTTGTGAGGTGGGTATTATCATCGCCATTTGACATATTGAAAAATTGAATGATGATGCAATTTTCTTAATGCAATACCTGCAAGAGAACCCAAGTCTTCCAATTTTCAGTCCAGGCATGAGATTCCTGAGTCTACCTGTTCACCTTCATCTATTCATTTAATGAATATTTATTGAATACCTACTAAGTGCCTGTGCTAGATACAGGAGATTTCCCCCCCTCAAAAAAAAGACAGCTTCCTGAAGGAGCTTACATTCTCTGGTAATGTGTTCTCTCTCTTCTGCCTCATGTCATGGCAGAAGACAGTTAACTAAAGCTAAGAATCTAAAGCAATTCGGTTTTATGCCTTTCTTTTCCCAACCTGAATTCAGTTCATTGCCAAAGGAGTCATTTGCGCCTCAACTCCACTTACTACCCCCCACCTCTGTCCTCAGCCAGGGGCCTTCCCCACCACTTACCATCTCCTTGTGGTTGGCGTAGAATGTCTGTTCAATGAGAGGAAATTTCTCTCCTCCAAGATTCTTGTAGATAGCCACCAGTTGGGCGAACTGCAAAAGAAGACAAAACATGTAAAACCACTGGGGAGAAGGGGACCCCTGGAATTTGAGCCCTAGTTCCAGGCTCAATAGCTTAGTCCCGGCTGATCTGAGGATCAGTCAATCAATCAACAGATATTTACTGCGGGTCTGCTATGTAGAGGGAACTCGTTTTAGGTCTCAGGGATATGAAGGTGTAATAAAACAGGGTTTGTGGTTTTTTAGTTCTGTCTGACTCTTCATGACCCCATTTTTGGGGTTTTCTTAGCAAAGATACTACAGCAGTTTGTCATTTCCTTCCCTAGTGCATTTTACAAATGAGGAAACTGAGGCAGACAGGATTAAGTCGGATTTGAACTCAGTCTTCCTGAATTCAGACCTGGTGCTCTATCCACTACCTACCTAGCTGCCAATAAGATAGGATCCCTGTTCTTTAAGAGCTTACCATTCAGTAGGAAAATTAATGTATGAAACATTAATGAAGTCAGCTGGCCAACCAGCAAATGATTATTAAGCACTTACTTTATTCCAGGCATTGTACTAAGTACCTGGGATACAAGGAAAGGCAAAAAACATGGCCCCTACCTCAAGGAGCTCACCTTTTAAAAACATATATATTACATACATATATACATTCACAATAGAGATAATTGCAGACAGATGGCAATGGGGGAGAAGGGGAAAGCCCCCCATGCAGAAGATGGGTTTTGAACTGAGTCTTGAAGGAAACCAGAAAGTGGAGATGAGGAGAGACAGCATTCCAAGCATGGTGGAAGCCAGTGCAAAGAGGCAGAGATGAGGGATTGAATGTGGTGTTCAAGGGACGTGAAGAAAGCTGATGTCACTGGCTTATAGAGTATGTGTACAAGATTAAAGAGCAAAAATAATTTAAAAAATAGACAGCAGTCAGGTTGGGAAGGGCTTTGATAACCAAACAGAGGATTTTCTACTGGATCCTGGAGGTGACAGAGAGTCACTGGAGTTTATTGAATAGGGGATGTCATGGTCAGACCTGTATGTTAGGAAAATCATTTGGCTATGATACAAGGTAAGTAAATGCTATGTGTCCAGTTCAAATCTAGTAAGTATTCATTAAGTCCCAGGCACTAGGAAAATAAAGACAAAAAAAAGGCAGGGGGGAGTTTATATTCATGGGGGGCGGGGAACAACACACACACATATTTAAGTAATCATATGAAGGCTATCGCCAATACACAATTATAGAGGTAGGAAGGGATGTTAGATAAGATATCCTCTGATTCAATCTCTCACATTTCAGGAGATAGAGGCCCAGAGATATGTAGTGATTTACTCCAAATCACCCAAGTCCTAAGGGTCAGAGACTTTAAATCCAGCACCACAGACATGAAAGACTCTGAGATCAGAGGAGGAAGAGGTTAATGTAAGGAAAGGTGAGTAGGGCAGTTAATGAAGGATTTATGTTGGATTCTGAAGAATGGGTAGATTTGGAGAAGAAAGAGCGAATAGGCCATTCTGGTCAGCCACCAAGTCCTGGCAAGTCTTTCATGATGTCCCTCCTTTCTCTGTCCTCTCCTTTTCACTCCTACCACCATCACAAGATGGGGGTAGCTAGGGGTACAGTGGGCAGGAATCAGAAGGACCTGAGTTCAAATCTCACCTCAGACACTTGACACTCACTAGCTGTGTGACCGTGGGCAAGTCACTCAACCCCACTTGCCTCATCCTGGGTCATCTCCAGTCATCCTGATGAATATTTGTCACTGGAGTCAGATGGCTCTGGAGGAGAAGTGAGACTGGTGACCTGCACAGCCTTCCCTCACTCAAAAAAAAGTCAAGTGCAAGTCATGTCATTATTTCTCTGATGGCATGGTCTTCTTCGGCAACAAAGGACAAACATATACCATCATAAACTCCACTTTCAACAACTTCCTTGCTAGATTTCCTGCTTCTAACCTCTCCACACCCTGATCCACCAGGCACACAACACACCAGGTCCCCCAACCCCAAATCCAGAGTTTTTTCCTATTGTACCATGCTGAAGGAACAAGGTACTTCTCCATAATGTCACTGTTTAAAAACACCATTTGACACAAATGTTTAAAAAAAGAAAAGTTTGCCTTCAGTATTCCTCTTTCTCTCTCTTTTTACCATCCCTCCTCCTCCTCATCAAAGTCCTATCCTACAGCCAGGACTCCACTGATCTTTTTCCTTGCCCAGAGCCTCCCAGTGTGAGAACTCAGCTGGTACAACATACCCTTAGCTTCCCATAGCTGTCTCTGCACCCAAACCTCCTCACACTGAGGCAATCGAACCCCTTAACCAAAATACATGTGTCCAGAAGGGCCCCAAGGAATAACCCTAATGGTGGGAATTTCAGGCAGTCTGTCAGAACAGCATTTCTCAAAAATGTGGCAAAGTGCATGATTCAAAGTAGCAGGAAAGTGGCTTTCGGGGAGACCTGAGATTCCAGTAAGGAACTCAGGCATGGGCTCGAGGTGGGCAGGGGGACAACAGGGTGGAATATATTCTTCTTGTGTTCTTCAGATTAGAGTAGCTCAGCTTCCATGACCTTATTTCTTATTCCAGGGTTTTGGGAACATTTGAAAGGGACTATAGTTATATAACGGGAGAAATGGGAAGTTGCTTTCCCAAATCAGCCTTGTGTCCGACACTAGTGATCTCTGACCCCTCGGCTTCCTTTTGCCCCTTGCAGCAGGCAGTACGGACAGAGGAAAGAAACTGGGACAATCCGTGCCAAGGTCAACAGTGAAAAGAAGAGCCAGTGCTCCTTGAATTTGTCCACTCCCATTAAGAGGAAGAAGAAAACACATGAAATGCTATTAGTGCAGGAGCTTAGCATGGCTAACCGGAGAACTTGGTGTCCATCCAGCCTTCCCTGCTGTTCCAATTCAGTGCCAAAGGCAATACTATGAGATTATGAATGTGAGACTGAACTCTCACCCAATCCCAGGCATGGCACATTACAAGGCATAGAGCTTCTTGGGATGGTTGCTCCTGGGACCCTGACCTGGCATAGGCCTGGAACAGGTGGAAGAGGAATGAATTGGCTTACGTTGCTGCATTCCAGTCTCCTTTCCTCGGGCAGGAGGCACACAGCCCCTTAAAGAGATGCCCAGGATTCACAAAAAATACCATAATAACTACAATGAAATGTTGAGAGGAAAGGGGAAGCAATGAGAGAGCAGCAGCCCTAAATGCACACAGGAGAGATTCAAAACCAAATCAAACCAAACCACCTTTTTCTCTGTGGCTGGAGTTGTGAAAGGAGCTCAGTCTTGGGAAACCCGGGGGTGGGGTAGAGAAGGAGGCCAGAGGGCAGCTGAGCAAGGCAAGGGGCAGAGAGCAGGCTGGGGAAGGGCCAAGACTCCCAAGGGAGAAGGGAGGGTGGGAAGAGGCCAGTACAAGATCTTGTGCTTTTGGGGATGTCTCTGGACTGCTCTGATTAACTTCATATGCAGAATTGTACACCCTTAGCCCTAGAGAGACCTGAGTGATCAAGGATGAAAAGATTCAGAGTCAGAAGGGATCTTAGAGGTCCTCTGGTCCTTCCCCTTCAAGTTACAAAAGAGGAAACTGAGGCACAGAGAGCAGTTTCATGCCCAAGGTTACACAGGGTTTTAGTGCCAGAGAGTCACAGAGTAACACCTGTCATAGTAATAACAGCAGTAACATTTCTTTATATTTATTTGTATAGCAATCTGAGGTTTCCAAAGTGTCTTTCACACATGGTATGCCGTTAACAATCCTGCTAGGTGGGCTCAGCAGGTACTATTTCTCCCATTTTACAGGTGAGGAAATTGAGGCCTAGGGTAGTTCAGTGACTTGAACAAGGTCACACAGATCATAAATAGCAAGGCTGGGATTTCTACCCAGGTCTATTGGTCTACTGATTTCAAATCCAAGGTTCTTTCTCCCATTCTGTCATGGGAAAGGACTAAAAAAAACAAAACAAAACCCCAAAACCAAAAAATCCAAACCCATTCCATATAGTTAAATACTAGTTTCTGCAATCTTATTGCAACTGGATGAGACTAAAATCATGAACCCTCCAGTGTACTATGGTAGAACTCTGGACTTGTGTCAGGAAAATTGGGGTTCTGGACTCAACTGGGTGCCGTGTAGCCACTGACCAGCATTTCTGACCCTCTGTTCCCACATCAGTGAAATAAGGGGGTATGTCTAAATGATCTCTAATCACATTCTAATTTGAACCCTAAAAACAGGCAAATGAGATTGAGATTAGTTTATATTGGATTAAGATCTGGCCCTCTGGAAGTCTCAACCAGAGACAGGATATTTTGAGAACTTGGCTCCCTGCAAAATGTATCAAATAACAAGTTATTTATTAAGAACCTACTGTGTGCTGGGCATAAATGTTAGGGGTATAAGACACAAATGAAACAATCCCTGCCCTCATTCAGATTTGTTGTATTCAACTCCAAGAGGTTCAAGAACATCATCCTGAAAAGATGCCTGGCAGAGTCCATCTGTTATGATGGAAGCTCCCTAGGAGAACATAAGCTCCCTGAAGGCAGAGAATGCTTTTCGTGTTTGTGTGCTCCCAGCGTCTAGCACAGTGCCTTGCACATACTAAGTGCTTAATCATTATCTGTTGGATTGGATTGGACCTCCATCCATCCATCCATTTATCCACCTCTACATTTGTCTAATCCTTATCAACCATCATGGACTGAGGGAGATCCTTCTTTTTTTTTTTCCTTTTCTCTTTCTTTCATTCCTCATATCCAGTCAGTTGCAAGTATTATGTTTTACTTCCAATATAGCTATCAAACTCTGTCCCCTTCTCTCCACTCACATGGTCACTGCCCTATTCCTCATCACTTTTTGCAAAGACTATGGTAATAACTTTCTAATCGATCCTTCCAATCTTTCTCCTTTCTAATACATTCTCCATCCTGGGGGAAGACAAGAAGAAGGGGAGAGAAGAATTTATTAAGCTCCTACTATGTTCCAGGTGGGTAGTGGATAATGGATAGAGTTCTGGGTCTGAAGTCAGCTGTATCCACTGTGCCACCTAGCTACCTGAATCCAAGTGTAATCTGTGTTTAAAAATCCTTTCCTAAAAGGGGTAGGGTGGCAGTTACTGTCTTTAAAAAAGAAAAGCAACTGGAAGGCACTGCTTGAATCATCATTCTATGAGGTGCTTCTCCCTTTGGGGACAAGGAGAGTGTCTGAGTTTAAAATTGTTCTATAAAAATCTAAGAAAGAAATTACAGAGAAGACAGAGATAAAGAAGGTGATAAGAAACGTCTTTGTTAGAACTATTTGAACTGTTATTTTTATGAAGAAACAAAATTTATGAAGGATAAGTCTTTGGAGAGACCAATGAAAGGGAAGGCTTAAGAAAAAAGGAGACTTCTGTTATGGTTGGAGAGAGATTAGAGGACACAGAAAAAAGATGAAAAGGTCTTATCTCTTTATGGAACCGTTATGACCTTTATATTGCGGAAAGAGTTAATAAGAAGAGACTGTTAGCTTGAGTGAAATGAATGATGGGATTGTATTTCCAGAAGCAGGGAGAGATCAATTGCCATTTTTGCGGTGGTCAATGATAATGCTTTCTCACAGCTAAAATACTGCAAATATTTGTCTTTGTTTTATCATGGATTTCATTGCTAATGCAATATATTTTCTTTATTTCTAGGAGATAAAAGTATTAAAAAAGGAGATTTCTTCATTTTATTAAGATAACATAATGTTACAACATAACAATATAAGAAGAAAATATTAATTTTTATGAACTGTGGTGAAGGCTCTGAGCTTAATTGATTAACTGATTAATTAAATGTTTGCTAACTCATAAGGAAATATGCAAATATACTCTTGGATTACCCTAGAGCTTGGACTGATAAGATTAAATATAGGAACAAGTCAAGGAGCACAAGTGTGCTCTCATGTAACCCTGTTATATGAGAAGGTAATTTGCAAGGGAGGGGAGAATACTAATAGCTTGTGTTTGAATTAAGCTTTGAAGGAAATATGAAATTTTAAGAGGTAATGAAGAGTCAGGGCATTCCAAGAATGGGAAACTGCCTGGGCAAAGGCATGGTGGTGGGAGATCTTATGCCATGTACTGGCAAAGGCAAGTTGGTCAGTTTAGTGAGACCATGGAGGAGATCAAAGTGCACTAAGTCTAGAAAAGTAAGACTTTACACATCAAATGGGGGAGTTTGCATTTTATCCCAGAAACAATATTAAGTCATTGACAATTGTCAGTAGGAGTAACATAGTCAAACCTGTGCTTTAGGAAGGAAGGAAACATTTATTAAGCACCTACTTTGGGCCAGGCACTGTGCTAAATGCTTTACAAATATCTCATTTGATCCTTACAACAAGGAAGTAGCTGCTACTTATAGCCTCTATTTTACAGTGGAGGAAACTGAGGCAGACAGTGTCACACTGCTAGTAAGTGTCTGAGGCTGGATTTGAACTCAAGTCTCCCTGACTCCCAACACAACACCTTATCCACTGTACCACCCAGCTGCCTCCATCCATCTCTTAGCTAACTTAGACCCAAGTCTTCTGAACTCTCTCCACTCCATCACACAGCCTCCTTGTTTCATTCCTTGCTCTTTCAGTGCTCCCCACACACTCTCTGGGACACAGAAGGGCTGAGGGGTTCAAGTTGAGGGTTTGGGCGTGAAGAAAGACTTGTTTGCAGCTGGCTGGAAAGGAGCAGCCGTGGTTTCCCCCAGGATCTGACAGCCAAGAGTTCAGACCCTCAGGACCAGCGGGTGGCATGGAGGACTTGGCAAGACTCACCAATAATAGCTGTAATATGGTTGTGCAGTCAGGAAAAGGATGGGAAGAAACTGCTGAAATATGTGATTGGGGACAGGTGCTTCCTTCAGCGCCTGAGCAGGGGAGCCAAGGGGCTTAGCCTGCAGGAACAGAATTCATGGGAAACGGGCCAGCTCAAAACCCAGCTTCCATATCTCCAACTGAAGGGAATGGGAAAGACCCTGAACCCCGATGGTCAGTGCAGCTTAGCAGATTTTCCATTGAGACCTCTGCCCCCACCCTCTTTCACTAAAAGACAGCTGCCTTCCAGGCCCTGGGATTCCAGTGTCCTCCTCCCCAGATACTTTGAATCTGATAATGGAGCTGGCTCCAGAGTTGGCTAGGTTGATACTTATACCAAACCACTTGAGTTGTCATTTATTGGCCCACATGGTGGGGAGGAGGGGGCACACACATCTCTGGCTATGCCAGCCTAGAGAACCTGGCCTGCTAAGTCTATGTTCCTATGAGTCTACGACCATCCTAGCCAAATGTGAGTTACAAAACATTTGACCACTTCCTTAGATGAATTACCTCCACCATTACTTGAATATGCATTCCTTGCTTTTAAACTTGAAATCTCAGCACTTATCATGGTAGGTAGCACATCGTAAGTATTTAACAAATGTTCATTCATTCACAACCACTCTGGAAGACTGTTTACTAAGTCATAGAGGTGTTGCAATCTGCAGTAAGTCAGCTTTGAGACCCAAAGCAACTGAACCACAGCTCTCTAAAGTATTGACAAATGAAACTTTGACTTCAAACCCCACCCCTCACACTATGATTCCTCATTGTCATGTGGAATTATTTGAGATAATCACTCAACTTCAGCGACAATAACCTCCCATGGCTCCCTATTACCTCTAGGATCAAACAGAATCTCCTTTGCTTGGCCACTAAAGTCTGTGATCACCTAACTCCAACCAAACTAGCCTTCTTGCCATTCCTCATGTCTTTTCCAGTCTGTGTGTCTTTGCACCAGGCTGCCTCTGATACCTGAGATGCTCTCCATTATCACCACAACTTAGAATCCCTAGTTTCCTCCAACACTCAGCTTAAATGCTGTTTCTTATATGGGACCTTTGCTGATCCACCTAGATGCTAGCACCTTCCGTTGAAATTACTTTGTATCTCTTGTACATCTTTTGTCTACCATTAAGTGGGTTCATGTTTTCCTCCAACAGAATTTATGCTTCTTGCGGGCGGAGATGGTTTTATTTTTGTCTGTTTGCTGCCTGTCCCTTAAGCACAGTGACCAGTCAATTATCCATAAATGTTTGTAAATTGATTCATAGACTGGAGCCAAACTTCTGCCTAAGGAAAGCTTCTGCCTCAAGTCAGACTATAGGCTTATGTTTTAACAGTCAGGCTAGCGGAGGCAGACTGGCAAGAAGGGGGGGAAATCTTCATCAGGATATCACAAAGACCTTCCAGTGAGTCACTGAACAGTCGAAATCTGTCTTGGCGGAGGATATACCCACAAAGATGAAGTTGTAAATCTGTTAAGTACGTGGGACCAAGGAAAAGATTGCAGCTACTCCATAGCTGACTCTTGGCTGCCTCTGCCCATGAATTTACCAAAGGAGGTAAATTTGGAGGACATTCCTCAAATTCCTTTCATGTTCCATGAATACAACAGAAAGCCCTCAGCTGTCCCTCACTCACTCTCACTATGTACCTGGTCCATGAGTTTCTCTACTTGGTACAAAGGATAGAGTCCTAGATGTGGAGTCAAGAACAACTGAGTTTAAATCCTGCCTCAGACACTTACTACCTCTGAGACCCTGGGCAAGTCCCCCAAATTCTCTCAGTCTTAAGGGCCCCTCTGCACAATGGGACAATGACACTTACCTTACCCTCTTGTAGAGAGCAACAAATGAGACATTTGTAAAGCACTTTGCAAACCTTAAAATGGGATGTGAATGCTAGTTTGGGTTATTATTTTTCTCCGGATAATACCCTGGCATTGAGCTTAAATTTGCTGCTTATAACTTTCACCCATCGCTCCAAATTGAGCCTCCTGAGATGGAACTGAACAGGTCTAATCCTTCTTCCATGAAAGAAAGAAAAGATGTATATTAATCACTTCCTAGGTACAAAGCACTGTGCCAAGGGCTGAGGATGTGAAAAGTAGGACAATTCCAACTTTCCTGGATCATCCTCTAAGGTGGGAGATAAGACATGAAAGAGACTCAAATAGTGGAGGAGAGAGAGTACATGTCTCCCCACCCCCCACTTCAAGACTGAGCATCCTCAGGTCTTTCATTTCCATGATGTTACTTCAGGGCACATCACCTATTTCCCTTCCTCTGGATGTTCTCCAGCTCCTCAAAGTTTAGATGCAAGTAGGAGAGTGGAGAGAGTGCTAAATTTGGAGCCAGAGGTCCTGGTTTCAAATCCTGACTATACTACTTACTCTCTATGTGACCATCTCTCTCTAGATGTCAACTTCCAAAAAAATGTAAAATGAAGAAATGGAATGAGATGGACTCTAAGATCCTTTCCAGTTCTGAATCTGTGATCCCATGATTTATCCTTATTAAGTTTCATTTCACTGGATTTAACCCAATGTTCTAGGCTAGCAGGATTTTTGGATCCATGACCCTGCCATTCATAGTGTCAATCATCCCTCCCAGCTTCTTCTGTAGATTTAGAATCAAAGTTGCAGCAACTGTTGTACCCCAGTATCCCCAAATAGATCCTCCAGAAACTGAATCCTCTACCCACAGGTAAAGATTGATGCTGCCTGTAATTCAGCTGGGTGAGCCAGGGGCTTAGGCACTAGGTCAAACACAAGGTCATTCCCAGGCCCACTAGGGCTGCACCCACCCCTCACCCCTTACCTCCTTGGGTCTCTAAAACACACCTCTGCTTCTTATACCAAGAAACTGGGGTTTGAACAGATCCCACCAAGGACAGGAAGGAGAAGCCAAGCCTGACCAGGGAAGAGAGCTAAAGGTTTTCTTCTAAAGCCACAGGCATGAAGCAGCTCCATCTCCCACTTCCCTGGAAGAGCTGGGAAGCAACATCCTGGATGCTGACTGGTGTTTGTCTGGTGGAGGCCATGGCTTTGGGCCATGTCTCTCAGTCACACAGGTTTTTAAAATTCAATTCAACAAATATTTACAAAGCATCTGCTAGGTACCCATCCCTGTCCTAGACATTGTAGGAGGTTACAAAGAACTCAGTGTGTCCAAAATAGAACTCATTATCTTTTCTTACACACCCAGGCCTCTTTTGAAATTCTCTATTTCAGTCAAGACCATCATCCTTCCATCAGGTTCACAGCCTCTGATTCATCCGTAACTCTTTCCTCTACCTCAACCCACATATCCACCCAACTTCCCAGTCTTAGTAATTCTTGCTTTCCTACATCTCTTGAAATTATCCCCATGAGTCTCCTTCTTGGTCTCCCTGTCTCAAGTATCTCTTCCACACTAATGGCAAAGTGAGCATCCTAGAGCAGAGATCTAACCATATTATTCTCGTGCTCCATAAACCTCATTGGCTCCCTATTACCTCTAGGAATTCTTCTCTTTGGCATTGAAAGTCTGACTCCAACCTACTTTTCTAGTCTTATTATACATATTTCTCTCTTCAAACACTCTTAGGCCCAGCCAAACCACTCCACATCCACTATATTCCATCTCCAGTTTCAGCGCTGGCAATCCCCCATGCCATGAATGCCCTTACTCCTTCCCACTGTCTCTTAGAGCCCTGAGTGCCCTTTAAAGCTCAGCTAAAGCACTACCTCTTACATGAGACCATTCTTGATTCATCTAACTTCTAGTTCCTTTCCTCCAATTACCTTGACTCAATCTGCAGGGGTGGTGCTGGTAAATGTTTCACAATCAACTCACTGGAAAAAAAGACTATTGACCCACTTCTAGATTTAATAATATTTTCTCCATCACTCTCTAAAGACTAGACCATTAAAAAACAATAACAAACCAAGCCCTGTTTGCAGTATTTGCTGATGTCTGAGGTATAAATGCTTAAAATGAAAATTTCACAGTCAGCTCTCAGTCTGGTTCAGGCCGGCTCCAGCACATCCCTAATTTTGGCACATCCATCCCTGTAGCCATGCTATCTCACCCTACTCAATGTAAGCTCCTTGAAGTCAAGAATTTCTTTCAGGTTTTTGTCCTCTCAGTTCATTAGCACAATGCTTGGTGCATAAAGATAGGGACTGCACCTTTGATTCTATTGGCAAAGGGAACTTCAAAATGAGAAAATTCCCTCTCCCAAAGCAGGTCACTCCTCTTTTTTTCAATGTCTAGTCTTGGAAAGTTGCCCACAGGAAGAGTTCAGATTTGATCCTGTAAGTCGTGGGAGTGACCTTTACTTTTATTCTTTTGGGATTGGATCCTGGCATATCTCTGACCCTGCCCCATAGTCAGAGATTAGCCCTCCTCCTCTGCTGGCTAGGCCTGACCTATCAGTGAAAAAACCAGGCAGGTCATCTGCGATGTCCAATACTCTCCTCACTTTCCCTCAATTTCCTCAACACATTCCCTTTCTTCTCCTCCCCATACTCACACCCTCTGCAGCCCTTGGAAAGATTCCCATGTACAAATATACTTTCCAAGCACCATTGTGAGCTCATGAATGGGGAATCAGAATATTTAGGCTGGAAGTCCCCCCAACTCTGCAACCTGCTAGTTGACGTGACCTTGGGCAAGTAACTTGACTTTCACAGTCCTCTGTTTCTTCATGTGAGAAATGAAGGGATTGGATCCAAAAATTATAGGTACAGAGCTGAAAGGGTCAAGTAGTCCAGCCCCTTCATTTTACAGATGAGGAAGACCCAGAAGTTAAATGACTTTTCCAAGGTCACACAAGTGGTAAGTGGGAGTGAATAAGCATTTATGTAGCACCTACTATGTGCCAGGGATGGTACTAAGTGCTTTATAAATATCTGACGATCCTCACAACAACCTTGTGAGGTAGGTGCTGTTATTATCCTATTTTACAGTTGAGGAAACAAGAGGCAAACAGATGACTTGCTTAAAATCATATAGCTAATAAACACCTGAGGATGGATTTGAATTCAGGTCTTCCTGATAGCAGGCTAGCACGATGCCACCAGTCTGGAGGAGATGGGGTTTGAATTCACGTCTTTTGATTCCAAATTTAGCGTCCTTTCTACTGTATGATAGGCTAGGTACTTTCTAAGGTCTCTACACACTCTGTGTTTTGTGTGTGTGTGTGTGTGTGTGTGTGTGTGTGTGTGTGTTGATGTGTGGATGCACACAGAGGAATGTTACTAACATTCTCCATACGTACATACTAGCTGAGAAGGTTGTAGAGTCAGCCAGTATGGAGACACCCTGCTTTCAGCTGCCCCCTCTGAGCTCTTAATAATCTCATGACACTCCCATCCAACAGCTGGGCCATGTGTCAGCACACATCATGAGTTGTGACATGTGGCACGCATTTTTGCTACCCCTCCGGCCTCCTGTGACTGTAACAGCTGTTACGCGCCCTTCGGGTCATCCTTAAAGAATGGGTGCGTTGTTTAGATAGAATCTTCCAGAACATTCCCTGAGCCAGAGGTGCCTGAATGGCACACACATACATGGACATTCACACGTGGTTAAATGTGCCTGTGCGTGCACACTCACACACTCACACACACACCACATACACAGTTCTCTTCAGGAGTCTTGTGATCATTCCACTCTGCTCCCACCTCCTCACAGCCCAGGCCCCAAGTTCTAGGGTCCTCTTGGGCCCTCTGCTGGCCATGGGATAGGGGCAGATTGGAGGACACAGGTCCCTTGGCATTCTCTTGCACTGGAATCCCCTTCCCCCAGGGTCCAGGGGAGACATGACCACAAGACCGATGCAAAGGAGGGTCCCCAGGTCCCACTCAGCTCTCTGCTCACTCACCACCCAGGGCTTGTCACAGAAGTTGTAGATAGAATCCAGGGAGTTGACACTGGGGATGCTAGCATAGTGCATGCCAATGATCAGGTTTCGGTAGTCCTCGTTCTCGGCCATGCCAAAGGCATGCTGCCGGATAAGCACGAAGTCTGGCCGGAAGGATCTGAAGGAAAGAATACAGGGAGAGACCGTTTATCCAACTGGACTCCTCCTATTGGAATACATCCTATTGTGAGTTGAACTGTATGCAGATCCTTAGCGCATCCCCAGGCATCTAGGAGTTCCATAATGCATAGAGCAGTGGGCATGGAATCAGGAAGACTCCTCTTCATGAGTTCAAATCCAACCTCCAACACTTATTAGCTGAGTGACCCTGGGCAAGTCCTTTGATATATCCCGAGTCTGAGACCAGTGTAGAGTAATGCCAAAATGACCCTCTGGTGAAGCAAGCAGATTAAAATGTAGTTGGAAAGTATTTCTACAAATAAGCAAAAATACATTAGAACATAGATAATATTAATATGTGGCTTTTGAAGTTGCTATGTGGCCACAGGGGATCCTTATATTTGGTTTTGTGGACTCCCCTTTCTATCTGAATTTAACAACACTGGTATAGAAGGAAAAGCACAGGATTTGGAGCTTAAAGACCTGGGTTTAAACCGAGGGATTACCAATTGTAGGCTTTTTGACTTTGAGTAAGTCTTTTCCTTTTTCTGGGCCTCAGTTTCCCCCTCTGTAAAATGAAGGGGTTCAACTAGATCAGGGTTTCTCAACTTTGTCCTCTGTGAAATTTTTTTAAATTTAAATAACTTTCAATATAATTGGTTTCCTTTGACTCCCATATATTTTATTTTATGGACTAAAAAACATTACTCTGAGAAGGAATGATGGGCTTCACCGGACTGCTGCCAAAGGGAGATACATGACCTATCAAAGTTTAAGAATCCTGGGTCAGATGATTTCAGATATTCCTCCCAGCTCAAAATCCTGTATACTAAATACTACTCCGCATCACAGAAACACAAAATGGCTGTGTTGGGATGGTGTCTGGTCCATCCCATGCTCCAAAATAAGTTCACCTCAACATCATCCCCTACAAGTGGCCGGCTGGTCATCCATCTTCTTTCTGAAGACTCCCAATGAGGAGGAAACCATTACCTCCCATGGAACTCATTCCACTGCTGTGTTTCTTAATAAGGTTTCATTGCCTAACTTCCTTTTATGGCTAAGAAATTCAGCAAATCTTTACTGTGTACCAGAAATCTTTTAACTGCTAAATCCAACAGCTGTTTTCTCAGGCTTCATTCTATAAGATTTCTTGCCCCCTTGAACCATTCCTTCCTTCTGGATATGGTCTCCCCCTGTCCAGGTCTTCATTCCACTGCTCTCTCTACCCTTCAGTCTATCTCTCTGAAGGTTCCTTTTTAGACTCATTTTCTGAGAGAGCCAGCTCTCTCACCTATGTAAGAGTGTCCCACCATACTGTCTTGGGCTCTACTCTCTACCTTCTCTCTTAGTGACCTGATCAACTTCCAGGGATCCAATGATCAACTCTACACAGATGACTCCAAAATTCCCATCCAATCCTCATTTCTTTCCTGAATTCCAGTCCCACATTACTAGCTGCCTGAGGAATATTTTCAATGCAGTAGGTCCTGATTGGCATTTGTAGGAAGGAAAGAAGGAAACAAATATCCATTAAATGCCTACTGTATGCCAGGTACTGTGCTAAGCACTTTACAAATGCTGTCTTGTTTTATCCTCACAACAACCCTGGGAGCTAGGTGTAATTATTATCCCTATTTTATAGTCAAGGAAACTGAGTGTAAAAAAGGCAGGCTAAGTCACCTGCCCAGGATCACACAGCTACTAAGTGTCTGAGGCTGGATTTGAACTCAGGTCTATCCCAACTCCAGTCCTGGAGCTCTATCCACTGCACCACCTCTTCTTCCCCAAGACCACACCACCGAAATCATAGGTCCAGTTCCCCAACTCCCAAATTATAATGATTATGATGATGATGACAAATGACATTTACATAGTACTTTAAAGCTTGGAAACTTAATGCACATTATCGACTTTGCTCCTCCCAGCAACCTTGAGTCTTTCAGAGATGAGGAAGTCATAACTTTCCAGCATACAACTGATCATCCTGTGAGCAAGGCAGGGTTATACAGCTACCACAGTCATGGAATCATAGGTCAGGCTAAGCTAACAGAGCTCCGTCAGGGAGTAAATACACACACATACACACACACACACACACACACACAGACACACACACCCTTGAGTACAAGGTAACGTGTTCAGTGCTTAAATCAATGGTTTAAAAAATAAACGTCACAAGTAGAAGTGATGGAAATGTGCCATGAGAAACAATGAATCTGAAGAATTAGAGAAACATTAGAAAACATCAACTAATGCCAAGAGAAGTAAATAGGTATATAACATACACAATGATGTAAATGGTAACATTGACCACACTGCAATTGAAATACAATGCTGTGTAATCAATCACAATAGTCAAACTTGGCCTGGAAGGACAGATACAGAAATGCAAAGTTCTCTCTTTTTGCAGAGATTGAGGGGAGGGGTGCTATGGGTGGATATTGCATACACTGACAGACTTGAAGGACATGTTTTTGATCTCTCTCTCTCTCTCTCCCCCTTCCCTCTCTCCCTGCCCCCCTCTATCTTCCCCTCCCTCCCTCCCTCCTTTGCTCCTTCCTTTGTCTTTCCCTTCTCTCTCTTTCTCTTTTTTTATATATATTGCGAAATGAAGCCAAAAGGACTCAATAAAGAAAATCTAAGTTTCAGAGGCTTTTAGAGGCAAATGACATTAGAAATCACCTTGGACCAGAGTAGTTCAGAAAATCTGCATGAAAACGATAACAGTTAAAAGTGGTGGGGATTCTGAGCCCCCAGAAGGACACTTCCAAACCATGTAATAGAAATGATTTTAGTTTCTGAGATGCTGAAAAATACCTGATTGTGGGGAGTTGGGATGGGGGGATAAAGGCTCAATAAAGGAAAATAAAGATAAACTTGGACACCTTCCCCCTTCTGCCCATGGGCCAGCCCTCGTCCCCAAGCTCAGTCTTTAAGGACTTCGGCACCTCCTGGAAATAGCCAGGGAACACTCTGGCCAGGCCCAGCCCAACCTCCTGAGCCAAAGGTCTGAGCACCCCCAAGTTCTCCTTCCTGATGACTTGCCCCAAATCATAAGGTGGGGAGCAGAACACATATTTTCCATGTAGCTGAAGTTGAGCAACAGTAGCAGGAAGCAAAGAGGACAGAACATTCTTTGCCTGGCAGCTAATGTCTGGTTCAAATGGGTCCAGGAAAGCATCCTTGCTACCAGCTGCTGTCCCTCAGGACCTGGGCCTCTTACCTCATGGCTCTGGGTTTCAAAAGAAGCTGGGTCTTAAAAAAAAAAAGAAAAGAAACATTTCTTACTTGAGTGGTACAGTATAAACTATGTTGGATTTTGAGTTGGAGGACCTGGATTCCAAGCCCACCACTACTTCTGACTACCTGGGTAATCTTAGACAAAGCTCCTGGGGCTTCAGCTTCCTCATTTGTAAAAATTAGGTAGGTGATCCCAAAGGTCCCATCCGTCTCTCACCTATGAATTGGTGTGAAAACACCCTCGAGTTATAGCTTTGTATCAAGAAAGGACATTAAAGATCATCTAATCCAACTCCCTCATTTTACGGATGAAGAAAGGTTAGGCCCACAGTCAGTTTGCTAGTAAACCAAAGATCTGGGGCTCACACCCAAAATTTCTAATGCTATCTCCAGCATTCTTCCCCTAATCCACTGTTCTTTTTCCTTGTCTATGGTCCTAAGTCAAGTTAAAGTGCTCCTGGTAAACAGAATCACAGATTCTTAGAACTTGAAGGAACCTCAGAGTTGACTGAGGGCCACCTTCCACCAAGTTCAGGAATATTTCCTACAACATCCCTGACAGCTGGTCCAGTGTCCACATAAACACCTGGAGTGACTGACACCTGAGAAATAAAGGTATTTGGGGATCTTGGCTGAATTTGCGTAATAGAAATCAACCAAATATCTAGAAATTTTCTCATCCTAAATTTTCTCTGCTGTAGTAAAGAACCCATTTCCTTTGCCCGGAGTCAACCTCAATCCCAATCTACACCTTCTCCTCCACCCAGGCTGGGTGTGCTCACTCTCCTCCACAAACCTTCCTTCCCTGCTTCAGTCTTTGCTCAGGGCATTTCTCGTGGTCCTCACACATCTTGAAGTGCATTCCTTCTCTGCCTACCCCAGTTTGCACATCCATTCTTCAAGGCCCATCTCAGGTCCTACCATTCAATTCCAATCAATTCAACTAGCATTTATTAAATTCCTACCATGTGCCATGTACTATTCTTGGTATGAAGACAGAACCCAAAGAATCTGTGTATTCAAGGAACTTTTATTCTATTAGAGGGAAATAAATATATATACACATATATATATTTTTCTCTAATATATATACTCATATATGTATCAATGTACATATATACTTACCTATACACACATATATACTTATAAGGGTATACATGTAATGTATGTATACATATACATGACACACATATATGTATGTATACATACATGCACATCCTTATGAGTAAATACAAAGTAAGTTGCAAGGAGAAGGCATGGGTCTAACAGGAAGCACAACCTGGTGATACAATGGATAGAACATTGGATTTGTACATCCGTGAGACCTGAGTTCAAATCCCACCTCAGATAATTACTAGCTTGTGATCCTGGGAAAGTTTCTTTAACTTTTTTCTGCCTCAGTTTCCCCATCTGAAACATGGGAATAACAACAGAGTTTTTGTGAGAATAAAACTTTGCATGTCTTAAAACACATAAATACTAGCTGTTGTTGAAACAGGAATCACCAAGGGCACAGTGGAATAGCAAGGAGTAATGAGATGGGGAGAGTGTGGAAGAGTTATTGAATATATGTGGAGAAGAGAAGCAAAACTTCTAGGCAATAAGTCTCGTGGAAGGGGTGTCTGGGAATAGAATCCTAGAGCCTACTTTGTCCTCAGATAAGTCCTGAGCTGTGGGAGTCTGGGGGAAGGAGGATTATAGAGTGAGACATAGGCAGGTACATCCAGCCTACGCAACTGAACAAAAAGAAATTGTCCAACCTTGGCATCGTGTCCTCTCAAAAACTCTATCAGAATTTAGGGAGTTGCTATGGAAGAACCTTTATCAATTCTTCCTCTCTCTAAGGCAGAGTTCTGAGGCCCCAATGTTGTGTCCCCACAGAGAAAAGAAAGTGTTCAAGGAGAAGCCAAGATAGGCAGATCTTGGGTGTGAATGTACTCATGGTGAATGATCCACAGGACTCTCTTTTCCTAACTTTTGGACACTGCTTCTATTAATATTGCCTAAACTTTCACTACCCTTTTTGGTGCCCATGTTACACTGTTGATTTATGTTTGAGCTTGAGGTCCACTAAAAACACTAGATCTTTTTCACATGAATACTATCGAGCTATTCCTCATCTGTCCCATACTTGTAGAGTTGGCTTTTGAAATTCAGGTGTAAGACTTTACATTCATTATCATTAAATTTCAGTTTCTTTAGATTTGCCCCACCCCCTTCTAGCTGGTAAGAGTTCTTTTTGAATCCCAAGAGCCCAAAGTGTCATCCATCCCTCCTGGTTTTATGTCATCTGAAAATATAAGCATATCAGCTATGCTTTTATTCAAGCCATCAAAAAAAATTGTGGAAAGGCATAAGCCAAAGCCTGGGGCCTTCTACTACACTGACTGTCATGGTTTTTAATCATCTACTGCCTGGTAATTATAAAGTATCATTGCATGCATGTTGTTGAGTCATTTTTTTAGTCACATGAACCTCTTTGTGACCCACTTTGGGGTCTTCTTGGCAGAGATACTGGAGTGGCTTGCCATTTCCTTCTTCAACTAATTTTACAGGTGAGGAAACTGAGGCCAACAGGATTAAATGACTTGCCCAGGGTCACTTCATTAGTAAGTGTCTAAGGGAGGATTTGAACTCAAGACTTCTGACCTCAGGCCAAGTGCTCTATCCATTGAACCATCTAATTGTGGCCTCAACTGCATTTTAGACTTCCTAAAGGTAGGAGCTGTGTGTTAGTTAAACTTCTTTTTATCTTCCTTAGAGTTTAGCACAAAGCTAGGTCCAGCCCACTAAATACTTCCTGATTGATTTTTCCCTCTAAATAACTTCAGGGACGATTGTTTCCCTTCTCTTTCCTGGTCTTTCCACCTCACTAGGGAGAGAGCTCTCCTGAAGGCCATAAAACCTCCAAATTATTCTCAAGGCAGAGACCTGGAATGGAGGACTTCTCCCCTTTGGAACCAGGTCCATGCCTTCATCCTGCTTAAAGGTCTTACCCTCCCCCTTCCCTTTGATCTAGAAGTCCTCAGCACTCCTGAATGTCCTTATGTCAGCTCTCATGGGAATACATATGCTTATAACTTCTGTTCTAAGCATTCTTGGAAATTTTGGGTGCGTGTGTGTGCGTGTGTGTGTGTGTGTGTGTGTGTGTGTGTGTGTGTGTGTGTGGCATGTATGTGTATTATCAAACCCTCAGAACGGGAATTTCCTAAGAATAACTCCAACAATTCTCACAATATCTGGGAGCTTTCCTGGTATGGGGAGTACATCTCCCATCTGACTCTGGATGCCCTAACAGCAAGGACTCTCTTCCCATTAACCTGGAACCATAACCCTTCTTATTAGACCAGGAACTGTCTGAGTTTGTCTCTCTTTATATAAAATGCAAGCACTTCAAGGGCAAGGACTTTTTTGTCTTTGTATCCCCAGTACCCATCAGAGTGCTTGGCAAATAGTAGGTGCTAAATAAATGCTTGTTGATTTCAATATCCAACAAACTCCAGTGGCTCCCCATTACCATGAGGATCAAATATAAATCTTCTGTTTGGCCTTTAAAACCCTTCCTAACTTGATTCCTTCCTACTTTTCCTATCTTGTTGCAATCTACTACGTTCCCTCTGTGTTCTCTGCAGCCCAGCAACACTCATCTCCTTTCTGTTCTCCGTATAAGACATTGGATCTCCTGTCTCAGAGACTTCACTGGCTGCCCCTCAAGCCTGGAAAGTTCTTCCTCCTTCTTTCCACCTCCAACCTTCCCTGAAGTTCCACCTTCTCTAAGCAGCCTTTTCTAGGCCTCCTTAATCTTGGTGCCTTCCCTATGGAACCATCCCCAACTTAGCCTGTATAGAGCTTCTTTCTGTGGAATTGTTTGCATGTTGTCTTGCCATCAGATTGTGAGCCCTTGAGGGCAGGGACTGCCTTTTGCTCTTCTTTGTATCCCCAGAACTTAGCCCAGTGCCTGGCATACAGCAGGCATTTAATAAATGGTAGCTGCCTGACTCACTGATTGATGGATGTTGTGAATCTGAAGACTTGTAGGAAAATTCTGTGATTCTACCTGCCACTCTCATCAGACGGTTGCACAACACCCAGCACATAGTCAGGCCTGAATAAATGCCTTTTGACTCATTCTCTAAGGATAAGGACTACTTCCCACCCTCCCCCATCATTCCAGGATGTCCACAAGGGTGATGATACCTTTCCCATTAAACCAGGATCCCTCTGAAAATGGGAATAGTCTCTTTTCTATGTATGTGGGATCTTCTACAGGACATATTCAATGATTTCCCCTCACCTAACAATAAGGATGGTGTCTTCTTCTCCTTCCATATCCCTTGCCATCACTTAGCCAGAAAGCTCTACATATAATCAAGGGTCCCACCTAACTCACGCTCCTAGGGCCTCTGAGGTCAGTGAGAAATTCGTCCTCTGTTGTATCACACACAGGTCAGGATGAGAGTGCTCAGAATCGGTTATGTCTGACCTTGAGATGGACACTCACCTGACAACCTTCGTGCCATTTCGGAAGACCTGCATGTCCACAGCATAGGTTCCATCAGCATGGGCCACCAGGTTGAGCTCTGAAAATTCTGCCTGCAAAAATAAGAGAGGAGAGTAAGACCATAGTCCTGTTCAAGAGAAGCTCCCAGTGGGAACCCCACTATACCATGATATGTATCATATTATATCATATATCATACTATACAATTACATATACACATATATGAATGCATATGTATATATACATGTATATGAATATACATATGGATAAGCACACACATACACAAAATAACCCTACTACTGCAATGAGTCACTCTGATAATAATACAGGAATGAAATGAACAGGGAGGATTGAATCAAATGTCTCCCAAAGTCCTTCCATGGGGGAAATTAATAGATTCTTTGAATGTTTTATGTTCATAGGCTCCTGTGAGTATTTTGGGGCCTTATGCATTTCTCATGGTTGTTGAAATAAAGGCTCTCCCATTTCCAATATTCATGGTAAGTGTCTGTGCTAGCATGTGGACCCAGTTACCTCCCCCGGGAGAAACAGACATGAGCCATTACCAAGCTTTATTTTAGAAATTCCCCAAGAGCAAAATCTGGAGTGTATGCCTGAATCAAAAAGGAGGAATAACTCTTTTGGGTTCACTTCCCAATAATAGACTAAGTCTGTGTGAGACCAGAGACTGTGGGGTACCTCAGACCACAGATGACAATAAAAATTAATATACCTTTTAAGATGCCAAATTCCCTTAAGTTTCTTTTTTGTTACATGAAGCATGGAGAACCAAAAGACAAAAAGGCAAACACTCTCCTCCCCTGCCCTAGCCCCCAGCCCCCAGCCCCCAGTCCCCAGAATCCCCTTGTCCCTACCCCCTGGGAAGTGAGCCCTATTTCTAGAATACTTTCTTTACAATAACCTCATGAGGTAAGTAAAACATGGATTATTTTTTCCCTTTCCCATTTTACAGATCAAGAAATTGAGATTTGGAGAGGTCAAATTATTCTCCTGTGCTCACACAGCTAATAAGTATGGGAATCAGTTTTCAAACCCAGATCATCTTACTCCAAGTCCAAAGGACATCCTTCCCCTATGTCCATACTGCCTCTCACTCTGCCCCTATGGCCTGTTGTTCCTCTTACTGTGGTGCCACCATGATGCTGGTGGTAAAACTGAGGGAATCTCTCAGTTAACTACACATATGGGAACCATATCCTTTTGAACACACTATAGCCAGACATTTAGTGGTAGTATACATATAGAAATAAATACCCTCACATGCTAGACTGGCAAGCTTCAAACTTTTAAGGGAAGGCCACCATCCTAGGAGTAAGTTCTTGTTCCCCCTCAGGCTTCTCCTAGGCATGTAGCAGGAGAGTATCTGAGATGTCAGGGCCTGGGCCCCTTTAGGTCAGCCTCAGAAAGACTATACACTGAGAGGTGTCACTGAGGCTGGAGGAGTTAGTATCTATTAGCAAAGTTTTCAAGTGAATGAAAAAATAATCCTATAATGGAAGGGAGAGTGGACCTAGTACCAGAAGGGCACCCTGCTCACCACTCTGTATCTGGTGCCCAGTATGCCCTACATTCACTTCCATGTCAGTACCAAAAGATTGAGACTCCAAGAAGGAAAAGTGATAATGTAGCCCCAACTAAGGTTATCAAAATAATGCATGTGCACACATATGCACACACATACATGCACACACACACAGACCATAACATGACCCATCAGGAAAAAACAATTTGCTTCTGGGACAAAATCCTGGCCAGTTGGCAACCCTACCTCCCCCACTCCCCAACCATATCTGTCTTACTTACCTGTTCCACTTTGATGTCGTAATCTCCACAGACCTTTTTGCCCCGAAAACACTTGGCCCTGAGAAAAGAAAAGACAAACACAAAACAAATGTGAATGAGTGAGTTTGTAGCCAGAGCTCAAATGAGTTCAGGAACTAGTTAGTCCCAGGAAATGGTGAGGAGAAGCAGCAAACACGCAGGATATGGAGTGAGAGGCCCCGGGTCCCACTTCTCCCTTGATCCTAATATGCTGTATGATCTTGGGCCCACCACCCCAAGGCGTTTATGTTTCATCATCTGTAAAATGGTAATAAAACACTTGTTCAGTCAGTACTGGGGAACATGGGCTCAAATGCGATATAATAACAAGTCTTTAGCACTTCCTTAAAGTTTGCAAAGTACTTTTCTCATAACAACCTAGTAAAGTCTGCAGTGAAGTCTTGTTAGACCCATTTTAGAGAAAAAGAAGCTTGAGATTTAGTGTGGGTTGAGTGACTTGCCCAAGGTCATACAACTACTACATATCAAAGGTGAGATTAAGATAAACATTCTTTCCACAACACTTAAGACAACTCTTCAGGTAAACATAAGAGCTTCTTAAATAGTAAAGATTCATACACATATAGCTTATTATTATTGCTTATAACAATAACATTCCAGTGCTAAGACTGTATGATTTGATGAAAGAAATTTGGAGCTTGGGAGGATGGACACAATGATGGATTATTGGAGTTGCCATAAATTGTTAACTTGTAACTATGCCCCAAAAGTCACTAAACCATGGATATCTTTTGACTCATTGCACTCTTAACAATATGCCCCACAAAAAGATGAAAGACAGAGAGAAAGGAGCTACATGTATAAAAATAGGGTGACACTTATGTGGTAGCAAGAAACTAAAAACAAGTGGCTGCCCATCCATTGGTGAATGGCTGAACGAATTGTAGTATATGAATGTGATAGAACATTACTGCACCATAAAAAGGGGATGGAAAGGACAGAGTCAGAGAACACTGGGAAGGCTTTTTTGAACTGCTGCAGAATGATGGGCAGAACCAGGAGAACCACATATATGATGACTACATGAAGAAAACCATTTAATGGTTGCTCGATTGATTTCTCTTGATAGTGAAGCAAAACAAATTCCTATGTTAGCCATGTCTATAAAATATGTCTCAGTCTGTACCCTGAATCAATTATCTCTTTGTCAGGATTGACCATCTAGGATCATGATGGCCATCACATCGTTTGTTTACAATTGTTTACAATGTTATTTTTATTACATAAATTTTTTCCTGGTTCTCTGCCCATTTAACTTTGCAACAATTCATACAAGCTTTCCCAGGTTTCTCTAAAACTAAGTCCAAATATGTGCTAAAAGAGAATGAAACCCAAACTAAAATTTGCCATCATACTAAAGAGAGGGGGATTACAATTTCATCTTGTAAACAATTATAAGCTCCTTCTGTAAAGTGCATAATATTTTAAAGGGCTTTAGTGGCTCATTTCCATGGGAATTATTGATCTTTGAATTTTAAATTATTTTTAATCTATTCTTTAAAAAAAGAACCACCACTGAGTTAACATTTTGTTAATGAAATCTTGGAGTTGGAAGGGACCTTAAGGTTCATTTAGCTACTTTGCAGTAGAGCTAAGATCAAATGACTTGCCCAGAGCCACAGCTGTCAAGGAATGTCAAGGAAGAATCGATCCCAGGTCTTATCTGAACTAGTCTACGTTTTTGAAAGGGACACACCAGAATTCCTCTAAAATATCCCTTAAAAGGGAGTTTCTTAAAATGGTTTTATACTTGCCTGGATAAAGGAGGTGTAGACTACATGTCTGGTCATTTCTAGACAGGATGAAGAACAACACAAGAAAGGTCAATTTCTTTGCAATTTCTCCTGGGGTCCACATGGCAGTTTTGTATAGCAAAAAATTTGAACCAGACATGGAGTCAGGAGACTGAAGGCACTATTTAAAGTTACATAGAGGCAAATTGGGGCTTGAAGTCAGGAAGAATTTCCAACCAGTTGACACTGACTCAACCTGGAATGTGTCTTTGTCTCCAGAGACCATAGGCTCTCATTACTAAAAGAATTCACATAAAAACTCTGGAACTACTTATTATGATGTTGTTAAGTAAATCAGGGTTTTTTTCACTTTTTCTGTGACTATGGGTCCCTTTGGTAGTCTGTTAAAATCTATGAACTCCTCAAACTCTTGTAGGTTTTTTTTTAAAGCATTTATAATTGAAGGAAATGCTACATTCAGTTAGAGGTAAATGAAAATAATATTTCCCCTATTCATACTCACAGACCCCCTGAAATCTAAGCACAGAACCCTTTGGATTAAGCACATCTAGTGTAGAAGGTATTCTTGGGCATGGGCTAGACTAGGTGACCAATGAAGTGTCTTCCACCTTTGGGATCCTGGGATTCATTGTCTGGGGTTCAAGTCCAGCCTCCTTGTCCTTGGACAAGGCGCATGACTCATCTGAGATGCCTCATTTTCTTATTCATTATGATGATCAAAGGAAGTCATGCATAGAACATGTTTCATAACCACAAAGGGTCATATAAATGGCAGCTGTCATTTTTATATATGGAATGGGGAGGGGCATCTTTGATGTAGTTTCAAATTCCAGTTTTCACTTATACTCTTCCCAGGAGGAATATGAAATTGGCTGGAATAGCAAATATTGGGCTATTTTGTTTATAGACACCCAGGGCCCCGGAACTTACCATCTAAGCATCCCTCCCTGGGCCTCTCTGATCACTGAGCACCCAGAAGCTCCCAGGCTTCCTACTTCCTCATCCCCCTGTCTAGTCTACTTCTAAGTCCTATTCTACCTTCATAATCATGGTGGGGAACATATTAGTCTTGGAGTCTAGGAAGACCTGAGTACAAATCTCATCTCTGACACTAGATGACGATGGGCAACTCTCTATCTCTCTGAGATTCAGTTTCCTTATCTGTAAAATAAAAGTGATAATGCCCATACGACTCAAATGAGATGATATATGGAAAGTGCTTTACAACTAACAAAATGCTCTACAAACACAAATTACTGTTAACATCATTATTATGTTTCTCCTTTTTTCTGCCACCCAGCCCTATATTGTCATAACAACTTCCTACCCAGTCTTCCTGTCTCCAGGCTCTCCCTGGCTCCAACTACTCCTGTGCACCCTTGCCAGAACCATCTTCTTAAAACATTCTTTTTTGGCACATCGTTTGCCTGCTCAAAAACTTCTGTGGGTTATGGGACAACATCCAAATTCTTTAGCCAGGCACTCATGGCCTTTCACAAACTAATCCCAATCCAATCTATGCTTCCATACTTATCTTTCATTCCTCCCACACATAATCGGCTACAGGCATCTTAGACTCCTCACTGTCCTCTGGAAATGTCCCACTCATTCCCATCTCCATGACTTTGCTCATGCTACATAGCTTGGTCTGTCTTCCCACCATCCCTAACCCCTTTCACTCCAAACTGTCCATATCCTACCTAGCCCAAGACCAGTATTCCTTAGGTACAGATGCTATTGGGTCACTCTTCAGTGTATTCAGTGGTTTATAGAATCTCAGAGCTGGAAGGGAGCTTGGTGAGCATCTACTTTAACCATACCCCAAAGAAATCCCTTTGACAATACATCTGATAAATAATGGGCTACCTGTTGCCCATTGAGTAAAGTTCACACTTCTTTGTTTGGCATTCAAAGTCTTTGATGATCTGATATCATCTTATGCTTAGAATCTGCCCATTCCATATGATTGCCAGCTGAATTACTCTCCTTTTCCGTAAGGTTCCTTGTGCTTTCCTCCTTTCATATCCTTGTTCAGGCTGTTCCTACACTTGGACTGCCCTCTATCCCCTTACCTGTTGAAGCCCTACCTCTCCTTTAAAGTCTAATTCCAATTCCATGAAGCCTTCCATGAGCCTCACTGTCAGTAACATCTTTTCCACGCAGTCCTTTCTTTTGTACCTCTTTAACGCACTTACCACATAAATGCTAGCAGTAGTGTTATCTGTCTGTATCCCCTTGTTTCCCTCCTCCTCTAGACTCTAAGTTCCATAAGAACTGTGACTGTGTAGTGCAGCATGATAAATGAGTTGAAAAGTACTTATTAAGCATGAGAAAAACACTAAAGATTCCAATACAAGAGCAAAGGCAGTCCCTGCTTTCAGAGTTCACATTCTAATGGAAGAGACAACACAGATAGAAGGTGGAAAGATTTGGATTTGCAGTTCAAAGACTTGAGTTCAAATCCCAATTCCACCTCTTACTAGCAGCATAACCTCAAGTAAAGCACTTAATCTCTTCAGGACTCGGTTTCTTCATCTGTAAAATGAGAGGTCTAGATTAGATCAGGGGTTCTTCAACTGAAGTGCAATAACCCTCAATGGATAGAATTCAAAGAGTCATTGGATTTCAATGGGAAAAAAACCCTATTACTTTCATTAACTCCTAACTGAAATGTTAACATTTCTATTATGACTTTAAAACATTATTCACTCTCAAAAGGGATCAAGACATAAAAAAGGCTAAGATTCTCTGGTCTTTATAATTTGATATCAACGCCTTCTGGCTATAAATCTGCAATTTAAATTTTTAATCTTCTACAAGGAGCAGCTAGGTAGTGCAGTGGATAGAGTGGTAGTGCAGGAGTCAGGACTTGAATTCAAATCTCACCTCCGACACTTGACACTCACTAGCTGTGTGATCTTGGGCAAGTCATTTAACCCCAATTGCCTCATTCTGGGTCATCTCCAGTCATCCTGATGAATATCTAGTCATTGGATTCAGATGGCTCTGGAGGAGAAGTGAGACTGGTGACCTGCACAGCCCTCCCTCACTCAAAACAAGTCAAGTGCAAGTCATGGCTTCATTTCTCTGATGGCGTGGTCTTCTTTGGCAATGAAGAATGAACACACACACATCATCTCCTACAGTACACAGTATAGTACTCTGCATACTGTAAATACTAGGTTTATTTGATGAATTAATAGATGGATGGATGGATGGTTGGATGAATGGATGAAAATAAGTTCTCCTTTCACAAAGCTCTTCCTGAACCTGGACTTATTGGGCTCCTTTCCTTTCTAAATACTGACTAACTATAACACTCTATAGAGATTTATTGGATGCCATCCTGGCAATACCTTTAATATGTGTACATCTAATGCTACCACTAGACAAAAGGCTCCTTGAGAAAAGGGGCTGTGTCTTCTCCTGAATCCCACATAGTGTATGGTATATCTTGGGTGGAGAGTTGGCATCCAGGAAATATATGCCTCTCACTGACTGACCAGAAAAACAACTGCAGAAAACCAGTGGAAAACCAGTGGATGCACTGTCCCAGACTATGTGAGAGATTTAATCCCTTATGAATGTGAAAAGCCTAAGAGGTATTCTGCCTGCCATTTCCCCAAGGGCTCCTTGTAAGAGAGATCGGAAAAGATTTGTGTAGTTTTCCACCAAAATGTTTAGTTGAATTACATAAATGCTAACTCACTGGATCGCTGGAAATGGAATGAAAGTGGTTACATCTCCAGGATGTCATTTCCCAATCTAGTTTGGTGAAGTTACAGCTCTCCATGATCCCTGGTCAAGGAAGGGGGAAGGGCAGCTAAGATCCAGATACAAAGGGGCTCCTAGGTCATCAAGTTTTAGGGGGATGAAGTTGAGATAGCACAAGCGCTTCATAGAACCAGAGAATTCGGAGCTGGAAGAGATGTTAGCAAACAACTCAGCTACTTTAGTCTTTTTATAAAAAAAGGAAACTGAAGTCCAGATACATGTAGCAAAGACAGAATTAGGAATGTCTGTACTTTGAGAGAAAGACAGAGTCCCAGAAGATTGTGATGCTGTGAAGTCTTTATGATGGTACTAATAGGATCATAGAACTTAGAGTTGGAGGGGACCTTTGAGGCCACCTGGTACAACTCCCTCATTTTGTGGATGAGGAAACTGAAGCCCAGAAGGCTAAGTGGCTGCCCAAGGTCAAATAGGTACCAAGTAGCCAGGGTGAGATGCTCATTTCCCTGACTCTGGGGCCTGCACTATTTGCCACAGCTGCCATGGTACTCCTTTCTTGACTTTATACAAGACAAAGCAATGTCAGTTCCATTATAAGGAGGTAGATTTAGAGCTGGGGAGATCTTACAAATGACTTAATCCAACCTCCTCATTTTATAAGATGAGGAACCTGATACCCAAAAAGGTAAAGTGATTTGTGCAAGGTAGTGGAGGTAAGAAAGGAAAAGAGCTGAGATTTGAACCCACAACCTGACTATAAATCCACCATTATTTCTACAACACCTCCATGCCTCCTCCAGAATTCCCCAGTTGTTTGCATATGCCCAAGAGCATGCATGCACATATATACACAGACTTTCTGTTCCTGTCTTTTTCACCCATACTTGGTCTCTTTGTTTCCATCTCTCTGTCTCTCTGCCTTTTTTTTTTTTAAGGTCTTGGCCATTGGTGTAGAAACATTTGTTCCACTTATACCTCTTTTTGGACCACAAACTCTGAACAGTCATACTAATCAAGGGAATATTTGAGCGAGTGTGAGACCTGGCAGTGAACAACAGCTGTTGTCCAGCTGTTATTAGTGAAGTTAAATTGGGAGTGGCTGGAGGTGCAGGGGGGGGGGGGTCAGGACTCAGAAAGCTGTCCACTAGGTATTTTTTTTAAGTCAGTAATTCATGAAGCTCTCTACTAAAATGTACATGTAGGAAGAAATGGAGTGGGTCATAATGTGTTATGGTAGGAGCATCACCAATGACAAATATCATAGGTCATGTGTATTTCACATTATATATACATGGGAATATAGAGTACAAATATGCATGTATTCACACATATATGCCTGTGTACACAATGTGTATATATACATGTGTAATACATACACACATGTATATTTATATATATATTATATAGGTGTATGTATATATTGGGTATATGTATATATCCCTAAGACCCCCTGAACTTGAGTTCCCATCACCAATTACCTATTGGATATTTATGACTGGATGTCTCCAAAGCATCTCAAACTCACAATGTCCAAAACAGAGCCCATTATCTTTCTCCTCAAACTTTCTTCTCTTCTAAACCTACTACTATCTCAGGTACCAGCATTCTTCCAGGTTCCCAGATTTGCAACCTTGGGTTTATCCTGGACTCTTCACTCTCACCCATATATCATTCAGTTCCCAGCTCTTTCTATTTCTACCTCTGCAACAGCTCTGGCAAATTTTTCATCCTCTTCCAGGCACCACCATAATTCATGTCCTCATTGCCTCTCAATTGTAGAGTCACCCCTGTTTCGTGTACCTTTCCTCCAAGCCTCTCTCTATTCCAGTTCATTCTCCACTCAGCTATCAGTGATTTTCCTAAAGCACCGGTTTCTCCCCACAATAAAGTTCAGTGGTCCTCTATTGCCTCGAGGATCAAATATAAAGTCCTGTTTAACGTTAGAAATTCTTCATAACCTCACTCTATCTTGCCTTTTCCTTCTTTTTTTTTTAATATTTATTTATTTATTTAACTTTTTTTACATTCATTTTCACAAAATTTTGGGTTCCAAATTTTCTCCCCTTTTATCCCCTCCCCCTACCCCAATACACCAAGCAATCTAATTTTCCCTATCTCCAATCTGCCCTCTCTTCTGTCATCCCTCCCTTCTCTTGTCTCCATCTTCTCTTTTCTCCTGTAGGGCCAGATGACTTTCTATTCCTCATTAACTTTATGTCTTCTTTCCTAGTAGCAACAACAATACTAAACAGTTGTTCCTAAAACTTTGAGTTCCAAATTCTCCCCATCCCCTCCCTCCCCACCCATTCCCTTTGGGAAGGCAGGCAATTCAATTTAGGCCATATCTGTGTAGTTTTTCAAGTGACTTCTCTGATAGTCGTGTTGCGTAAGACTAACTGAATTACCCTCCATCCTAACCTGCCCCTCATTGTTTCTCTTCTGTCTTTTGATCCTGTCCCTCCCCAAGTGTTGACTTCAAATTGCTCCCTCCTCCCTTTGCCCTCCCTTCCATCATCCCCCCCTTGCTTATCTCCTTCTCCCCCACTTTCCTATACTGTAAGATAGGTTTTCATATCAAAATGAGTGTGCATTTTATTCCTTCCTTTAGTCAAATGTGATGAGGGTAAACTTCTTGTTTTTTTCCTCAGCTCTCCTCTTTTTCCCTCCATTAAAAAGTCTCCTACTTGCCTCTTAAATGACATATAATTACCCCATTCCATTTCACCCTCCTTTCCTCCCACTACATTTCTCTCGCACCATTTACCTTAATTTCTTTTAAGATATGGTCCCATCCTATTCAATTCACTCTGTGCTCTCTGTATGTGTGTGCATGTGTGTATGTGTGTGTGCGTGCATGTGTGTACATGTGTGTGTGTGGTCCAACCAACTACCCAGATACTGAAAAGTTTTAAGAGTTAGAAATATTGTCTTTCCATGTAGGAATGTAAACAGTTCACTTCTGGTAAGTCCCTTAAGACTTCTCTTTGCTGTTTACTTTTTCATGCTTCTTCTCATTCTTGTGTTTGAAAGTCAAATTTTCTTTTCAGCTCTGGTCTTTTCATCAAGAATGTTTGAAAGTCCTCTGTTTCATTGAAAGACCATATTTTCCCCTGAAGTATTATGCTCAGTTTTGCTGGGTAGGTGATTCTTGGTTTCAGTCCTAGTTCCTTTGACTTCTGGAATATCCTATTCCATGCCATTCGATCCCTTAATGTAGAAGCTGCTAGATCTTGAGTTATCCTGATTGTATTTCCACAGTACTGGAATTGTTTCTTTCTAGCTGCTTGCAAGATTTTTTCCTTGAGCTGGGAGTTCTGGAATTTGGCCACAATGTTCCTAGGAGTTTCTCTTTTTGGATCTCTTTCAGGTGGTGATCGATGGATTCTTTCAATACTTATTTTGCCCTCTGGTTCTAGAATGTCAGGGCAGTTTTCCTTGATAATTTCATGGAAGATGATGTCTAGGCTCTTTTTTTGATCATGACTTTCAGGTAGTCCCATAATTTTTAAATTGTCTCTCCTGGATCTATTTTCCAGGTCAGTTGTTTTTCCCATGAGATATTTTACATTCTCTTCCATTTTTTCATTCTTTTGGTTTTGTTTGGTGATTTCTTGGTTTCTCGTATAGTCATTAGACTCCATCTGTTCCATTCTAATTTTGAGAGAACTATTCTCTTCAGTGAGCTTTTGAACCTCTTTTTCCATTTGGCTAATTCTGCTTTTGAAAGCATTCTTCTCCTCATTGGCTTTTTGAACCTCTTTTGCCAATTGGGTGAGCCTATTTTTCAAGGTGTTATTTTCTTCAGCATTTTTTTGGGTCTCCTTTACCAAGGTACTGACCCGTTTTTCATGCTTTTCTTGCATCTCTCTCATTTCTCTTCCCAGTTTTTCCTCCACCTGTCTAACTTGCTTTTCAAAATCCTTTTTGAGCTCTTCCAAGGCCTGAGCCCATCCGACATCCCCCTGGGATGTCTGGGGTACCGAGGCCCCGCCCTCCACGTCTTTCCCTGATGGCAAGAATATGTCCTCGTCCTCATCAGATCCGAACGTCGGGATCATTTGCATCTGTTCGAAAAAATTCTCTATAGTCTTATTTTTCTTCCCTTTTCTAGGCATTTTCCCAGCCAGTTACTTGACTTCTGAGATTCCTGTCCACCCCCGCCTAGATCCGCCCAGCTAGTTCTTGGGGTCTGAGATTCAAATGGCCTTTCCGCACCGCCGGGCTGCTAATCAATGTGAGCTTTAGTTCTAGTGCGGGGGTGGGGGCAGGGCCACCTCCCAGGCTCAGTTCCCTCAGGGGCTTTATGCAGAGACCTTCAGAAATGGAGTGGGTGGGGCAGAGCTGTCTCCCAGGCTCAGCTCCTTCAGGTGGTTTATGCAGAGACTTTCAGTAATGAAGATCCTGCCTGCTGCTGGGGGAGTCCCTGGCCACCACGCTGCCGCTGCCTGCGCTGCCGCTGCCTCCGCTGCCACCCCCACCACTGCCTCCGACGCTTCCTCCCGAGGGGGCCCGAACCACGGAGACACCCGCTCCCCTCTCCGTTGGCCCAAGCGTGTCTCTCACTGACCTGTAGCTTCTGTGGGTGGAGGGACCTTCCTAGCCTCCGGAGGTTCCATCCCTGAAGCCTGCTCAGATCAGCTTCTCTGGGGCCACGGCCAGGGCAGCGCTGGGGTGGGTTCCGCTTTCTGGGGCACGACGGACCCTGGGGACAGCTCTCCAGGGCTCTCTGGAATGGAAATCTCTTCCACTATGTTTCTGCACCCCCTGCAGTGATCCAGAACTTCTGGGGAGCTCTTCTTACATTAAATCTATGGGCTGTGGGTTCGGAGCTCGCAAACGTGCGTCTTTCTACTCCACCATCTTGACTCTGCCCCCCTTTTCCTTCTTCTTAACCATTATATTACTCTCCTAACATTCTGTGACTCAGATATATAGACATACTCAGACATCAGATCTGCTGATGTCCTGCAAACACATTCTATTCGTGCTCTCTGTGCCTATGCACTGGCTGTTCTCCATTCCTGGAAACACATTTTTTCCCATCTCTATTTCTTGGGATCCTTCAAGACTCAACCCAAGCATCACTTTTTACATGAAGTCTTCGCTGATTTTCCTTTGGTCCCCAAACTGCTTTGCATTCATTTTTTGATATATTCCACATCTATTTGTGCCTGACGTGTTACAGTCTTCCAAGCTGGTATTGGCACGATCAGTCCCACTGGGACACACTGTACCTTGACTCCAACATAGGGATGCCATTTTGGTCTTCTTCAAGAACAAAGGACAACAACCAACCAACCAACCAATTTATGTATATGTCCCTCCCATCAGCATGGAAGCTCCTGGAGGACAGGAGTTATTTAACTTTTATCTTCGTATCCTCATGGCTTATTCCAGTATCTGGCATGCATCAAGTATTTAATAAATATTTGTTGGTTGGTTGATAGGAATATTTCAAAGTCAAGAGATCTGGAGAAAGGCCACTAGCATGTTGGTTGGGTCTCTGTGGAATATTCATTGACAAGAATCACGCGTGTTGAACAGGCATGAATGGGCTACAGATTACCCACAATGATGACCTCATGAAAACAATGAAGTAGTGAAGGATAAAGACATTGGAGTTCTCTGTCATCTTAATATTCCCTGTCCATGGTCTGATTTGATGCATGCTGACATTTTCCCACCATTCTCAAGTGTTTTATCCTGATGATTTTCCCTAAGAAATTCATGTAAAAATTAAAAATTGTAAAGTCATAAAAGTTCTGGTGTTCTGGCGCACCTCTGCCACTGATTTGCAAGCTAAACTCATTCCTATTTGGGAGAGATGACAATGTATGTAAGAAAAGGTAGAACCATAGAGGCTTAGTGGCTTCCCTGAAAGTTACTATATTTGATATAAATTGTCATTGACATTATCGTGTTAACAGTGTGTTTTAAATAGACCATGGTTTTCCATATAGGTCTCAGATGTGCTAGTCTTCTCATTATAATTAGGGCTATTTTACGTATGTGTGGTACATGAATAAGTCATGAGTGGGAAACCAAGTTGACAATTTTGCAATCCTTAATAAAGACAGGAGAAATGTTATGACGGTTTTAAGTAGTTTGCTCCATTATTACTAGGTCAATAATGAATTATTCTTCATACCCTTTTTGATGCATCATTTTTGTTCCTCAGTCTACTGCATTGTTTGTTGTAAGTGATTATAAACACGAGGGTGTGTGTGATTAATGTATATATTTAAAATTTCATTTTCATCTGTTTTGATGAAGTTCTGACCAAAATAGTCCTAGGATGAATTACTGTCCTTTGACTATCCTTTCATATTTATGTTCTTGAGATTGTTGTGTAGATAGATGAATGACCTTTTCTGTTGTTACTGTTATTGAATAAGTATTGTGATGTAAGCTCATTTTCACTAGATTCACTGAAAGTATCTTCAAAACAACTTCAAGAGAATAGAGGACACAGGGGATAACCTGGAGCTTGTCCTGTTTCCATGAGGTTTTGGTTTCTTCAGCTACATCGGTCTACATTGTAAGCTTTTCATTCCATGTTGTTTAGAGATTATTAATATTTTAGATGGTGACATCTACTTAAAATAGTTTTCTTGATTTTTTTTCAATGCTGTGTCCAACAGTTGTGAGTCAAAGGTTTGTCTGTAATGACGCTCTGGTTTCACTACAATTTACTTGCCGAATTCTTATGGACATTTTGTCAGCTGATCAAAAAGCATTTATTAAGCACTTATTATGCGCAAAACACTGTACAAAGTGCTGGGGATGCAAAGAAAGGTAATTAAAAAATGAATGTTTAAAATTGTTTTTGCCTGCAATTGGGAAGTAAGTTGTACAGGCAATGGGGTATAGAAATCTATCTTGCCCTACAGGAAAAGAGAGGGGAGGGGGATGGCAAAAGGGGGGATGATAGAAGGGAGAGAAAATTGGGGGAGGGGGTGGTTGGGGTGCATGCTGTCCTGGAGAAGGAGGGAGGGGAGAGATGGGAGAAATTTTGGAATTCAAAATCTTGTAGAAGTGAGTGTTGAAAAATGAAAATAAATAAATTATATTTCAAAAAAAGAAAGGTAAAAGACAGTTCCTGATCTCAAGGATCTGACAGTCTAATGGAGGAGCCAACATACAAACAACTGTATACAAACAAGATATATACATGATAAACTGGAGAAAATTTCAGAGGGAAGGCGTAAAGAGAAATTGGCAAAGGATTTGGGGAATCGTATTTATAAAATGTAGACTTGTCATCTGTTAGTTCATGAAGGAGAGAAAGCTTCTGAATCATGGCCACCTGATATTTTTTGCAGCCTGTATTACACAATTTCCACCATCCTCTTGCATAATCTGTATTGACTGAAAAGAAGGTGGACCTTTTTAAGGATATCTTTCCACGTCCAGACTCATGGTCATGCCCTCCCTCCATTTCTGTAAACAAATATGCACAACTTAGCCATTTGCTTAACAATGATTCTGTGTCAATATGTTCTTGTTTGAGTTCAGGTGGATGTCACCCCAGAGGACTTTGTGATTCCATTCTTGACTCTTGTCCATTTCATAGGCTTTGTTTTCAGACAAACCACTTTTACTTATATTTGACAGATTCGGAGGATCATGCCTGTTGTCCATCTGTACTGTTATCATTGCTGCTCCTATGGTTTTTATAGCCCCCAAGGTACCCTGAATGGCACTGGACCTGTAGTTGGTCCTCATAGGTTCACATGATGACAGATTGGTATTTTAGTCCCTGAATACTAAACTTATCAAAATGGACCTTATACTTTATGAAGTTTAGCTCAGGGATTCTTAGTGGCATGGCCTTTCAAGCAATTGCTTCCACCTCTGAGTCATGAAGGATTCTTGTGCAAGTATGGGTTGGACTAGTTGCCCCTTGGTGGGCAGCTAGGTGGTGCAGTAGAAAAAGCCCTGGAGTCAGGAGGACCTGAGTTCAAATTTGGCCTTAGACACTTTCTAGCTGTGTGATGCTGGGCAAGTCTTAACTCTGTTTGCCTCAGTCTCCTCATCTATAAAATAAGCTGGACAAGGAAATGGCAAAACCATTCTAGTATCTCTGCCAAAAAAACCCCAAATGGGGTCATGAAGAGTCAGATACAATTAAGTGACAAAGCACAAAGAAGAAGCTGGCCTCTGAGGTGCCCTCCAACTCACAGATTCTGTGATTTAGAATTGGAGAGAAATTCTGTGACTTAAATTTGGAAGGGGCAGTGGAGATAATCCAGTACAACACTTTTATTCTATAGAGGAGAAAACCAAGAGCTAGAGAAACCAAGTCATTTCTCCAGTGTTGTGAAGGAAGGAAGGAGGGAGGGAGGGAAGGAAGAAAGTAAGGAGGAAAAGAGGAAGGGAAGGATAAGGGAAAGAGAGAAAGAAGGAAACATTTATTAAGTGCCTACTACATGCCAAACACTGACATAAGCATTTTACAAATATTATATCTTGCTACACAGGTGGCAAGTGGCAGTATAAGGATTTGAACTCAGCTCCTCTGACTCCAGAATAGGAATCCTTATCCTCACAATAACCCTTGGGTTGTCATGAGAACAAGTTATTTCTGGTAATATAGGCCACTTACTAAATAAATGAATATGTCTGCCATTGGCTCCAGTGAAAGGAGTGTAGTATTAATATAAAACAAAACCGAATCAGAAACAAAAGAATTTCCAAATCTGCCTGCACAGATGACTAACTATGTGACCCTAGGCAGGTAACTTAACCTCTCTCAGTCTCAGTTTTCTCACCTCCAAAGGAAATTCAAGCAATCTCATCCTCAGAGGAAATTTTGTCAATTTTTTCAATAAAACTTTATTGACTATGATGATTGACTGACTTGTTGATGGTACTCCTGTCAGAGTAGATAAGACCACAAAAGCATAATGAGCATAGAGCTGGAAGAAGCCTTAGAAATCATCTAGCCCAACCCCCTCATTTTACACTTCAAGACTAGACCCCTTATATGGTCACAATCCTGAGCAAAATCCCAGACACAGAATGTGTATTTGCTACCCAGACTATAAATATCTATGGTGTCTGTGTCATCAATTTCCCTCGATTGTAACGTTCTCTTAACAAACCTAACAGCTGAGGGAGGGTCTGTGTGCTCTTAATGGTTTTCAGCTTCCTGAATATGTCAGGTAATGAGCCTCCTCCCCTTGATTGCTACAACGACCAAGGGCTTCTGGATTTAACATTTCCTGTCCCAAGCACAAAGTTCCATCAAGAGCTGCAGATCTGCCAAGTAGGACATGTGAAGCTAATGATTCAGATTTAATTTCAGCAGCATCTCAGGCCTGAAAGGCTAGAAAAGCCCTGCCCTCTCAGCCTGCCATTCCTGATCCATATTTTACCCCGTATTTAAACCCCAGCTCAAGTTTCACTCTCCCTTATGTGTGTGAAGGGGTAAGAGAACTTTTACACAATTAAAAAAAAAAAACGCGAACAAGAAGAATCTTCTTTCTTTGGTTCCTCTACAAAGAAGTAGCACAATTCTCCCTGTGCTAGAGAAGAGACTGGTGGATGTCACCCCTGAGGACATCTCTAAAGCTTTCGTAATTGTCTCCAGAGCCCTGTCTTCAGCAATGCCATTCCCTCCTGTTTCCTCTCTTACTTCACTGGCTACTCAGCTCTTTTCATAATGACTCTCCATCTCCTGCTTCTTAAGTACCTGCTGTTCTCATTCTGCCTGGACCCTTGTCTCCTCTCTCTCTACACGAGGAGTTCTTACATTTGTGGGCATCGCGGACCCATTGGACAGTCTGGTAGAGCCTAGGCACTCCTTCTCAGAATAATGGTCTTAAATGCATTAAATCAAATACATAGGATAAGGAAACCAATTACATTAAAATATAGTTATCAAAAATATAGTTATCAAAAATTAAAAATAATGTTCACAGTTCTCATATCATCTCTATTTGGATAACTCACGTACATACATATGTACATACATATATACACACATATACTAGATTAGGATATATAATAAATATAGATATAGATAATATACATATTATATAGACAGAGATAAATAGAATACATATTGTGCTATTTGCTGTTGTTCAGTCATTTCAGATATATTCGACTCTTCATGACCCCATTTGTGTTTTCTTGGCAGAGGTAGAGGAATGGTTGCCATTTCCTTCTCCAGCTCATTTTACAGATGAGAAAATCAAAGCAAATGGGGTTAAGTGACTTGCCCAAGGTCACACAGCTAGGCAGTGTCTGAGGCTCAATCTGAACTCAAGAAGATGAGTCTTCTTGAATCCAGGAATTCTATCCATTGAGCCATCTAGGGGCCCTTTATATATACTATACTATATACACTTTCCTATACACATACTACATATATGACATATATCATATATAGTATATTATATGTAATATATCACATATTTTATATTATATAATAATACATTGCATATTATCTAATATATTATATAACTATATTATATAATATAATTATAAAAACATATATGTATGTATATGTGTGTATACACACAGATACAAATATATAATGCATATACATATCCTAATATCTCTCCTAAACTCCACTTACACTGTCAATCTACCTGTTGAATATAATCTTCTGAATGTCACATAAGCATCTCCAACTCAATATATTTCAGACTAAACAAAGAATCCAGCCCCAATTTCCCTATTTCTGCTGATGGCACCACCACCTTCCAGTCAATGAGTAATCTTGTACTTGTCCTCACTCTTCCTCTTCCCTACATGCCCACCTTCTCTCAGTTGCCAACTCCTACCAACACTCTTTCTACAATGCATCTTGGACTCTCATTCTTCTTTCCCCCATCACAAGCTACTACCCTAGCTCAGGCCCTCTTCACGCAGTTCAGGTACACAGCACACAAATGTCTATTGAATGAAAGCCTCTAGTCTAAGGTCTCACAAAACGCTTGACTTCAGAATTGACAAATACCAATGATTTGATCATGATGGAAGAAGAGATGGTGTTATGTTGGAAAGAGAAAACATGTGAACCCTAAAGACCTGAATTTGAATCTTGGTGCTACCAAGATTGGGCAGTCTTCTCATTTGGGCCTTCTGGTCCTCAGTTTCCTCATCTATAACATCAAAGGGTTGGACTGTATGCTACCTAAGTTCCCTTCCATCTCTAAAGTTCTGTGAGTCCTATGACTCTGTGCTTACCATCTCCATTGCTTATGGATCAACATATCTCACCAAGTTTTTGGTATCTTTGTGAGTCATTTATGGTCTCATGGGATGCAGCCCATAAAAGGGCAGATCCAATAACTTTCTTTGGGCCCAACCTGGGTCATTATAATTTTACAGCATTTGTTTCCATTGCTTTATTATTCTTTCCATTTACATTGTATAGGTTGTTTTTCTGGTTCTGCTTACTTCACTTTGCATCAGTTCATATCAATCTTTCTATGCTTCTCTGTGTTCATAATTTTCATTGTTTCTTATTGCACAATCATATTCCACCACATTAAATACATCACAGTTTCTTTAGCTATTCCCCAGGAGATGGACATCTACTTTGTTTCCAGTTCTTTGTTACTACTACAACAACAAAAACTTGGTAGTTTCCTGTGTTAATTCTTCTTGTTAACCAGGTGCTAAGCCCAGATGTGTTTATGCTTCTGCTGAACAGCAGGCACCATCATTTGTAGCCTGTACAATTTAGAGGCTAGTTCTGGGGAGCCAAACATTTCTGCCCTATCTATAAAATTCTTTCCCCCAAAGTGTGAAAAGGCACAAAGTATGAGCCTCCCCCTATTTGTCAGCCTTTCTGGCCTTAAACTCCTTTCCACAGTTTCATAGGTTTAGAGCTAGACCGCAGAGGTCAATTTATCTTACAGATGAGGAAAGTGAGGCCAGAGAGATGGTGACTTCCCTAAGGTCACACCAGGTAGTAAGGGACAAGTAGTGAGGGACTTGATCCAGGTTCTCTAACCTCACATCTAGAATGTCTTTCCACTGCACTATGCTCCCATAGGAGGGCAGCCCAACCCCTTTTCTCCCCTTAACACTTACCTCACCAGCACCCCCCACCCAAAATCTGCTTTCAGACACTTCAGATCCAGTGAATTGCAAATTCCTTAAAGGTAGGTATGGTTTTCTTTTGCAGATTCCTATGGGCTGGGATGTCACACTGCTATACTGGTGATTATCACCTAAAGTGTTATTTTTCCTTAGGAAGACTGTCATTTTTAAGGATGGCAAGTACAAGTTATCAGATTGAATGGTGGAATTTCAGGCATCAACCAGCAAATGAGGCAGGATTCCTAACTCCATGCACTCCACCAACATAGGGGGCCTTCTCAGGATTTGTAAAACTTGTCAGTGTAGTATAGGTAGGGTTAGTGTAGTATAGTTAAAAGAAGTCCGCAGCAGGAGTGATAGTAGACTTGCACGTCATTTGACCTTTCTAGACCTCCAGCTTCATTATCTGCAGAATGAGTGCCTGGCAAATAGCAGGTGCTTAATAAATGTTCATTGATTGAGCATGTTGATTTTGATCAGAAATTCTTAACTTGAGTTGATGGAGATTTCCAAGGATCTATGAATTTTTAAAAATATTCTGACAACTATATTTCTTCTCTCTAGTCCTCTGTATTTTATTTTATGCATATAAAAACATGATTCTGAGAAGGGGTCACCATATAGATGTCTGACAAAACAGTCCATTGACTCAAAAAATGGAAGAATTCCTGGTTTAGAGCATCTCTGGAAACTTTTCCACTATAAATGTATGGTCCTCCAACTTCCTGTGTACCCAGAATTCCTGTGGGTGTGAAAAGGTGGTCACCTAATTCAGCTACAGGTAAGGCTAGCTGTGTCTTTCCAGTCTTTCCAGGCATATAAGTATCATTTTCCTCAGTCAAAAGATCAGCATATGCTATGGGCATGTCTTGTGGTCTTCTACTGCCACCCACTGGCCAGATTTGCTTTCTCCATTGAACATGAATGCTATGTATGATGGCCTCAGAAAACCTTCTACTCCTTCAAAGAAGGGATGGCAAGTGCAAGTAGGCTGCAACACGGAACAACTAAGAAATGTCACGGATGTCATCATGGAAAACTATGCTCAAAAAAAATAAGATGGGCTAGTCAGGTGAGATACACTCAGAATGTCAGATGAGAAAGGCCCCTGGCACACTGGGTGGTCCCACTGTGACAAATTTATGGGAGAAACTTAGGATGGGCAGGTAAGACTGGGTCTCAATCTCTATCACTGGAGGCACTATCCACCCCAATAAGATCTCAGATTCACTTAAGTATTTGGAAGCAAAGAAGATCCCCACTGTCTCTGCTTTCTTGTCACACCTTGTGAAATGATTGTACATTCAAGGCTCCAACACATTCTGAGTCCAACTTTTTTTTCCAGCCTCATTTCAAGCTACTCCTTTTCACCCACCCCACTCCTCCCATTATGCATTTGCCTCCATCCCCTTCCCTCCCCAAGCTAGGAACACATTCTCTCCATGTCTCTAACTGTAATAGGATATTAGCTATGGAAACCAGCTGATGAATTTGTCAGTCCAGAGTAATGGTATTAATTCATATTTCTGTAGCAGCCCAAGACTTATCAGGTTATTTCTTCACAATAAATGATGCATATAGTAGCAACAACAGGATTTTGCAGATGAGGGAACTGAGGCTTTTACATCATTAGTATCTGAGGCAGGATGTATTACCAGATCTCCCAGTCCAATATTCTGTCCAGGACACCATGCTGTGTTTCATGTTCAAGTCTTTTCTATCTCACATCATGCAGTCTTTCCAACTCAAGCCCAGAACTGTACACAGGATAACCTTCCACCTCTTGTGGACAGCCAAATGCTTACTTTCCACCTAAGGAAATTTCTGGGACACCACAGACAAACTCAAATAGTTTGGAGAAAACCATGGGCCAGGCATTGCCTAAATTCTCACTATTCAAAAAAGAGAACTGTTGCGCATACAAGCCCTCCGCTCCTACCTAGAAGACTGGAAAGAGACCTTCAGTGCCATCCATTTCCTGGGACCATGGAACCACAGATGATGCATGCAGACAAAGAAGACAGAAAACTTTCTAAATAGCTGTGTCCACTGCTCTCTCCAATCAGAATGACAGGGAATGTACCTGGAGAAACTTGTCTAAAGGCTTTCAAGATGTTTCATTGTAATCCTAACAGAAAATACATTCTCTGTCCCCCTTCCCTCACCTCTCACCCATGGTATGTTCTGTATGCATATATATGCATATTTACATATATTTCTATATGCATATATACATGTAAAAAGTTTGAATATATTTGAACATAGATTGACCATAGTTTTTTAAAGTTTGAACATATATATGTTCAATACATAGGTAATCAACATGTATGTTCAACATATGTCTCAAAACTTTTAAAAGTGTATTTGGAAGTATATACATGAACATATACACATATGTTCAAACTTTTTTTAATCCCTTTGTAACATGATAGAAAAAAGACCCTTAATTCAATCAAAAGATATGGATTTGAATCTCAGCTCTGCCACTTACTTATGACCTTGGCCATATTACTTTTCTTCCTTAAGCTTCAGTTTCTTTATCTGTGAAATGGGACTAAAAACACCTGTACTGCCTGTCTCCCAGGGTTGTTGTGGGAGTCAAATGAACTCATATACGAGAATCATTTTTATAAACTGTAAAGTTTATAAAGGGCCACTAGGGGGCATGGGGAATAGAGCACAGGTCAGGAAGACTAATATTCCTGAGTTCAAGTTTGGCCTCAGCCAAGGATCCAAGATGAAGGAATTTTCTGAACCATGCATTTCATATTCTAATTCATGCAACAAGTATTTATTAAGCACCTCCTAGGCATATAGCATTGTGCTGGGTGTTAGGGAACCACGACAAAAATTAAATTACTCCATTTGAGAACTTTTTCTTCTATAGGGAGAAACTATATATATAGATATATGTCCACACAAAATACATATGAAGTGAATATGAAATATACAAACTATTTTGGAAGTGGAAAACACTTCAGACTGGGAGGTTTATTGAGAAAGGCTTCACGTAGGAATGGACACTTGAGATGACCATCAGAGGAAACTAGGAATTCTAGGATAGGGGAAGAAGGAACGCTTTTCAGTTACAGGAGACAGCCTATACAAAGGTTTGGAGGTGGGAGATGGAATGTATGTTTATTGATCAAATCAAAATTTTATATTCTCTCCAAAGTAATGAGAATATCATAATAACTAGCATTTATATAGTGATTTACAAATATTATCTCATTTGATCCTTACAACAACCTTTTAATGTTAGGCACTATGATTTTTCCCATTTTACAGATGGGGAAACTGAGGCTGAGAAGTTAAGTGACTTGTCCAGGGTCACACAGTCAGCAAAGCAGAATTCCTAGACTCCAGGTTCAGCACTCTATTCACTATACCACCCAACCAGCAAAAGTATTATTATTAAGTATTTATCTTTAGCAAATACATTTATTTATTTTTAATAAATAATTAATAATTATCATTGCATAATTAATAATTATCATTATATCATTATATAATAATCATTTTTAACATTTATATGCGGTTTATCAAGTTCTTTGCATACTTTATCTCATTTGATTCTCAAAATACCCTGTAGCATGGGTACTGTTATTATCTCAATTTTACAGATAAGCAAACTGAGGCTGAAAAGTTAAGTAACTTACCCAGGGTCAAATACACAGAAAAGTAATTGTGTGAGGCAAGATCTGAACTGAAGTTTTCCTAGATTCCATGTCCAACATTCTATCCACTGTACCAGCCATCTAGCGAAAACTTGCTATTATTATCAGCTAACAATTATATAGTGCTAGAATTCATGAAGTTCTTTATAGGCTCTGACTTATCTGCTCCTCATAACAACCCTGTACAATAGGGTGCTATTGTTATTTCCATTTTACAGATGAAGAAACTGAGGCTAGAAAATGTCAAGTGACTTGCCCACGCAGGTATATTGGAAGAGCTGGGATTCAGATCCAAGTAAGCTGACTCCAAACCCATTTCTCTTTCCCCTCTTCTGCCTCCCTGCCCCACTGAGAAGGCTAAGATGACTTATCCCTGTCCTGGCCCACACCAACACACTACATGCTGTGTTTGCAAAGACCCTGTGGACACGGCAGCCTGGAAAGTGATCTCGCCTGGAAGTCAGGAGACTTAGGGTCTGCTGTCAGGTCTGTTAGGGCCCTGTGACTTTGGGCAAGTAACTTCCTCATCCTTGGTTTCAGTTCCTTATTTTCACAATGAGAGGGGCATATTAAGGGATCTCTGCGGTCCCTTGCAGTGCAGATAAACCTGCCTTGCCCAGAGGTGCTGTGTCCTCTGACATCCTTTAAAGAAGCATGTTTCCTTTGGAGTGTCCCTTTTCACTGACAGAGTTCTACCCTCACAGAGGCTGTTTCAGGATTGCCCACCCCATCACCCCACCTCCCAACTGACTGAAGCAAGGAGCTGCTTCAGCTTCTGATTTTTCCTAATCAGGAAAAGTGTCAGAAAAATTAACCAATGGATATTTATATGTGCCAGGCATCGTGACACATAGAAAGAGAAATCAAAAACCCTGCTGCCTTCAAGAAACTTATACTCTTTTCCTCTAAAAAATGTATTCTGAATTTAAGAAACATTAAATAAAATAGGTTTTCCAACATAGTCAGTAAAACAGAATAATAGGACTGTACATGAAACCGCAGGTCTCTGTTCTGCACAGCCTACTTATTAATAAGATCAGCCTGTGCTTTTCAGATCTGTTCTGCTTGTCTGGACTTCTTTCTAGTCTTCCCTTTGTTTTGTTTTCTGAATTTAAAAGAAAAGATTTCTCAAATACCCTCTTTTTTCTTTTCCCTCTTTGCCCTCTGATATCCACTCCCAATGGAAAAGAAAAAGAAAAACCGAACCTTTGTAACAAATACACAGAGACAAGCAAAACACATTCTCACACCATTTGAAAATGTCTTACTATTCCTTTTAACTGTCCTCTCTTACCTTCCATCAGGAGGTTACAGTCTAATGGGAAGGACATGTCCCTAAGTAACAATGATGGCTACATGGTAGAATACGTACAAGAAGATTGGAAAGTGACAGATGGCCCCAGTTGGGAAAGGCAGTGATTCTCAAGGTTTTTTGCTCATAGAACAGTTAGTATCATTTACTAGGAGGTATCATCTGGGAGATGTCAAGTATGAGTTCCGTACCATTCACGGCACATCTTCTCATATTTCTAGCACACTGCATGGTATGCTACAACATATCCTTTGAGAATTACTGGTATAACGGATGGAAAAATGTAGGAGTTTTTGGTTCAAATTCTATCTCTTGACACTGATCAGCTCTATGACTGCTCTGAACCTCAGTTTCCTCTGTCACAAGGGAATAATGACACTGGAGCTATTGTTGGGGAAAAAACATTGGGTAAACCCAAAAAAACTATATAGGGGAGAGTTAATGGGGTAACTCAATGCCCTGGGGTGTCAAACTTCTGAAAGTGCTGACAAAACTAGGATTCCTTCAGCATCCAGAAAAACAATCAAGTTTAACATCTAGTTGGTGAGAATGGTCAAAATAGGAAGGTACCAGATGGCCTTTTCTTACCCTTGTTCTCTGTGTGTGTGTGTGTGTGTGTGTGTGTGTGTGTGTGTATGGAATGTCCCTAGGACATTGGTGCCTATAGGCAGACACCTTAGGGCAGGGAGAAGTTAAAGGACTGAATTTGTCTTTCAAAGTCAACATGTGAGGAGCAGCTAGCTGGTGTCCTAGGGTCAGGAAGACCTGAGTTCAAGTCTGGCTTCAGATACTTGCCACTTACTAGCTGTGTGACTTGGCAAATACCTTGCCAAGAAAAAAAATCAACATTAGGGACTATTTGTCCTAGGGTAATTTTGTATCCACTGATTCAGGAGCCAGAATTGCTGCTTACGGTTTGCGTAATTTTTTGCCAAGAGATCTATGGCCCATTTTTGGATTAGACCTATGATTTCATTGGTATGGGGGATTGCCATTGAAACAACTCCCTCTTCCCCAGTTTATAAATGGTCAAAAGCTATGAACAGGCAGTTTTCAGAGGAAAAGAGTGAAGCTATCTATACTGAAATGAGAAAATGGTCCAAATCACTATTGATTAGAGAGATACAAACAAAACACCTCTGAGGTAACACATCCCACCTATCAGATTGGCTAATACGACAAAACAGGAAAATGATACATGTTGGAGAAGGTGTGAGAAAGTTAGAATGCTAATTCATTGTTGGTGGAGCTGTGAACTGATCTAGCCATTCTGGAGAGCAAACAGCATGCATACCCTTTGACCCAGCAATATTGCTTTTAGGACTGTATCCCAAGGAGATCAAAAAATGGGGAAAAAACTCATATATACAAAAATATTTATAGCAGCTCATTTTGTGGTGGCCAAGAACTGAAAATCACCCATCAATCGGGGAATGACTGAATAAGTTGTGGTATGGAATACTATTGTGCTATAAGAAATGACGAACAGGCAGACTTCAGAAAATCTTGGAAAGACTTATATGAACTGATACTGAGTAAAGTGAGCAGAGCCAGAAGAGAAGAATATTGTTCACAGAAACAGCCACAGTGTGCGATGACTGATTTTGATAGACTTAGTCCTTCTCAGCAATGCCAGGACCTAAAACAATTCCAAAGGACCCATGATGGAAAACACCATCCACATCCAGAGAAAGAACTATGGAGTTGGAATGCAGAGCGAAGCAGACTGATTTGTTTGCTTTATTTTATTGGTTTTTTTTCTCTCTCATGCTTTCTCTTCTTTGTTATAATTCTTCTATGCAACATGACTACTGTGAAAATGTGCTTAATAAGAATGTATGTATAGAACCTATATCAGATTATATGCCCTCTTGGGGAAGGAGGTAAGAGGGAAGGGGAGAAAATTTAAAATTTATGGAAGTGAACGTTGAAAACTAAAAATACATAAATTGGAAAAAAAGAAAGAAACAACTCCCTCTCTCCATGTAGACTGGCAACTTAAAATTTTGCCAGGCCCAGACCTCCATGCTACTTCCCAGCTATCTCCTGACCATGGCTCCTTCTCTCCAATCATTACTCTTGTTTCCCCCTCTCTGGAACCTTGGACTCTGACCCTGGGAGAATCACCTGAGAGGAATCCAGTTTTAGCAGCTCATTTTACAGGCAAGGAAACTAAGATCCAATCCAATTCAAATAGTTTCTGTACACTTACTTTATGGGAAGCAATGTGCTAGGACCTGGGGGAGCTACATAGATAAGAAATTCCTCTTTTCATTATTCTTCAATCATTCAGTCATATCTGAATCTTCATGACTCCATGGACCATAGCATGCCAATACTGCCCATGGGGTTTTCCCGGCAATGAAACTGGCATGGTCTGCCATTTCCTTCTCCAGTGGATTAAGGCAAACAGAGGGTAAGTAACTTGTTCAGGGTTACATAGCTGGTAAATATCTGAGTCTTTCTGTCTCCAGGTCCAGAGCTCTATCCACTGAATCACCTTGCTGCCTCTACTTTCCCCCTTTCCAGCACTTCCTTTATATGTTTTTTCTTCCATTAGAATTTAAGATACTTTTAATTTTTTTAATTTATATCCTCAGTACAGTGCCTGGCACATAGTAAACACTAAATACATTTTTCTCTCTCTGACTCTATCTCTTTCCCCAACTCAGGATCCTATAATTACTTTGTGTCAAAAGTAGGACTTGAACCCAGGTCATCATAACTCTATAGACAACTCTGTACTCACTAAGCCACACTGCTTTTCAGGATCTCAGCTGTATGATCTCTGAGCAGAGGTTCATTTACAGGAAGGCTCAGGAAGTCTCCTAAATGTCCATTCCCTACCAGATACCCATATATCTGTATTGGCTCTTCTTTCAAAGCCAAGTCGCTCTGGGACTCATGTTCCATGGCTCCTAGCCACATCTTTAGACACAGGGAGGGACCTGCGGAGGCCCAGCCTGGACTGGCCACCATAAAAACTGTAGAGGAAGTGAAGAGTTTGAATTCAGCACCTCTCACATTCCTTTTCTTTGCCCTTTCTGTCCTTTTTCTTCCCTCCATCCCCTACTCAACCCTTCCCAGAGCATTAGGTGCTCCCTGAAGCCCCCAGTCTCTCCAAGGAAAAGAGTCTTAGCTCTTCAGTGTGAATTAGTTTAAGGTGTGCTCATGCCCCTTCGGGTGTCTAATAACAATAACAGCTAACATGTATATAATACCTACTATATGACAGGCACTGTCTGCTTTACAGCAGTTATTATCTCATCTTGATACCTTGATCTTCAACAACCCTTGGGAGTAGGTATTATTATCCCCACTTTAAAATTGAGGAAACCAAGGCAAACAGGGTTAAGTGACTTGACCAGGGTCACATAGCTAGTAAGTGTCTGAGACTGGATTTAAACTCAGTTCTTTCTGACTAATAGAGCCCAGTGCTCTATCTGTTGCAATATCTAGCTGCTTCATAAATCTTTCCTTTAAAGGGACAGCCTGGGAAAGGGCAACACTTAACTGGCATGGGGTGGTGAGAATAGCATAGCATTTAGAGTCAAATGACATAACTTTAAATTTTGACTCCGCCATTTATAGCACCAGAGCTGAACCAACGCCCTCTGTATATAGTAACTTCTGAGTGCCTGATTTCATGGATCAGTGTTTATTTTCATGATTTCTTTCAGCTAGAGCTTCTGAACTACTTTGAGATCTAAATATATTCAAATACAAAGGAAAAGAAATTAGAATAATACAAGACTATTATGCACCCACTAGAATCTATAGGAGGGGTTGGAATAATGTGTTCCATAGAGCAAAGGTGCCCAAGATGCAATCCATCCTCTGCAAACCTGAATGTAATCATTAAGGAAAAGAGATGGATGTTCAATAAATAAGAGGTATTCAGAACATCCTCACAAAGACACAGATATAGATAGTGAGCTGCAGAGAAATTTCTAATGTCTTACACACAAAAAATACTCAGTTATCCCAGAGCCAAAATGTGGGGAGAGGAAAGATAGTGGCTAAAGTAGAGAGCATGAGATCTTTTGTTTTTTAGTTATAGGTAAGGGAGTTTCCCAAGAAACAAAGGGCAAGAATAAATGAGCAGTACTCTGGATGGAAACTGATCTCACTTAACATATTCAAAAATTATCTGGAAGGAGGAGTGCACAGTGAGACCCACAAGTATGCAGATGGTACTAAGCTCTTCCAGGTGGCACTAACATGCCAAACTGATTAGGGATAAACTGAAAAAAGATTGGGAGAGACTGTGAGTGGGCAGAGAAGTCACAGCTGTGTTTCAGTGTGAGCCAGTAGAGGGCTTATTTGGGTGAAAAATAACACAATTTATAGTTATAGGATTACAAACTTCAAGCTATCAGTTAATGATCCAGGAAAAGAACCAAGGAGTCATGGGAAGATATTCCCTGAAGGCATTAGTCTAACTAAAAAATGTTTGGACATAATCAGGAAGGATATTGGACACCAAACAGGAATTAGCATTGACTGATATAAAACCAAGGTGTGTCTTCACTTCTCCAGATCTCTGAAATAGGAAAAATGTTCTGAGAATCAACATATTTGGACTCTATTCCTGGCTTTGCTACTAATTTGGACTTGATATGGGCCAGGTCACTTGACCTCTAGGGCTCGGTATTCTTGATTGCAACAGAAGGAATTGAACAAGGGTATATTTAAAGTCTCTTCTAGCTCTAACAATTTATGAGCCTGTGAGTACTGTGCACAGTTCCAACAACTATAACTCAAGAATAACCCACTGGGGCTTAAAATAATGATTCTTAGGAAAAAAGTTAAGATTATCAAGAATGGAGGGACTAGACTTTGACATAAGAAAAGAATGAAAGAATGAGGTCTCTTCAATCTGGAAAGAAAAATGATCAGTAGAGACATGCCTGAGGTTTATGAAATATGAGGGCTATATGGATAGAGAGAACAGAGAACTCTAAAATCAGAAGACTATCTCTCTAAAACTTGACAAATGGGAGTTTTGAGCAAATAAAAGCAAATTCTATTTTACAAAGCAGGCCATAAATTTATGAAACTTGTTTCCCAAAGAGATAGTTAATAAGTCAGGGATTTTGTCATATTCTAACTAGTCTATATACCTCAGTAGTTAAGTCTTAGAAGCTGCCTGAGGCTCAGAGAGGTTAAATTCTTTGCCCATGGTCAGTCAGTCAACTAGCATTTATGAAGCACCTACTATTTGTCAGGCAGTATATTAAGTTCTGTTACACAACTAGTAAGTGTCAAGAGAGGGATCTGACCTCATGTCTTCCTGACTCCAGGACCAGAATTCCCTCCACTATGACATGCTGTCTGTCAAAGGGTGATATTGACTGAAACATAGATAGGAAGGGTTGAATTAAATTCCCATGAAATCAGGGACCTAGACAGTAGCAATCATTTAATGCAGTCTGCTCATTTTTCAGATGATGAAACTGAGACCCAGAAAGATGAAATGACTTGTCTACAGTCACACAGAGAGCTGACATTTCGACCCAGATTCAAGTCCTCTTTCCATTACATCCACATGTATGGATTGAGACTGAAACTGATGCTGGGAAAGACATCCTACAATATATTCCTTTGTGGCCCCATCAAAGAAAGAAGCTTGGGTTTAATGTGACTGATTCAGAATGGCACACAATAGAGAAATTGATTTCTCTGGACCTCAGTTTCCTCATCTGTTAAAGGGGTTGGTCTAGATGGGCTCTAAAGTCCCTTCTGCTCCAATATTCTATGTTCTAAGGTCCCTTCCAGCTCTGATATTCTGTGTGCTAAGATCCTTTCCAGTGCTAGCACTCTATTTTAATATTCTCAATTCTAAGCCCCCTCCCAACCTCAATATTCTATATTCTAAGATCCCTTCCAGCTCCAATATTCTGTTCTAAGTGTTAGCATTCCATGTTCTAACATTCTGTATTCTAAGCCCCCTTCCATTACCAACATTCTATGCTCTAATTTCCTTCCAGCTCTGACATTCTATGATGTAAGGTCCCTTCCAGGTCTAACACTCTATTTTCTAACATTCTATCCAATTCTGATATTCTATGCTCTAACATTATATGTTCCAAGGTCTCTTTCAGCACTAACACTCTATGTTCTAAAGTTCCTTCCAGTTCTGACATTGTTTTCTGAAGTCCCTTCCAACTCTGATATTCTATGTTCTAAGGTCCCTTCCAGCTCCAGTCTTCTATGTTCTAAGGTCCAACATTCTGTATGCTAAGGTCCTTATAGCTTCAGTATTCTATGTTCTAAGGTCCTTTCTACCACTGGCATTTTGTGCTCCAACATGTGTTCTAGTCCCTTCCAGCTCCAACATTCTATGTTCTGAGGTCCTTTCCAGTGCTACCATTCTATGTTCTAACATTCCGTGTTCTAAGGTCCCTTCCAGACTTTATATGCTATGTTCCAAGGTCCTTTTCAGCTCTGACAGTCTAAATTCTAGTGTTTTCCACCCTGTTCCCTGTCAGATTCCATGATTCTAGAACATGTATGTAAGAAGCCTATAACTCAGGGGAACATTGCTATCAAATCCTCCCACCCTTTAAAAAGCTGAAGTTGGAGATTAGAGTTCCTAGTAGAGGGAGAAACATCAAGACCCTAGGAATGACATCACTGTGCAAATACCCCAGATGTTCCTTCAGTTCTGCATGGCAGATCACTTTATTCTGAACTGATTTGCTGAAGAGATCTCTATTTTAGGGAATAATTAAATGATGTGCATGGCACACAATAATGAGATTTTAAAAGGGAGAGAAAAAGAATCCTGTAAGTCTGGGGAACATGTGATGAGGAGATTGGATACACTTGCCTGTAATTATGGTGGGACTAAAAAACAGAATGCTTTTACGAGCCATGGGACAAATTTTCTTTTCCATGGCCAGCTCATAAAATTAAATAATGCTGATTCAATATAGGAGCAAAGTGGGTCAGTGATAAAGTTTGCTTTGGAGGAACATCAGGCAAATCTAATTTTCCCAAGACACACATTAGCATCATGTTAGATAAACAGTGCTTCCGTCCTTGACGATCTCCTTCAGCAAGCCTGGTTATTGAGAAAGCTGCGATTGAAAAGCATTCCATATTTGCCTACAGGGGTTGTACCTTTAATTATATCCAAGTCTTATCTCATCATTGCTACACTCATCATTAAATATTTCTTGAGCATTGTCTTGGAGACTGGATATAAGAATTAACTGAAGGGAGCACATTGCCACTGCCTTCAGGACATAAAGTCCAAACTTCTGAATCTAGTATTCAAAGTTCTCTAACAACTTCTCCATATTCTACCATCCCAGACTTATCTCCATATTACTACCCTACATTCACCCTCCCCTTCTTCGAGGCTGGTCTCCTGGCCTTCACTCCCTGGCAGTGCTTTACACCACAGGTAGCAAACCCAAATAGCAATGGATCCCTGCAGGCTGCATATTGACTTAGAAAGCCACAAATCATATTATCTATGTTTTATTGCATTTTTATTTATTTTGTTAAACATTTCCCAATGGCATTTTAACCCAGTTTAGTCCCACTCTGGAGTGCGGTAGGCCTGAGCAAGTCACTTGACCCTGTTTACCTCAGTTTCCTCATCTATAAAATGAGTTGGGAAAAGATGGCAAACCATTCCAGTATTTTTGCCAAGAAAACTCCAAATGGGGTCATGAAGAGTCAGACATGACTGAAAAAAGACTAAACAACCACAAAATCCACTAAAATTAGCACACTAGTGCTAATTAGAAAACCACTTGGCACATAGGTGGTGCTTAATAATTATCTATTGATGGAGTAAGATAAGTATCATAAAGGACATGGAAGAGGAGGTTGAAAGAAAAAAAATTTGATGTGTCCTGAACATATAATGAGATCCAATTAGGTCAGCCCAAGTGTACATATGAAATATTAAAAGACGCAGAGGAAGAGTTTCAGTGTGTTGGATAAATGCTCCAAGAAAGGTTTACAGAAGGAAACGGTACAAAAGTCTCACAGGATGAGAAGAGTTAGAAAGCTGTGACCTGTACTGGTGGATGGTTTACCCAGACTGATGAGATCATGAATTCATGAACATTAAGTATCAATTGATTCTCCAAAGCTGACATCATAGGCTAAATGCGCATGCGCGCGCGCACACACACACCAGGGTTTAAGGAAACACGATATATAATACAGTGACAAGCAATATAGCATCTTAGTCATATGCTAAAAATAAACGATATTTGTCAGCTGGTCCAGGGCATCAGTTTTCCAGCAAAGAAGGGGGTGGGGCTCTCCATTTGAGGTTTATGAACTTCAGGCCACACTGCACAACTCACAAAGTGTGGCATAAAATGTCATGTTCCTATTATGAGCCAGGTCCAACATAGGCTGGGCTGGTAGTTTGGGTTTGAGATTGGGATGAAATGAGTTACTCATAGAATATCTAATTGTTTAACAAAATGAGGTTTACATAGATATAGCATGGAAAGAACATTCAGCAAGGACAGAGCACTGCTTTGTTGCCCTTTGTCTGTATAGAAATGAATCTGGTTATCAAGGTATGGTGACCTACTTAAGAGAGGGATAACCATCAAAGCTCAGGGGTATTATCTTCTCAGGTAACAGGGCAGCATTAGCTATCGCCAATCCTTACCAATTAAGTCTTGACATTTTGAGGGAAAAAAACCTAACACAATAGTACATAGTAAAGATCTAGGTAGATATCATTCCTACCACACTGTTGGAATTGGAATCAGGATGATGACTTTCTCTGCAGACCATGATCAAGTCAATTTACCTCTCTAAGTTTTGGTTTCCATATCAATAAAATGACAACAGCGTAGTGCTTAATTCCCAGAGTTGTTGTAAGATTCAAATAAAATAATGTATAGGAAGTGCTTTATATACTTTAAAACATCATGTAAATGTCTGTTACTATTATTATCACTGTTACTATCACGTGGCATAAATGATACCTTGAATGGGGAAAAGGCAATGAAGGGAGGAAATAAGTATTTATATAGCACCTACTATGTGCTAAGTGCTGTGCTAAGCAGAGCAGAGGGATAGATGCTGTTATCATTTCCACTGCTTCCATTTCATCTCCATCTATTTGCCTTGAAATGAGGGCACCAGTTGCCAAGATTTTGGGATTTGTTTTTATGTTAAACTTCAAGCCAGCTTTTACACCCTCCTCTTTCACCTTCTTCAAGAGGCTGCTTACTCTTTTTCAGTTTCTGAAAAATTGGTGTCATCAGACTGGTGTCATCCCCATATCTGAGATAGTTGGTACTTCTCCTGGCAACCTTAGTTTCATCTTTTGATTATTCCTGCCTGGTGTTTAGCATGCTATGCTCTGCATATAAGATAAATAAATAAGGTGACAATGTCCTGTCCTACTTCTTTTCCCATCTTTAACCAATCCATTGTTCCCTGTTCAGTTCTTGGTCCACATACAGGTTCTTCAGTACATAAGTAAGATGATCTGGTACTCCCATCTCTTTGAGGACTTGACACATTTTGCTGTGATCCACATAGTCAAAAGTTTTAGTGTAATCAATGAAGGTAGAAGTAAATGTTTTTCCAGAACTCCCTTGCTTTCTCCATATTCTAATAAATTCTGGCAATTTGGTCTCTAGTTCCTCTGCCTCATCGAAAACCTACTTGTGCTTCTGGTCATTCTCGGTTCACATATTGCTAAAGCCAAGCTTGCAGAATCTTAAGTATAACCTTGCTGGCATGTGAAATGAGTACAATTGTTCAATAATTAGTACATTCTTTAGCTTTACCCTTTTATAGGATTGAGATGTAAACTGATCTTTTCCAACCCTGTGGCCATTGTTGAGTTTTCCAAATTTGTTGACATATTGAGTGCAAGCACTTTAACAACATCATCTTTTAGGATTTTAAAAAGTTTGGCTGGAATTCCATCACCTCTACTAGCCTTATTGTTAGCAATGCTTTCTTTATAAAGCCCACTTGACTTCATTATCCAGGATGCAATTTGGCTCTAGTTCAGTAACCACATCATTGTGTTTATCAGTGATGGTAAGATCTCTCTTGTATAGTTTTTATATGTATTTTGTATGTATTCTTTATATGTATTCTTGCCACCTCCTCTTAATCTCTTCTATTTCTGTTAAGTCCCTACAATTTTTTTCTTTTATCATGCTCATTATTGCATAAAACATCCCTTGATATCTCTAATTTTCTTGAAGAGATCTCTTGTCTTTCCCAATCTCTTGTTTTCTTATATTGCTCATTTAAGAAAATCTTATCTTTCCTTGCTATTCTCTGGAATTCTACATTCAGCTGGATATCTTTTTCCTTTTCTCTTCTACCTCTCACTTTCCTTCTTTCTTCAGGTATTTGTAAAGCCTCATCAGACTGCTATTTTGGTTCCTTGCTCTTCTTTTTCTTTGGAATATTTTTGTTTTGGTTATTGCTGTTAATGCTTCCTCCTGTGCAATATTGTGAATCTTTGTCCATAGTTCTTCAAGAACCCTATCTGCCAGATCATCTCCCTTAAATTTTTTCACTACTTCCACGCCATATTCATAAGGGATTTTATTTAGATCATGCTTTTACTGTCTGATGGCTTTTCCCTACTTTCTTCAATTTAAGTCTGAATTGTGCAATAAGAAGCTCATGATCTGAGCCACAGACAGCTCTAGGTCTTGCTTTAAATGACTGTATAGAGTTTCTCCATCTTTGACCACAAAATATATAATCAATCTGATTTCAATATAGACCATCTGGTGATGTTCATGTGTAGGGTCAGCTTTTGGGTTGTTGAAAAAGGGATTTTATGACCAACGAGTTGTCTTGACAAAACCCCATTCTTTATTTTGACTCCAAAGTCAAACTTGTCTGTTTTCCCAATTACCTTGTGATTTTCCATTTTAGCATTCTAATCCTCGAAGGTGATTGTAACATCTTTGTATGGTGTTATTTCTAGGTCTTCATTGTAGGTCTTCATAGAACTGATCAACTCTGGCTTCTTCAGCTTCAGTGGTTGGAGCATTGACTTGTACTAATGTGATGTCGAATAGTTTAGCTTGGATTCAAACAGATATCATTCTGTCCTTTTTGAGATTATAACCCAGTAATGTTTTTCTTACCATTTTACTGACTATGAGGGTCATTCCATTTCTTCTAAGGGATTCTTGCCCACAGTAGAATATGTACTGATCACCTAAATTAGATTCATCCATTTCCATCTATTTAAGTTCACTGACACCCAAGATGCTGATGCTTAATCTTTTCATCTCCTGTTTGACCCCATCTAGTTTACCTCGATTCATAGATCTTGCATTCCAGATCTTGCATTCCTATGAATATTAATGTGTAAATACGGTCTGTTTAAAATGCTTATTGAATAAACAGCATATCCTCGCAGTGTGAATGTTAATCAGACAAGCTGAAATGGGTAGAGTGGTAGTTGACCAGGATGATTGAGGGCACTTGAAACCATATCACATGAGGATTAATTAAAGAAACTACAAAATGTCTAGCCAGAGAAAGAAAAGATTTAAGATTGCCATAAGCGCAGTCAATACAGTCTTGAATTATTTGAAGGGATGTCCCAAGGAAGAGAGAGGAAATCTACCTCATCTGTCACCTTCTTGCAGTTCACACAGACCCGACTATAGTTTGGGTCCTCATCACATTTAGCCTGGACAGCAGCCTCCTAATTCATCTCCCTGCCTCGTGTCTCTTTCTTCTCAATTCATCTTCCATATAGCTGCCAAAGTAATTTTCCTATGGTAAGGTTCAACCATGTTACTCCTCTTCTCAGTAAACTCCAGTGGGTCCCTATTGACACTAGAATCAAATATAAGCTCTTCCATCTGATTGTCAAAGGTCTTCACAGTCATTCTTTCCAACTTTATTATACATAATGCCCCATCCTACAATCCAACCAAGCCCACTGTCTTGCTGGTCCTCATACATGATACTCTATTTTTCATCTCTGTACCTTTGCACTGGCTGCTCATGTTTGAAATGGACTCCTGTCTCAGCTCCACCTTTTAGAGCCTTTTGTTTCTTTTAAAATTCTGCTCAAATGAAACCTTCCCAGATCCTTCCTTGTTGCTAATTCTCTACCCTCTAAAAATTATCTTGTATTTATCTGGCATATATATATATATATATACATACACACACCTATGTATATATGTATATGTATATATGCATACATATATACACAACTACATATATACAGACACATACACATATATGTCTTGTGTATGATTATTTATGTACCTGTTGTACATTTCAATGATATCTTATATTTCTTCTTAAACATATGTCAGTTTCTCCAACAAAATGTAAGCTCCTTCAAAGCAATGACTGCCCCATTTTTATCTGTTTTTCCAGTACCTAGTAGAGTGCCTGGAGCTTAACAAAAGCTTGTAGACTGATTGATTGATTCTGATTGATCCCAGAGGGCAGAATTAGAACTAATGAGCAGAAATTACAGGGAGGCAGATTTTCAACTCAGTATTACAAAGGCACTTCCTAACAGTTGCATTGACCTGCAAGGGAATGGGGCTGCCTTGTTCTATAGTGAGTTCCCCATCAAGAGATTAGATAACTATTTCTCAAGGATGTTTTAGGGGGGATTCATGCTTCACATAGGGAGTGACTTCTAAGGCTTGCTCAACTCTGAGAGTCTATGGTTCTGTGATTTAAAGATGTAGTTAAAAATGTAGAAATCTATACAAATGTGAGATAGATAGCTGGTTAAAATTAATGATGAATAATGAGGTCAGGCTACTTGCATCATGGAGGGAAATACAGAACTTCAAAATGGAAGAATCATATCTGCTGCACCAAAAGAGATTTTTAGGATATCACTAGACAACAGAAAAGGTTACTGAAGTAAAGAAGGGTAGGAGTTAGAAACCAGCATTTATTAAATGCCTACTACATGCCAAGCTCTTTACAAGTATTACCTCATTTGATCCTCATGACCAATCCTGGAAGGCAGGTGCTATTAAATGCCTTTACAGACAATGAAACTGAGGCAGACAGAGGTTAAGTGACTTGTCCATAGTATCAAGAGGTCAGATTTGAACCCAGGTCTCATTGACTCCAAGTCTACTAAGAGTCTACTGTCTACCACTACTACTACCACTACTACTACTACTACTACTACTACTTCTACTACTACTACTACTACTACTACTACTACTACTACTACTTCTACTACTACTACTACTACTACTACTACTACTACTACTACTACTACTACTACTACTACTAGTCTACTAGTCTTGCTGCCCCTTCTGATAATGAGCCTGATTTTAGCTACTCTCATGCTCAGATGCCAGGACTATACTCTAAGACTTTCTAGCTCAGTAGGACCCTCTCAAACTTGTATTCTATTCTTAGGGAACCCAGTATAATCTCTGCATCAAGATGAGGTTTCAAGAAGGTGGAGGAAAAAAATAAACATATTGATTACTAAAGTATGTATACAATTATTATATCATATCTTCATTCCAGTAGCAGAGCTATTAACAACAGTTCAGCATCAAAGAGAAATCTTCACTTCAATCACCAGTTTCGGGTTGGAATGGGGCTTGGATGCATCTAGACCAACAACCTCATTTTACCACGAAGACCAGAGAAGGAGGGTGCTTTGCCTAGGGTCAGACAGGGAGCAGCACAGGTAGGATTGGAACCCAGGTCCACTGATTCTAAATCCAACCCCCTTTTGCCTCTCCAACTGTAAAACTGAAAGGATTTCACGGGATTTAGAGCTGAAAGGGGCCTTAGGGAAGATGAGGAAACTGAGGCCCAGGGAGGGGAAACAACTTTCCCTGTTACACTGCTAAGAGCAGAACCATGTAATTCCTGCCTTGCCAACTTGACTAGAATTGTTATGGGAATCAAATTAGAGAATTTATTTATGTTTTGAAGCATTTTAAAGTGCTGTATAAATTGAAAGGACCATACTGATTATAATTCACAATTCTGTGAACAACTAAATGAACTAGGCAATGATTTCCACCACATTTAGCTCTCACTGGCAAGCAACAAAGATCCACGTGCCTTGGTCTGGGGTCCAGACCATTCAAAACAATCAGCTCAGATGACTTAGTGAACAAACAGACATAGCCCAAAGCAATAATACACCACAGAGAAAGTTGATTTCTAAATCCAACCCTGGGAAGCTCATTCTGCTCTCAGATTTTTCCAACTGGAGCCAATTCACAGAAAGATAGAAATCTACACAACAAGAAACAGCAATGGCTGTCTGGGAACAAGGCTGGGCCAGTGCATGAAGAATTGTACCTCAGACTCTTGGACTAGCCCGAACAGAGAATCTTGGAACCACAGAATGTTCATAGCTGGAAGGGAACTTAGAATATAGAATGCCAGAGTCGAAGGGGGCATTATAGCCTAAAATGTTAAATCTGGAATGGACTTTAGAACATGAAATAGTAAAGCTTGGAAAAGACAGTAGAGCACAAAGTGTTAGTTCAAGCTGGGACCTTTGAAGATAAAATTAGCTGGAAGAGATCATAAAGTGTAGAATGTCAGAGCTGGAAAGGACCTTTGAACATAGATTAAAGCAAAGGAACAACCTTCAAACATAGAATATTAGAGGTGAAAGGACCTTAGAACATGATTATAAGAAGAAATTATCTTAGAACTTAGAATGTTAGACTAGGACATGTCTTAGAATGTTAGAAGTGGGAGGGGGCCTTAAAACATATCAGAATGTCAGAACTGGGAAGGAACTGAAAATTCAGAATGTTAGAGCAGGAAAATACTCAAGAACATAGAATGTTAGAGATGGATGCAATTTTAGAGTATAAAATGGACAGAGCTACAAGAATGCTTAAAAACTATCTAGTCCAAGGGTGGGGAACGTACAGCCTTAAGGCCACACTTAAAGACCTAGAAGATCACATGTGACCTTGAGGCTGCATGTTCCCCACCCCTGGAGAGTGACCAGAAAGCTAGGTTCTGGTCTCGTTGTTCAGTTGTTTCAGTCATATCCAATTCTTCATGACCCCATTTGGGGTTTTCTTGGCAGAGATACTGGAGAGGTTTGCCATTTCTCAATTTCCTTGATGGAGAGATCTCTCTCCTCTGGGTGTCTCTATAAAATGAGATGAGTTAGACTAGATGATCTCAGAGAACCCTCCCAACTCTAACATTGTGTGATTCTCTCTCCTCTCTCTCTCTCTCTCTCAGATGTTCTTTCCAATATTCCATGCTTTTAATAAGAAGCAGGCTTGTGACCGTACAGCAAACCCCATTTCAGAAGATCAAAAGTGCTTACTGCCCAGCTATTGCTTTTTATCTGGGTCAATTTTTACATCCTTTGATTTTCTTCTGCGGGCTTCGTTCCAGTTCTCCCTATAATCAATCTGTCCTTCAAAGAGGCTTAAAAACATTCAAAGTGAATGGCCTGAAAGCTGTGACCCAGCCTGTATCCAGAGCCTAGCCATGCCATGGTCCAAGGATGGTACTTTGGGTTACAACTATCATATATTTTTTAACTCAACTTTTCCCTTTGAATCTTCTAAAAATCTATGACTGTACAAAAACAAAGCAAAAACAGAAAGCTTTTCCCTCATCCTCTTCATCTGTCAATGCCTCATTAAGCACCGTTTTCTCCTACTCCCATCAGTCTGCAGTAGTTATGGGGTCCAGTGGAAAGAGCACTGGTTTGGAAGCCAGAGGACTTGGGTTCCAATCCTGGCTCTGCCATACATCTGTGTGACCTTGGATATGACACTTAAGCACTCTAATCCACAGTTCTCTTGTCTATACTATATCATACACTGACTCCTGTCAATTCAAAATGATTGGATTATACTCTAGCTCTAAATCTATGATCCAGGGCCACCTCCTGGAGTCTCCAGCTGCTCATGCCCTTCCCTCTAAGGTTATTTGCTATTCACTCTCTACTTACCTTGTATGTTGATTTAGCTATGTTGTTTTGTTAGAATGTAAAACTCCTTGAATGCAGGGACTGTTTGTGACTTTTACTTGTATCCCCAAAACTCAGCCAGTGCCTAGAGCATAGGAAGCACTGAATACATGCTTGATGATTGAGCCACTGATTGAGTGATGCCATACTGTCCTGACCAGACCTCCAGCTCCCATTCATTGCATCTAACTGGCTCAGCCACCTCATCTATGCCAGCTTCCTGACTGCTTTTGGAAAAGAAGCATCATTTGATTGATTGTCCTGCAGTTCAACTAACCATTCCCTTGAAATTATCTTTCACTGGCCATCACTCGCCCATATGTGCTGATTCCCTTCTTGAGAGGAGGGGCTATCTCTCTTTGGATTTATATCCCCAGCTTAGCATAGTGCCTACCACATAGTAAGTACTTCATAAATAGTTTTCTTCAATTCATTCAATCAATCACTCATCCATTGATTCATTCATCTTATGACACCTGCACTAACCCCAAAGGATGAAGGCTAGAAGGGAACCCCATAGACCAGAAGGAGAAGGTAAACTTGGAATGTCTGGAAGCTATTTTACATGTGATTGTCTTGTATGGGAATGGGCTTTCTCAATCTCATGGTTTATAACTGTGATTAAATACAGTCACTATAGACAAAAGAAAGAACTCTCCAATGGGAAGAAGGCTGGTCCAAGCTGTGGTCTGAGTAAGAGAATAAACAAGCCAGCTGCAAGAGAGATACTTCATACTACTATGAAGCAGCAGAAAGCGGTCTGGAGTGAGTCAGAAGATCTGGGTTTGAATTTCAGCTCGCTATTGGCTACCTCTGTGACAAGTCCCCTAACCTTCAGTTTTCCTCTCTGTAAAATGAGATTGGACTAGATGAGTTCAAGGTCTCATCTAACCCGCAATCTAGGATCCTATGATCCTTTTTTATCTATCCCCCAACCTTAGTTCTTTTTTTTCCCCTCTCATCTCAGGATTCCTTTAGCTTTTCCTTTCCCTTCTCCCTTTCTCCAGTTTCTTCAGTATAACATTCGCTTCCTCAATTTCTCTCCCTCCTCCTCCGACTCCCCTCAGTCTCTCTCATGTTCTTATTCTGTACCCTACCTCTCAGTCCCCACAGCTGCTAACATCTCTCACTTTCAGGTGACCTAGATAGATCTCTCTATATAATCATATAAATAATCTTATAGCTAGATTATATATGTGTACATATATTGTATATTACATATACATATACAATACAACACACACATATGTTGTTCTTTGTCCTTTGTTTTTGAAGAGAAGCAATCATGGGGTAGTCTTAACTCAAGTATGGATTAGATTTAAGTGAGGCAGAGCTGCACAGTCATCAGCCTCACTCTTTCTTTGAGAGTTGTGGAAGTTCAGTGGTAGGACAAAAGTCAGGATGGCTGGCGATAGCTTGGGATGGGGTTGACCTCGGTGTCTTCAATATCTAAGTCCTAAGTGCTCCATAGTGCCTGCTTCTGCTGCCTTCACAGACATTGGAAGAAATTATTCCCATCCACCCATCCCACCAGGGTATGTCTTCACATGCTTGGTTGGGGTAGACACTCTCTTTAAGTCACTGATGGATTGAGACCTGTTGGTTACCTTTGGAGGGTATGGAGTGTTCAAAGAGGACTAGCACCTCTGGTATGAGGGCTTGCCAAGACTTCTTTAAAGCTGCTCATCCACCTCTGGTGTCCTCCAGATTAATCTAGTGCTCACCTGTGGCTCCAGGAAGCTATATCATACGCAGCAGTCACACTCTAGTAAATAGTCTCAGCAGATGCATTGAGGTTAAGAGTAACTTACAAATATAATATCAATAATAATCGTTAATTAATTAAATATTTAATTTATTAATAATATCAATAATAAATAAAATATAATACAAATGTCAGGTTAAGGATAACTGACAAATACATATACATATACACACATACATATACATACACCTACATATAAGTGTATAAACATACACACATAAATCTTGTATGTGCCTAGTTATTCACTTATTTTCTCCTCCATTAGAAAGTGAGCCCCTTGAGGGTAGGGCCTGTATTTGTGCCTTTCTTCGTATCTCCAGTGCTTAGCTTAAGAAGGGAGCACATGACTAAGCTCTTGATAAATACTCCTTGGCAACAGGTCTGTAGGTACTTAAATATTCTTCCTTCAGTTCCCATTCTGAAGCAGGTTCTTCCAGAGTTAGCAGCTCCAAGGAAAGAGAACCAGCCTGTCAGATTAGGTCAGAGCAAAAATAACGCTGAAACCCCACCATTAGGTTCCCAGCTTACTGTGGACTTATTGCACAGTCCACTGACTGTGGGATTCATGGGGGAGTCTGGATTTCATTATCTGTGCCCAGGAGGGGATTGGGGTTATTACTTATACATTGCCGAATCCCACAGTGATAAAGGTATAATCCTGCCAAGGTTTCTCATGGGCAAGTGCTACTTAAAGGAAAACCAATCTCAGAGAAATTACAAACACCCCAATTTTTTTTTCTTTAAAGTAAAGAATTTTAATTGGCCACAGTGGTGCTTGTTTAAATTCCTACCATCGTTTTAAATTACATCTTACCAGGAGGAAATATGCCTTGCTCACTAATTAGAATCTTCAAACAGCTATGCAAATGGATATTGTTGGTGTTATCTAGGGATAGACTTTCACCATTAGAAGAGAGCTGAGAGATCAATCACCCTAAGGGATCATGGTTTTAGAACTTCCAGAACCTTAGAAACTATCTAGTCATTTTACAGAAAAAGAAACCAAGTCCTAGAAAGGGTAAATAGCCTGCCTGTATTCTCCCCTCTAATCAAATTTCCTCACTGTTCTTTAAAGGTATGTGTTTATCCTTGGTTGCCAAAGAAGACCATGCCATCAGAGAAATGATGACATGACTTGCACTTGACTTTGTTTTGAGTTGAGGGAGAGCTGTGCCTCACTTCTCCTCCAGAGCCATCTGAATCCAGTAACCAGATATCATCAGAATGACTGGAGATGAGCCAGGATGAGGCAATTGGGGTTAAGTGACTTGCCCAAGGTCACACAGATAGTGAGTGTCAAGGGTCTGAAGTGAGATTTGAACTCGGGTCCTCCTGATCCCTGCACTGGTGCTCTATCCACTGCACCATCTACCTGCCCCTAACAAAACCAGGACAGTGGAGGAGAAGGAGGAAGAGTCGAAGGAGAAAAGGGAGAAAGAGAAGGAGGAGAAAAAGGAGAAAGAAGATGAGGAAGAGGAGACCATAGATCTCAGAATATTGACCAGAGGGAGTGAGTGTGGTGCATGGACAGACCTCTGGACTTGATCAGAGGACCGAGATTCTAATCCCAGCTTTGCCAATGACTGGCTGTGTGACCTCGGACAATCTCTCTGGACCTTAACCTCCTCCTCCTCATCTGAGAAATGGGGGGTGGGGATCAGACTGGATTCCAGAGGGCAGATGATAATGCATGCTACCCATCTCCTCACAGAGCAGAATGTGAAACTCGTTTCTGGACAAGGCAATGCAGGAATTGTTTGGTTAGTCTATGCATATTTGTTATAAAGGCTTTCTTTTTCTATTTTTTTTTAAATTGGAGGTGGGTGGGAAAGAAAATTTCTGCTTGTTAAAAAAATAGTAAAATAAAATGAGTCACATTGGAAAAATAAAGTGTTTGGATTTGAATACCTGCCCTCTGATATTCCTTCAGGCTCTAACTCTATGACCTTATCCCAGAATTGGGCCCAGATCTAAATTCTACTGTTATTTACTTCCTGTGTTACCTTGGGCAAATCATTTCAGCCTTGTAAGCTCCCTCATTTGTAAGAGGTTGGACTGGGTGACCTTTGATGTCCCTTCCAGTTCTAAACTGAAGACATGATGATAGATAAATAGGAGATAGATAAACACTCAAGTGATGGGGTGTCTGATGGCTTTTACTGGCCTATGATAATGAGGCTTCAGATCCCTGGCACCCTGGGTCCTTGGGAGGCAAAGACGTCACTACCCCAGGTAACAGTGAGAAGAAGCAAACAGCTGTTAGAGACACCCACCGCCTCCTGACTCTTGAAAAGGCCTGAAAGGTGTACCAGGCTGTGCTTAGTCAGTTCGCTGAAGGGACCTGACAGACTGGCCACAGGGAAGGGCAGGGCACACCTGTACCACTCGGACCTGTTTTGATCTGCTCTTTCCAACCCCTCCAGTCTTCCTGGCCTGGTGGACTCAGAGAACAGTAACAGCCCCAGAACGAGCCCCAGCGTGGGCCTTGGGAGGCAACAGTAGCAGGAGGGGTTGATTTGCCACATGGGGAGAGAAGGAGGTTGATGCCTTGTAGCATTAGTTCCCACAGCGTGAGATAAAAGACACCTTCCCCTGAGAAAAGATCATCAGATTCTGAACTGGAAGAGGCTTTAGAGAACTTGGCAATGCCCATTTTGGACAGATGAGGAAACTGAGACCCTGAAGGTTGAACTAACATGCCAGAGGTCATATAGTTAGTGAGAAGCAGAGATGTGCTTCAAACCTGTCACTTGACCCTAAACAGGATTCTTTCACCAAGTACTAAACTACCTCTCAAAGTAGAGGACCCCCATTCCTGGTGGCCCACTTGTAGAGATAAGAGCACTAACCTCAGAAACAGGCAAGCCTGGGTTTTGGATCCAATGCTGACACAACTTGTATTAATTGTCTCGAAACGTAGGTAATGAGCTCCCTTTTACTGGAAGTATTCAGAGACTAAATGACCACCAGTCAGGGATATTATGTAGGTTGTGGGACTCCTACACCAGGTGGGCAGTAGTGCTAGATGATGTCTAAGCCTTCTTCCAATTCAACTTTAGACAAGTCACCACCCCTGGGAGTCTCAGTTTCTCCATTTGTAAAATGAAGATGGGAATAATAACACGTGTCCTGTTTGGGATGGAAAAGAGATAAAAGTGCCTCCAAAAGACTATACAATATAAATGTTCTAAATATTATCGTTCATCTTTTGGTGAAGCTCATGCCTGCCACAGGACTATGAACAGGAATGTTGTGACTGGCCATTCTGATCAGATGAAGGGAAAATATTCTGATGCAAAATCATATCAGCTTGGCCCTTAACAGGTTCATCTGTTTCTTTTTAATAGTAATTTTTTGTGTCTACTCTCCTGTGTCCTTATTACTGTTGACCTTATGTCCTTTACTTTCCTAAAGGTTTGTTTCGTCCACACTGTTAAACTGTAAGGCAGGGACAATGTCAACTTGTTTTCACTTGGCACAGTGACTAGTACACAGTAAGAATGAATAAATATGTATTAATTTGAATTGAATAACAAAGTAGATGAAAAATATAGATTGTCCTGACTATGATATGGAGTTAGATGGATAACCCACAGAACTGTTCCGTCTGTATATGTGGACAGTGCCTGGAACATAGAAGGCACTTAATAGATATTTATTGATCGTGTATTGTATTAATTGTGCATAATGGCTTCAATATTACTTTTTAAAATAGGTGTATATATATTTTAACATCAGAAAGTTCCCCTCTCCAATGGCATATGACTGTTCATCTTGTGATCTCTCAGTTCAACAGAAGCAAGATGGAGAAGAGCACAGAGTGCCAGTCTGGTCATGGTGAAGGCCTGGCTTCAGCTCTTACTAGCTGTGAGACTCTGGTCTCTCAATTTTTAATTAATTAAACTTAATTTCTTAGATTTTGCCACAAGCAACACCCTAGACCTTCCCTCCTGTTATAATGGGGCTGAAATCTGGGGTGATGGAGGGAGTTTCCGGGGTGTCCCTGACGAGAGCTGGAAAGGGGGTGTGAGACTCCCACAAACACTGGGGTACCAGGAGCAGGTCATCTGGAGGAGAATTCACAAACTCAAGCATTGTTGAGGTCAAGGTAAAGATTTATTAAGTTTTTCAGCATACAAGAGTTCTTAGGGAACCTGGAACCTTAGCGGGGTGTACAGGGAAAGTTTATATAGGATATTCTATAGTATCACTTGTGCCAAATATGCTAATGAAGTGTTTTGGGGTGGGATTGGGGAATGGTTAAGCAGTGGTCAGTTCTTAAAGGAACATGTGCTTTTGGTATCTACTGCACAGGTATTTTACCCAGAATTCATTGGGAAATAGTCCAAGGGAGGGCTACATGGAGGTGTGGTTTTAGGCCTGAAACTTCACTAAGTCAACCAATGGTCAGGGCTGACCAGGAAAAATCAGGCTTCTCTCAATGTCTTGTTAGATAAGATTAATGTAGGGGAGTATAGGTATGTCCAAGTCTAGGATACATATGATTTGTCAGAGAGTAGTAAATTAAATGTCGTTATGACCCAGTATGCAGCCAGTTCAGTCAGTATGCAGCTGACTCTACGTGATAAATTCTATAGGCGCAGCTGGCTACTATAGCAGGAAGGGAGATAATGGTTGTTGCTAGGGCAGGCTGTGTCCTTGACTTGGGGAGAAACTGCCTGAGATAGTATTTTGAGGTTAAGGAGAAATGTGATATTTAAAGAGAAATGTGATTTTAGAATTGGGGCCCAAGCACATGCACCCAAGCACCTCACCACACCCACACTGACAAAATCACAGATTTCACTTATTCTTTGTGTAATTAAATTCAAAGAGCACTTATTAAATAGCTAACATGGGCAGACACCACGGTGATCAGGGAAGGGGAGAAGATATAAATGTGTGCTAACACATTGTTTTCTGCCTTCCTGGGACCATAGATTTGGAGCTGGAGGGAAGTTTAAAAAGGCTGTCATTTAAATCTTTCACTTAATAAGTGACAGACATTTAAATCTTTCACGTAATAAGTGACAGAAGACTCACTAATAAGTTACTTGCTCATGGTTACACAGTTGTTAAATATCAGAGACAGAATTAGAACCCAATTCCCCCATTCCCAATTATTCCCACCATATACTCCACTAATGCCAGTCTCCTGGCTGTTCTGTGAGTAAGTTCTGTGGTTTTCAGCACCTAAGACGACGACGACAAGAGCCTTGGAAGGGAGAATACCATGTGAAAATTGCGCCCGTCCTTCCTACATACAATAACAGAATCAGATCCCAAGAAAAACTCAGTCAAATCTGATACCTATGGACCTTGAGAGTAAACTTCTCCATTTCTGGATGGTTTTCTATGCTTTGGCTATGAAGGAAAGTGGGAGAAACAGGCCAAATAAAAAACTAGATTGTCTGGCAGGGCTCCACATGGTGGCCCCCTGTAAGAGCCAGGCTCATCCACAGGGTGTGGCTCTCGGTCTATACCCTGCCTTCCCGCCAGCTCCCTGCCCAGCAGCAGAAGGAACCACACTGCCCACAGTCTCGGTTCTGATTGGCTGGAGGCATTCTTGGCAGAGAAGACAGCTGGGGAGTGCTCCCCCCCTCCCCAGGAGTTTGTGACAAGCCAGAGATAGAATTCTGTAAACCTGCTGTACTACCACAGGCTGCTGTAGAGGGTGCTATATGCTAGGAATCTCTAAGAACCTTGTCTGGGACCAGGATGGAATAGAAAACTCCGTAAGAAATAGTGATGCCTAATAACATAGGATGGTAACTATGCAGCTGAAAGGGACCTGACAGCTCAGCTTGTCCAAACTCTTCATTTTATCTTTCCCTCTAAACTCTCACCTCCCTCAACTTCCCTATTACTGCAGGGGGCACAACCATTCCCCACCCTGAGGCTCACAACCCAGGAGTTATCCAAGATTCCCCACTATATCTCACCACCCCCAGTTTCAAGCTGTTGCCAAGCTCTGTCGATTTCACCTCTGCAGCACTTCTCAAATACCTTATTTCCCTCTAACATCACCCCCCTCTGGTGCAGACCCTCACCCCTCACACTTTGATGATTGCTATAGCTGCTGGGAGAGGTGGGGAGAGGGTCCTGCCTGTCTCAAGTCTCTCCCCACTCCAATCCATCCTCCATTCAGTCACCAAAGTGATATTCCCAAAACACAGGTCCTGCACGTCTGTCATACAGCCCTGCCTCCCCCATTCAATAAACTCCAGTGTCTTCCTGATGCCTCCAGGAAGAAATAGAAAAGGCTCAAATTGGCATTCAGAACTCTTCATCACATAGCCCCACCTGCATTTCCAGCCTTACATCTTACTGCCCTCCACATACTCTTTGATGCAGTGATAGGAGCCTGCTGGCTGCCCCATAAGTGAGACTCTCCATTCATCAGCTCTGGGCACCTTCTCTGACCAGCCCCTGGGATGCTCTCCCTTCTCATCTCTGCCTACTGCTTTTCTGGGCTTCCTTTAAGTTGAAATTAAAACCTCACTGTCTACAGGAAGCTTTCTGCAGCCCCTTTTCACTCCAGTGCTTTCCCTCGGTCCCTGTTTATTCTGTACAGACTCACTTTGTATGTATCTCTCTGCCTGTTGTCTTCCCCATTCTTCTGTGAGCTCCTGGAGGGTGGGGACTGTCTTTTGCTTCTTTTTGTATCCCCAGTGCTTAATATAGTGCCTGGCATATAGTAGGTGCTTAATAAATGTTGCTTGATTGATTACTATAGAGGATGAAACTGATCCTGGAGAAACTAAATGGCATGTCCAAGGTCACACATACAAGTCACGGAGGCAATATTTTAAGCCATATCCTCCAATTCCAATGCCAGTGCTCTCTATTTGATACCAAGCTGCCATTTGTTCAAGCTGACAGCGCAGGACTCCAGTCTAGGTCTTGTAACACCAATTTTATTCAGTTCAGTTCAACATTCTATTAAGCTCCTACTATGTCCATAGACTCATGCTGGGTCACAAAATTACAAAATTTCAGAGCCAGTTCTAGGGGATATTAGATTAAAGGCAGCTCTAACCCAAGGTTTTCGTTGTTCAACTATTTCAGTCTTGTCCTACACTTTGTGAACCCATTGGTATTTTCTTGGCAAAGATACTGGAATAGTTTGCCATTTCCTTCTCTAGCCCATTTTACAGATGAGGAAACTAAGGCAAACGAGATCAGGTGACTGGTCCAGGTTCATACTGCTAGTAAATATCTGAAACCAGATTTGAACTCAGGAAGATGAATCTTCCTGACTCCAGTCCTATCATTCTATCCTTTTTAATCCAAGAATATAAGTTGAATTCCCAATATTGCTACATATTTTGACCTTGGGCAAATCACAATCACTCTGGGCTTCGGTTTCCTCCCCTATAAAATGAGTTAGACTACATGGCAACTCAGATCCTGAGAGGTCTGATTCCAAGTCTGGAAATGACAAATGATTAATCTCAAAATCATTCCAGTTGGGTAGAAACTTATGCTTTGCTCGCATCGCTTTCAGGATCCCAAGGTCAACTGTATGCCACAATGATGGTTTGGGGAAGGGATGACTGATGATGATGTGGTCCCAGAGGTCCTGAATCCATTGCAGCAGCTCATTTAAAGTGGATTGCCAATTTTTCTTCAAGAATATTGAGACATTCTTGGTTTCACCTGTTCCAGGCATGGTGGCCTATCTTCTGTACAATATTATTATTAGAAGGAATGACTTTTTTCTATGGGAAAGGAAGTTTTTCCCTATTACCAGAAGTTTTGGAAAGTGGGCAACCTTCTTAGAGATGAAATATTTTAAGGGGTTTTTTCATTGTGTCTCTTGAGTGTACTGAGATCAGTATGGTACAGAGGGAAGAAGAGGAAAGGAGCTTGAGCTGTAATGAAATGTGTTGAACTTTGGTCTTTTCCAAATAAACAATAAAACTTTATAGAAAGTTATATGAGATCTCAGAGGCCCCATAAACCCTTCAACAACTTATGACATTCTTTTAGTCTCATAGTCCAAGCAGCTCTTGTCCCTGTGTAGTAGAGTAGCCAGCATTGGATTTGGAGTTGAGAAGACCTGAGTTCAAATTCTAGATCTAATACTTACCACGACCTCTGTGGCCTTGGGTTGATTCACCTTTCTTGGCCTCAGTTTCCTCCTCTATAAAAAGGGAGTGGATTGATGATTGATAAAGTGGCTTCTAGTTCTAAAGCTCTATATAGCAACAAAGGATTGAAGGGTACCTTCTTGACATTTTAGTTCAGAGTCAAGACTTTTGCTTTATGCCACAGGAGAGGATAGGCTTATTTGTGAGGGAACTGTTGAGTAAATCATTAATACCCCAACTCATGAAAACTGTTCTTCCTCTTCCCTCCCTCTCTTTTCTCCCTTTCCTATCTCATCCATCAGGGCAGCTAAGTGGTGCAGTGGATAGAGCACCAGTGCAGGAATCAGGAGGACCTGAGTTCAAATCTTACCTCAGACATTTGACACACTAGCTGTGTGACCTTGGACAAGTCACTTAACCCCATTGCCTCATCCTGGGTCATCTTCAGTCATCCTGATGAATATGTGGTCACTGGATTCAGATGGCTCTGGAGGAGAAGTGAGGCTGGTGACCTGCACAGCTCACCCTCATAGCTGAGGGAGTTCAACTCAAAACAAAGTCAAGTGCAAGTCATGTCATCATTTCTCTGATGGCATGGTACTCTTAGGCAACGAAGGACGAACACACATCTCGTCCACCACATCTCCTTCTTCTCTCTCATTATCTTTCTCAGTCACCACTCTTTCTTCCTTTGGCTCACGCATCTCCTCCTGTCCTTCTTCCCATCACCCCTTTCTCTCCCTCCCTGTTATCCTTTCTTCTCTCTCTCCCTTTGCTCTCCGTTTTCCTTCCCTCTCCATCACTTCTCCTTCTCTTCCCAATTTCTCTCTTTCCTCTCCCCCCACCCCAGTCCTATTCCTGGCTCCCTTCCATCTCCCCAGCTGCTAGTTAATGTGAGATGTGACCCTTTTAACAAAGTCCCAATATTTAAAAACCATGAGATCTGGCTAACGAGGAAGGGCTGTCATTTTCTTCTCTTGGCAACTTGGCAGTATCCTTTCCTTCTTGCTGTCTGGGAAGCAGTGGCTCATTATTGCTGGCTGCCTTTGATTTATCTAGGCTATATCCCCAGGAGAGCCATCTCTTTCTCCCTAGGAGACTCAGAAGCAAGGAGAATCTGAAGAAGGTGTCTCTGTGACTCAGCCAGGCCCTGGCTATAATTAACCTTCTGATCCTGCTGCCTTCACATGCCTCCTGCCTGGATGACTCATTCAGGGCCCTCAAACACTTGGCAGAAAGAAAGAGTCCCAGCTTAAAGGGACAATGTATCTTCTCAACCTACTAGGAGTCTTGTCACAAAGTCCCCTGGATTCTTTCATTCAACAGACAATTAGTAGGCACCCACTGCATGGAAGGACTTGTTTCAGGCTCTGGGGATACAAGAACAAAATCTAAACTGCCAAAAAAGTAATTTTTAAACTATTTACTATGTACCAGGCACTGTGTTAAAAGCAATATCCAGGAAGATGGTGGTGGCTGGCAGTGTTATAAGTTATCCTGTCAAGCTGGGTGAAAACTGAGAAAAGTCCATCAGATTTAGCAGGTCATCAGTAACCTTGGAGATGGAAGTTTCAGTAGAGTACTGAGGTTAGACGCCATATGGCAAAGAGCTGAAGAGTCGGGAGGCAGTAGGGCCATAAAGACAGTGACTTTCTAGGTGCTTGACTGTAACAGGGAAGAGACAAAGACACAGGACAAGAAACTGATCATGATGATAATAGCGCACGTTAATGGGGCATTTCAAGGGTTGCACAGAATTTTACACATATTAATTTGATCCTCACAACCAGCTTATAAGAAGGGTGCTATCATCACACAGATGAGGAAACAGACTTGGAGAGGTCCCCACCCCACAGAGCTCCTGAGTATTAGAGGCACAATTCACATGCCACTCTCTGGACCCCTAGTAAAGGTTTTGTGGTTGTTCGTCATCATATTAATTTTAAGGATAATGGAAACTGGGCATGTCTGCAGACAAATGAAGAAACAACCAGTAGAAAGGGAATGACTAAAGATAGAATCCAGCCTCAGGCACTTACTAGCTATGTGATGACCAACCTCCCCCGCCGCACCCCCACAAGTCACTTACCCCTGTTTGCCTCAGTTTCCTCATCTGTAAAATGAGCTGGAGAAGGAAATGGAAAAAACCACTCCAGTATCTCTGACAAGAAAACCCCAAATGAGGTCCCCAAGAGTTGGACGTGACTGAAATGACTTAACAACAGCAAAGACAAATGATCAATGAGATGAAATCTTGGAGGAAACAGGAGATGGGATTGAAGGCATAAGGGGGTTGGCCCTGACTTGGAGAAAGCATGGCCCTGACTTGGAGAAAGCATATCTCTTCCTCAGAACTGGAGCAAAGGAGAAACAGATGGGTAATGAAGTATGGTATGGCGAAGGGGGATGAGGGAGCCCCTAGATGAGCAGGACTAGGAAGCTGAACTGCTGAGAACGAGAGGAAAAGACTGGCATAAGAGGGTCAAGGAAGAAAGAGAAAGTTCTTAATGGTGGCCTTGGGGAACACAGCAGAAACTCATTCAGGAATGAATAAAAGGAAAAGACAGGAAACCTAAGATCTGTCATTTAAGGAAAACATCTGTGAGGACTTTCTTCCTAATCCAGCCTCAGATATAGTTTGACCTTAGGCAAGTCACTTCATTTCTCATTAGCAAAAGGAGAGAGCTGGGGGGGAGGTTAGCCTTTTTTGATTTGATCCTGTTTTTTGATTTTGATTTGATTTCAGTTGATCCTGTTCGGGGTTTTCTTGTCACAGATACTGGAGTGGTTTGCCATTTCCTATTCCAACTCATTTTACAGATGAGGAAACTGAGGCAGAGTTAAGTGACTTGCCCAGGGACACAGGTAGTAAATGTCTAAAGCCAAATTTGAACTCATATCATCCTGATTCCAGGGCTAGTGCTCTGTCCACTGCACCACACAGTTGCCCATAAGGCTGGCCGCAGGTTCCTTCCAGCTCTAAATTTAGAATCCTGTAATCACTAGAATAGCATATTGAACAATAACTAGGAGAATGTACGTCAATATTAAGGATGTACTTAATTCTCACACTGCCAGGTTCAAGGGACAAACTTCAAAGATGCCAAGCCAGAAACACAGACTTCAGGTTTCATCTTAAACTCACAGCTCCCACACTCCCTTATTCAATCAGCATTTATTAAATACCTGCTGTGTATAAGGCACTGGGCTATGTGCTCATGATACAAAGATGAAATAAGATATAGTCCCTGCCATGCTCTTGGAGAGGCAGTGTGCTATAGAAGATAAGGGGCTGGACTTGGAGTCAGAATGGTCTGGGTTCAAATGCTGCCTCAGACTCTTTTATTTTTCTATTTTAAAAATTTTAAAGTTTTGCATTCCAAATTCTATCCCTCCTTCCTACCCCATGGTAAATCATCAGATATAGATTATACATGTGCAATTATGTAAAACATTTCCAGATTAGTCATTTTGTACAAAAAGACTCAGAAGAAAAAAAGGAAAGTGAAAAATAGCCTGCTTCAGTCTGTATTCAAACAATATCAGTTCTTTCTCTGGAGGCAGATAATATGCTTTATCATTAGTCCTTTAGGATTGTCTTGGATCACTATATTGCTGAGTATAACTAAATCATTCACAATTCTTCATCAAGTAGTACTGCTGTTACTGGATTTAACATTCTCCTGGTTCTGTTCACTTCACTATGCATTAATAAGTCTTCCCAGGTTTTTCTGAAAGCATACTGTTTATCATTTCTTATAGCATGAGTATTCCGTTATGATTATACACCACAGCTTGTTCAGCCATTCCCCAATTGAAGGGAATTCTGGTCCTTTTCCCCTCTTTATAATCTCTTTGGGATACAAACCTAGTAGTGGTATTGCTAGGTCAAAGAGTATGCAGTTTTATAGCCCTTTGAGCATAGCTCCAAATTGCTCTCCAGAATCGTTGGATTACTTCACAACTCCACCAACAATGCATTAGTGTCCCAGTTTTCCCACATCCCCTCCAATATCCATCATTTTCCTTTTTTGTCACATTAGCCAATCTGATAGGTGTGAAGTGGTACCTCAGAGTTGTTTTAATTTGCATTTCTCTAATCAGTGATTTAGAGCATTTTTTCATATGACTATAGATAGCTTGGATTTCTTTGTCTCAAAACTGCCTGTTTATGTTCTTTAATCTCTTATCAATTGGGGAATGACTTGCATTTTTATAAATTTGACTCAATTCTCCATGTATTTGAGAAATAAGATATTTATCAGAGATACTTGTTGAAAAATTTTCCCCAATTTTCTACTTTCCTTATAATTTTTGTGGTATCGGTTTTGTTTGTGCAAAAACTTTTAGATTTTATATAACTGAAATTTTGTAATGCTCTCTATATCTTCTTTGGTACTAAATGCTTCCCTTTTCTATAAATGACAGATAAATTATTCCAAGCTCTCTTAATTTGCTTATGTTATCACCCTTTACACATAAATCATATATCCATTTTATCTTATTTTAGCATACAGTATAAGATGTTGGTCTATACCTAGTTTCTGTCATATTGTTTTCCAAGTTTCCTAGTATTTTTTTGTCAAATAATGAGGTTTTTCCCCCAAAGCTTAGATCTTTGGATTTATCATACATGAGATTATTATGGTCATTTACCATTATTATAGTAATTTTTACCTAACCTATTCCATTGATCTACCACTCTGTTTCTTAGTCAGTACCAGATTGTTTTGATCATTACTGTTTTATTATACAGTTAGAGATTAGGTATAGTCAGGCAACCTCCTTTTGCATTTTTTTCATGGATTCCTTTGATATATGAGCTTTTGTTCTTCCATATGAATTTTGTTATTTTTTTCTAGCTCCATAAAATAATTTTTTGATAGTTTGATTAGCACCGAATAAATAGATTGATTTAGGTAGAATTGTCATTTTCATTATATGGACTTGGCTTACCCATGAGCAATTAATATCTTTTCAATTGTTTAGATTTGACTTTGTTTGTGTAAAAAATATTTTATAGTTGTGTTCATACAGCTCTGGATTTGTCTTTTGCTTCACACTCTTACTAGTCATATGACCTGGGGGGAACAACTTCAGCTCAAATTCCACTTGGGATTCTTATTTGCTCTGTGACCATGGGTCATTTACCTCAAACCTCAATTTTCCTCATCTATAAAATGGGGGTAATTCTACTTTCTCCAGTAGCTTGTTATGAGAAAATAGACATGAGAACTGCTAAAAGCCTTTTTTCAGGAATGAACCTTTCAGGGGCTCCCTGAAAACAGAATTAGAGGGATGAAGGTATTTTAAAAAATTGTAGCTATTAGGGGAGCTTTAGCTTTGGAGGCTCTGGGACTCCAGACAGGCAAATCTGACATGTGGACCTAAAGATCATGGTGTAGAAGATGATTTCAGGTGTAGGGGATAAGGAAACCTCTGCCCTGAGGTCCTGCTCTTCTGACTAGTAAGTTTCTGGCTGGACCACCTTTTTGTGAGGGGCCTTATTCATTCTTCTTTCACTTTTAACCCTCCACCAGTATTTCTCCACTTCATTGACAGATGATGGTGATCTCTCCACTGCCCTACAAAGAGAGGTACAGTCTATTAACAGATACAGATCAAAAGTAATTATAAGTGGGTCTGTTTATTAAGAAAAGAAAGAGATTAACTAGAGGAAAGGTTTAACCTGGTAACCTGTGGCCATATCTGGCCATTTAGGTCCTCAAGTGGGGCCCTGTTGACTGAATCCAAATTTCACAGAACAATTTCCCTTAATAAAAGGCTTGGGTCTGTAAAACTTGGACTCAGCCAAGTACCTAGAAGGCCACGTGAAGCCTCCAGGTAGCAGGTTCCCCACCCCTAGACCAATGTTAGGAATGATTATATAAAAGAAATTCAAAAGCTAGTAAATATTCCAGGGGAAATAGCAGGGGAATCCAATTGGAGGTCAATGAAGAGATTCCTGTTACACCCCAAAAGACAGTTATCTGTCCTTGATCCACACTGTGCCCTCCCCTTTGAGAGGTATAAGGCAGAGGATGGAATAAAAAGAGGGAGGAAGCCCCTGAAAACCAACTTGATTTCCTTTCCAAATTTGCCACAGACCAACCTGTGAGTGAATGAATGAAATAAAAAGCATTTTTTAAGTATTAACCATGTGCCAAGCACTGTGGAAAGGGATGCATATATATATATATATATATATATATATATATATATATATATATATGTAAATTATATAAATATATATGTTATATAAATATATATATTTATATATGTATATTATAATTGAAACAAGTCAGGATCTGCTCTCAAAAGGTTTACATCCTGAAGTCATCTAGCCCAATCTCTTCCTATTAAGTTTTTTGTTGTATAAATGGCTTTAAAAACAAAACACTGCAGTTTAAGTAAAAACTGAAGCGCCTAACAGTACTGTATCTCTCAGACTCCAGGATGTCTGAGCTAGAAGGGAGCTTGGTGATCTATTGGGCCAACCCCCTCATTTTGTAGATGAAGACTCAAGGGTGAAGCCCAGAGGTTAAGAATTTTTAACCTTTGAAGGTCACGCAGATCTTCAAAAAAAAAAAAAAAATGGGACTGACTGTCTTTGGAGAGTCAGCACAGCCTTCTGGCCTTCTGCCTTTTTCTGAGAGGTTTTGACAGATGGGTGAGCCACTACTTCTGGGCTCGGAGCCGAATCCAGTCTAGAAGCTCATGGCCCATGCAGCACCAGAAAGCAGATGGATTCTGTACATTGATAGGCCATTCCACATCAAACTCATACAGACAACTTCCTAGCACCAAAGATGTTTCCATACTGTTCTCTGAGGCAAAGCCCCTGGGAGTTCTGCATTTTAATATCCCTTAATTAACAAGATTAGAAAGTTAGCAGTGTTAGGATGTGAAAACTCCTATTTTCAATGCTCTCTGTCTGGTGCCAAAGAGAGGAGAAAGGGGCATCTGCCTGTATAGACAGCCATGTGGTGCTAGGCTGAGGTAAACAAGGAAAGGTCAGTGTCTTTTTGTTCCTAGACAATATGTGTAATAAAGGAAAGAACTTGGCCCAGATGTCTCACCTGTTCTTTTGTTCTTGCCTTACCTTCATTTCCATGCGAATTAAAAAGCATCTTGGAAATGAGATAGATCCCACACAACATCCATGGAGTTGAGGGGGGTGGTACAGAACATCTAAAATAAATTTGGGCCTTAAGAGGCTTACTGTAAGGAATATTTTGTTTTTGTCTAACTCTGTGACCCAACTTGAGGTTTTCTTGGCAAAGATACTGGAATGGTTTGCCATTTTCTTCTCTAGCTAATTTTGCAGATGAGGAAACTGAGGCAAACAGGGGTAAGTCATTTGCCCAGAGTCACACAACTTATAAATATCTAAGGCCAGATTTGAACTCAGGGAAATGAGTCTTCCTGACCCCAGGCCCAGCACTCTGTCCACTGTGGTACTTAGCTGCCCAATCAGGAATATAATGAAAGGTACGATGCAATGACCAACAGTAGATGCAGTGCCCAGAAGAGAGCAGAGAAGTGGTGCCTAGTAGAGAACACTGTGAGGAAATCACCACAAGCCGTAGGTAGTTTTGCATCATAAAGCTGTGTGTTGATCTGTGTGCCCTCTGTGAATGCACCCTGTTCACGTGAGTTGCTGGAATGTATCCCAGGGCCACATGCATCTCCTACGTATGTGCTGTCATTGGTTACATATGCTCTCTGTGTACCCTCCTCTATCATGGGAGGGCATATTCCTCGTACGCAAAGGGGAATGTTTTGTCAAGTTATTTGCTATAATTTTTGGCTTAAACACCTTTTGTTTGTAATTAATTAGCTTGACATCTGGCTGGCTGGTAAATGTAAAACTATGAGTGTGAGTTATGGTATTAAGTGAGGGGCTTTGAACCTGGGGTCATTTTACTGAAGGCTCACAGATGCAACACCTAAAATGCAGCTGTGTTATCTCAGAGTCGGAAGGCTTTGATTCTCTATCATTTAACACTTTACAAGAAAACAAAAAGGCATTTCTCCTCTCTTTTCATTTTCCTTAGGACCAAAATACACCTTCTCTGTTTCATCACTTTGACTCACCTCCCATAAAATCCTCCATAATCTGGCCCTACTTTATATATCCTACCTCTTTATAGAACCACAGGGACCTGAGAGTTCACCTAATCTAATCCTCTCATTTTACAGATGAGGAAACCGAGGCTCAGCCAGGTAAATTACTTTCCCAAGATCACACAGCTAGTAAATACAATAGCTGGGATTTGAAAATAAGTCCTTTGACTCTAAAATACCATTTTCATTATACCACAGGCCATCACTCTCTTCTTTCAAACACTGGGTGCTTAGGTGGTGGTCTAGTACACAGAGCACTGAGCCTGGGGTCAGGAAGACCTGAGTTTCAATCCAGTCTGAAATGCTTACTAGCTGTGTGACCCTGGCCAAGTCACTTAACCTTGTTTTCCTCAGTTGCCTCACCTACCTCCTAGGATTGTTGTGAGGATGAAGTAAAATAATAATTGTAATGCACTTAGCACATAGTAGGTGTTCTATAAATGCCAGTTATTAATGGTCTTGGACAGAGTTGCATAGGTAAGAAGCTTCAGAGCCAGGATCCTAACCCAGGTCTTTTGAACTTCATAACTTAGACCATGATAAGCATTTAAATCATAAGAGGGAAACAAAGTCTGGTATCAGTAGCAAAGCAGCTGCTGCAAAGAAGCCGTCATAAACATTAAGCATGTCCTGGGGCAGAAATCTCTGATAGAGAAGAGAGAGACCTGAAAAAAGAGGAAATCTGGAAGATGATAGAAAGGTTCCCTCTGAACACAGCTGGTCTACAAGACATCTGGATATTCTCATGAGTTTGTTCAAGGTTTCTAATTATTTAAGAAGCAAGACAGAGTTTCCTAAATAACAGAAGGAAATGAGAAGGTCTTATAGTAGAGCAGAAAGTGCAATGATTTGGAGTCAAGTGAGGGAAGTCTCTGGGACTTACAGCCCGAAGGAACTTAAGCAGATAGGTTTCCTGATCAATAAAATTAGGTGGTTTCTAAGTACTTTAAAGACAGAAAGTCCCTAAAGACCAACATATTCTTAGCAGCACTTTCTCTGAATGTATGAATAAGTGAACCAATGGATGGATGGATGAAGGAATGAATGAAAAAGCATTTAAATGTTAACTCTGTGCCAAGACCTATTCAAAGGAATGAATATACAAATTGAAAAACAAGGGGTTTGCCTTCTAATAGAGATGACTCATATAGTAGGGGTTCACATGCAGTACACCTGGGGAGGGTCAATATTTCTTGGGGGGAATGGCAAAGCAGATGGTAAAAAATTTTCTTTATAACCTTCCCACTAACAAAGCCACATCTGGCATTGAGTGGATACTGAGTCATTTGACAATGTCAAGGACTTTGACAGTGTGAGAACTTCCATTTCTGAGTCTTCAGTAGCTGTGGCTGCTGAGGAGGCAGAGAGCTGTATCATCACAGAAGATGGCTCCTTCTATGATGGTTTCAGAGACTGGTCTAGAAGTACAGTCAGTGGTCTAGGAACCACCACTACTCCTGGGACTCTCAGGCTTATCTGCCCTTTAGTGGCAATTGATTGGCAGTTGGTAGTGGTGCCAAGAATGGCAGGCCTCTTCTTCACAAAGGCTGCCCTCCTTTATGGTGGGCTGGAAAGAGGAAGAGAATTTGGGATTCAAAAAATGTTTAATGAATAAGAAAGGAAGGAAGGAAAAGAGAGAGGAAAAGGGAGAAATGGAAAGAGAAAGGAAGGAAGGGAGGAAGGAAAGGATGGAGAGAGGGAGAAAAAAGAGCAAGGAAAGAAGAAAGGAAGGAAGAAAAAGATTTGACATAGAATGGGTTCCACTGATTAATTATTGTCAGTAAAATGGTATATAACTATAATGGAAGTAATTAGACAGTAGGAAATAAAAATAGCAAGAAATTCAAAGAAACATGGGAAGACTTGTATGAACATATACAGAAGGAAATAAGCAACACATAAAAAAATCTGCACAATTACTACAATAATGTGGAGAAAAAATAGCAGTGCAAGAAAGTCCAACCCTGATTAATCCTGGTGACCAATCTCAATCCCAGAGAAAGGGAAATGAAATCTACAGATCTCCTCTTGGTTGAAAGGAAATGGGAGATGATGGGAGGAGAATGTTGTTTCCATGCTCAGGAGCTGTCTCTACCAGTTTGTATTTTTAACATATTTTTCCCTGTTACAAAGGAGAGTTCCACATATGGGGTGATGTTGGGATGTGATTATGATGAAGAAGAAGAGGTGTCAATGAAACTTAAAAATAAAAAAGAGTTTGATCTTTGGTTCTTTCCAGATCCCAATTCTATAATCCCCCAAAGCTAGATGAGGTTCTATCACTACTAGGGCAGAATTAGATTAAACCTATCTCTTCCTGCATGATGAATAAATAGCTTAGCCCATCCTCATTAGGCAGTGGTAGAGAAAAATATCACCATCCCCACCACTCTTGAGGCACCCACAGAATAAGTAATTTTGGATGGGAATGGTGCCAGCAACCTGACTGCTCCCCAGGTGACAATTACTACGATCAAGGCAAAAAAATGACATTACCCAAGCCGATTAAGTGACGTCATTAACCAGCCTAGCTCTTAGAGGGGATTAAGCACCTGCTAATCCATTTTCTAAGCAGATTGTCAATATCAGGGCACATACCATCTAAGTGCAGCCACTGCTGCCCAGTCCAACGAAGGAGAAGGTTAATCATCTGCTGGAACCTAAAGGAAAACATGTGCATGAAGTTTTCCCAGGATGACTGATTTTCCTTTCCAAAGATAAAACTACCCTAAAGGCAATGGCTTTGCAGGAAACACTATCTTCTCCCATAGCTCACTCTTCATTCATATGCTCCCATTAGAACCTTCTTCTTGTGGGGAGAGGGGAAAAGAGGTGGAATGTAATAGAGTGCTGGTCTTGGAGTCAGAAGGACTTGGGACTGTCAGAAGGACTGCCTCTAAACCTTACCTTGTAACCCCATGCAAGCAGCTCTCAGCCTCAGGGTCCTCACCTGAAAAACAAGGGGACTGGAGTGGAGAGCTTCTGAGTTCCTTTTCCATCTCTCCACATCTACAGTCCTATGATCCTGAGTCTAGAATTCATTCCTTCACTCATCATCTACTATGTGCCTATCTCTCCCCTGAAATTCTCCTCTGCTGCTTCATCCTGGCATGGGAGTGAAGACTGCACAGGAAAGAGGAATAAGTACGCAGACCCAATGCATGCAGTCCCCATCTTGTCCATCAGTCATCCCTCATTCCTGCTATAGGATCAGCCCACTATCATTTCTGGTCATCCTATACTACTGCTGCCATGAAATTCACCATTGGTAATATTATACAGCCCACCATGTGTCCCATTTACCCATTATCCATTTCATGGTCTTCAACTTTAAGTCTTTAAAGAACATGATGCTCCACTCATCCCTAGAAGAAGGGAAGACTGATGTTTAAAAGACTAGGTTTATGTTGGCGGGAGAACCTTGAGGTCATTAAAAGTGCTGCATAGTTTCCCAAATGTAGCCTAGGAGATTCCCTTCCTCAATCAATCAACATCTATTAAGCACCTACTATGTGCTGGGCACTATGCTAAGCATTGGAGATACAAAAAGAAGCAAAGACAGATCCTACCCACTCAAGGAACTCAGAATTTAAAGGAGGTGACAACGAACAAAGATATGTACAAACAAGATATACACAAGATAAATAAATGATTAAGAGAGGGAAGGTATTAGAATTTTAAAAGGTTGGAGAAGCTTATCTATAAAAGGTGGAATTTTGCTGTTATCTAGTAATTTTCAATCATGTCCAACTCTTCGTTCACCCATTTGAGGATTTTCTTGGCAGAGATACTGGAGTAGTTTGCTATTTCCTTCTCCAACTCATTTTACAGATAAGAAAACTGAGGCAAATAAGGTTAAGTAAGTTTCCCAGGGTTCTACAGTATCTGAAGCTTTCCTGACTCTAGGCCTGGCACTCTATCTACTTCATCATCTAATCATAGCTATAGAAAGTGGGATTTTAGTTGACACTTAAAGGAAGCCAAGAAGTCAGTAAACATTTATTAAGCCCCTACTATGCATCAGGTACTATGTTAACCTCGTTTTTAATTCTGGGCCCAATTCTGGGTCCATCTTCAGTGTCTCTCTAAGCTAAAGGTAATGTGCACCTATGCAACTACACATCATCAAAAGAAGAATCATTCTTCATCCACTTGGTTTTTCCTGTGTGAATAGTTAACCCTGGTCTGCTGCTTACTCACTTTGGGATGTGTTTCTTCACTGATGAAAAGGGACAAGTAATACTTTTAGTCCTTCTCTTTGAGGGGGATGTTATAAGAAACAAATGAAATTAGGCAGGTAAGATGCTCTGCTAGCCACATCAACTCTTGGCTGAATCAAGGGATGGCTGGTTTTTCACTGATTCCAGGTAGTTAGCCTTCTTTTTCTTCCACTCCATGGGAGCAAGAGACTCCTCTACAGTGAATAGGAAGGGGCCCATGAATAGTGAGAGTTGAACAGTGGAAAACAGGATTCTCCTTTATACTACCTGTTCCTTTAGTGCACTGACAGATGTGTAGCCCTAGGCTGGCACAACTACACCCATATGAACTAATATTTTCCTAATTCAAATGCATGAATGGCAGAAATCAAATTTCTCATCCAATCCTAGTCATTAATGATGCAGGCAGTCACTTTCAATGCAGGGCATACTAGAAGATGGATGAATTCTGGTGTGTGTGTGTGTGTGTGTGTGTGTGTGTGTGTGTGTGTGTGTGTTGGTAGAAGTGTATATTTATCTGTTCTTAGCTCTTCTCCCTCCTGAAAAAGAGAGCTGAGCTAAGAGCTAGGCTCCATGAGCAGTTTCCTTTCCCAAAGCACAAGGCAATCAGTGGTGAGCTCTGAGGGCTGCAACAATCCTAGGCACTGGACTCCAGTCTGTCTTCCATCACATACTACCTACTGAAGAGAATGGAGCCTGGCCCACCTGAGTCAAGAAATAAATCCTGAGAAATTCCAGGGGGAAATGATTGGCTCCAGAGTCCTGGGATTAAGAAAAGGCATAAGGAGGTAGAAAGAAGTTTGAACTTAGAATCGAAAGACCTGGTAATGTATATCTATGCAAATTCACATCCCTGCTCTGACACTGACTACCAGTGGGACCACTGGAAAGCCCATGAGCCTGAGTTTCCTCATCTATAAAATGGGGATAATATTACATTTACAGTGTAACATAAATTTACAAATTACATTCCCTTTCTCATAGGACTAGTGTGAGGCAAATTTTCTCAACTATATATTGAGGGAATTGAACTTGACCTCTACTATCCCTTCTACCTCTAAAACTATGGTCCTGTGACCTACAGTATTATGACCCCTTATTTGGTATGCCTGTCTCTTCATATTAACCTTGCCCTTCTCTTCTCTCTGTCTGTCTTCCTCTCTAAGCAGGTAACTCTGGATTCTACCCATGTGTAGCAGTAAGCACCCTGACACGACCAGGAGGAGCTGCTACCACAGGTTTCTAAAAGGAAAGCAAATTTTGAGGGGCCAACAATCTTCTTTACCAACAGAAAGAGAAATAAAGAGCAACAGATGAGACTTCTAACTGTCTGACCATAAGCAATACATACATCATAGTCAACAGACAGATCCAACTGTCTGACCAATACATACATACCTAGTTACCAGAAACAGAAGTGCCAACATCTGAATTTTCACAGCCAGGGGCTCCTTAACGGCTACCCAGAGTCTCTTCTGACACATGAATCTTCTTCCAAAGAGTAAGACCCAAAGTAAAACCTCACCTCAGAGTATACACGCACACACACACACACACACACACACACACACACACACACACACACACGCTTTTCAGAGTCAGAGGGCATCACAACTCTAGTGACCCAGTGCTTCATTAATTAACAAAAGATGTGGGCCTTCCTACGAAACAGGCCTCCCCTAATCAAGCTTCCCTTAATGGGCTCCACCTGAGACCTATTAATGAACTGGAAAGATCTTTAACTCTCATTACATCATGTTCATTCTCTTTCCTGGCTCTCTCCCTCTCTCTCTCTCTCTCTCTCTCTCTCTCTCTCTCTCTCTCTCCTCTCTCTCTCTCTCTCTCTCTCACACACACACACACACACACACACACCACACACACACAACACACATGTTCTCCCACCCTACCTCACTATTCCCCCCTCCCCCCAACACCATACTAGAGAACATAGCCTTTGAAATTCCTTGACTTGCTCATTTAAAATAACTTGGAGAGAATAACATTCAGCCATCTGCTCCCATAGAAATCAAGAATAAGCCTGAGCAATCTGACCTAATGAGTCACTAGCATCTTAAATTAATTCAACAAATATTTATCATGTGCCTACCATGTATAAGGAGCTGCACTAGGCCTAGTGAGACAAGGACAAAATCTGTTACTCTCCCCTTGCTCTGAGAGATTACATTGTCCTGGAAGATACAAGGGTACCACCATCCTCCCAGTCACCCAGGCAAGTAATGTCTGTGCCAGTTAGTAACCTTCACTCCTTGCTCTCTTCACATATCCAATCTGTTGCCAAATTTGGTATATCCTCTTCACTCACACAGCCATCCCCTGATGTGGGGCCTTACTACCTCTCCCCCATACTATAGCATGATTTTTAATTGGTGTCTCTTACTCATGTCTTATCCCACGCTAGTTCATCCTTCGCTCAAGTGCCAAAGTGGTTTCCCTGAAGCATAGCTTTGACCATGTTACCTCTCTCACCCACTTCCCTATTATCACTAGGATCAAATATCAAGTCCTCAGTTTGGCATTTAAAGTTCTTCATAAAGCAGACCCTTTATACCTTTCCAGTATTTTTATGCTTGACTCCCCTCAAAGTGGGCTATGTGGTGAAGCAGATAGAGCACCTGTGGAGTCAGGAAGACTCATCTTCCTGAGTTCAAATCTGGTCTCAAACACTTCCTAGCTGTGTGATCCTATGCAAGTCCCATAATCCTGTTTGCCTCAGTTTCCTCATCTGTAAAATGAGCTGAAGAAGGAAATGGCAAACCATTTCAGTATCTTTGCCAAGAAACCCCTAATGGGGCCATAAAGAGTGAGACACAACTGAAAAATGACTGTAAAGCAACAGAATGCCTCTCTACACTCTCTGCAATCCAGCTATACCCATCTATTTGCTGTCCTTTGCACATGACACACCATCTCCCACTCCCATGCCTTTGTATTGCATGTCCCTCATGATTTGGATGCCCTCCCTCCTAACCTCCCCCTTCAGGCTTCCCTGGAGTCTTTCAAGAGTCATCTCATAGCTCATCTTTTGCTTTCTGGTATTCCCCTTTCTCTAAGAAATTACCTTCCACTTACAATGAATGAACATAAATATTTGCAAATCATTCCCTCCCTCAGAATGTGAGCTTCCTGAGAGCATAGATCATGATTTTTCATTCTCCATCCCAGGCTCAGAGACAGCACAGAAAGTATCCCTGATACAAGCATCAGGTTTTTAAAATGTGTCACCAAATCTGAAAGGAGCTAGCATCTGCGAATGCTACCTACTGCTCTGCAGATGCAGAATTAGTGGGGAAATAATTCAGAGTTCCAACAGCTCTGAATGGGAGGGGAGCCTGCCTTGCACATTCCTGGAAATGCCATCTCTACTTCCCTCCAAGATCTAGAGAGTCATTTCAGTTGTTCTTCACCTTTCCAAGTTGTACCCATCATTCCAGGCCCAGCTAAAGCCCTCCCTTGTTCCAGGAAGGCCTCTCAGTCCACCCTAGCCCACATGACCTCTCCTTCCTCCGACTCTCCATAGCTTCCACTACTCCCTGGGTTCTGACAACCTTCCTTGTAGCCTGAGTTATCTATCTTTTTCTGGATGTCAGGCTTTTCTCTGCAGCTTGGCTAGAGAAGCTTCTTGGAGTCCAGGAACATTGTCAGGTACAGAGTGTCCCCAAAGTCTTAGGACTTTTGCTTCAATTGCTTCAATTTTAAACTTAGTAGCTTAAGTCTCAAGCTTTAATAGCTTAAACCTACACTAAGACTTTTGGGACACCCTACATTTCTGTAGCTGGAGTGAGCAGGAAGAGGGTCCAACCCTCTAATCCCATCAATTGAATGAAGAATTCATAAAATTAAGTGGAGATTTCTGCTGATCCTGCCTGCTACACTTTTTTTGAAACTGAGTGAATTAAATGAATACATAATTTTTTAAAACATTATTAAGGGCTTATCATGTTTCTGTTCACCCCACTTAGCATAGGGACGGGCACGTAGTAGTTGTTTGGTTGTTTAGTCGTATCTGACTCTTTGTGACTCCATTTTGGGTTTTCTTGGCAAAGATACTGGAGCATTAGCCACTTCCTTCTCCAGTCCATTTTACAGTTGAAGAAACTGAGACAAACAGGGTTAAGTGACTTATCTAGAGTCACACAGCTAGTAAGTGTCTGGGGCAAGATTTGAACTCAGGTCCTCCTGTCTCCAGGACCAACACTCTATCCATTGTGCCACCCAACTGCACAAGGTAAGCACTTAATAAATGCTTATTGACTGATTACATGTCAGACACTAAGAACTGGGAGACAAAAATATAAAAAGTAAGTCTGTCCCTACCCTCAAAGATTTTATATTCTAATAGAGAAATGCAGCAAACATACCAGGGAGGCCAGGGAGGAATGTTTTCATCAGGAAATCACAGGGATGGGGATTAGAGTTGAAAGCTGATTGATTAACATCACTTTTCCAAAAATGGGAATGTCAATTTGATTTTTAAGAGCTAGAAGTGGAGAGGTGATGAGAGGAATGATAGTTAACATGACATATATGGGCACATATTAATGCTCCACAAATATCTATGTATGAATTTACAACTGAAGAAATGATGCTAAAGGTCTGACTAAAATCAGCTTTTTTTCAGGGGTTGAGGGGATGCTCAATCTGCATCTCTCCTCTGCTTCTCTCTCAAATAAAGCCACAGACTCCCTAAAGAAATAACCATTTCCTCTCATGACACTATAATCAGGGAGGTTCATAGAATCAGAAATTTAAAGCAAGAGACCTCAAAGGTCATCTATTCTTGTTCTTTTCACTTTACAAATGAAGAAACTGAGGCAGATGGCTTACTCCAAATCACCCAGGGAGTACATATCAGAGGGTTCCAGACATATCTCCTCATTTCATTTTCTCCTTGGATCTCTACACTTAATCTCACTTTTTCTTCTCTACTTAGGAATTGCTGCACTTCAATTTGGTCCTTTCATCTTATTCTCCCTTTTTTACTTCCCCATTTTTCTTCCCCTGTTCACAATACTATTTCTTTTATGGTTGAGGGATCTTTGTACTATATTCAGCACTGTTACCACTACTTTCCCTACCCCCAACTCCTTTCCCAGCTCTCCTTCCATCTGGAGTCAGCACCATGGACAGATATCCAGCTACCACCAATGTCAGCTCAATGACCTTGCCTGGATATTCTAGACAGGTAAAGAGCCTTACAGTCCAGCGCATTCAGCTCAGCTTGATGGATGTAGATATAAGGAGTCAGCTGCTGAGCAGCTGAAGCCTATTTGTTCATTCTCTTGAAACAAGTGGCACTAAAGGACAGAGAACACATGTGTTTTCTTTTAATACAACTCTTGAGAAAATGTCACTAGGACTCAGATGAATGTGCATTGCCTTCTGCAGCTCTGGTCTGGTTGGTAGGACACCTGAGTTCTCTTCCCAGCCCTCCCACTGACCTGCTGTAAGATTCTGAGTGAACCAAATTAAAAGTAATGATCTCTTAAGTTGGTCAGCATCTTATAGTTCCAAAACACTGTCAAGTGATTAGTTTATTCGATCCCCAAGACCTAATAGAACTTAAAGTCCTTAGGATTACAGATACTTTTGTTTGGGATTTTAAATGTCTAGTACCTAGACTAGTGCCTGACTCTCTTTGGTGTAGGGGACCACACTGTTATTTCATCAGGTGGGAAAGTTGCCTCTACCAATGTAGATCAGCAAATTTGGTGTAATTAAAAGGCTTACAGAATTGCCCAGGGCCCTAAGAATGTGACTTGGCCAATTATCACACAGCCAAGATATGTCAGAGGTGGGGCATGAACCCAGATACCGCTGACTCTAAGACTAACTCTCTATTCACTGACACAATGCCACTCATGCCCCAGCACATAGTAAGCACAATAAACGTCAGATGGCACATGGATGTAACAAAATGTTACTGTGCCATAAGAAATGATGAATATGAATAACACAGAGAAGCATTGGAAGACTCATGTGAAACTGATGCAAAGTGAAGTGGAGGAAGGTAAACAATATACACAACTACAACAATGTAAATGGAAACAACAAGAACAAAACTGAATGTTGTGTCATTATTGATGACCAAGCTTAGTTCCTGAGAAGAAGAGAAAAATGCCCTTCCTTTCTACCTTTGCAGAGGTGGGGAACTATGGGAACAGAATATTGCACAAACTGTTAGGCTCAGTTGCCTGTGCTACTCTTTCGCTCTTTTATTCCCTCTTACAAGTCATGGATCTCTGAAGTATAGAAAGGGAAGCAATATATTTTAAAATTAAGGTGATGTAAAAGCAATATTATAAAAAATTTTTAGAGCAAAAATAATGAATACTTCTTGAATCAAACATCCTTGTGATGTGACCATGATGGGAAAGATTATCTCCACTTCATATATTAAGAGATCAAGAATCAAATTGTCTGAGTGTCAGAGATGGGACAAAACCTAGATAGAAAGAGTGTGGGTCTGGAGGATGAAGACCTGAGATCTAATACCAACTCCAACATCTTTGACATGTTGTATCAGTAAGCACCTCAACATATACGGGGCAGCTGCTACCACAGGTTCTTTGATCTGCTTCTATCTTTAAAGGGAAGCACAAACATCTGGATTTTCAAAGCCACAAGGTGCTGCTTTGTGGCTTCCCAGAGTCTCATCTGGGCACACAAACCTTCTTCCAAAAACTAAACCCCAAAGGAAAACCTCACTGTCAGATAGTTATATACTTTTCAGAGCCAGAGGGCATGACCCTTTTGACCCAGTACATCAGTAGAGAAAATAAAAGGTACTTGGGACCCTCCTACAAAACAACTCCCCTAATCAAGCTTCCCTCAATGGGCAGACCCATCAATGGGTGGGGAATATCTTCTTTAATCACATTCAAATAGAGGCATTATATTTCTTGGTATAAAACAAAAACAGCAAAAGATCCTACTTTGCTTGCCATTACACCTGTGTCACCTGGTACAAGATATTTAACATCCCTGGGCCTCAGTTTCCTTGTGTATCAAATGAGGGGGCTGGAGCTACATGGTTTCTGAGTTTTCTTCTAGATGCCAGACCCATGATCCTATGGTCTTTGGATTCCAAGCCCAATACTTTCCACCAAGGTCAGGTGATCATCCCTCAGACTCATACACACACACACACACACACACACACACACACATCCACTAACGGACTATTAATGTGAAATGCTCACTTTTGTGGGGTGGAGATGATTTAGTATGATTGACATTCTAAGTGCTATAAGAGTTTGGGAAAGGGACATGAACACCTTGGATGTGCAACTGTCTGCATGTTGTCTCCCCCATGAGAATGTGAGTTCCTTGAGGGCAGGGGCCATGGTTTTGTCTTTCTTCATATCTCCAGGTCTTAGCACAGTACTTGGCACACAGTAAGTTCTTGATAAATACTTGCTGACTGACCAAATAGATCAATGAAAGATGGAGTCACCTGGGAATGCTTTCTAGAAAAAGTGGGTGCTAAATTGGATCTTGAAGAACAGGTAGAATTTTGACAGGGGAGAAATGAGGCAGGGCAGAGATGCCCAAAGAGTGTCTGCAAGACAGTGAGGACAGGTGGAAGAACGTGATTGGGGCTACATGCCAAGAATGAGCTCCAGTAACGTCTACCTGTACCTAGATTAAAGGGAGCCAGCACTTAGGTGGGGTCAGTATTGAGAAACAACTCCAGTGTCTAGATTTCAGATCAACTGACCCTGAGTGCTCTCCAACGTCCAGAGCATGGGAGCCCCCTTCTCAAGGGGCAAAGGATTGCGAGAATAAGATCAAATGGCCAATAAAAGCTTAAAGGAACAATGTAGCGGTTTAGGTCTGGAGATTCTTTTATTTGGGGCACCTTGCCAGAGACACCCTAGGAGAGACAGTCAAGAGCCTGTGTGACTTTGTATCCAAAGAGCTCAGACATAAACCACATCAGAAAGGCAATCTGAGTTACAATGTCAAGGGCCACACGTAGATTCAGCCTGAAAAAGCTGTGTGTTTGACCTTCATCTCATGAATTTAATCTCCTGTCCCACCAGCAGGGGGGCCCAATGGGGAGCCTGGAGTTATGCCAGCATGATTGTTTTGATGGATGAAAGCATTTTTGTTAAAGAAAAGTTCTGCTGTTCCAGAAGCACTTCCCAACTAAATTAAAAGGAAAATGTTGACCCAATATTAGGACTAGATATTTCTAGCAGGCAGAGCCATCATTAGGCTGCCTAACCACCTCCCCAGAGGAAGGGAGGGAGCCCCAGACATTGATATAGCTGAGCCAAAAATAATTCAGACACCAGGGAGCACTTTGGGATTTAATACCAAGCCTGTCAAGAAGGGTCTAATGACGTCATTTGCTTTTTCCTAGCTTGGATACTTCTCAGACTTGGCTGCCAACCCTGATAAATAGGCCAGTTTCTGAGACCATGGTTTCTGTGGATGTAAATAAACTGAGGCCACCTATTTTCATTCATCAGCTGTGGTAGAGGACATTCTAGCATTGCCTTGAGGGCCCCTATAGGAAAGCCTGTATCCTTCATGCTCCTGCAGAGTAGAGGGGCAGGCCATCAGATACTCACCTTGTTCTGTGTGCTCAGTTATCCACTGAGAGCAGAGTGTGGGGAAATAGAGTCCAGGCACTCTCCTGGAAAATCTAAGAAATGGTCTTATGGGACTAAGTCCCCAGGGAACTTTGGAGTTAGAGGACTTAGGTTCATAATCCTGTCTGTGCCCATTTTAAAAATTTACCAAAGTGACCTTGGGTAAATTACTTGACCTCTCTAGGTCTCAGTTCAGAGTTGAACTAGATTGTTCCCAGAGCCCCCTTTGGACTCTAGATTTATGATTCTTTGCAAGCAAATAGAAGATCACCAAAGACAAACTTCACAACCTTCTTAATTTTGTCCTACCTTTGGGACTTGGTTGAAAATGTGATCCTGGAGGAAAGGAACCTTCCTTCCATGTTTTTCAGCCATTTTTCAGTCATGTCCAACTCTCTGTGACCCCATTTTGGAGTATTCTTGTCAAAGATATGGGAGTGGTTTGCCATTTCCTTTTCCAGATGATGAAACTGAGGCAAACAGGGTTAAAAGATTCACCCAGGATCTTACAGCTAATAAGTGTCTGAGGCTGGACTGGAACTCAGGAAGGTGAGTCTTCCTGACTCCAGGCCTGGCACTGTGCTGCTTAATACCCCATCTCCAACCTGCCTTCCCCAATTCTGGGTTAGAAATCATCAAGCTCCTCAGTTTGAGCCAAGAGTCCCAGGACTCTTGTCTCACTTAACACCTTTTCCGTAAGCCCTCAAGAGAGGCCCACCTGTTCTTAAAGCCCCTACCTACCTATGGAACTATCTTGAAGTCTGCTCATTTTGCACCATGGACAAGAATTTTAAATTGAGTACTCCTTTGGATCCATTCATATTCTAATGTCATGGTATCCTTGGGATAGGAGATAAATGTACTAGATACTTCTATTGATCTCTCAGGGTTATCTTTGCTACAGATGCGCTTTTGAAAGTGGCTTAATGGGGTAAAAGAGCCCTTGATTTAGAGCTGGAAGGGGCCTTTGAGGTTATCTATAATAGCCCCCTAATTTTACAGATGAGGAAATTGAAGCACAAAGAGGTGTAGTAACCTCTCTGAAGTCACATAGGTAACTAATGAGAGGAATGAGATTAGAACCCTAGTTCTCTGACCCTAGATTGAAGCATCTGGATTTTCTGGAGAGAACAATCCATTCTGCAAACTAAAGGTTTCCCCCATTCACCCACCTGAAAAGTCCAATCTGCATTGACCTCTAAGGGAGGAGGGAGTGATCTCTGGCCCAGGAGACATAGCTTTGGGCTAAGCCCAGAATACAGGTAAGTTTCTGTATTTGTATCATTTATTCATGCTATTTAGGGCCTAAAATGTTTCCTTACACAGAATGAATGAATGATTGCAAGAAGCAAGCCCATGCTAAATATTTCACAAGTATTTGTTGAAATATATTTATTGATAAGCTCAGAACAGTAGCTTTTTGCTAAAATAAATAATTCAATAAACAATTCAACATTTATGAACTACCTACAATAACACAGGGATAGACTTTAAAGATACAAAGATGAAAAGCCTACATAGTCCTGGTGCACAAGAAGTTTAAGGCCTATTTGTAAAACCAACGTTTCAGACTTGAATGAACTGACGCCGAGTGAAGTAAGCCGAAAAGGGGAACATTGTCCACAGCAACAGTCACAGTATACAATGATTGATCTTGATAGACTTAGCTCTTCTCAGTAGTGCCAGGAGCCAAGACAGCTCCAAAGGACTCATGATGGAAAATGCTGTCCACATCCAGAAAAACAACTATGGAATCTGAATGCAGATTGAAACAAACTATTTGCTCTCTCTCTTTTCGTTTCTTCTTTCTTGTGGTTTCCCTCATTGGTTTGAATTCTTCTTTACAATATGACTAATGTGAAAATAGATTCAATATGAATATAGATGTAGAGCCTATATTAAATTACACACCATCTTGGGTTGGGGTGGGGGAGAGATTGGGGAAAAAATTTGGAACTCAAAATTTTATAGAAGTGAATGTTGAAAACTAAATTAATACATTTTAAAAAATAAAAGTCAGGCTACCTCTTCTATAAAAAAAACCAGCAGTTCAAAGGCTAGTTGGTAATAATAATAACAAGGAGTAGTTACATGATAACCTTAGAGAGTGGTTTTTAACCCCTTTTGTGTCATGGATCCCTTCGTAGTCTCACCGGAGTAACTACAGTCCAAGGAAAACAGAAACAATTCAGCTAAATATACTTAACTATAGGACCTAGCCACATCTCTTTGCTTGACTGCCTCAAGCCCTGCCTTCCCTTTTTCCATGTGTGCCTCCATTTCTTTTTCTCCATCCCTCACCCAAGCCATCTGTCTATGTCTGAACTCAAAAGCCACTTTCTGTAAGAGGCTTTTCCCAGTTCCCCAACTAATAGGGGTTTTCCTTTTAAGATAAAGATTCGTGACCTGGAGTCCATGAACTTTTTTATAATCTTGATATCTATATTTTTAATATTATTGGCTTTTTTTTTGTAATTCTATGTGTTTTTTTCATACTTTAAAAATATTATTCTGATTCTATAGACTTCAGACTGCCAAGAAATTCATGACACAAAAGGGATTAAAAACTGCTCTCTAAGGTTATTGTGTAACTATTCCTTATGTATTTCTGGGGCTATCTCCCCAAGTCCCACTCACATTGGTGGGCTGGGACCCCAACCGGCAGCTGACCACCACTCTCAGGATTATGTGGCTAACCCTGTGAGATGATGAGTTTCTGGTATGAACCCCAACTAGTGTGCTGCCCACTAACAGTCCATCAGACTTCATTAGCTTTTAGATAACGTATTTACTAACTCTCTGACATACTTTGACAATGCATTCCTGAAATCTCTCAAATTTGGCACCTGAGAAGAGGTTGCATATCCTCAGAGATAAGCTTCCTATTTTTTCATAGCCAAAGCACCCCACAAGATAAAATTTTCAATGAATCAGGGAATATCAAAGAAAAGATAGCTCAGACCCATTATCTAGAAAGTTGTTTACTTAGCAGTTTGTAAACTGGCTGGAGAACCCTTGGCAGTCTTTAACCTCAAATTCATTTCATTACTGAAATTCAGCATTCAATTTAACAAGCTTTTATTAAATATCCACTATATGTCAGGGCAAACCATTCCAGTACCTTTGCCAAGAAAACCCCAAATGAGGTCACAAAGCGTTAGACACAACTGATCATTTCCCACTAAAATCTCCATTTCAGCTGAGAGGGAAATGGTTTGGTGATATTCCTCTGGCAACCCTCGACTTTGACCACAGACTAGAGACTCATCCACAGAAACTAATGTGACTAATATGTACAATAATCCTTTAGGAAACAATCCTTTGAGAACAATTGAAGAAGGATTGAACCATTTATTCCTGAAGCCTTTCTTCTTAAAGATTCTTTTTTATATTACCTCCACCAGGACCAACTAGACTCCCTCCCAAAACAAATCATAGGCTCATAGATTCCTTGAGTCCACCTCCTTCATATTACAGATGAGAAAACTAAAGATAGAGGGATTAAAAGTGACTTGCCCAGGGCCACTCAGCTAATGTAGGAGGAATGGAAATGTTCAGAGCAATTAAATGCTGGATCCAAATATAAACTTTAGGTTTGGTGATATACTAATTAGCTAACTGTCCATTAGGTACTTGTACATATTTACATTTCAAAGTCTGTTAATGGTATAATCAAAATGACTATTTAGTACTTCTAAAAAACTTTTTAATGTCAAAAGAACATTTTTTTTTTCAAATAGAGTAATGGTTGTTTTCCTTGATAGACAGTTAAGACTGCAAAGTAACTTCCTAAAAGCAAACATTTTTTCTCTGTACACATGCAAATCCTTCAGAATTGACACTACAAAATAAACTTTTATTTAAAAAAGAAAAGTATTTACTAAGATTTACTGTTTAGATGTTTCAGTCTCATTTGATTCTTTGAGACCCAACTTAGGGTCTTCTTGGCAAAGATACTGGAGTAATTTGCCATTTCCTTCTCTAGCTCATTTTATAAATGAAGAAACTGAGGGTTAAGTGATCTACTCAAGGTCACATAGTTAGTAAGTGTCTGAGGCCAGATTTGAACTGAAGAAGATGAGCCTTCCTGACTCCAGGTCCACCACTCTACCCATTGTGCCACTAAGATGGTATAGCAGGTTATAAAAATATTTACCCTCTTCCTATTCCACCAAGTCTGGGCCACACTCTTTCACAAATACATATGGGGAGAGTGGGCACAAAGTACAAATGTAGTAAGCCATGCCTACAGAAAAAGGACAACTCAAAACACCTTGTTGGTTATTGGAAGTCCTCTGTTCCCTTCATACAGTCTTCACTGAGTTTGCCTTGGTCATAGTTCTCTGTTGGACTCAGAAGGTCAGTGCCTTCCTATGGTCTGTCTATAGCCAGCACACATATCCCCCAACCCCCAACCAATGACAGGTCATGTTCCCTGAAGCTACATTTTCTCAGGTGAGTGTCAATCCTCGTTGATGACATGGTCAATTAGAGAATCTCTCTCCTCACCTTTTCCTCTCAGGAAATTAACTCCAACTCTCAAACTGGGATCAAATTTCTACCATTACATTTGTTCACCACTTAACTGACTGACTCAACTGGCTTTTTGTTTTTTCATGTAGCCTATGATATGACTTGATCTTCTCAGATAATCCCACAATATTTCCTGTGTGGCATCATCTTCCTTTCATCCAGTGGTCAAAACCCCATAATCCTCTCAAATGGATTAAGATTTTATTGAATGAATGAAAAAGTATTTATTCTGTTCTAAGGAATGCCAAATGCTGAAGATATCCATAGAAAAATCCAGACAGTCTTTGCTCTCAAGGAGCTCATCTCCTAATTAGGGGAGAACACAAATTAAAAAACTATCAGCATCAGAAAGGGCCATGGGGTTCTTAGGTTACAGCAGAGGGTCAGATGACAATAATGGGACTCCGCAAGGCACAGAGGCAGGGTAGATGGTAAGGTAGTGAGTGTGTGATCAGGGGTAACTTCTCTGCAGTTCAGTCTCCTCATTTGTCAAATGGTGACAATAATACTTCTAATACTGACCTCACAGAGTGATTGAGAGGCTCCAATGAGATCATGAGTCTTTAAGCCCTCATTCTTGGGGTTGTGAATGCTAAGTACTTTCTAGACTTCTGAATCAAGGCAGTCTTAAGCTTTATCCTTTTCCAGGCCTTCACCTTTTCTCAGAAGGACGATAGATCTTCAGCAATTCCCTACTCCATCAGTCAACTATCTGAACATCATTCCTTTGGGTCCTGAAGGCTTTCAGAATTCCTTACAAAGGTGCAGAAATCTCTGGGAGTAATCTCCTCCAGAATATAGACCCCAACTTCAAGAAAAGAACATATACTTTTAACATGACTTCAGAAAAGGAGCATATTTTGTCAGGTCACATGTTATCATTTTTGATTTGGAAAATATGGTCACCATTGGCCAACACTCTGGTAGGTCTGAGGAAACAGGATGGGGGATGATAGATTTTTAAGATTGGGAATAGAGGAGCACCAGGAGGAGGAGAAAGCTGATGAAGGAAGAGTGGGAAATCACTAAAGACACACTTTGCCACCTCCATTTCTGTTTCTGTCTTAGCACAGTGCCCAGCACACAGTAGGTACTTGATAAATGTTTACTGGATTGTATCAGATTATTTAGCAAAGTGTAGGGTAGGTTAGCAATACAGCAGAGTAGACTGGGGATAATTATAGTGCTGAATTGGGAGTCATTTCTATCCCTGCCAGTCTGGCCAGTGATCTTTGGGTCATATAATTAGTTAGAGACTGAGCCAGGATTCTCGATTTGGAGTTGGACTCCAACTTTTTTATCTTTGCCATCTTGCCAGCTTTTAGGAAAGATACACCCAGACTGCCTTTAGGCCATCCATGCATGAGCCAGAACTCTCCAGAATTCTTCACCAAGTGATCAATATCAACCTCAGCACTGGTCAGATCTGTAAAAGTATCTCTTATAGGAGCTAACTTAGACTTACCCTTTCTTTTTCTGCCTATCAAATGGTACAAACAGTCAAGAAAGATGAATTTGGGAGTCAGAGAACCTGGATTCAAATCCAAAGTCCTTTCTACTTGCATTCATATTTCCCTTTCTCCCTCTCTCCCCTTTCCTTCACTCTTCCTTCTTTTCTCTTTCTCCATCTCTTTCTTTATCTCTTTCTTTCTTTCTACAGCTCTATTTTTCTCTTTATTTCTCTCTATCTTCTATCTTTACCTCTTTTTCTTTCTGTATATCTATCTTTATCTTTGTCTCCATCTTTTTCTCTCTCCAACTCTTGCTTTTTCTTTCAACATCTCTGTCTTTATCCCTGTGTCGATCTTTTTTCTCTTTCTACTTCATCTTTCTCTGTCTCTTTTCTTTTTCTAGTCTCTGCCTCTTTCTTTATCTTTCTGTTTCTTTATCTCTCTTTTTCTGCCTCTCCCTCTCCCCTTACCCCTACAATTTGTACAGTACAGTTAGACTGTGTGATCCCAAAGGCTCCTTCCAATTTCATCATCCTATCCAAAGATCTTATGCAAAGCATGGACAAGAAATGATTGCTTTCCTTCTAGAAGGAAAGAGGAAATGAGAGGGGAGGTCTGTTTCAAATTAAGCTACTAAAAGGGCAAAATTGTTCATTTCATTTCCTCTGCCCTTAGGCTTCCTTCTCTCCTCTGTGTTGGTAAGCCCTGTCTACCATGTCCCCATTAGGTAGCCAATGTACTCACATTCTTTCTTTTCTTTTCCCTTCCAAAACCTGATTTTAAGAAAGAAGACTGGCCTTTAAAAAAAAAAAGAGATGACTTTAAGTCGAAGTTCTACTAATGGGCATTTTAAGCTTTGGCAATAGAACTGATAGAGTTGTTTTTGGGGTGGGAGAGTAGGAAAGCAGAAGGGAGTCCTATTTTCCCAGTATCCCTCCAATCACAGGTAAGTGGCAACGTACTTAGCCTAAACATATTGTTTGAAAACATATCTGAGAACCAGATTCACCAAGACTTTTCCATCAGTTAGAATGGGTCACTATTTCTACCATCTTATCAAGAAAAAAATGACCAGTCACTGAGTCACCATTTCCCTGAACCAAATCCAGTTAGCTTTCAAATAGCCACCTACAGCTTACCTGTGGGAAGTTTTTCCTTTAAGTTCGTTCCCCTGATCTGTCTGTGTAGGAACCACATCAAAAATTGAAATGAGCTCTGCATTTGAATCAAGGGAACTGGGTTAATATACTGGCTCCAACATTTACCATCTATAGTAAACCACAGACACATCCATTATCTTCTCTGAACCTCAGTTTTCTCATTGCAAATGGGGATAATAATGTAATTTCCCAAATGTGGATAATAATGCTTACATGACTTACCTCACGGGGATGTTATGATGAAAGTGCTCCGTGACCATTATAGCATGATACAAATGTGAATTATTATTGTTGTTAACAATAATTTGCTGGACAATCAGCATTTTTCATCCACTTGACTTTTCTTGTGTGGATTTTCAGATGGAATTCTTTAGTGTGACTAAAGGTCTTATTTAGGAAGCCTGATCCCTCAGTGCAGAAATCTTCAACATATACTTATGAACTAGGCCCATAATTGAATAGGCCAAGCAGATCAGACTGTATTTGGGGAACTGTGCAGCAAAGACCAGCAAAAAGTCCTTTAAAAAAGATCTGTTTTTCAAAAATGGAATATTCTTGCAATGACATAATATGACTTTAAATCATGGAATGCCACAGTCCAAAGGCCATGGAGAGACCAATGATGGGTGCAAGTAAGCTACAGTATGTTGCTAGTGAAGAACTCTGCATAAGTGGTCTCATCAAAAAGATGGTAGAGTCAGTCATTGTGGCTAGAGAGCAAGGGATATCTAATGGGCATCCTTCATTTGATACCCATGAGATTTAGTAGATCTAAAGGAAAGACCCCTAGCACACTAGGTGGAGGATTTACTAAAGAACATGAGGAAAAGCAACACAGGATAGATGGCAATCTATACTACTGGACAAACTGCCCACATCAGGGAGACCCAGGAAAGTAAATAATACAGCCTTTATTGATATCCTGGTCTACAAAAGCTTAGCACTTACTTGACTATTTGTTTTGTTAATATTTCCTTTCACTCTTCTTTTACATGAAGTGATATAGTGAATAGAGAGATGGCTTTGGAGTCTTGGAGACATGGGTTCAAGGCAAGCCTGTGTGACCCTACATACTTAGCCTGTCATTGCTCTAGGTAATTCTCTAAGAATATAATTCCCAAGAAGGTGCCAATCTGCACTGGTAAGGTCCAGTCCTCCTCCTTGAATGCTAACTGAACCCTATTAGGGATCAATCACTTCTCTGCCTCAAGGAAAGGCAGAAGAATTTTAGCTCTATGTAAATAGCTGCTGTTGAACAAAAGAGCCAAATTTTCTTTTCCCATCATGGAGTGGGTTGCAGAGAGGGGTTCAGCTGAACTGTTTCACACTTCTCCAAATCATATTGACTTTGGGATCTGAGTCACACTGTCTAGAGTAATAACAGTTATAGCTGTAATACTAGAATATTGAACAATCACCATAGCTGACATTTGCAAAAACATTATATAACTTACAAACCACTTAACATAGATTATCTCATTTGCTTTTATTTGAAGTCAACTGCATTAGCCTATCCATGTTCAAATGCAAATGTCAAAAATTCATTCCAAAATAAGACAGATATGATTCTTGGTTTAGAGTAGCAATGCCAGACTGGGAATCCAGAGACTCAAGCTTCTAGCCCCATCTCTGCCTCTGATCTGTTGTAAGTCACCTGAGGCAAGTTGTTTTAACCTCTCTGGTCCTCAGTTTCCATTTCTCCAATTCCAAAATGTATATAGTAATGCTTGCCCTACCTACCTTACTGTGCTATTAAGAAAAAGTGGTGCAGTAGATAGGGGATTGAGCTGAGAGTGAGGATGATACTGTGTGATTTTCTGTTAGCCTCAGTTTTCTCATCTGTAAAGTAGAGATAATAGTAACAGCTACCCCCAGGGTTGTTTGGAAGAACAAATGAGATAATATAGGTAAAGCACCCTGCAAAGCTCGTATTGGTTATATGAACTTCTCTGGGCAACTGAATGCTGACATAATTTTCCATAAGCCCTCATGACTAACGGTGTCAAAGGCCTTGGTCAGTTGTGTACAGACCTCTGTTCTGTTTCCTGGCATTTCTCCTGGAGTTGTCAGGTAGCAAACACCATATCAATGTTCCTTGGCCCCTTCTGAAGCCACACTGGCTCTCAGGTAGATGACCATCTTCCAGGTGAAGCATCAGCCTATTAAGGAGGACTCTAGCAAAAATTTTGCCAGCAATGACTAAGAGAGAGACCCTCTGTCATTGTCACAGGACAATCTATTTCCTTTACCTTTACAGAGATGGACAATGGAGGCATCCTTGAACTCCTGGAGGATAACCTCCTTTTGCCATATAACCTGGAATATTTCAATCAGCTTTTGTATGAGCAGTGGTTCCCCTATCTTGTAAATCTCAGCTGGAATAGAATCAGCACCACATGAAAGGAGCTACGGCCCTCAAAACCTCTTCCTCAGTTGGAAGTTCAGCTAAGGAGTTGACTTCAACCTGAGGTAAATGGCCGATGGCCTCAGCATGGATTGATGATGGTCAGTTGAGAACACCATGAGAGGTATTAGACTGACTACCAAACTGAAGGTCTACAGAGCCGTTGTGCTGACCTCATTATTGTATGCCTGTAAAACATGGACAGTCTGCCAGTGCCATGCCAGAAAACTGAATCGCTTCCATTTGAACTGTCTTAGGAAGATTCTGAAGATCTCTTGGAGGTAGATGTTGAGATCCTTATTTGAACTAAACTGCCAAGCATTCAGAATATGCTTCAGTGACTTCAGCTCCAATGGGCTGGCCACATTGTTCGAATGCCAAATGTACACTTGACAAAAAGTCTATTTTATGAAGAACTTGTATGGGGCACGCAATCACATGGTAGTCAGAAGAAGCGATACAAGGACACTCTCAAGATCTCTCTCAAGAACTTTGGATTTGATTGTGTGACACTGGAGACACTGGCACAGGACTGCTCAGCCTGGCATGTCCATATCAGAAAGGATGCTGTGCTCTATGAGCAAAGCAGAATTGAGACAGCACAAAGGAAACATAGGATGCACAAATTTGGAGTGGCCACCCCAAACGCTCCACAGACTATTTGTGCCCAACCTGTGGGAGAGCATCCTGAGCTCGCACTGGTCTGTTCAGTCACAGTCATACACACCGAAGCTTGCCTTTGTCCTACTGATGTAATTTTTGTCCTCTTCGAGAACAAAGGACAACAGCCAACCAACCAATGACTATATAAATGCTAACTATTATTATTACTATGAGATTAGAGATGTAGCGTTGAAAAGGTTCTCAGACGTCATCGAGTTTGATCCCCTAATTTTACAGAAGAGGAAACTGAGGACTTGTGAAGTTAAATGATTTATCCCAGGATTACACAGGCAGTATGTTTCTGAGGCAGGAGTTGTACTCAAGTCTTCTTGACTGAGTCCACTACACCAAGCTGTCTCTCAGTCAAATTAGACAAAGACGTAAAAACTCTGAAATGTACTAAGTGATTACTAATGATTCCTGCCTGGTTCTGAGTTTTGAAATGCCAGCATTTCCTATAACTTGGCACTAGGAATAAAAAAAAAGTTAAGAGTTGGAAATAACTCAAAAGACCATCTGTTGCACTGGTTTTTGCAGATAGGCAAACTGAGGTTTGACGTGCCCAAATAACAAATGTCATGATATATGGGCAAGTGTGGCATAGGCTTTCTCTTGGCATAGCCAGGGTCCAAAGAAAACACTGTCATCCAGAGGTGATGGACTCAAAGTACAGAACAAAACATACTTTTCTAGACATGATCAATGTGGGGCTTTGTTTCATTTGACCTTGCACATCTATTACAAGGATTTGGGTTTTCTTTTTTTTTTTTCTTTTTTTATTCAGAGTGGGAAGGGAGGTGGGAGAGAAAACAAATTCTTGTTCATTGGGAGAGGGTAGGTCATTAAATCAAAGACCTTCAACCATCATCACACCAAAGCAAATCTAGGATCTTGCTCTGATGCTTAGATCCCAGGCTGAGCACTTCCCTCTATCCCATAGACATGTCTTCATCTCCTGGAGTTCCCCTCTCTCCACCACTGCTCTCTGCCAAGGCTCAGCTAGGCACAATTTTAACTGTCCTACCATTAATCTTCCACAGTTAGGCCAACCAATTTTTGCTAATAAATGCACACATTGTCCCCAGCGCCTTCTGCTTGTTTACAGACTATTCATATAGTCAATCCCAAACAGAGGCAATTGGGCTTCTTACTTCTGGAGCAATACCAGACTTTCCCTTGAGGCCCTGTATAAACATCTATTGATTCTCAGCACAAACACTATAATCCCCTTAAACCCAGGCCAGGGAGAGCTCTATCTCCATTAAATGACCATCCAGACTGGTTTGACTTCTCTGAGTATAGATCTCTGATGTTGCCTGGAGGGTCAAGTTCATTCTGTGAGTCCCCCAAGTGAAGGGAGATAGAGCTTCTTAATAAGTCTTGCTTGGGTTACAGGATTCAATTTTAGTGTTCTAGGTCAATAAATACCTCTTTCTGAACCAGTTCAATTCAATCCAGTTTTATTTAGACTTTTGCCAAGACCAGGAAGGCTCAAAAGATCCTCCCTTGGATCACTGAGATTTTGAAGGACCTACCTGGCCTGATGAAGAATCCTTGGGCTAGATGATCCCCAGACATCCAAGATAACTGTGTTTTTGGGTTTCAGTGACCTTGAGAATGGGAATTCTACCCAAGTTTGGGGGCACTCTTGGGAGAAGAGATGTTACACCATCAAATGAGTATGTGGAACAGAGAGTGGCAAGGAAACAAAGACATGAAGATGGCCACAAGATAGACATATGGCCTGAATAGACTGAACAAAGACCCTGCAGTTGCAATGAGAGTAAAGTCCAATCAAGAACTCTTGTATTTTCATCCTCAGTTTGGGGGATATTTCCATGGAAAGGTTTAAATCTCTACCCCTTTCTTCAGCAATGAAGAAGGGTAGGGAAGATGAAAGAGAGGTGTCCCTGGCTGTGAACCTCAGCCAAACCTTTTATATCCTGTTTCAAAGTTTTTCTAAGGGTCTGCATTACTGGATACTGTTAATAAATTGCATTGTCATTAGCAATGATTTTTATCTAAACTGCCGATTTGAGATTGAAGGAGGGGAAGCAGGCTGGGAGAAAAAAAAAGAAAGAAAAAAAGAAGTTTCCCGACTTTTACAGAAGGACAGGGTCAAATTGATTAGAGAGAGAGTTTCTGTCATTTTGGCAATTCCAGAGACTATTTCAGAGCACACCTAAGAGACCACCTTTGAAATCTGGGGGAAAAAATTAATATGGAGATGAACTAGTAGAGAAAACTGTAGGGATTGGTGTGGTCATCCTGGAGTTCACCTGCAGGCACTGCTTACATCTTGCACCAAACCCCCACAACATCCATCCATCCATCTGTCCATCCATCTGTCCGTCTATCCATCTATCTATCAATCTATCCATTTATCTATCTATTAATAATCATATTGATAATATCAATTTAATAACCTCACTAAGAGCAGAGCCTGAATTAATCAACCAGAAGAGCTTAGACTTAACAATTTCTTTGCTCTATGAGTAAACTCAGAGAATACCTCTTCCTATGTCAACAAAACCAGATGGGACTGACTTAGCATTCTTTATGAGACCCTTAACCCGAGACACTAACTTGAATAATGGGACTTTTTCTATATCTCAATATTTTGTGAACATATACTATGTTATGACATGTTAATGGTAAAGGAAATACAGATATCCTGGGTCATAATTTCAATTGACACTTTGTCAACTCTCTTATCTTATTGTATTTACAACTTATTCAACTAAGAAACTTCCTTTCTCATGGTGTAGTTAAACACATATAGAGACCATAAATCTGAGGGACACAGATATCCTTGGATTGTCCTAAAACAGACTTAAGCCTGGTCATACTTGTATCAGACAGTCAGAAGTTTCCTTCTGGCTCCATAATAATGTATGTGCTAGCTTTAAGGGAATAAACAATATGGATTTACATTGTCACCTGGCTTGTTTTCCTCTTTGAGCAAACTTTCAGATCGATACCATCTATATCTATCTATCTATCCACCCACTTGCCTACCTATCCATCTATCTATCCAGCCATCAATCCACCCATCTACCTACTTGTTGAGTCAGGTTCCTTTTCATTTATTCCGTTATTTTAAAAAATAACTTTAATGAAGCCTGCCTTTTGTTTTCATATCATGGTCATTCCTAGATATACACCATCCCTACACTCACCCTTCTTTGCAGTAAAATAAAAAATGATAATAATTAAGCAAAAACAACGAACACAGTGACAACAGGCCTGACGATGATTCCCCTCCGTAGCTCCACCCCTCACTAGAGAGAGGAAACTCCAATTCAATTTAGTTCAACAAATAGTTAAGTGGCTATCATGGGCAAGACCCCTACAAGATGCTTAGGATATGCTAATAAAAACAAAAACTATTCCCTGCCCTGAAGAAGCTTACTTTCCACTCATTTTCTCCTGTAATCTTCTTAGGAATTCCTCCTGATCAAACAGAAGAGGTAGACAGCAGGATCCAAACCAGTGGATGTGGTCTAGGAAGGTGTCAAGGCCTTTGCTGTCTCTTTGCTTGCTGGCTGTTGGGTCTTGAAGCTTTCAGCACCCACCCCTCTGCCTTTCAGAGCACCTCTCCTATCTTCCCCCTTCGTAAGGCAACCAATGTTTTCTGTTGTCCAAGTCACTTCTTTCTCCCTCTACGCTCAGGTCTTCTCTTCCCAGGCTACATGGTATCCTTCCCTACTCTCTCTGCCCCCAACAAAATTAACATTCCCTCAGTGCTCTCTAGGTCTCAGTTTCTCTGTAAAATGAAGAAATGATTGGATTAATCTCTAAGGTTCCTTCCAACACTGATGTCACATTAACTATGCCTGAGGAAAGCCTCTGATTAAACTCAAGCCCAGATCTGAATAATTGATAAGGATGTAGAACTCAGATGAGATAATATATGATGGAAATCACTTGGCAGATTTTACACTCCTATAAAAATGTCAGTTGTTAATTTTTGGACCCTATCTGTGATTTCATCCGTTTGAGAAATTGCCAACGTGGAAAGTCCCCCAACCAAGGCAGGTTAACATCTCATCTGCAGCTTAGAATCTTGAGTTACCTGGAGCATCGAGAATGTAAGTGACTTGCCCATTGTTAGCAAGCTAGTACTTGTTAGAGGCAGGCCTTGAATTCAAGTTTTATTAATTCTGAGAATAACTACTTATTTATTATGTCATACTTTTCATCATTGTTTCAGTCATGTCCACATCTTCTTGACCCTATTTGGGGTTTTCTTAGCACAGATACTACAGCGATTTGCCATTTCCTTCTCCAGCTCATTTTACAGATGAGGAAACTGAGGTTAACAGGGTTAAGTGACTTGCCCAGGATCACACAGCTAGTAAGTATCTGAGGAATGAATTTGAACTCAGGAAGATAAGTCTTCTTGACTCCAGGTCAAGTGCTCTATCCACTGCACCACCTAGCTGCCCTCTCTATCATATCTTTCTGTCAATATTATTCGTATTTTAAATAATATTAATAATATGGTTACTATTTAATGCCCCCACTCCTACCAAAGGCAGTTTTAAACATGGGTCTTGTTAAACCACAGGAATAGATCTCTAGTAGTGGAATTTCAGGCAAGTGGGAAAGGAGGGTGGAATAGGGAGAGGACATGTCTTCTTGAAGATCCCTCAGATCACACCCCTCCATCCATGCAAAAGTCACAACAGAAAGGACCAGTGAGAATTCTTACCCTTAACTGGGCAGAAACACTGTGCATACAGATAGGACCGGAACAGTTAAGCTAAGTCATAATGACTCCTCCCCCACACAGCCAGGCTCTGAATCCTGGTCTCCAGTTACCAGGCAGATTCTCGCCTACAGATGGTCCCTTCATTAGCCTACAGGGACCCATTAGGTAGATGATAAATGGACATCTTTTCACCAGGAGGCAATCAGCAGCTAATTTGAACTCACTGTTCTCAGGGACAGGCAGGATAGTTCAAAGAATCAGGAGCTTTGAGAAAACTCAGAGGAGGGGAGAATTAAGAGAAATAAAAAAGGAGATGCCTCTCAAAACAATTTGTTCTAGAAACATTTTTAAGTGAAGGATGAACCCATAAGGACTACGTGTTCAGATTTGCGGTAAAAGGGAAACGTAATACATGAAATATTATTGATATGATACAATTGCTTGTAATATAGTTATATAATATCATGTATGTTATAATGTATATGTAGTAATGACTAACATCCATATAATGCATTAAGGTTTGCAGAACATTTCTTTATATCATTTGATCTTTACGGCAACTCTGTGAGACAAGAGCTATTATAATCCCCATTTACAGAAGAGGGAACTGAGGCTCAGAGAAGGTAAATAACTTTCTTAGGTGAGGCAGCTGATGTCAGAAGGATTCAAACCCAGATTTTCTTTATATCGAATTGTACCATCTTGCTACTAACACGACATGGGATCCCAATGCTGACAAGGTACATTGAAGATGGCTAAAACATTTTACATCCATTATTTTATTTGATTCTTAGATGATCTTACAAGTAGATTCTACTATATTTACCCCATTTCATAGCTGAAGAAATTGAGTTTCAGAGGGGTTAATTGCTGCTAAACACTTGCCCTGGGTCATGGACCTAGTAAGTGTCCTAGGTGGGATTTGAACCTAGGTCTTCTAAGCCAGGATATAACTTCTCTCCTTGTGGTGTTCAGTGACATCTTAGAACTTCTACACTATCCAAGTTGCCAGCTTGGGCACAAAGAATTATGGGGAAAACAGAGTATTGCTAATGCAGGGGATTGGGTGGAGGCTTGGATGGAAGTGAGAGGAGAGAGGGCAGATGGCTATAGGACAACCTGCCCATTACAATAATTGATTGTGATCTGGAAGGGTCATTTAGCCTGGCCTCATCATTTTGCCCATAAGAAAACAGAAATGTGACTTTCCCAAGATCGGTAGGAACAGACTTGGAATTTGAATCCAGGTCTTTTTCTGTTGACGTGACTTCACTCTTCCTGTGCTGCCTCCTAGAAGTACCCAAGTCTCCTCTTCCATCAAATTGGACAACACTTAATTACTGAATATTTTCTTCCTACCCCAGAAGTATAATAGGAAAGGATACTGTAAGCATCAGGTCTGAGGATGGCCAGAGATGCTTTTAAAGTGCTCCTGAAAGCCCAGTCAGTCCTTCCAGAACATTTGAGATTTGAATTATTAATGAACAAGGGGGAGGAGGGTGCAGAAAGAAAAGAAAAGAGCTCACATACGAGTCTCTAAAAAGAAGCAAACAATAATACATACCAAAATGGGAAAGAAAAGAAAGCCCACAAAATACTAAAGTCAAGTATAAATTCTTTTAATTATGGAAATGCAAAATACCTGAGACAATAGGACAATAGCTCTCAGTCACTGACATGCTAAAAGATTCTAGGTACTCCTTTGTCATCCACCCTCTGCCAAAGAGCCTCTTGCCATTGGACAGTTAGAGCTCTGCATTAGAAAAGATAATGGAGGGGCTCCAGGCAACCTCTGACTAATCAGAGACTGCTGAAAGGATAAGGTAACAGATGTAATATTTACCTCCTTCAGATAGATTAACAATGAAATTAACTTTTCTCTTAATTGTCAATTTGCAAGTTCTTAAAGGTTAATGGATTGTTTTATAATAGGATGCTATGTGCCTTGTATAATCTGATGCAGTATGATTCAAGTCTAGAGACAGGGTTAGGGCCCAGAGTAAGAGGTCAAAGAACCAGGTGGTAAGGCCATGGTGAAGGGTCTATCAGGGTAAGGGCTCTCTCTATGCAACCCAGATTGAGGAAGTAGGAAAGTCTATGACCAGAATTGGGGGCCAGGCTGTGAGATAAAGATTAAGTGAGAGTATGATCTGGGGGGGACCAGGCTTTGAGTTTGGACTGTAAGGTCAGGGTTGAGGGATGAAGCTATAAGGCTAAAGTTAGGGGTCTGAGTAACAGTTCAGTCCCAGTGGGACCTGGATTGGGGAAACAGTCTGTGGGCAGGGTCAGACCGGGACTGCTCCTATTCTACAAATGAGGAAACTGAGACCAGATCTCAAGTCATCCACCCAAAGGGCTAGTAAGTGTCAGAGCTAGACCTTGTCACCTGGGCCCCTTGGAACCCTTCACTTCCTTCAAGCCTCAGTTCAAATGCAACCTCCTTCAAGAGAAATCTTTCCTGATTTCCCCCAGTTGTTAGGGTTCCCTAAGCCTCGGAAATCATTAGGTAAGAATTTAGTCTGTGGTACCTGGATTGGGGCTAGAGATCAGTCTTCAGCCAGGTCTGTGGTCCACAAGGAAGAGGTTTTGTGTCTCCCTACCACCATACTCCATGTCCTGCCCTCTTGAGCTAACTACCCCAGGCCATAAAGACCCTTCCAGAAAAACCAAACCAAAATTCATATATTTTTGCACTGCAGAGGAGAAATTCTATTAGAGAGATCTGTTTCTTTGGCCCTATGGCTATAAAGAATCTGACCCATTAGTTCCCCTTGCTCATACCTGTTTTCAAACCCCAGGGGAACATGGACATTAATTAGACAAAGTCCAGGAGGTAAACAGCTAACACGATTTCAATTATCCTATGAACTCAGCCTCCTGGGACAAATTTCTTTTCCCTCACTCCCTCAGATAATCAGCTCAGCCTTCCTTCACACCCCTCCACCTTCTCTCTGCCCTTATGACTGACCCCATAACACTAGCTTAGGAAAGTTACCCTATTTTTCATTTTGGATGTAGGAATCATCAATCTAGGCAGCTAGGCCACACAGTAGTTTGAGCTTTGGGCCTGGCATCAGGAAGACCTGAGTTCAAATCCAGTCTCAGACTAGTTGTGTTACCCTGGGCAAGTCACCTCAGTTTCCTCAAATGTAAAATGGGGATAGTAATCACACCTACCTCCTAGGGTTGTTATAAGAATCAAAGGAGATTCTATTTGTGAAGTGCTTAGCATAGTACCTGACACATAGTAGATACTTAATAAAGGGGCTTCTTCTTCCCTTTCCTTACCCTTCAAGGCTCAGCTCAAATGGAATCTCCTTCAAGAGGTCTTCCCTTGGCTGAGCAAGTTGTGGTAGACGAATGTAATGGAATACTATGGTGAGCAGGCAGACTTCAGAAAAACCTGGGAAGACTTATATGAACTGATTCTGAGTGAAATGAGCAGAAACAGGAGAACACTGTATACAGTAACAGCCACACTGTGTGATGTCTGATTTTGATAGACTCAGCTCTTCTCAGCCATGCAAAGATCTAAGACAATTCCAAAAGACTCACAATGGAAAATGCTATCCACATGCAGAAAAGGAACCATAGAGTCTGAATGCAGATCAGAGCATTCTATTTTCACTTTCTTTCTCTGTTTTTTCTTTCTTCTGGCTTTTCCCTTTCGTTCTGATTCTTCTTTTACAACAGAACTAATGTGGAAATAAGATTAATGTGACTGTACATATATAACTTATTGCTTGCTGTCTTGGGGAGGGGAGAAAGGAGGGAAGGATAAAAATTTGTGACTCAAAAAACTTATAAAAGTGAATGCTGAAAATTATCTTTGCATGTATTTGGGAAACAAATAAAATGCTATTAAGGAAATAAAGAAAAGAGGCTTTCCTGCTTTCCCCAGTTTTTAATGTCTCTGACTCCCTGAATGGAGAGCAGCTAGTGGTGCAGTGGATAGAGTCAGATGTCTTGTGTATGGTTGAGGTTCTGTTTGTAAGGGCTATGGAGTATTCTTTAGCTTGCTGAAGACCTGGAAATGTTATGTAATCCAGAGGCAAGAACAAGTAACAATATGTGCTGCCCAGAGGTGGCACAATGGATAGAGCCCGGGGCCTGGAGTCAGGAAAACCTGAGTTAAAATCTGGTCTCAGATGCTTACTAGGTGTGTGATCCTGGACAAGCTACTTAACCCTGTTTGTCTCAGTTTCCTCATCTCTAAAATGAACTGGAAAAGGAAATGGCAAACCCCCCCAGCATCTTTGTCAGAAACCCCAAAAGGGATCAAAAAGAGTCAGACATGACTGAAACGACTGAACAACAAAATCCCATGGGTGATTAATATAACAGAGGTCTCTTCCTATTCTGACACTTTTTTTCCCAGATTCGAAATTCTTTGGGTGAAGGTTTTCTCCCTCCACAGGTTATCAGCTGACAGCGGTAATGTCAACTTCAAAACCTCCTAAAAATAACATTAGTGAGAAAAAGCCTGGCAAATTGGATTTGGAGCTAGAGGATGTGAGTTCAGATCATGACTCTGCAACCTACTCCTTGTGTGACCTTGAGTCATTTACTGCCTCTGAATCTCCATTCCTCCTCTTTAAAATAAAGGGTTTGGAGTAAAGGACCTTTTAAGGGCACTTCAAGTGATCTACTGAACACTTACCTTGCTCTTTGATTTTTGGCTAAGTTATTTCTCATTTCTGGACCCTAGTTCCCTGGTCTATGAACAATTAAGCAACAAGGATTTAAATGTTTACTTTGGTAATAATAACTACCATTCATAAAGTGTTTTAAGGTTTAAGTATTTTAAGCACTTTACAAATATTAACTCATATAATTCTCATATCAACACTGGGAGGTAGGTGCCATTATTATCTCCATTTTACAATTGAGGAAACTGAGGCAGACAGAGGTTAAGTGACTTGCCTAGGGTCACATAGCTAGTAAGTATCTGAGGTTAGATTTGAACTCAGGTCTTATTGACTCTATCCACCATGCCACCTAGCTATCTCTGGCCATTTTGACTCCAGGCCTGGCACTCTATCCATTGAGCCACCTTTGAGCAGCATATGTTAAGTTACTTGTTCTTGACTCTGGGTTAGGTAATATTTCCAGGTCTTCAACAAGCTAAAGAATACTCCACAGCCCCTGAAAACAGAACTTCAACCACTCACAAGACATCTGACCAAATAAGTCACACAAGAAAAACCAAGTGGATGATGAGAGTCTGTGACCTGGTCAAGGGTACACAGTTGGATGAACAATTCACTGAATTTATATACATATATAAATATGTATATATATATATATATATACATACATACATACATATATGTATACATACACAAACACATATATATATGTATATATCTTGAGCCATCCTTGCATGTGGGCAATGAGCCCGTGGGCCAAGTTCTCAGTAGGTAGAGTAAGGTGTGATAGATTGCATTTCAGACACTGCACAGCACAAGCAACAGACTCAAGTATTCCCCTGGCAGGAGAGACCTTTGCTTTTTAATACCAATGTTCTTTTTGGTCATATTGTATAGCTGTGAATCACAGTACACTGCAATCTTCAAAGAGTCAAAATTGCAAGTGACCTCAAGGGCAGCACGAAGACTGATGGTGGGCATCAGGAGACTGCAGCCTATTACTAAGATAAGTTGTACAGAAGAAATACTGCAAAGGATATTATCCAGGAAATGTAGCATCAGAAAAGGTCATAGAGTGAGAGGGAGGGAGAAGGAGGTGAGTGAGGCTTTGGTGCCCACAACAGAGAGGGTAGACAGGTCACCTGCCTGGGGTGGGAGGGTGAGAATGCTGTGCACCATCAGAGCGATGATCTATACCAGTCAAACTTGATAGATAAAAGTCAAATTTATACGGGGGGGGCGGGGCAGGGTTAGGTTCTGAGTTGTAGCATATGCTTCCTCTTCAAGATACCCAAGGATTAGCAAATGCATCTCTCACACACACACAAATTTATGGTGCAAACTTACATATTTATGTATTAAACATATGTCTCCATATTTATCTATGTCTAGATATAATTATATATTGATAGATGATAGGATAGATAAGCAGAGATGATAGATAAATAGATAGAATAGACAGATAAACCAGATGTTGTTATAAGAATCATTTCAGTTGTGGCTGACTTATTGTGACATTTGGGGTTTTCTTGGCAAAGATCCTGAAGTGGTTTGCATTTCATCTTCCAGCTCATTTTACAGGTGAGGAAACTAAGGCAATCAGGGTTAAGGGACTTTCCCAGAGTCATACAGTCAGTAAAAATGTCTGAGGCCAGATTTGAACTCAGGAAGATGAATCTTCCTGCTTCTAAACCCAGTACTCTATCCAATGTACTATATTAGCTGCCCCATAGAATGAGAACGTTGGACTAGATAAGGGTTCTTAACCTGGAGTTTGTGATTTAAAAAAACTTTTTTCAATAATTGTATCTCAAAACAATTAGTTTCCTTTTTAATCCTATGTATTTTACTTTATGCATTTAAAAACATGAATCTAAGATGGGTCCATCATCTTCACCAGCCTGCCCAAGGAGACCATCATGACACAAACAAAATTAATGATCCCCTAGACCAGATAGTCACTATTCAAGATCTCAAGAGCTCAAAGGCAACAGTCCTATTGGCTTTTGGAGAAGTGGATTTCAGTGTTCTGTGATGTATCATAACATTTGGACTAGAAAGGACTTTAGAGTCTAGTCCAACACCCTCAATTTACAGATGAGGAAACCAAAGCCTAGGGGAGATTACAGATAACAAAATAGCAGAACTAGAATCCAAACCCAGGTCTTTTGATTCCAAATACAGTGCTTTCTTCCCTGCCTGCCAGATTATATATGGTACTGGCTCTAGGAAGTCAGTTTGTCACTCAACAAGCATTTGTCAAGCATTTACCATCTGCCAGAATACTGTGCTAATCCTCTGAGATATAAGCGCAAAAAAAAAAAAAGGGAAGGAAGGAAGGAAGGAAGGAAGGAAGGAAGGAAGGAAGGAAGGAAGGAAGGAATCCAACAACCACTCATCATGACCTCTGCCCTTGAGAAACCTAGATTCCACTGTCACTTAATCTCCCTAAGTCTCAGTGTCCACGTCTGTAAAATGAAGGGAATGAACCAGATGGCCTCTTAGATGCCTTTCTGCTACAATCCTACATAACCACTACTCTGGGAGAGGAGGTAATAGAGACACGGCAGTAAAAATGTCCCATCCGTCTGGAAAGTATATTGCTAACAGTATATCTCAAGGGCTAAACCTGGAAGTTATTGCCTTCAGTGTAAAAACCAAGAGAAGTCACCAATTCTCAGCCTGCCTCCGGGCATAGTTAGCGACTTCAGCAAGATTCTGTCCATAGTTGACATTCATTAGAAGCATTCCATTTTCCGATGACCTCATAACCCACTCAGACAGTCACTCCAAGGCGAGCCAATCACCTCCGAGGCTTAATGAATCTTGACAAATTGAACTTTAAGTCCTTGACCTAAAACACTAAAGATCTGCATCAGGGGGCCCTGGCTGGTCCATGGGTTTACCCAATTCCTGCTCTGACTTTAGAGAAATGGTGCATTGTCAAAACTCTGGTCAAACTTGTTAAAATGTAAATTCATTGAGATTAGGACTTGTTTCCCTGTTTGCATGTATATATCCAAACCTAGCTCAGTGTCTCTAGCATAGATTAGGTGTTTGATGAATGTTTAATTGATCGGTTACCTTTCTTCACAGTGGTACAACTTGTTATCTGTCAAAAACCTAAAGACAACTCAGCCATATATGAAAAAAAAACCCAAGATGGATGCTACAGAAGAACTCTGTTTTTAAGAATCCAGGAAATGGACAAACGTTTAAAATTTCCAATTAAGAAGTCAGAATGGATGCATCTCTCCTTGAAGAGTCTCCTATTCTCAAGGGACTAGAACAGGGACCTAGGAAAAAAAATTCTAAATGTCTAGGGATCCAGTTGTTTGTTGAGAGCTCATCATGGATTCTACTTCAGAGGATGTAAAAGAAAATGAGAATTATAGAATGTTGGGGCTGGAAGGATATTTGGAGATCATTTGTTCCAATGTCTTTACTTTACAAAGAAGGAAACTGAATCCGAAAAGTTAGGTAATTTGCTTAAAATCACACAGGTAACAAATGACTCTACAGGACTGTCTTTAAGGAGTTTGCAGTCTAGTTAGGAGCATACAACATCCAGAAAGCATCACTGAATGATGATGCAGAAGAGACCTTGGAAATGATCCAGCCATAGGCTCATCAGATTAAGAGTGGGAAGAGACCACAAGGGTCACAGAGTCCAGACCCATTGTTTTATGGATGAGGAAACCAAGGCCTAGAGATGTTAAGGGATTTACTCAGTCGTGAAATGAGTGCTTGATCCTTATTTGGAACCTACTTCCTCTGATTCCAAACCCAGCATTCTCTCCACTGGACTCTGCTTACTCTCCAACCCACTCATTTTACAGAGGAGGAAAGAGAAGTGAAGGGGGCCTGCCTAAAGTCACACAGGTTGTTGGCGACTAGAACCCAGGTCTTCTGCCTGGAGTGCAGAGGGGGGATTTTAACCAGAGCACTTTGTCCTTCCATTTCATACTCGAGAGGCCACAACTATAAAGAATAATTATTTGTTGCTTTTTAGTCCTATCTGACTCTTTGGGGCCCATTGGGGGTTTTCCTGGCAAAGATATTGGAATGTTTTGCCATTTCCTTCTCCATATCATTTTACAGATAAGGAAACTGAGGCAAACAGAATTAAGCAACTTGCCCAGGGACACACAGCTAGTAAGTGTCTGAGGCTAAATTTGAACTCACAAAGATGAGTCTTCCTGATTCCAAGTCTGGCATTCTCTCCACTGCACCAAATAGCTGCCCTAATAAAGAATCGAGCAGATTTTTTTCTTTTTACTTACACATCTCCCCAATCTCACTTTGTACCAGGGAAAAATTATAATGTCTCCCAGCATGCCTTGTTTCATACTGTTAACATTCATTATTGCAACAACTGTCAAATTAGAAAAACCCTAAGACTCCACTGAGAGCACATTTAGTGGGGCCAAATGACAGCACATTAAAGAAATAGCTAAATGTTTGAGTTTAAAATACCAATGAAAAGCAACAGCAATCTCAGACCTGTTGGTTGTGATTCATAAATCAGTTCTATTATTTTTACATAGAACATAATACGATTCTGGAATTTATCCCAGGAAGAAAGCATGGTCCAGTGGAAGTGAGGGCAGGATAGGGGAAATGCTGGATTTGAAATCAGAGCACTTGGATTTCAATTCATGCTTTATCACCTAACTAAAAAATAATGACATTTATACAGCACTTTGAGGTTAGAAATGTGCTTTATAAATATCATCTCATTTGATCCTTGTAACAGCTTTGGGAGGTAGGTGCTACTATTATTTCTGTCTTACAGATGAGGAAACTGAGGCAAACAGAGGTCAAATGACTTTCTACAGCTAGTAAAATGTCTGAGGATGGATTTGAATTCAGATCATCCTGTCTCCAGGCCAAGTGCTCTGTGCACTATGGCACCACCTAGCTGTCCATGGGACCTTATGGACATCACCCTTCATATTCTGGGCCCATGTTTCGTCATTCATCAGATAATGAGGATTGGGCTAGATTGCTCCCAAATTTAATGCCAACTCTAAATTGATGAATTTATTGAATATTAGACTGAGGAGACATGGGTCTTGGATCTGCCACTGATTTAACTTATGATCTTAAGTAAATGATTTCATCTTTCCAGGCCTCTTTCCCTGACTCTTTGATCTGAGCCTTATTCCCATTGTATCTTGAGAGTGCATGATATGTTTTCTGCTTATAGATTCTTTACAGTCCTTCAAGCATTTCATATTTTTTCTTTCTCTAGTGGTTTATGGACTCCTGTGACTACATTTTCTGCATTTTTGGTAGGGTGAAATTAAGTTGTTCTTCCCCCTACATGTATTTGCTACAGAGAGAGAGAGAGAGAGAGAGAGAGAGAGAGAGAGAGAGAGAGAGAGAGAGAGAGAGAGAGAGAGAGACAGATGAGAGAGAGGAAGTGGAGAAGAGAGAAAGAAAAGGAGGAAGAAAGGAAGAAAAGAAAGAAAAATAAATTACTTGTAAGAGTCACCCCACAAAGATCAATCCCAATCTGTGTGAATTTATATTCTTGAGGGGCCCTGATCCAGAAGTCAAAATGTAGGATCCATTCCAGGCACCAAAAACCAATCAAGACTTGTCTGTGTCCTCAAAATGAGGTACTAATGGGTGTGTTCATATTCTATAGCAATCACAGATTAATTATTGAGATTGAGAGAAGGAAAGTGACCTGTCCAAGGTCACAGGATTATTAAGTTACAAAATCAGAATTAAGTCAATCAAGTTATATTTATTAAGCACCTTCTCTCAGCCCAACCCTTTGCTAGGTTCTAAGGAACAGACAATGGAAGGAGAAAATGTGGGCCCTATCCTCAGGGAGCATACAGTATAGGAGGAATATGAGATAACATGTAAGGAAAAGGTATGGGGAATATTTTAAGTCTCATAGGAGCTTGGGAGCAGGAGGCATCATCTTGGGTTGGGTTGATTGGGCCAAAGAAGGACAAGAGCAGATGGCCAATGGCAGTACCTGTACAAAGACTGCTGGTAAAGTGGTCAAAGTGTACTCTGGGTACAGTTAAAGAAGGAAAAAAGAACCAAGAGAAAGCAAAGCATGGAGGAGAGAAGGAGGAAGACAATAGGGCTAGAAGAAATATGATGGCAATAAAAGAAGAGACATCTTCCAAAATCTATTATAAGGGCCAGCAACCCTTCCAAATTAGGGGGTGACATCTCCATTTCTTCACCTTTTAAAAATGCTAACCCACTCAGAATATCGAAGCAAGATGGTGCCAATCCTCCTGAAAAAGCAAATTGAAAAGCCAAGAGGATATTGATCTGTTCAAGGTCACCCAGACAAGCAAAAGCCTAGAAACAAAAAGCATCTAAGGAACCTCACATACGTTACCCCCATGGAATATTAAGTGCTCTGGGATTCAGAGTGAAACATTGGTAATTTACACACATGAGATCAAAGGTCAAAGATGTGAGTAATTGACACCAATTCTGGTACACACACAAAAAAAATCACTATTCACTCCATTTTTAGCCCTATTTACAGATAGCATATCTTAATTTCTTTGATAACGCAGCTGGGAACCACTAGGGTATCATTTACTATCATTAAAGTGATCATTAATTTGTTGAAAAGAAAATGTTTGTGTTAAACTGTCAAGATCTCCGACTTACATCAGGAATCCATTGTTGCAGGAACAGAGCAAAAAGGGCTCTCAATATCAGCCTCCAGCTTATTAATATCTCTAAAATCCCTATAGGCATTGTTCATGGCAAATGTGAATGTGACGTGAAAAAAAATAAATTAGAAAGATAGAGACAAATTGGAAAGAGGTGAGACTCAGATTTCAAGAAATTCAGAAAAGTAGAGAGTTTGACAAGATACTAAGTCTACCCTGACCCAAAAGGGTGAAAATAAAGGAGTTCTTCATTTTAAATCTATTCACTTAGAAGATTTTCATATTTACTCATGTTTTCTGAAATTAAGGAAGCAACTCAAGGAATATGCAGGTGTTCCTTCTTTTTGAACATATTTCTTTTGTGAATTTTCAGATTTATTTGCATTTTCCTCAGTGATGGAACCAATTCAATACATATAGGGAGTCCCTCATTTTAAGATTATTTATTTAGTGAGAAAGACAGAGAAAGCATTTGAAAGAGTAAAAAAAGACAGAAGGGTGAGAGTGGTTAATGACCTTGGAGCATTTGATTTATACATATACCTATCAAAGTTAGTCCTTCAGGTAGGGAAGATCCTAATAAATAGAACCAAATAATGGGATTGTTGTGGTTGTTGCAAATAGGGTTAAGTGACTTGCCCAGGATCACATGGCTAGTAAGTGTCTGAGGCCAGATTTGAATTCAGGTATTCCTAACTCCAGTCCCAGAACTCTATCCACTGAACCGCCTAGCTGCTCAAAAATAAGGGGGTAAAGGACTATAAAAAGCCTGCTTAAGAATAGTAAGCCATAGCTAAAGCAGGACCACACAAGCCCTAGAAACATCTATTGCATTTCTGGATACCTTGATGCATATTGATGGAAGAAAGAAACATATGGAGCAATAGATCTAAAAGGAGCAAACTAGACTCTGTTCCACGCTCTCCTAGACATTTGGGATCGTTAGCTCATTAGCTGAGTCCTAAACCCAGCTGGTATGCTATTTTTGCAACTTATTTTGAGATTGTTATTAATGTTTTATCAGAAATTTTTTTCTCTTATTAAAAATCAGCAACTTAAGAATTTTCTTCTATTCCTATGGGTGACTGAGTTTCTTCTTAGGGCTCATTTTCTTTCTCCTTGGGACAGCAAGTGCACTGCCAAAAGTGTTGGAGGCAGAGGCAGGAGACCCTGGGCTGGCTTGTAAATATCTTGGATCATTTAAGAAGTCTTTTGATGACCCAGATGATCACACAGAGCCTCTTTGCCTGGTGTTCAAAGCTAGCCACAATCTGGTTCCTAGTTACCTTCTAGCCTTTATTCCATATTTCTCTGTTCTGTGAGCATTACATTCCAGCCAAACTGGACTATTCACTGTTTCTCATACCTGATACTACATCTCCCACCTCCGTTCATTTACACCAGGTGTGCCTGGTTCACCCTCAGTTCAGCTCTGCCTCTCAGAATTCTGTCTTCAAGGTTGATCTCTGGTATCACTTTTTCCATGAAGTCTTCCCATAAAGCTTTCCATAAAGCTCTCTTCCCTCCTCAATTCTGAGATTTCAGGTCCATAGATTTAGAGCAAAGGTGACCTTTTATGTGTCATGGACACCTTTGGCAGCCTGGTGAGGTCTGACTGAAGACTTTTCAGAATGATGTGTTCAGACACACAAAATACCTAAGATTAACTAACCAAATTAATCAAAAGTTAGCCAAAAATAAACATGTACTTTTTCCCATCCACATTCAAATCTGCCCATAGATCCTTTGGGATCTGTGGGTCCAAGTATAAGAACCTCTGGTTTAGAAGTAGAAAGAATCCTCTAGTCCAACCTCCTCATTTTAGCAAGCCCTAAAGGACAAAAAGCAGAATGATCTGTCCATGGTCAGTCACAGGCAGTAAGTCACAGGAGCCGGGTTTCACACCCAAGTCCTCTGGTTCAAATTTCTGTCCCCTTTCCACTAGAGTATCTTACTTGCTGTATTCTAATTCCCCCACTCCCTCACTCCATGTAAACTACTGGAAGGTAGGGAGTGTTTTGAGTTGTAGCCTTGCACAGATTTTGTGGTTCAGTCATTTTCACTCATGTCTGACTCTTCCTGACTGTTTCTTGGCTTTTTCTTGGCAGAGATGTTGGAGAGGTTTGCCATTTCCTTCTCTAGCTCATTTTACAGATGAGGAAACTGAGGCAAATGGGGTTAAGTGACTTTTCCAGGGTCACCCTGCTAGTGCCTAAGCCTGGATTTGAACTCGTGTTTCTGGTTCCACCACTAGCACTCTATCCACTGCACCACCTAGCTGCACACAACTATAGGCATTTAATAAAATTTTTAAAAGCACAAATTGTAATTCATTTGAAGCTTCTGTCTCCACTACTTACTTGCTTTGTGACCTGAAATGAATCTCTTCCCTGGGTTTCAGTCTCTCCCTCCATAAAAGTAGAATAGTACTACCTCAGAGGAATGTCCCAAGGCTCTTAGACAGACATAATACAGTAATTTCCCCTAACAAGGCACCTGCCGCATCCTTGTCATCAGAAAGCCAGACGCGACGTAAGAGGAAGCATCTTTTATTTTAGATTTACTGCAGCATTACTGTGATCATTCAGTACCATAAAACCTTCCCTGAAAACAACAGAAACAATAGAATCTTCAAGTAATCTGTCCAGAAGAGACAAATTTCATCATGTCTGAGATGAGACACTCAGGAAACAGTGCCCGAATCCTTTCTCCCCTCCATGCCTAAGCAAGAATGGATGTCATTTGCATCTTCCAAATGACTGTCACAGGTTCATAGCTCCAGAGTTAAGATGAACCATAATGAATGAACTAGGAAAGGTCAAGGGACTCACCCAAGGTCACACAGGAGTAAGGGCAGAGTGAGGACTGAAACCCAGGCCCTTTGACTCCAGATCCATCATTCTTTCCCCTGGGTCATGCCAACTACTGTATCAGGATCTCTCCAGCTTCTCCTCCGCTCCCTCCTACTCTGTCCCCTGGGTCATTTTTATGGCTTTTCTCTAGACCCATGTCTCTTGAATTTTTAAATAACTGCTGGCATTTACATAATGCTCTAAGATTTTCAAAGCACTTTCCATATGTCATCTTATTTGAACCTTACAACAAAACTGTGAGGGTAGGTACTATCATTAGCCTCATTTTACAGATGAGGAGACTGAGCCTCAAAGAGGTTACACTCCAAAAGACATCTGCCTAGCTGGTCTTCCGAGATTCATTCCAACTCTAACATTAGAGGACTCTAAGAAATAGCATAATGGCAAGAGAATTGTTGTGTCCTGATTCACAGGTGGAAGTGACTTGCAAAGGGGTCAAATCCCAGAATTTACTTTCTAGCACATATCTGATGTAGGACTCAAACTTGGGTCTTCATGACTCCAGACCAGACACTCTTTGCTACAGAGCTGCCTCACAATGCAAAATCCTGAAGGTCTGGGAATGCTTTATGTTGTCTTTGCATCCTCAGAGCCTAGAATAGATCCTTGCACATTGTAAGTGCTTGATAAATGCTGATTGGATGGGGTTTCTTGCAGGGCACCTTTCACAGGCTCTCCAGATGCAGATGGCCATAGATGCATGCCATGGGAGGAGAAGGTTTTCTGTCTCCCTTCCAGTTCCTCTCCCAGAAATACTCAACTTTCCTCTGGCCTTTTTTGACAATGTCACAGAGCACTGAACTACGCCATGCATGAATTCTGACTGCTAGCTCAGGGTCCACCCTCCTACAAGCTGACTTGGGAGTATTTTTCCTCTGACTGCATTATCTTTGCACTTGCCCACACTGAAGCTCATCTGTCACTTTTCCGCCCACTCCTGTAATCTCCCTGGATCCTTCAGCACTTATTCCCCATAGGCCTGGCATTTCCCTTCCTGGAGAAGCTTACCAGCTCTAAAGATTAAAGATCTCACTGTTTATTCTCATTCATTAAACTCCTAAATGAGACCAAGCCCATCACCAATTCCCAAGGAGTTGATTTCACTCTATAAACATCTCCATCAAGTTATGGGGCCATTTGCCCCCATGTTGTTTCTTCCATCTAAGCCAGTCTTCTAGTTATGTGCAAGAACTCTTCTTCCATCTCTCTCCTTCCCCCATTGAACCAAGATGAATTATTTCAGGGAAACCATCATTGGAGCAGAGCTCTAGAGCTGGGAGAGATCTCAGTAGCCACTCGATCCAACCCTCTTCTTTTATAGATGAGGAAATGGAAGCCCCATGAGGTTCAGTGATTTGCCCAAGACCACACAGTTAGGAAGCATCAGAGGTAGGATCCGAATCCATGTCCTCCCACTCCAGAGTTAATTAGATCAGAGTCACAACTTGGAATTTTTGCAGGTGGGGTAAAGTTGGAAACAAGTTAGTGGGCAGCACCCCATGGTAAAATGACAGAGAAACAGAAGCAGGGGAACAGGGCTGGGCAAGGGAGGAGCTCCCCATCAGGAAGCTTAATATTTAACTATTATTTCTGCTAACTAGACATCAAGCTCTGCCATTTCTATCCTGTGGAAGGGCCCTCTGAAATTGGCATGCTGAGACAAAGCTCTGGTTGCCCCATCCTTGTCATGCCTCTGCTTAGGTACAGTCTTGCCTGAAGAATGAAAAGAAAGGGACCTGATTACCTCCCAGCTCAGAGTCAGTATTTCCTCTGGATCATGAAATTATCTTCAGTGCTAAATTCTTGCTATCTGAGGGTTAGACTCCAATGACACCACAATTTGGAGAGAAGGAATATGAATTTTATAAGCCTCAGCAATATGAATTATATAGCCTCAGCAAGATGTTGTGCAAAGAGCCAGGAGCCTGGGATTTGGTCCCCACTCTGTCATCAGTTTAGCTTGGTATTACTTCATTTCTCTGGGACTCAATTTCCTTATCTATGAAATGAGAGCATTTGCCTAACTGGTCTTCCAAGGTTCCTTCTAGAATAAAGGTAAGACAATCAGAGGATTCTAGATTTGAAAGTGGAAATGACCTTAGAGGTTGCCTAGTCCAACCCATTTTACAGATAAGGAAATAAGTCCCAAAAGTGACTTGCTCAAGGTCACATAGTTAATTAGAGTCTGAAGCAAGATTTGAACCTTGTTCTTCCTGATTTTCAGTCCCTTCCATCACCTGAAGGGACATTCATGAATCAGTCCAAAAATTGAAATCAAAGTCAGTGGAGATCATAACTGAGCAAAATGTAATTGTATTTTTAGGGTTAGGTTTTTTTTTTTGGCCTGAACTTTATTTGCTTGGTAGACAAATTCCTTCCACTGGTGCATATCAATAACTCATCTCTCTCAGACAATTGCTTTGGTGGCACTTAAAGATTAAGTGACTTGTCCATGGTCACACAGCTAGTATATGTCAGAATTGTAAAAAGATCAGACTGCAACAGTCCTTCAGAGGCACACAGAGAAAGAGAAAGGAACAGAGGCAGAGAGCAAAAGAGAGACAGAATGAGACCTTCGGAGATGGCAACAGCAAACAGGGAAAGAGATACAAAAGAGACAGAGACATCAGAAAGACAGACAGCAAGATCAGAGAGAGCAAGAGAGATGGACAAATGGACAGAGATCAAAGAGAGAAGAGAGAGAAAAGAGTGAGAGACAGAAACAGATAGTGATGGAGGAGAAGAAGAGGAGGAGGAAGAGGAGAAGAATAAGGAGGAGAGGAAGAAGAAGAAGGAGAAGAAGGAGGAGGAGGAGGAGGAAAAGGAGAGAGAGGAGACAGGGATAGAAGAAGAGAGAGAGAACGTGCCTAGCCCTTGGGGATAAAAAACCTCAAATCTAGCCCAGGTGACTCAGCCCTGAAACAGGGCGCGTGTGGTGTCCCAAATGCTTTTATGATGTGCATTTCCGTTCTCTGAACAGCCTGTCAAATTGCCTAGAAAAAAGCAGCTAAATCAAATTCATTTTTCTGGCCTGAACAAAGGGACATTTTGTCATTTCTTTAAGAAAGAGTATTTTTCTTCTCTTTCTCTGAAGAAAATACTGATGAAGCCACAGAGAAAATAACAGAGCGATAGAGAGAAAGAGAAACGCAAAACACCCTTCAGCTCCACCAGTCTCACCTTCCATATGAGTTTGTGCTTTTCATATGCCCTTACTCTCTGCATCCAAACACCAGCAAATTCAAGAGGACATCCAGATGGTAGAGAGACAGGCCTGTGGCTTGGGATGATAGTATGATTAAGGGGCTTGTATCCCTAAGCAGACAGGCAGAGGGAGGCAAGAATCCACCCTCTCTTCCTGATGGTCCTGAAGTGGCAGATTCAGAGGATTATAATTTATCAAGTCAACATTTATTAAGCACCTACTGAATACCAGACATCGTGCTAAGCGTTGTGTTTAGATTTAGTGTGGAGCTTACATTTGAATAATAGCTCCCATTTCTATGGCATATTAAGTTCAACATTTATTCAACAAGCATTAATTAAGCCCCTAAAATGTGCCAGGCATTTTATATTTTTTGTCTTTACATCCCCAATTGGAGATAAAAAGATTAAGAAGCTCTTCCTCTCAAGAAGATTAAACTCAGCTGTTTCTTCATGACACTGTGAGACGAATAGTGCAAATATCGGACCCATTTTACAGATGAAAGCTTATAAAGGTTGTGTCTTACCCAAGGTGGCACAACTACAGTTTGATCCAGGATTCCAACCCAAGTCTCTTGCAACTGCAAGTCCAACACTTTCAAACACGACACAATGCCTCCTCTAAATAACCATATGGAGGGTCCTTAGAAATAGCATCCTGGGAAATAAAAGGAAGTCACTCCCCCCACAGTGTAACTCTTCCTTGTTCTTTGAGTGAACACTGTTCCTTCTCTGGACAGACCTTTACTCAGAGCAACCCCTTGTCAGATACCCTTTTTTCCATGCCTGTCTAACCTTTAGGGCCCAGCTCAAGCCCCACCATCACCATGACGTCTTTACTGACTACTCCAGTCAACAGTACTCCCTCCTGCCATTGGGAGACTTTTAATGTTGGAACCAAATTACCCAACACTTGACTAGTTAGATGAATAGTAGCCATAGATATATAAACAGATAGAAAAACAGAGAGGCAGGCAGATATGCATATGTTTTCATCATACACTGTTGTTCTGTGTATCTTAGAACTGGAATGTAAGTTTTATGAATGCATGAATGATATCTTCTTGTCTTATATCCCACAGTGTTTAATGTGACATTGAGAACATAGTGGGTGCTATTTATTAACAAGTCTTTAGAATTTCTTAACTGAAAAGGAACTGCAGATATGATCTAATGAAGTCTCTATCCGAACAGTACCCCTGGCAATCCCTGGTCATTCACTTTCCACTAAAAGTGCTTCATTGAGGTATAAAGTGGTCCAACCATTCTAGAAATCATTTTGAAATTATGCTAAGAAAGAGTATAAATATCCATACCCCTTGACCTAGAGATCCCACTATTAAGTCTGTACCCTAAGAAGTTCAAAGACAGAAATAAAAACCCCATATTAAAGACCCCACACTAAATCCAAAATAATCATAGCAGCAATTTTCTGGGGTAGCAAAGAATTAGATATAAAATAAATGCCCATCTATTGGAGGATGGCTAAACAAATCATGGTACATGACTGGAATGCAATATTTCTGGATAGTAAGGAACAATATATATGAAGAATGCAGAGAATTATTGAAAGACATACAAAATGAAGTCCAGTGAAATAAGCAGAACCAGGAAAACCATATAACTAACAAAAATGATGAGAACAAACACAGCAAAATCCTGAATGCTGTATAATTATCATGACCAACTCTGACCCAGAGAAGAGCGAAAGAAACATGCCTCTGTGCTGTCTTTGCAAAGATGAGTGGCTTTAGGTATGGAGCGCTACATAGACGGTCAATCTCAGTTGGTTTATTAGTTCCTTTTATTGAAATGTTTTTTTTTCCTCTTTTTTAAAAAAAAAATTCTTCATTACTAAGGATGACTCACCGAGTGGAAGAGGGTGGAGGAATATATCCAGAACCAAATGTGATGAAAAACAAGAGATAGCAATAAAAAAATTTAAAACATAAATTAAAGACCTCCCATGATGTGAAACTCTCCATTAGTCTGCTATCTCACTACCATCCTGTGATCTCCCATTCTTTTCTTCACCTTGTCGTGATTGCTTGAAACCTTACAAAAATGGTGTTGACCCAGATCAGGAAAAATTAAAAACATTAGTTTGGAGTCAGGATGGAGTGATGGCGACCATATCTTCTACTTGCCACTATTTCTAAGACAATAGAATGTAGTAGGAAAAATAATGGGCTGGGATTTAGGTCCTGTCAATCATTAAGCAGCTAAACAATCCTGATTAGTTTCCTTAACTCTTTGGTGCCTCCATTTCCCCATCTGCAAAATAGTAATTCCTTCCTTACCTTTACCCCTAGTATAAATGAGAATGAAATAATGAGGGGAGAGTACTTCGAAAAATAAGAAACTCTTTATATCTGTGGAGTAGTTCACAATTTTTCAAGTACTTTGACATTCTTTCTTCATTTGATGCTTACCACATTCTGGTGAGAGAAACAGAGGATGAAGGTACTTTCATCATTTTACAGGTGAAGCCCAGAGAGATCAAATCACTTGCCAGGGTCACACAGCTAGTCAGAAGAGAAATCTGAAGTCTCGTTGGATTTGCCTTGCTCTGGTTACTCTGAATCCAGTGCTTTTTACACCAGACCACAAAATGAAAAGTCATTATATGGCAGTAATTATTATTAAATCAGAAAGTATGTATTTCTCCATAAGAAAATAATAATGGGTAAAACTAATTAAGCCATAGCATACTCTAGGGGATTAACTGGATGGGATAAATTAGAGATACCAGTATACAATTGTAATTTTAATAATAATGATGACAACTGGCATTTACACAACCCTTCAGGTTTCACAAAGTATCTTGTGTGCATTACATCTGAGCTCATGACAACTCTATATGGGTTTGGTTGGAGGAATTTGCAATTTTATCAGGGAAGGGAGCTCTGGGTGAGGAAACTTCACATACCAAAGCAAATCAGAACCTTCTCTGCTACTTAGAGTTTTAGAGACTTGTCTGGAAACCCTGAGAAGTTAAGTAACTTAAGCCATATAGCCAGTGTGTCATAATCAGGACTCGAACCCAGGTAATACTGACTCCGAGATCTGCCCTCTATTCACTACACAAGGCTGCTTCTTGAGGGAAATAACTCAGGTTTTTTTTTTTGCTTGTTTATTTGTTTTGTGTTACCTAGATCTGTGATTTCATTGATACAGAGAACTCACAGAGAATAAATTGCCTCTTCTACAACTTAGAGACTTAAAAAGTTTCTAGGTACTGGTATTCCTACTTTACAGATAAGGAAATCGAGACTTCCAATAACAGTATGACTTGGCCATTGTCACACAAGTAAGTGCCAGCTGTGGGATTTACCTACACATCCTTCTCCAAACCCAACAGCTCATCCCCTGGGCCACTCTTTTCTCATTCCAAGTAACAAAAGAAGCTTTGTGCTTTCCACATCAAAACACCAAATTTAAGAGTTTCCAAGGACACAGTAAAGATGTCAACTATGAAAAATGGTTTTAGTTTTTTCCAGTCAGATAGATGAGGTTGTAGTTAAAGGTTCAATCCAGTCTTAACCTAAAAGAATCAAGACCTCGGGAAAGGAGGCATAGCTTGGAATTTTGAAAAGAAATGCAGATGGTAAGAGGAAATCCAATCATTCCCATTTGCAGGGCTTTGAAACTGACAAAGTTAATTCATTTCCAGTTTGTCCTTTGCAAGGTGACATTCTGGAGAGCAGAGAAACAAATCGATGAGAGAATCAGCAAAAAGATGCCCTGAAATCTTAACTGCAGGATGAATGCTCAGCATTTCCTAATGGGATCTCCCCAAAATGTCACTTAGCATCAGGGCAATCTATGCCACTCCCCGAAAGGGAAGTAGTGCGGAACAGCAGGGAGGATGCTTTAGGGGAAGGTGGGGTGGGGGTGAAACTAGCCCAGTGGAAGCTATGCCTGCCTTACCATGTGACCTTAAGCAAAGGTCTGACTCTCAGTCTCCTCATGTGTCAAGTGGAGATCATAATATTGGAGTGTTTACGATCACAGCATGGTCGCTTTTCTTTCTATCCCCAGCACTTAGCACAGGGACCCCTGGTATATATCATCAATCAAGCAGAAGAGAATTTATTAAGCACTGGCTATGTGCCAGGCACTGTGTTAGGTTCTGGGACCAAAAGAAAACAAAAATAGACCTTTCCTTAAGGAGTTCACAGTTCAATGGTGAAGACAATATGCAAGCAACTATCTACAAATAAGATATGTATATATATATATATATATATATACATAAAAATGTTATATATACAAATATATGTGTACACACACACACATATAAAATTAGAGTATCTCAGAGGGAAGGCACTAAGATTTGGAGGACGAGGAAAGGCGTCTTGGAAAAGAGGGTGGAATTTTAGCACTTCATAAATGCTTCTTGATTAAATATTGATTGGTAGACCAGATAACAAAGGGATTGTTTTTTGGGGAAATTTGTAATTTTGTCAATGTAGGGAGCTCTGTTTTGGAAATCTTTTGGAAAGCATCATACATATTCTCATTTCAGAAAGGTCCGGGAGTTTGGGAGGGGACTAGAAGCCTCCTATTTGTCTCTTCAAGGAAAGAGTCTTAAAGGAGTTCTGCTTAGATCTATATGGTTGCAAATCTTGAAGCCTTTAGCTTGCCTCTTCCTTGTGGGGTGGGAGAAAATACGTCAAATCCTTCAAAGGAGCAAACTTGGAAGTTCAAAGGAATTGCATAGTGGGAAAAACACTGGAGTTAGAGTCTTGAGTCCAGGTGAGACACATAGGTGCCACTAAACTAGCCCCAACTCTTATTAACGATGTGAACGTGGGGATGCCACCTAACTTTTCTGAGCTTCAACTTCCTCATCTGTGGGATGAAGGTGATAATGTATCACAAGGTAAGACCTTAGAGTTCTGTAGCACTCAAGTATACAGAGTTACTATTCCCAGATAAAGAGGCTTGACTCTTTTCTAAAAGGGAAGCCTGACCGATTGGGAATATTTATTGTATAAACCTTTTAGTTGGCCTCTTTACCACCAAGTTCATTCTCTACTCTTGAATTAATCTTCCCCTAATCTCTACTTTCATAGCATCGTTTCCCAGATTGAGGTTACGTAATGGTTCCCCACTACTAGAATAAAGTCCAAACTTCCCTCTGACAGTTAAAGTCCCAATAACCTCTAGGCCTCTAAGCACCCTGCCTGGTCAACCCCTCCTTTTACTCCTTGATGTGAACCTTTGTTCTGGCCATCAGTCTTAGCGCTGTCTCCTAACGTTTTTAAGGCGTAGCTCATTGTATTTCCTCCCTTCTCTCATTCCTTATTCAAATATTAATACTCCTTCCAGGTCCAGATCAAATCCCATGCCCTCCATGATGCTCCCCCATTTCTCAGCTCCTTTGGATCTCCACTGTTCCTGATGTCACATAGCATTTACTGTCTATGCTAGAACACATCAGTATATTCTGTTCTGTACCATTTGGTGCACTTATTGTCAGCTGGCTAGACTATAAGCTGCTATTGTATGCTTCTTATACTCTGCTTATATACTCCCATAGCACCTAGCACTATCTAGGCACATGGTTAGGATAAGTGAAATGGAACAAAATAGAACTAGAATGAAATAGAATTTTATTCTCTAAAGTGAAACATAAAGGAATAAAGTAAAATGAATGGAATGAAACAGAAGAGAATGGGAAGAATGAAGTGGAATAGAGTGGAGTGGAGTCAAACGGATGGGAATGGAACAGAGGGGAGTGGGAGACTGGTACTGTATCGTGTGCCTCTCATGTCTCTCACAGGCCTGGGAGCCAGACAGAATTGTGGCTCACAGTGGATTCTGTTCCACAAGCCCTGGACTAGATGGCCTTTGAGGCCTTTTCCAAATGTAAGATTCTGTGACCCTGAGTCCTTCATTTTCAAATGAACCCTATCTGAGGAAAAAACCAATTTTAAAGACCCCGGTGTCTAGTCAAGATTGGTGAGTTGCCAGGAAATTAAATTATTTTGTCAAATAAAACAATTTAGGTGCCTTCCATTTCTGACATTCTGACTCCCCTGTCACCAAAATTGTCTTACATCAACCAAATAGAAAGAGATGTCCCTTCATTCCCCTCCTCCTTCTCTCTCTCTCTCTCTCTCTCTCTCTCTCTCTCTCTCTCTCTCTCTTTCTCACACACACACACACACACACACACTCTAAGATAAAAAATTAATCTTAGGGAGAAAATTATCACTGAGAACCCTATTTATCACCTGTCATAGACAGGAAAAAAAAAATAACCCAATTCTGCCTTCGGCATGAAGTCATCCCTGGGAAGTGATCATTATGCATTCTACTGCCAAACCTCACCCAGTCTCCCTAACATCTTTTTCATCCCAAATCACGATTTTGAAACTATCACAGCTGAGTCATTGTTGCCACTCTGCTCAGGCTCAGGGTCACCCACATTGGTTTGACGCTCATTGAAAAGCCCCAAAGGAACCATGGTAGATGGCTGTCCCAAACTGGAACTAAGTATCAAGAGATCTGGGTTGACTTGTCCCAGTTGGGTCATAAACTCGGACAAATCTCTTCACTTTCCTGGACCCAAGTCTCTTCCTTTGTAAAATTAAAAGACTGTACTAAGATTCATGATAGCATTAAGATTCCATGGTTCAGTGAAACCGCTGCAAACTGCGCTGATCACTAAAGCAAGAACTTCTCACAGCAGAAGGACCTCAGAATCAAGGGATGATTCAAGACCCTGCTTTTCACTAGCACTGGCATGGAGATTATGGAAGGTCCTAAACCCCAGGGATTCAACTATCCAAGAAAGCCTCCAAGAAATTGTCCTGCACTGCAGAGGCGTGCTGATTTCAGGATTCCAACCCCCAAAAGAGACTTCCATACTGCCCAGTCATGATGAAACCTATAACTTAGGGCAGAAGGCATTTGTCACTTTGTCGTGAGAGGCCCCTTAGAAGGAGAGGGGAAGCTCCCTACCCTACACACCACCTATACCCACCTATAAACCCTTAGTCAGCCCAATTCTTATCCGTCTCCTCAGTTTTGCTTGTCCTCATGAACTACAGCAGCACTCTCCAAGGTACTGATTCCAAGCCCATGACTTGACTCCTGACCCTCAGTTCCTCTGGACCTGACTCCATCCCTGAGCCTGTCAACTATTCAGCTGGAGCTGTGGTCCTGGGCCTGGCAACCAGTCCCAAATAGAATTACTGTCTAGGCGAATAGATTAGCAATAACAAGTATGAAATGGTGAAAAGATTGCTGAGCTGGCAATCACGAGACTGGATTCTAGGCTTAGTTCTTCTAACATAAATATGACCTTGGGCAACTCTACTTAGATATCAGTCTCTTCATATATCAACTGAAGCAACTGAGCACAGCAATTTCTAAGGTCCTTTCCAGATCTAAATGCTATATAGTCTATAATTCATAAAAATGGGAAGGAAAAAAAGAGGATGCCTTAAGTTCCATGACTTTAGTCTCTGAGTGCCCTCTTCCTAATTTCCTAAAGGGCAGGAAAACCCTATAAATGGACTATAGTCTTGTTCAAGAGAGAATGCTCCCATAATTCCAAGCAAATGGAATCTTTATATGAAAGGGGAAGGAGAGAGGAGAGAGAGGGAGGGAGAGAGAGAGAAGGGGGTGGAGCCATGAGACCTATGGCAAGCCACTTTCCCTATCTGGGCCTCAGTTCCTAAATCTGTAAAATGAAGGACTTGAACTAGATGACCTCCAAAGTTCCTCTGAACCCTAAATCCACAATCCCTGAATCTCTCTCACCATGTTGTTGACCTCACCTGTTTATTTAAGATATTGTAGCTTTCATTATTATTCCTCCTGAGTCTGTCTTATCCTCCTACTAAATGAAAATATCAATAGCAGGAAAGAGATCCCTTTTTTTCACTTTTGCATCCCAGCCCTGGCACAGGGGAGTGCACAGATGAGATCCTTCATAAAAGTTTGTTGAATTACATTCTGCCACTATGACCACAGGCTCCTCTTGGTCAGAATATATATTTAAGCTTGGACAAAGGGCTGTGAATGTAATAATGTACTTAATACTCATAGATCACATGATAAAAAATAAATTAAAGAGTCATTCAGTTTTCCAGTGGCTTTAGTTGGCTGGCTAGAACTCATATCACTGTAGATAAATTCATATGTTCTTTAAAGCACTGAACTAGAAAGAGAGGGGCAATGATAACTGAATGGGTACCAGTACCAGGATCTGCCTTTGAATCAAGCCTCCATCATTCCCATCAGGATGCTGTCACTCACTTGTCTTCACCTGCAGGCTCAGGGCTACTCATGCCCTGGGATTAATTCCCTCCTGGCAGGAAATGAATAAGAAGCTTTCAGAACAACAAGAGCCTTTCCTTGGCATCAGGCTTGCCAGCTGGTGCTCTGGTCACCATTACCTTATACAGAATCTCCTCATTGTCTCTACCCCACATTCCTGACCTTTGGTCCCTCTCAATTTCCCTCAGTTCCAATCCAAGAATCACATAACTACAGTCAGAAATGACTTGAAAGATTATCTAATACAATCCCCTCCATGTATTGGGTAATGTGTTATAAAGCATTATGCATCCTTTATTTAGTCTTTTGACCAAATGTGTCACATCAATGTAGGTGGCCCTAGATCTGAGTGCAAAGACAATAGAAATATATGTTAACTCAAAAGTGCTTTGCAAACTGTAAAGTATGTATGTAAAGTCAGTTATTATTATTTTTTACAGATGAGCAAACTGAGTCCCAGAGAAGACAGGAATAGAACTCGAGAAGTCTTATTTTGAGTCCCATGTACTTTGCCCTCCTGCATTTCTAAACTGCTGCCAATTATGACCTCTGGAGCCTTCTTCCAGGCTCTCAGTCTTACTTACCTTCCAACTCATGACCTCTACACTTTGCCACCATCCATGACCCTAGCCTGACATAAGAATGGCAGAATGTAGACTAAGTTGTATATGACAAAAGGAACTTCTGTCTTTGGCCAGACAACAGTCTTCCTATCAGGCAATAGAGATAAGAAAGGATGAGGAAGGTCACTCACTGTGAGAAATTCATCCCTGGAGTGTGTGTGTTTGTCCTTCATTGTCGAAGAAGACTACGCCATCAGAGAAATAATGACATGACTTGCACTTGACTTTGTTTTGAGTGAGGGAGGGCTGTGCAGGTATCAACCTCACTTCTCCTCCAGAGTCATTAGAATCCAGTGACCAGATATTCATCAGGATGACTGGAGATGACCCAGGATGAGGTAATTCAGGTTAAGTGACTTGTCCAAGGTCACACAGTGTCAAGTGTCTGAGGTGAGATTTGAACTCAGGTCCTCCTGACTCCTGCACTGGTGCTCTATCCTTTGTACTACCTAGCTTCTCCTCCCTGGAGTGATACAAAAGCTGGAGATATGGTACCTCCTGGGTCACCTGACGCTCATCATGGAAAAGTCGATAGCACGGCCGTTTACTCGTCTGATGTTTGAAAGGGTTACTCTCTGGGTACATATTTGTTTCTTCATCTCGTTCATTTCTTTTTCAGCTGCTCCCTTCTATAGTGAAATGAGTCCGCCAGAAAACTGGACCCAGGATAACCTCCAGGAAGCTTCACAATGGATGGGATGTGCTTTTGGCTGGCATGAAATGCAATGGGAGAATTGGATGGCCAGGAATGGAACAAGAGGCACTAATCGGAGGAGAGTTAAAGAGACCAGAACATGGCAGCTAGTAACAAAGGCCAAGTAAAAATCAGACAGGACCGACACTCAGCACCGACTGCCATGGGGTAAGACAATACCCCCTACAAAAACGAATGGCAAACATTATGCTCAGTCTGCTGTTAGTCAGGAACCAGATAGAAAGGGGGGCAGGGATGAGAGGGGAATAGTTCAATTTAATCTTGACAGGACCATAGAAGGGACCTTGGATACCATTAAGTACAACCCCTTCCATTTTACATTCTGAGGTACAGAGAGGTTAACTGACTTGCCTAGCTAGTAAATGTCTAAGGCAAGATCTGAACCCAGGTCTTCCTGTCTTTAAGTCCGGTGCTCCACCCAATTCCCCCCCTACAGGCAAAAGTAAGGATAAGTACAATAGCTTTTTTTAGGTGGTAAATACATTTCCTCCTCCCAAAAACTTCTCCCTAGCCCATCAGCTCTTGTTCAGAAATGTCCCTGGTGGATCCCCATCACCAGGGAGTGGGTCTTAGAAGGGGCTAGGTGATAGAAATCATTTTGGGTGCTAGTAATCTCCCAACTGGAAAGAGAAGACTAGTATCTGTGGACTGATTCCTTTTCTAACTATTCCTCAGGGCAGCTCCATGATAGAAAGCAACCACAGAAGGACCAAAATTCTTCTGCTTGGCACGAGTCCATCTGAAGTCACGTGGAGCCTCTGGGTCCTCACTCTCAGAAACCAAGCAAGGACACGGGTGCTAATTCAGGACAAAAGGGCATGGCAGGGTTTGCCGTCAGCAGAGACAGTCTCCAGGGTTAAATAAAATGCCACACTTGGTCTTGAGGAGGTTCATTTCTTTCCATACCAGCAGCAGCAATGCCACAGCAGTTAATGCTTGCAACAGTTGCTGCTATTGAAACCAACCTGAACATGAAAGGAAAACAATGCCTTTCCCTGAAATTCAGCCAAGCTTTCATTTGAGCTGGGCTTCTTTTTTTCTGTCATTCTCATTTAAAATAATAAACTAGTTGGCAACCTTCAGGCACGGTCTACCTTCCAATTTTTGTCTCATCCCTCAGAATCTCTGTTGGTTATCATCGGCTTTATCCAACTTTATGCTTTTGCCTTGGGTTGTTCCCTGCTCCATGACCCTGAACCCCAAACTGCTCAGCCTACAAACATCCTCTGGACTTCCCTTCAACACAAATGCCCCTTCATTTCATTTCTGAGCATTTGATAAAGTGAGAGGTGTCTAGTCTGAACCCTACCTCTCCCATGCTTCCTCTCACACACACACACACACACACATACGCACGCACATACACACACATGCACGTGCATACACATGGATATACATATACACACAAACATATACATGCACACACGTATACACACAAAAAAATCATGGTACAATAGAAGAACTCCATTTGGAATCAGAGGACCTGAGTTCAAATCTCAGCTCCCATTTGTATGACCATGAATAAATCACTACACTCTCTAGGTCTTCCTTTCCTCATTTATGAAATATTTAAATTAATATATAAAATTTAGAACATGGTTAGGTTAGATGATCTTTGAAGCCCCTCCCAATTCTAAATCTATGATCCTATGACCTCCCTTTACAGATGAGGAAATCAAGGCAGAGAGCTGAATGACTGGCCCAGGATCACACATAGCTAGTAAGCTTTTGAGGCATGATTTGAACTCAGGACTTCTTGACTCCAAGTCCAATACTCTATCCACTGTATCACCTAGCTGCCTGGTTGCCTAAGATCATTATTCTTATTTTACAGATGAAGACACTGAAGGTCAAGGAAGTGAGTTGCCCTGTCCATGGTCCCACAACTATTAAGTGACATAACTGGACCCACATCTCGTGATTCTTCTTTCTAAAGTGTCTAGATGTGGGGTCATTCCAAGGCACTTCGGATCCAGACTTTAACACAGACTTTGGACAAATCTTCAAAATGGCATCCATCCCAAACATTTCTCTACATGTAAAATGAAATTTCCCTCCATATTTGATTCCTATAAATTAAAGAACAACCTAGTCACTTTTCTGTTGCTATCAACATCAGTGTATTACCCCCCCACTTTACAGATGGAGTAACTGAAAGGGAAAGAAGGCTAAAGAGTTTGTCCCAGGTCTTTCAAAGAGCCAAGGTTAAACTAGTCAACCCTATTTGCATGCTTCCTGGTTTCCTGATTAAAGAACATAGGCCTGGGAGTTAGGATGCCAGTCTGAGCCCAATGGGAGGCATCATGGTACATGGAAAATAGACTAAATCTGAAACTAATTCTGCCATTTATTATCTGTGTGACCATAGGTTAGCCTCCTAAAACTCTCTGGGCCTTGGTTTCATCCTCTGCAAAATTAATAAATTGGACTAGATAACCTTTTGGATCTCTTCCAACTCAAAAGCTATAATTTTATGACCACATGACAACTGGCAAGTAGTTTCACATTTCTGAGCTTCTGTTTCCTTATCTATAAGATGAAGAGGAGAGACAAGAAAAATATGAAAATAGGAACTAAGGGAGTGAGGCTGAGGACATACAGGGAGAAGAATGAAGGAAAAATGGAAGAAGGAGGATTGAAGAAGAGAAAATGAGAGAGGGGACTGAGGAAGGAAGGAAATAAAAATGGAAATAATAGAGTGGAGAAGGTTGGATTTAGAATCAGAGGACCTGGCTCATGTCCAGCAAAGCCCTTTACTACCTGTGAGATTTTTAGAGAAGACATTTAATCATTCCCTAAGGATCTAAGTTAAAAACAGATTATTATTGATATTGGTGGAGAGAATTTTCATATCATTAGAAATCATGAGTTTTTCACATATGGATGTCTAAGTGTAGGTAAGAAAGTCAATAGTACAGGAGAGGGGAGAGATCACTACAGACTGAAGATGACTTCATGAAATGGGTCCTGAGCCCATTTTGCAGAGGAGAGTGATCTCTGTCCTGGTGGATGGTCTGGATCCATTCTGGGGCAAGAGATGAGGGACACACTAACAATAGGTTCAGAAAACAGTACACAGACCTGTCTGTACGGAAAGGACAGTTTATTTACTCCCTCTTCTTTACATACAAATTTTTTCCTGCTTCTGTTTCTACTGCGTCACTAAGCTGGATCCACCTTGCCGTGGTAGTTCAAACACATGGAACCTTGGCCAACTTAGAATCAGGGAGATCTGAGTTCAAATGCTGCCTCTGAACCTTAATAGATATGTCATCATAGGCAAGTCCCTTTGCCTCTCCAGAGCCTCACTTTCTACATCTGTAAAATGTGACTAATCCCTGGAGCATTTGCTTCTCACAGTTATTTCAAAGATCAAAAGAGAAAATGAGAAAGCACTCTGCAAACTTTAAAATGCTAAATAAATGTCAGTTATCAGTAGGTCTTCATGATTCAGCAAATGAGATTAAGTCCATTGGGGGGGGGGGGTGTCCTCTGGATCTAATCTCCATAATAAGTGGAAGGATGCTGGATGCCAAAAATGAAGCTGAAGGGAATCTGAATCAAACTAACCTCTGAGTGACAAAAGAGATGATAGAGCAAATGGGATTTAAAGCTAGAAAGGTCTTAGCTTAGGACAATGCATGGAAGCTTCTGGTTGTCCAGTCATTTCAGACTCATCAGCGCTCCATGCAGGGTTTTCTTGGCACTTCTTGCCATTTTCTTCTCCAGTTCATTTTACAGATGAGGAAACTAAGGCAAACAGAATTAACTGACTTGCCCAAAGTCACACAGATAGTGAGTGTCTGAGGATGGATTTGAACTTAGGAAAAGGAGTCTTCCTGATTCCAAGTCCAGTGCTTTATGCACTGTGCCATCTAGCAGGCTGTGGCACCTAGTAAGGACTTAATAAATGCTTACTGATAATAACAATCTGCTAGCCCAACCTTCTCATTTTATTGATAAGGAAACAGAGTGGTCCATAGTCAGTCAATGAGGCTCTACCAGTCCATCTTAGAGACTGACTTGGTTGCTCAACAGGTATTAGCTGTAACCCAAAGCTACAATTTGAAGGGAGAGTAATATAGCAATATATAGTAATACATATAGTATTATATATATATATATGTATTACATATAGTGTTATATATTATATATAAGTACAAATACTATATATATAAAGAAATATAATAGACAAATAAATATATAGTATAACTATATAATAATACAGCAAGAAACTACCATCCACCTCACTCCCCCCTAAAATACTCAGGAGAAAGGGCATGGACTGGCTATGCTGTGTGCCACCCTCTCTGGACACATTTCCATACCTGGAAATGGCATGAGTCCAGCATGAATTATTTGTACCCAAGGTTATTGTGAATATATATATATATATATTTTTTAAGAATTACAAAGAGTTTTGAGTTCTTTGGTAGGTGCTTACTGAATGGGAAAATTATCTTGGCCCCAGAGGCCAAAGTGTTACTGTAAAAGCAGGCAACTTGGTAGGTACTTCCAGAAATCGGCATCGAAGGGTTTCTATTTCTTGGCCATTACATCAGTTGGTTTATGAACCTTACAGTCAACCACAGCCTCACCCCCAGGCTCTCCTGAGGCCCCATTGTGGATGGGGCTTCTGTGGAATGCAAACAGAAGGCTCTGTGCCAGGAATATCCAGGAGACAGAGGCTACAAGGCAACAAAGCTCTGATAAGGGTTTGCACTTGTAGCACTTTTATCGGCTTCTCTTCCCTCCAGCCTTGAGCCCCCAGCAGTCTCCTGTCCTTTCCATGTGACATCTTAGGCCAAAGGCCTTCAATCTTTTTTTTTTTTGTGGAATGGGAGGTATTTTCTATTAACTCAAAATCTTAGATACACAGAGAGGTTAAATCATTTGCTTTCCTTTATACAGCATAGCCACCAGACCAGTGGTCTCCAAATGGGGGATAGAACCCCAATCCAATGGAAGTATGAAAAGAAAATATCAGAACCTCTTTTTCTTATTAAAAATAGAGGAAAAATTAAGAGTCACTAATAATAACAGCCTCTTTCATTTGTTTGTTTTATTCATTTGCTTTCAGCAGTAATAACATGCTATATGTTAGAAAGTATCCTGAGGAAAGGCAGATGGATGTTCCATAGCATGGTGGGTTTGACAGTAACGGCCTCCTTCATTTTTCTGCTTTATTCATTTGCTTTCAACATATTGCAGTTTACTTGTGCTCATTTAAGTGGACTTATGGATTCTATTATCTGGTTTTTGCTAAGCAAACAGTAAGGGGAAAGATAAAGGGATATGGAGTTAAAGATTCCTGAAAAGAAACTGTCTATGTTCATCATTCATTTTCGAAGAAGACCATGACATCAGATAAATGATGGCATGACTTGCACTTGCCTTTGTTCTGAGTGAGGGAGGGCTGTGCAGGGACACCAGCCTCACTTTCTCCTCTAGAGCCATCTGGATCCACTGACCACATATTCATTGGGATGACTGGAGAAAGCCCAGGATGCACTGGGAGACCTTGACCTATTCAGGTACTCATTTAGAGTGAGGTAACGTCTGTTCAGTGAATAGGCCTCTTTAAGAAGTAAACAGGGAATGGCCCCTTTACTGAGCAAAAGAAAGAAGAAAAATAAGTAAATGGAGCTTGGAGGGAAAGAGCAACAGTAATTATGATGATCATTCTGAAGCTAGGAGTGTCCAGAAAAAAGCTCTCAAGTGGAGTTTGGGCAGGGACCTATTGTTGTGCAATGTTTGGGCTTCAGAGTGCACTGGGTTTAAGGTTTTGGCAAAGACAAGGAAGGAAGGAAGGAAGGAAGGAAGGAAGGAAGGAAGGAAGGAAGGAAGGAAGGAAGGAAAGAAGGAAGGAAGGAAGGAAGGAAGGAAGGAGGAAGGAAGAAAGGAAGGAAAGAAGGAAAGAAGGAAGGAAGGAAGGAAGGAAGGAAGGAAGGAAGGAAGGAAGGAAGGAAGGAAGGAAGGAAGGAAGGAAGGAAGGAAGGAAGGAAGGAAGGGAGGGAGGGAGAAAAGAAAGTACAGATTGAAGATTATACTAATAATGTGAGTACAAGAAAAGACCAAGAAAACGGTGGAGCTGACTCTTCCTCCCTTATAGTATGCTCTCGCCATCAGCGCCACTGAAGGTAAATGACAGGGTGGCTCTGCTCACTGGGCAACCTTCTCCACCCCCCCCCCACCCCCGGCCCACTTCCCACCCTGGAGGTACTGTCACCATGACACCAGCCCTTTGGGTTGGTGACTTCCTATCCCTTTCCACCATTCCAGCAGGGATCACAATCATGTTCACTTCCCTCCCAGCAACGCATTCCCTGGACTTCTCCAACCCTTCAAAAGCTGCCTTGCCCCATCCCCTAGCCTTCTCCACCCACATCTCTTTCCCTTAAGTTGTTATCTTCACCACCCCTATTTCAGTGTAAACTTCTTGAAAGCAAAGATTGTTTCATTTGCTTACGTTTGTATTCCTAGCATTTAGTACAGCACCTGGTATACAATGTGTGCTTGTCCTTCGTTGCCAAAGAAGACCATGCCATCAGAAATGATGACATGACCTGCACTTGACTTTGTTTTGAGTGAGGGAGGGCTGTACAGGTCACCAGCCTCACTCCTCCTCCAGAGTCATCTGAATCAGTGACCAGATATTCATCAGGATGACTGGAGATGACCCAGGATGAGGCAAGTGACTTGCTCAAGGTCACACAGCTAGTAAGTGTCAGGTGTCTGAGGTGAGATTTGAACTCAAGTCCTCCTCACTCCTGCACTGGTGCTCTATCCACTGCACCACCATACAGTAAGTACTTAATAAATGCTTCATCCATCAAACAATCCTTTGGATCTGACTTTTTAAAAGTTGGCCAAAAATTGCAATTATCAAGATTATTTTTAAGTGAATTGACAAAACTTTAATAATAATGATAAACCTCATCCAATGTATTTATCATGCTTTCAGAAATTACATAATGACAGCAGGAAGCCAAAATGATTAATTAGCAAGACATTTAAAAGCCAAGCTTTTGTTTCCAAAAACAATTTAAATATGTTAACTAGAAAAATTCTCATTTCTGCCCATTTAAACATGGAAAAAATTTGCTAACAGTTTTTCAATCTTCAAAAAATTGTGAACAGGGTTTAAACCAATCTGAACCAAATATAAAAATGGAAATTATAATATTACCATCAAATTTTATATTATTTTGTAAATTTTACTTACTTGATATTATCTTACTGTATAAAAATCAATTTTAAAATATTGTTCATTTTATCATTAGCTTATCCTTTTTAAATTTATGTAGGTTTTGTATTTTACATAATAGATTAATATAGTAGTCTATGTATATGCGTTGTCAAACTCAAACAGAAACATATCTTTCCATAAGCCACAAATTAACGTTATCTATATTTTACTGTATTTTTACTTATTTTGCTAAACATTTCCAAATTACATTTTAATCTGGTTCAGGTCAAACTCTGGGAGGGTTGTGGGTCTCATGTTGAAAACCTCTGATATATATACTATATAAATAAATAGACATATATTGGAGGTCCATGGTCCTCCAAAAGCTGCTTAATAATGACCATCATTAAACATTTAGTGATGGGATATATGTGAGTGGTTCGTCCTTCATTCTTGAAGAGGACCATGCCATCAGAAAGACATTGCCATGACTTGAAAGTGAATTGGATGGGCATTCCTGGTGTGGTTCACACCCAGTTCCTGGCCTTCTTCCTCCCCTCCCCACCCCACCAGTGTTAGGTCCCAATGTTAATTAATCTCCTTTACCAGGAGGAAGTTTTTCTTTCTGTGTAATCTAAACCCTGCTTGCCTATTTAAACACATTCCTTCTACTTCTGCCCCTTCTGGGATGAAAAATTGCTTCTAAGTTACCCTCCTGCATATGATTCTCACCATGGTTGAAGGTAATTATTAAGCTGTCCTCAGCTGTCTTTTCTCTTGAGCAAAAATAGCCTGGCTCTTTTAACCTCTCCCAGAAATCCTGTCCTCCAATCCTTTAACAGTGGGGCTATGTCCTTCTCTTCTTTACTCTAAGATGGAGGACACTCTAATTAGACACAACAATTGAAGAGTCTCACTGGGGCTGGTTCTAGCAAAAGGATACCCAATTCTGGTCTAGAATAAATTGGACTTGATCAAGGTCACATATCTGGTTGATTGGCAGAGTAAAGACTGTATCCTAGATCTTCTGATTCCCCACTCTTGTGTCATTGTGTTCCATCACAATGCCTCCCCCAGAGGTCCCTGGTGGGAATCCTGCTCAAATCAGGGTCCCAGGGAATTGGCTTTGGCTCTTTAAAGTTATCTGTAAAAGATAATAAGCATGCCATAGTGGATATCATGAAGGACTTGGAGTAAGGGACCTGAATTCAAATCCAGTCTCTGACACAAACCAAGTCACCATAGGTAAGTCATGTAACTTCTCTGAACCTTGGTTTTCTCATCTTATAAATGATGGCAATGGTACCTTTAGCACCTCCTTGCAGACCTGCTCCACCCACTGCTTATAGGACATCTCCAAATAGTTGTCCTCTGGTTGTCTCAAATTCAACACATCTAAAGCTGAACTAATTTTTTCTCACTCACTCCCAAATCCAACCCTCTTCCAAACTCCTTTATTTCTAGGGCAACAATATCTTTCAAGTTACCCAAGTTCAGAATCTTAAAGTCGGAGCCAGTGAGTTGCCAAGTCTCCCCAGTTCTACTTCCACAAATCCCTGGAATCCCCTTCTCTTTCCTCACATAGCCTCTACCCCAATTCAGACTCTTATCACCTCCCACCTGGACCTTCCAACAACCTCCTATTTGGTTTCCTGGCTCACATTCACCTCTGCAGTCCTTCCTCCACACAACTGCCCAAAGTGATATTGTCTGACCGTGACACTGCCTTGCTCACTTCTACCTCCTAGAATCCCAGGCATTCCACAAAATTCAGCTCAAGTAACAATTCCTACATGATGCCTTGTCTGATCCCCCCAGCTGCTAGTGTCTGACCTCTCCTCCCACCCCGAATGACCATGTATTATATACATTTGCTTTTATCTATACCTGTACAGCTACATTTCACGGCGGATAGAGTGTTGAGCTTGGGATCAGGAAGAATCATCTTCATGAGTTCAAATCTGGCCTCAGATACTTACTAGGTCTATGATCCTGGGCAAGTCACTTCTCTTTGCCCCAGTTTCCTCACTTGCAAAATAAACTGGAGAAGGAAATGGCAAGCCACTCCAACATCTTTGCCAAGAAAACCCCCAGATGGGTCACAAGGAGTCAAACAAAACTGAAACAATTAAACAGTGACAATAGCAAAACACCTTACTAAAGGAGACCCAAAAAATGTTAAAGAAAATAAGAATGTAGAGAAATATTTATGTCCAAAATGTCACTTAACTTCTCTCAGCCTCAGTTTCCCCAACTGTAAAATGGGGATAATAGTAGCATCTACCTTCCAGGGGTATTGTAAGGATCAAATGAGGTAATATCTGTAAAGCATTTTGCAAACTTTCAAGGTTATATAAAGGTTAGCTATTATTATTAGTAACTGATGGTGGAGCTCAGACCTAGAAGTATAGAGAGAGGCAAGGCGGCAGGAGAGCGGCCCAAGCGCTACTCTGGAACCTAATTTCCCCAAAGTGATGAGGAATGCATTTCCACCCTTTCTCCACTAATATATTTCAAACAGCCTTGGAAAATAGTGAATTTCTTTCACTGGCAGTTTTCAAGCCAATGCTGGGTGATCACTGGTCTTCTATCTTGCATAGAAAATTTATAAATGCTAGAAATTATTATTGTTATCAATAGAGTTGGAATAGGCATCAGTTGGGTCCAACGCTGAATGATCAAGGCCGAGGAGAGTCTCTTCAAACAGGAGTTGCCTAACCACAAGGTATGTTATAGGCTATTTTGTAAGTGGGGATAGGAAACAAGGACCATTTCAGAATCACAGAATTAGAGAATTTTGGAGTCAAAAGGGACCTCAGTGGCCATCGAGCTCAATCTGTACCTAAACAAAAATTTCCTATGCAAGATAGAAGACCAGTGATCATGAGATAACATGTAAAATACCCTGCCCTCAAGGGGTTTATACTCTAAAACATAATAAGAGATGGCATTTCTATGGAGCTTTAAGGATTACAAAGACTTTTATAAAAATTAACTCTTTCGAACTTAACAACAAAGGATGGCAACAGAGAAATCATTATAGAGGAAGCATGGTATTAGACAGCATGTCCAGGAGACAGTGGGATCGACTTCGAGCCAGAAAAACTTTGGTTAAAATTCCATCTCTGATACTTAATAGCCATGAGATCTTGGGCAAGTCATTTAACTTTTCTGAGCCTCAGGTTCTTCATTTGTTAAAATGAGAGGGTTGAACTCAAGGACTTCTAATATTCCTTCCAGTTCTAAGATTTCTATTTTATAAAAGAGCAACTATTAGGTTGAGGGCAGTCAGGTAACTCAGTGGACAGTTCTGGGTCAGAAGTCAGGAAGCCCTAATTCAAATGCAGCCTCATACTCTTAGTACTTGTGTGATTCTGGGCAAGTCACTTAACCCTATTTGCCTCAGTTTCCTCATCTGTAAAATGAGCTGGAGAAAGAAATGGTGAGCCACTCACTTCAGCATCTTTGCCAAGAAAATCCCCTAGACAGTAGGATCCACAGGGTCAGGGAGAGTCGGAGATGACAGAACAACCGTCACATCAGCTCATTCTCCAGATTGTTCCTCTTCCTAACAACCAACTTGCCCGCCTAAGGATGCCCTCATGAGGAGTCCGTTCTCATGATGGGGGACTCCCTGGCCAGGATTGCCATTTTATTAGGGCCCCCAGTTATGTTTGCTTCATTCCCAGCTTCCATCACTCTGCCTCCTCACCAGCAACCATGTCCCATCTTTCAGCCTCCTTTACATCCTGTCTTCCCCAATTGGCATAAAAGCCCCTGGACAGAAGGGACCATCTTATTTCTTATGTCTATATTCCCCTATCTCAGCCCAGAGCCTGGCACATGGTAAGTGCTTTCTCTACCCATCCAGTCTTAGAGAGTTAGCCAGGCCACTGAGAAGTTGTGACTCACTCAAAAGTCATACAGTTAGTTTGTAAGGGTACCTAACATTGCGCAGGGTGCAATAGAGAAGACAATACCATGAAGAAAGTTAATCCCAAGCTTTCCAAAAGATTATAGGCTAGTTGGGGACATAAATATAAGTGGAGGAGTAGCAATAATAAGGAATAATTGAAAACCAAATTTCCATAGCACTTTCTGATTTGTATAATGCTTTCCTCCCAAAAGCAGTCTTTTGAAACAAGTATGGGGCGGGGGAGAGGGCAGATTTCCATTGGAACATTAGACTTAAATTGTACCTTGTTCATCATTAGGTTCAAGACCTTTGCCTTTGTCCCACTGAGGGAGGAAAGCGGGACCCAGAAGGTTACAGTCAGTCAATGGTGGAGACCAAACGTCACGTCTCCCCTTTCCCAGGTGGAAAGGCAGCAGGGTGTGATGGAAAGGGCATTGAATTCTTTAACCTTTCTGAGTCCTATTTTCCTCTTCTGTAGAATTAAGAAATCAGCTCTAACATTCTCTATTCTGTGGTGCTACAGGAGTTCAGAGAAGAGAAGAGATCAATGTAGCCTGAAGAATTCTAGGAAGACTTCATGACAAAGATCAATTGATTAATCTATAAAAATTTATTAAATTCCTACTATGCATCAGACACTGTATTAAGAGACAAAAGACTGTAACTTCCTTTCCTCAAGGAGATTGCAATCTTGAGGAAGGAAATACTAAATTTTAATTAGCTGCCTAGGTTCCTAAAAGTGGACAATACTTCCCCCCAGGGGTGGTGGAATGGTCCAGAGAGGCACTGGTAGCCTTAGGTGCAATTGAGGGGACTTTAAATAAAAATAAGGAATGGTGGAAGCATAAGGAAAGATAGAAGAGAATTTTGAAAAACTATTAGTACATATTTCAGCTGTCGTGTAACAGAGTTAAAGTCAGTGATTATTTTCCAAATAAATACACAAAATGCAAATTATAACCTATCAGGGGTCAAGTACAATGGCAGGTCTTAACAAGCAAGTGTTGGCAGGTGAGTGTGGCCCACACTGTTGGGGAGTCCAGCATGCATTGGCAGGAAAATGTGCATCTAATGATTTTTTTATAATATAGTACAATATATGGTTAAATGATGCAGTCTTTCATCACCAAAATTTCAATGCAGGTAAAAATTCACAAATTTACAATAAGTTATTAAATTTAAGATGCATCATTTTTAAAAAATTACATTTTTGAAATGATGCAAATTTTTTTAATAAAACCATTAAAGGGTTAAAGAAAGTAGATTTTGGGGTGGGCACTGAGTAATTTTTTTAAAGGGAGCAGTAAGCCAAATAAGTTTGGGAACCTCTGAATTAGAGGTCAGTGGGGATGGATAGTGTGCCAGCCCTAGGGTCAAGAAGATCTGAGTTTGAATTTGATCTTAGACACCTATTAACTGTGTGACCCTGGGCAAGTCACTTAATCTTGTTTGCCTCAATTTCCTCATCTGTAAAATTAACTGGAGAAGGAAAAGGCAAAGCATTCCAGTGTCTGCCAAGAAAACCCAAATGGGACTGTGTCAGACACAACTGAAATGACCAAATAACAACTACACACACACACACACACACACACACACACACACACACACACACACACGCACATACACACACTTATGGGAGGGGAATAGCAGTTGGAGGAATCAGGAGAGGTTTCATGCAGAAGATGGTGCCTGAGCTGCATCTTAAAGAGAAGGCATCTATGAGGCAGAGGTAAGGAGGAAGTACATTCCAGGCAAGCAGAGGAATCATCCTCATCTCTTCCCCCTCCAGAGTCTTCTGGACTCTGATCTTTGCCATATCTTTCCTGGAAGCAGGCCTTCACAGCACCTCTGGACTATGCACCCCCTGTGACACTGCACATGTGCCCTGCTGCATCCATCCTGACTTTCCACCCCCCATTAGAATGTGAGATCCTTGAGGACAGGTACCATTTTACTTGCTTGTATCTGTACTGCCAGCACTTGGTACAAAGCTTTGCACAAAGTAGCACTCAACAAACACTTTTTCTCTTCATTAGTACATTTCTAGCTTGGTCTATTGTAAAGAACACTAGATTTGGAGGCAGAAGGTGGGGTTTCAAATCCCAGCTCTGCCTCCACCCATCAGTGTGACCTTGGGTAAGTCACAGAATTACCAAGTTGGGAGGAGGCTTATTGGCCAACTTCCCAACCAATAAAGGAATTCCCTCCATAGCCATGACAGATGAATGCAATCTCTGAGCTACCCCCAGCAGCCTCCATTTCCCTGGGATCAGGGCCCTTTATAAGACCATATGTGAAAACCATCAACTATTCCCCCACCCCCAACCCCCAACCTCCTTTCTCAAAAAAATGCATTTACTTTGTCCAAGCCCTGAGCAGCTCCTACTCTGGGATGGTTAGATAAGGTAGTAGAGGTGAAAATTAAAACAAGGAATCTTTATCAGATAAGAGCCCTATTTGTCAGGTATTATTGTTCTGTGTCTTTCTAGAGTAGTAGACCTCACTCGATAGGACCTGGCTGCTGGCAGGCAGAGCTCAGGCCTGAGTCACTCTGGAAGGCAGTGGATTCATGCTCCATCTGCTCTGGGGGTAGCGCCTGCCAAGGCTGACAGCTGGCACCATGACACCATCTCTCAACCCCAAACCCCCTGCTCCCCCTCCTGTTCTGAGTATCAGAAACAAGGCCTGCCTCAATGATCTGTGTAGAGCCTCACCTTTCCCAAGCCTGGAAAAGAATAGAAAGTAGTCCCTTCCCAACACTAGGAAATAGTCACCTCTCAATTATCCACACTAATCGAGGGGTTTCCGAAAAAGGACCATGCAAAGAGACATGGAATGGTAGGAGGCCATCAAGCCCAACCCCCTTGTTTCATAGTTGAGGACACAAAGTCCAAGGGGGTTAAGTGACTTACCCAAGGTCAGACAGGTCATTATTAAGTAGTAGAGGTCCAGAGCAAGTACCTTTTCTATAGAACCAAGAGAATTTGGTTTGTATATTGTAACCCATCCAGATGTCCTTCCCAAAGTGCTTCTCATTTGACTTCACTTAGGGCTGATCCTTTTTGTACCTTTCATTTTTTCCTTTCTTTCCTCTTCTTTCCCAAAAGAAGAACATATACTGGCTGATCTTTGGCCACAAACTGCCCATTTTAACCTCGTCGGGCCAGAGAATTTCATGGCCCCTCCCAGTTCCCTCTGCTGATTTCTCTTAACATACCCATCTCCTCTCTGGCTCCACCATTCCTCTTTGGACATTTCCTAGGTTGAATCCACCCCAGCCCTAGCATCTTAAAGTCAGGTGGGATCATCTAGTCATAGGTTCCTAAAATGGGTAATAACACCCTCTGCGGGGCACTGGAACCAGCCAGGGGGGCAGTAGTAGCTTCAGGTGCAATTGGGGGTGGACTAATAAAAATAAAGGGGCAGTGGAAACATAAGAAAGGAAGAGAAGAGAAGAAAATTTTGAAAAACCATTCCTACATGTTTCATCTGTTGTATAAGAGTTAAAGTCATAGTGATGACATTATTTTCCAAATAAAAAGATAAAATATGTTATAACCGATCAGTGATCAAGTCTGCTGACAAATCTGAACAAGCAAGTGTTGGCAGGTGAGCATATCGCCTATCGTCAGGAGGTACAGCATGCATCAGCAGGAATGTGTGCATATAATGACATGTGCACAAGAGAATACTATACAGTTACATGATACAATAGTGCATCATCAAAATTTCAATGCAGGTAAAAACCCAAAAGTTTACAATAAATTATTAAATATAAGATGTGTTGCTTTTTTAAAAAAATTGTTTTTTAAATGAGGCAAATTAAAAAAAGTTAAAGGGTTAAAGAAAGTAGATTTCCAGGAAGGGGGTGGTACTGAGGATACTTTTCTTTGAAAAGGGGAGAGTAGGCTAAATAAGTTTGGGAAACTCTGATTTAATCCAATCCTTCCATTTTCCAGATGAGGAAATTGAGGCCCAGAGAGGAGAATTGACTTACCCAAGATCACACAGTTAATAAGAGCGAGTTGAGATTCTAAGAACACAAGTCAATTTCTGAACAATCCTGCAAACATTTATTAAGCCAAGCACTGTCCTACGCACTACAAAGATAAAAATAAAATCAGTCCTTCCCCCTCAAGGAGCTAACATTCTACTAAATGAGATAACAAAGTTATCTCTGGTTGCTTTTATTTAGCAAGGGATACAGCATGATCTTAACATACACAGTGGAAATATCTAATTGGAAGAAAGACCCGAAGACTTGGGAATCCAGGAGAGACCTAGGTTTGACTTTTGACTCAAAACTCCTCATCTCCTAAGCCTTGGTTTATTCCATTATAGAGGAACATAGCCTCAGAGCTGGAAGGAATCAGTTCATCTCTTACAGCGGCAGCAATGCCAAGGAAGGCACAAAAACCTACGCTTCTTCCTGCTCTCCAGTCTGACTTGGGTTCTATGCAGTTGTGCCCACAATAAGCAAAGCCATGCTACTGCAGTGATCTCTCTGACTCCACAGGTAGCTAGATGGTGCAATGGATAGGAAAATGGGCCTAGAGTCAGGAAGACCTAAGTTCAAACCCTTCCTCAGACACTTCAGAGCTATGTGGCCCTGAGCAAGTCATTTGATCTCTATCTGCCTCAGTTTCCTCATCTACCAAATAAGGATATCACCCATCTCCCAGGGTTGTTTTGAGAAGCAGATGAGATCCTGTGCTTCAAGAGCTTTGTAAACCTTGAAGCACAGTGTCCTAAAAATTTTAGTGTAATTTTTAACATTAGTAACTCAAAACTTCCCTATGACTTCTGGGATACCCTGTAAATGCTGCTAGTTAATATTACCTTTATCTTCATCAGGAGTGACTCGGGAGACAGGTTTTCGTGAGGAACCACAGGATTTTATGGGATTCAGGCTCATTATCTCCTCCCAGAGACCAAGTGGGTTCTGAACAAAGAATTCTCCACTTATAAAGAACATTATGATATCTGCTAAATACATTCCATTGTATCCCAGACTTTCAACAGCATTCACACAATGTGGGCCTCTCTTGCTCTCCTGTCTCCACCATTCAGCCTCATAATTACCTAAGCTTGTTACCTGCTGTGGTTCAATCTAAAGTTGCTTCAATTCTGAAAGGAAGAGAGTGGCATTAAGAGTCTTAACCCCCCAAGATTCCTTCATCAGGTCATTCTTTGAAATGCAGGTGGATTCTCTGCAGCCTCTTGGTCTGTTTCTGTGATTCTCTTACTGAATTTTTCCACTGACCCCTAGAACTATGTGCCTTTGGGAACAAGAATTCATAGGAAGTATTTCAACGTTTTCATTTTTCCATTCTCTTCTGTGTTCTCTCTCCAAAGAGATCTAGATCTTCCAAATCAATTCAACAAGCATTTATTAAGTGTTGGAGGATATGGCTCTGGGTGTTAGAGCTATAAAGACAAAACAACATAGCCTCTGCCCCTAAGCAGTTTACAATCTATGGATAGGTACAATATGAACAGAAATAACTTAATACAAGGTAATTTGAGATGAAAGGGACCAGTGAGGAGACCCAGGAAAGGTTCACAGTAAGGGTAGGACCTGAGCTTCTGAGAGGGATATGAGGATGAAATGCCTTCTGGAAAAGGAAATGACCCTTGCAAATTATGTTGTCCTTCATTCTTGAAGTGAAAAAAAATGATATCATTATGTTGGGGTCAAAGGAGAGTGTGTTCAACTGCGGCTAATCAGACCAAGACAAGCTCGGAAGACTCTACAGCAGCCTTCTGGTGAGGGAAATGACCCTTGCAAATGTATATAAGTGAAAGATGGAATGTACAGTTCAAATCTTGTCATTTCTAACTTTACACCATCTCTGAGAAGTTTTTCTCTCCATTTACCCAACTAAATTCAGAATTTTATCACTTCTTGTTAAATTATGGCAATAGCTTCCTAATTTATCTCTCTGCCTCAATTCTCTCCCCAGTATCCCCTCTACAGAGCTACCACAATGATTTCCCCAAAGTGTAGGTCTGACTAAGTCACCCTCCCCCTCAGTAAACTCCAGTGTCATTTAAAGTCTTTCCCAAGCAGGCTACTTAAACGTTATTCCCCTCCATATTCTCTATAAGCTACCATTCCGGTCAGTTTGCTATCCTTCATACATAATGCTCCATCTCCCATCGCTATATTTTGACACTGCCTTCTCCAATTCTTAGAATGCTCTCCCACCACACTTCAGCCTCTTAGAATCCCAGGTTTCTTTCAAGATCTAGTTGTGGTTAAATCAAAAGTTACTTTAACTCTGCCTTCTATAGGAGGCCTTGCTTGGTTACCACCTCAGCCCCTTCAATTGCTAGCACATTCCACTCCCAGGGTTATCTTGTATTTTGTTTGCTTTTGTTTTGTATATACCAACATATGTACATGTTGCCTCCACTATTAGAATGTAATCTCCTTAAGGGCAGGCAATTTTGCTTTTGTTTTTATATCCTCAGCAAAATGCATGGTACATAGTAAGCACTTAGTAAGTGATTGTAGATTGATTGCTAGACTGATAGTGTAGGGTGACTGGGGATGCCAACCTGATCACAAGGAGTTGAGAAATGAGTGGGCAGTGAGGCAGCGAGTACAGACAATTTTTTCTGAGACTAGAAGGGAGAAGAGTCACAAGAAAGTAGCTACAAGAGATGTCAGGGATAAGAAACAATGTCTTAAGACTGGGAAAGACCTAAACTTAGGTGCAGGCAACTTTAGAAAGCAACAGAAAAAGGGAATGATCAATGGTGCAAGTTCTTGGAGGAGACGGATGAGAACAGGACTGAGGATAAAATGGGTGATTGGCTCTGATTAGAAGAATTCTCTTCCACTGCCCACCACTGATCAATACTTAGGGTTGGTATAAAGAGAATTTTTCCTAGAATGGGAGTTGTTCAAAAGTGGGATAGACTACCTAAAGTTTACTGGGTCTTGTGTCACTACAAGTCTTCCGGAACTGACATGGAGAGAGAACTTGGGTTCTCTCAGCTTAGAGCCTTCCTCCAGTCAGAAGAGTGTCAGATATGGCTCTTAGTGACTTAGAAATCCAACAGTCTACTCAAGGTCACAAACAATAAAGGTAGATTTCTAGAGATAAGAAAATTTCTTACTTGGGAACTCTGTTCTCAATAAGTCAGTCTACAACTCTGGTTCCTCTTAATATTGTGTTACAAGGCTTTCTGAGAAGGGAAATGTCTGCCATGAGTGAAAAGGAACAATATTCCAATCACTCCCAGGGGAATGTATTACAAATATTCCCTTAGAAGAAATGAGAATATCCATTACTGAGCACGAGGAAAGATGGGAACACCATAGTCAATATCCCCAAAGCCAATTTTTCACACAGAAGGAAAAATTACAATCTTCCAGTTCCCATCTCATATGGTATTATTATGAGATGAGGACACCTTAGGGTGTTTATTATAGTGTTCCAATTCACTGTCCATCAGCAAATCATTTCCCCTTTGCTGCGTGCCAATACCCGGTGCTAGGTATTGTGAGCAGCAAAGAAAGAATCAATAAAAATTCCACATCTCCAGGATATGCAGACACACAGTGGTCAGGGCCTGAGTGTGTGTGTGTGTGTGTGTGTGTGTGTGTGTGTGTATGTTCCTCCCTTCTTCCTTATTCTTGTTCTCTCCCTTCCTCCCTTTTTCCTTTCTTCTCCCTCCTTTCTCTCACTCTCTTCCTCTCTGCTCCTTTACCTCCTTTTCTCTCCCTCCCCCTTTCCTGCCTCTTTCTCCCTCTCTGCTTTTCCTGCCTCTTTATCTTTTTCCCTCCTCCCCTCTTCAAAGCCACCACCTATAGGAAGCCTTTTCTGATCCCTGTCCCCCCATAGCTGGCAGTGCTCTCTACCTCTTATAATCTGTTTGTATGTACATTGTATTTATCTAGATACATTCTGTATCCTCTCCCCTTAAAGACTATCTGGTCCAGCCTTGACATTGAACAGGTCAGAAAAATAAGACCCAGAGAGATGACTTGGTTTACCTAATTAGTGGCAGGCCTGGAATCCAAGTTCCCCACCTCTCAGTCCAAGACTTTTCTCACAACCCCACAGTCACTGTATTAAGACAATGGTAGCAAACCCTACTGGCAGGTAGGTCCCTCTGACCTCAGAGATCACATAGTCTAATTACATGTGATTGGGAATCCTCTCTACAGCATACCCAACAAGTAGTCAATTCCTGAAGACTTGACAAGACCCAATAACCTTTAGGTAGTCTTCTCCACTTTTGGACAGCTCCCCTTCTTGGGAAAATTCTCTTTACACTAATCCTAAATTTCTCTCTTTACAATGCCTACGTATTGCTCCTATTTCTGCCCTATGCAACCAAACAGAATAAAGCTCAATTCTTCCAAACACTTGAACAGAGCTACCATGTTTCTCCTAAGACATTTTGTCGAGAGCTGGAATAATAATTTCATTCATAATTTTCATTCATAATTTCATTTAGCAGGGGTGGGGAATGCTTCCCAAGGGGGAAATAGCCCCACCCTGCTATGTCACTCAGAGTCTTTAAAGTCTTCAGGGGTTTGGGGCAATGAGAGGTTAAGTGATTTGCCCAAGATCACAGAGCCAATAAACATCAGAAATGGGGCTTGAACCTAGATCTTCATAATTCTGAGACTGGCATCGATCCACCATCCCCATCAAGCCTTTTCTCCAGGCTCCTCCAACCAATCTTCACCTAAAATGATCTTAAGATCCTTCATGGCCACTTTTGTCTTATCAGGAATGTGTGGTGAATGGGGACACCTTCGAATGTGGACTGATGTCATTCTTAAAATGTAGCACCTGGAGTTGAGCACCTTATTCCCGATATGGTCTGACCACATGGTAGGGCAGCATACGGGAATACTAGGATCTCCCTTGTTTTACACACTGTGCCTTTCAAGGCAGCAACATGAGAGTTGGCCAGTTGTGCAATTTTTCCATATTGTCACTTCCTCCACTCAGTGCAGGTGTCCAATGCCCTCTTTGTTCCTTTTATTTTCCCCGATGTACCTTTCAAAAGGAATCTTTTTTCCTGAGATTTCTCATTGTCCCAAGCTCTATTTCTCAATATTATTCTTAAAGGCTCATAGCATGCTTTTGTATTCACTCTCCCATTCCTTGCCCTTGCTTCCACATATCTTTTTAAAAATTTAATTAGTTGGTAAGTTTTGTATTCATCATTTTCTCTTTAGATAACTCACACTTTTCTTCCTCTGTCAAAACTGTTTCTCTTTGCATCTTCAGAATTTCATTCTGGTCCTTCCTGGATAGAATACCCCTTTAAGATTTTACTCTATAAAAGCCTACCTATCATTTCTCTGAACTCTTTGAAATCTATGCGACCAAAATCTAGTGTATATTTCAAAATATGCTCAGTTTCCATTCACTTCTCTGTCATGAATCATTCTCCTGCTCCACCAAGATTCTCATCACTTTTGCTTCAAGTAACCAGCTCTTCCTTATTGGTGAGAATCATGTCCAAAGTTGCAGCCAATCTCTTTGGTTCATTGACCTCTTAAAAGATGAAACTATCATTAAAGCAAGGCAGGAAAATGTTAGCTACTCTGATCTGCCATGTTGTAAGCAAAGAAAGAACTCCAAGAGGCATCTAAACCTGCCATCACTTATATCATGACCCTGTGTCAGCCTTGTGGTTCATTTTTCAAATTCTCCAGCTATTTCCTTTTTTATCTAGGCAGTCTGTACACTGCCACAACTATCGCCCGGTGTTTCTGTTTCTATAGATCTTCACCCAAATGCTCACCCCAATGCATCACCCCAAGATTTCATCAGATGTTTGTTATCTCCTTTATACTGCACACAGGGCTAATTCTCTAACTCCACTTTAACTGTCTTCTTCCTTTTCTCTAACAGAATGTAAAATCATTGAGAGCATATTGTGTTGAATTGCTGCTTTTGTCTCCCCAGAGCTTTAACAAAAATGCTTGGCAGAATTAGATTTCAAGGAAATACTATTCTAGAGTCTTATTCCGATTGTAGGTTCCATCCCACTGGGTTTCAGTAATACTAAGATGTTGTATTGACGTCACGAGTTTCAATCTGCTCATTATCCATGTCTTGGGGTGTGTAGGTGGCACAGTAGATAGGGTTCCAGATGTGAAGTCAGGAAAGACTCATCTTCCCAAGTTCAAATCTCATCTCAAATTTACTGCAACAACTGAACAACCATAAAATCCATACTTCCTACACTTGCATATATAGACAACGGAGGCTGAATGGTTTATTTGCTGTTGTTGATTCATTTTAGTTATGTCCAGCTCTTTGTGACCCCATTTGGGGTTTTCTTGGCAAAGATACTGGAGTGCTTTGCCATTTCCTTCTCCAGCCCATTTTATAGATGAGGAAACTGAGGCAAACAGAGTTAAGTGACTTGGGTCATACAACTACTAAGTGTCTGAGGCTAGATTTCAACTCAGGGAGATGTGCTTTTTAAACTTTAAAGTCATATATTATAGCATTATTATTATAACTGCCATCTCCCAAACAGTCTCTGATTTAGAATGGGGAGAGAAGAATCTGGAGCAAAACTTACTTCACTAAAAGCAAAGCATGAGCAGATCCTTTCTGAATATTTTCTTAGAGGGAAAAAAGTGACATTGAAGCTGTAGCTTTCACTACCTGGTCAGTGTGAGAGTGTTGATCAATAGTATTAACCATAACCGTTATTATTTATAAAATGCTTTAAAGCTGGCAAAGTTCTTTATGAATATTATTTCATTTTATCCTCATAATAGCCCTGGGAGACAGATGCTATTATTATCCTCACTACACATATGAAGGAACTGAGCCAGAAAAGTGACTTGCCCAGGGTCATAGAGCTAGTAAATGTCTGAGGTGGCATTTGAACTCCTGTCTTCCTGACTCCAGGTCCACCCCTCTATTGTTTTTGTTGTTTGGTCATTCAACCATTTCTGCCTTTGTCTGTGAGATCTTCTTGGCAAAGACACTGGAGTGGTCTGTCATTTGGTTCTCCAGTGTGTTCCCATTCAACATTCTATCCATTGTGGCAACTAACTAGCTGTCTATTAATGATCAGGAGGAGGGGGAATGAAATGAGTAATGAAGGTAAATGTATGCCGGAGTATAGCTTGTGGTGTGGGACTAAGAAGGGGGGGGGGGGGAAATGGGGGAGTGGGGAGGCACAAGGTAAAAATCTCCCTCTCTTTCTCTCTCTCCCTTTCTCCCTCTCCCTCCCTCCCTCTCTCTTATTCTCTCTCTTATTCTCTCTCTCTCTCTCTCTCTCTCTCTCTCTCTCTCTCTCTCTCTCTCTCTCTCTCTCTCTCTCTCCCCTCCCCCCCCCTCTCTTTCTCTCTCCTTCTCTCTCTCTGTTAGACACACACATACACACACACACTCCAAACTTGACACAGCTCTGTTAGCTTACAAAAGCTAAAAGAGTAGTGTAACTAGTCAATAATTAAATAAATGTTTATAAACTTTCACCTAATTTCACAATTCCCAAGACTTACACACTGGCAACCATCTGTGTGATACTATTTCAGAGCCCTCCTCCACTCCATCCAAGGTGGCTCCCAAACACTAAGTTTCTTTGTTTTCCTTTTATTCTACTGAACTTACCATTAGACATTTATTCCCATGGAGGAAAGGCTTTGCTTTTTTAAAGATTCCTCCTTTGTAAGACAGGGGTAATCATAGTCCCTGCCACCATCTTGGGAAGACAAAATAAGATTATATGTAGAGAGCTTTGAAAACTTTAAAGTGCTATAGAAATGTTAATTACTACCTGTTAGCAACGGAAATGTCCCCAGGAGGATCAACATGAGAAATGGGTTTAATAACTCAGTGGGAATTAGTTTTATTAGACATCTTTACCCAGGTGAGAATGAATATTTGTATTTGGGGGTGAAATTTGGGAGAATAAATCTACTGAGAATGATGCCCAAGTAAAGTAGGCTGTCCAGTGTGGGGTTCTGGGACAATAGAGAAGGATATGAGGATAATGGGCACCCAGGGGATTGTAACCAAGGAGCCCCCAAAAATGGAAGAGAAAATATATAAAGGGTCAGAGGATGAGGCCCATAGGCAAACTTGACCAACCTCAGTTTTGTCCATAATTGATCTGTCAAATAAGTGGTGGTGGTAGGAAAGGAGGAGGAGATAAAGATGAAGAAACACTTTACAGAGATAGTATCCCAAAAGTCTTGGTGCGGTTTTAAGCTTTACTAGCTTAGAACAGCACTGACTTTTCGGATAGCTTGTCTTATTTGATAGCACAGAATGGCACATCTAAGGACTCTATGGATTGTCTAGTCCCATCCCTTAATCTTATAGGAGGAACTTGCCCAGAGTCACACAGTAAATTAGCAGCAGATCTGATGCTAGAACCCAGGTCTCCCAACTTCTGGGTCCAGGATTCTGTCCTTTTTCTGGAACTCTAAAGATTTCTATCTGCCTTGCTTTTCTGCTAGAAGAAGAATTGCTCCATGGAGCAGACTGGAGGGAGAGATACAGGAGGCCCAATCAATATGAAGAATACAAATTAAAATTTCCTTCCATCGATCTGATAACCACAGCCAAAGCTCTGCCATTATCGTCTCTGCCCAGTGACAGTCTTAATGACTGGCTGCTGAGCAATTGGACACAGAGGTCTAGCTTGTGGCAGGAGGCACAAGGCTGCCACTCAATTGCTCGTTCTAAAATGAATGTTCTTGGCCAGCTTGGTCTGTAAGGATCATAATTGACATCTACAGAGCACTTGGAAGTTGGCAAATTACGTTGTTATCCACATTACCTCTCTTAAGTCTCCCAACTCTGCAAGGTAAGTCATACAGGTACTACAACTCCCATTTCACAGATGAAGAAACAAACTGAGAGAGATTAAGTTGTTGGCTTATAATCGTATGGCTAATAGATGGCAGATCTAGGATCTGAACCCAGATCTTTCTGACTCCAAGTCTAGCACTCTAGATAAACTCAGTTTGTCTGTAAAATGAAGAGGCTGTACTCAATGACCCCTAAGATATTCCCAGCTCTAAATCTATGTTCTTACAATCTATAACCACATAATAGGTGACCACTTACTTGATGTGATTTCTGGGGCAGCAGGAAAATCCGCTCCTTTCTCGAAAACACCCCATGCCTGGAATTCTACCGTGACCCTGTCATTTCTTTGGAATGAACATTGATTGTCCTCTTCTGATTTTCTTAAAATTCAAGTACTCCTGAGAATGATCAATATCAAATCCCTCACACCCTAACATGAATGAGATTATCTGATGATTCTACTTTTTGAGTGACCGGAGAGACCAGCTTGATAGCACTGGGTGCCCATGAGCAAGGGATCCCCATCTAGACAGCAAGTTCATGCTGAGGACATAACAGAACTTCAACAGACATTTGCATCCCCTCGTTATCTGGCTGAGGATATTGTATTCCCTAAATAGACATTTATTAATGAATAAAGGGGAGAACACAAAGGACTTGACCTCCTTCACAAGACTAGTCCAGCTAATCAGATGGGCTCTGGAAAAATACGGACAGTTCTGTCTGTTTTAAAACTCCGTGTTTTCTAATTTATGGCCCAAAAGAGGTTTGTAAGAGGCCTTTTTGTTTTCATTTCTCCTTCCATTTAATCTGGATCATCTGTAGCTATTTCCTCTTTATTTCGAAGCAGAATATCATAAAGACATAGGAACTGTCATGTTGGGTCAGCCTCATTCAACTTACCTTTACCATGCTACTATGGGCAGGACACTATGATAGACATGGGGGAATGGGGTATACAGTGATATTCAACTAATACTTTCTAGCATTTAATAATAATTATATCCCATTTATGCTCATCTCACTTTAAAGTTTATTAAGCTATGTAATTATTCTATGTAACGGAGGACTGGCCAATGTAGGCTGAGTCAGAACACGAGCAGATTGATCTTCCTGGTAGTTATAGAGAGCATTCACAACACTCCTGCCCTGGTGTCAGCCCCACAAATGGAACTTTGGTGGTTCTCTCATCTAGTCTTCATCCCATGTTGTACCTCCTACTCTATATAGCACTAAGTTTGTCGGATCTACCTGGATGGTTTCCTCCCTCCCTTTATCCTCCCATCAGCTAGATTTGCAAGATTCCAGAAGAATATATGTTTATAGACCCTTGTTAGGTATACTCTATCCCTGGGCATGAACTGATCATTTCAATATTTAAAGAATAGATTCTAGCAAGTAAAAGTGGTCAGAGATAACCCCAAAGATTAGAAAAATCACTGTGACTGCTGGATCATATACTGCCAGTTACCAGGCAAGGAAATCAGCAAAGAATTTAGACTCAGTGACCTCAAAGGTCTCTTCCACCATGAACATAATTGAGAAAGAAATAAGAGACTCTGCCAAATGGGGCTAAAAAGACAGTAGGACATACTCAATACAAAATGGCAAAGTGGGAAAAGGGGAAGGGTTTAAAGTCAGAATATCTGGATTTGACTTGTACCTCTGCTATAGGTATAGCTCAGGCTAAGTCACAGTCTCTCTGGGGCTCAGCTTACTCATCAGTAAAATGGGCAAGGGTTGAACTAAGTCTCTTAGAGACATGCCCCCCCTTTCTACACATATCCTTAGATTGCCTTTTTGTAATATCTTTTCCTATTTTAAGGTTATATAGGATGTCCATTTTAACATTTTTTTACTTAGATAAACTTGTTAGGGGGCAATTGTGCACCTGTGAATGTTCATTAGTCCTGCTGTCCCCAGAATGCTAAGGGAGTGTGGGAAAGGGAATTATATTTCTAAAGGAAATGACAAATCATTAAATATAACAATGTGTTTCATAAAATTGCCTCCAAATACCAACCATTTCCACCTCCCACAAAAAATAAAAATGTTACTTTGTCCTCACTAGCAAAGTGATGGACATCACCAAACATTTAGAAGTCAGCCCACCACATGCTTAAAGTGAAATAAATCTTCAGCTTCTTCCTACCTTCCTTCCAAGAATCCTTTCCAATAATTAGTCCCATTCCCACAATGCCTTGCTAGCTACACAAACTGACCGAAGTTATTGGCTGATAACAATAGACTATCGTCTAATAGAATATAAGCTTCTTGAGGTCATGGATTTTCTTTTGTCTTTGTAAACTGACTGCTTTGCACCTAGTTAGAAACTAAATAAATTCTTATCCAAGTGAATTGGATAAGAGTTCATTACTTCTCTTGAGACGATATTTTCCTTAAAAGTCTTTTGCTGTTGTTGAGGCAATCAAGGTTAAGTGACTTGCTCAGGGTCACATAGCTAGTGAGCATCAGAGGCCACATTTGAACTCAAGTCCAACTGACTCCAGAACTGGTGCTCTATCTACTGTAAAAACTAACTGCCCCCCTTAAAAATCTTTAAGATTCAAAGAATGACAAGAATTTCAAGTAAATGGAGGGAGAATAAAAGGCCAGAGGGGAAATACTTTAGGGCAAAGGCTCATACCTGGTGCCCCTTGATCACACAAAGAATCTAGCCTTTATCTAGGCTCAGAATATTTTTCTAGGGTCTCACCGGTGCATCCTCAGTTCATTAAATTGCTACAAATCATTTTAATTAACAAGTAACACTTATTTAAGAAAGGTTTATCTTTCCATACCTTGGAGTTGAGGAGACAATAGAGAATCACCATAGGCTCCTTAGGGAGACCATAAAAATGAAAGTTACTCAGTTCTCACCAGAACTTGATGATTTTTAATGTGGGCCCTCTGCCCACATTTTGGCAGAGGGCCCACATTGAAAACCATTAGGTTCTGGTGAAAGCTGAATATCTTGGATGACTTTGCCAATACTCTCTGAAGCTCTGGTTTCTCCTTCTGTAACAAGGGGAAGTAACACTGAATTTTGTTCTTTTACAACAGCTGCTCTAAGGATGACTTCTACATTTTTCTAAACATCAAGACTGCTGTCAATATTCATTTCTTCGGAGTTCCAGATGCTTCCTGTAGTGTGTTTGATTAGTAGTGTAGATGGAAGAACACTGAATTTGGTATCAGAGGATCTAGGTTTGAATTCTACCCCTGCTACTTGTTAACCACTTGGGTGAGCTTAGAAAAATCATTTCCCTCTATGAGCCACAACTTCTTATCTGGGAGTAAGGGGAGGAAGGCTGAGCTAGAAAACCTTTAGAGTCCCTTCTAATTCTGAATCTGATGACTCTATAATCCTAGACTCCAACTTTGGATGAACCACCATAATTGTAGTTATTTTTAGGAAATCTTCCCAGCAGGACAATATTCCTTCAAGCTCTCAACTCTTGAGGTGTCCATAGAGGTATGGGAGTTCCCTTCTCAAGCTAGAAGGTTCTTCATCCTTTGACTAGTAGGATCAGAAGTCATGTTCCCTGAAGATCAGGATGTTGTTTTGCCAAAAAAATGGGAAAATCAGATTGACAAAGACCATAGATTTAGAACTGGAAGAAACCTTGAAGGTCATTGGATCCATCTCTTTCATCTTACAAATGAGGAAACTGAGGCCAAGAGAGGCACAACTAAGAAATATTGGAGGCAATAGTTGAACACAGGCCTTCCTGACTGCAAGTCAAGCACTCTCTCCACTACACCAAGTTGATTTTGTGCTTCTCCCTCACCTCTCCAAATGCCATTGCCTTCTGGCCAGAAGCCTCCATGTAACTGCAGTTGAGCCAGTAGGACCAGAGATTGTAAATGACTAAGTTGTTATGGAAGAGCCTGGAAGAAGACTGTCTGTTCTATTGAGGACCAAAAGTCAATGCCTTCCTCAGTTGTGAATGAGAAATGTGTATGAACACAGTCAGGGACCAAATCAAGCTCTGGAAGGGATGCTAAAGGATTGGATCCTAAGTTACAAAACCTATTTTCTGACAACTCCATATCTCTCTGATATATTGTATAGTTGAGAGATGAACAATCCAGAGGAAGTAGAAATAGTCACCAAAATCCCAGAACATTAGCAGAAATTCACAGAGAAAGAAGAAAAGAAAATCTTTATTTTTCAACCATCCTACGCAGCAGCTGTCAGCAATCAAGCAGGCTTCTTCCAGTTCGCAATTTCCCATGAGTCCACAGAACTTTGAGGTCAAAACAAAACCAATCTAAGGAAGCAAAAAGGCTGCAAGAGTCATGGAAAGAGCACTGGTCCAGGAGACTGAGAGGATTCGGGTTCTAAAGTTGACTCTGTCATTTATTCCCTGGATAATCTTGACCAAGATATTTGCTTCTCTGTCATAAAAGCTTGTAAACAAATTATATATAATATATATACACACATATACACACATATATATATATATATACATATACACACACACACATATATAACACACACACAGCATTTTAAGGTTCACAAAGCCCTTTATGTGTGTTTGGTCCTCTCAGCAATCTGGAGATGGAGGCACAATTATTATCCCCATTTTACAGATGAAGAGACTAAGGCTGTGAGAGGTGGTGACTTGCCCAGGATCACATACCTAATAAGTGCCAGAGGTTAGGTTTAAAACTCTTCTCCCCTCCCCCAGCATTCTATTCACTAGGCTACTACCCCAATGATCTCTCAGACCCTCAGCTCTTGTGTAAAGATTACATTTGACATTCAGTTCAGTCAGTCAACAGGCATTTTTAAGTTCTCACGATGTTCTAGGCACAATAATAAGCACTGGGCATTTAAAAAAAAAGGCAAAAATCATGGCCTCTGCATGAATGTATTGTTGGTGAAGGTGTGAACTGGTCCAACCACTCTGGAGAGCAATTTGGAGCTATGCTCAAAGGACAATAAGATTTAGCCTTTGACTCCCAAAGAGGTAAAAAAAAAAAAGAAGAAGAAGAAGGAAAAGGGCTTATATGTACAAGAATATCAACAGCAGTTCTTTATGTGGTGGAAAAGAATTGGGAGATTGAAGAGATGCCCATCATTTGGGGAATGGCTGAACAAGTTGCAATATATGATCGTGAGGGGATATTATTGAGCTGTGATAAATGACAAATAGAATGCTCTCAGAAAAACCTGGAAAGACTTACATGAACTGGTGCAAAATGAAATGCGTAGAGCCAGGAACACAATAATAGCAGTATCAGGATAATTGTGAATGACTTAGCAATCCTCCACAATGCAAGGATTCAAAACTACTCCAAAGGACTCATGATGAAAACTACTATCCATTTCCAGAGAAAGAACTGTTGGAGACTGAATGCAAATCAAAGCATATTTTTAAAAAATTTCCTTATTTTCTTTGAGCTTTTCTTTTGGTTTGTGTTTTCTTTCACAACATGACAAATGTAGCAATATGTTCTGCATGACTGCAAATGCATAATCTATATTAAATTGCTTGCCTTCTCAAGGAAGGGTCAGAGAAGGGAGGGAGAGAATTTGGAACTCAATTTTTTAAAAACAGATATTAAAAATTGTTTTTACATGTAATTGGAAAATTTTTAAAATGTAAATAGTCATAGAGTGGTCCCTGCCCTCAGGGAGAATACATTCTAATGAAGGAGACAACATGTAAATAACTGGGTGCATATCAGATATAAAGAGTATATGAGGGTAAACTGAAAGGGGAAGGCATTAGCAGTTTTGGGGGAGAACCAGGAAGTATAAATGAAAACACATCTTGGAGTTAAGAATGGTGATTACATGTGGATAATGGGAGAGTTGGGTATGTGGGTGATAATGGGGTTGGTTGTGAGGGTAAATCCCATGCTAACACTTTCTTCCTCCAATCCCACAGCTGTAGGTCTTTGTAAGGACCTCTGCCTTCCCTTTTGCCTAATCACCTGTCACCTAATCATTCTTCACCTGTGCCGACTCCCCAACCTTATTCTGTGTAATTATTATGAACTACCAAAATAAAAAAACCCACAGAAATGTGTTGTTTTGAAATTTCCTTCTGCCAGTAGGAATCTGGTTTACTCCTTCCAAAGCTCCCCTGGTAAACAAATAAACAAAGAAAAGGAAACTCATCATCTTTAAAATACAAGATTAAAAAAAGATACAGTGTGGTGCAGTGGAAAGCATTCTGGATTTGGAACAGAGAACCTGGGTGCAAACCTTAGTTTCTTTACATGCTATTTGCATGACCTTGAGTAAATTGCTTAGCCTTTCTTTCCCAAAGCTCAGTAGGGTGGGTGGACTAGATAATATCTTAGATTCCTCAAAACTCTAAACCTATGATCTTATTATGATTCAAGAGATGTCCCTAAATCAGTCATTTCTTATTGATTCTAAAACCCAGAACTAGAAAATGCATACTGTCCTAAGTGTTCTCACTCCCCTAAATTGCTTAATTGGGGAAAACACAAAAGCCTATACTTACCCTTCAGATGCATGATTGAATTAGAAAACATTTCCATATGATCATGGTGTCCTACAACTTCTCCTAGGTAGCAAGAGTTAGGTAGGTGTTTTCCACCTGTGATCCACCTCCAGTCTGCTTGTGATCCAGGGACTACCCTAATCCACTTACTTTAATCCTTTTTTTCAGGGGCAGCTAGGATATGGTGAGGTGGCTAGAGCACTGGGCTTGGAAACAGGAAGACTCATCTTCCTGAGTTCAAATCTGGTCTCAGACACTTACTGGCCATGTGACCTTGGACAAGTCACTTAACCCTGTTTGCCTCAGCTCCTCATCAGTAAAATGAGCTAGAGAAGGAAATGGCAAAGCACCCCAGTACTTTTGCCAAGAAAACCCCAAAATGGGTTCATGGAGAGTTGGAAATGACTAGATGATAACAATACATTTATTTTATTAGGGGATGAAGTGAATGGAGGAAAAACTGGATATGGAGTCAGAGGACCTGGGTACTAATCTCAATTTCTACCACTAACTACTAAATGACTTTGAGAAAGTCATTTCTCCTCTGTGGGCCTCAGTTTTATCATCTGTAAAATAAGGGTATTGGACCAAATGATCTTTAAATGATCAATTCTGAATCTATAATCACAGGATGCTAAGAAAGAAAATGAGACCAGGGAGATACTGAGAAATTTTCTGCTCCCACTTGCTCCGCCAGCTGATGTTTATGAGACTGGCAAACTCCTGCAGATTGAAAAGACCCATGCTAATGGTGCCATGAAATGCCATCTCAGCAATCTTGGAGGCCTCATGCATTTTGGCAGGGTCAGGAATATATTCATTTTTCTTCCAAATCCTACCCTTGAGAATGCTGGCTTTATCAGTTTCCAACCAAACACATTTATAAATGAAGGTCCTCTCCCTACATGGGAAGCTGTCTGCTGATTGCAAAAGAGCTAGGAATCCTCTGTGACCAAGCTAATTCTCAATTTCTATTCCTCAAAATAGGGGAGCCTGAAGAACACTGACAAGGTGAAGCCAGCATTCCTCCTGTGCTTTTGGAGATGCTGGACAGCTCCCAATTCATAATAGAAATTCCAGCTCAGGGAAATTTCATTAGTGTTTTATACCTTTGAGGGGGTTTTCAGCTTTCCAAAGTCTCCTATGCAACATTCCCCACTCCCACCCCCACAGTGTGGAATATCTCAAACTGTTATCAGAAGAATATTGACAAGGTGAAGCCAGCATCCCTGTTGGGCTTTTAGGGATGTTGGACAGCTCCCAATCCATAATAGAAACCCCAGCTCAGGGAAATTCCATTAGTGTTTTATTCCTTTGAGGGAGTTTTCAGCTTTCTAGAGTCTCCTATGCAACATTCTCACTTTTGCCCCCACAGTGGGAAAGATCTCAAACTATTATAAGATTTTATATTCTCAGGGACTATCGAATCACCAAATGGGGGTATTAGGAGGGCTCTTAGAGGTCACCTCGTCCACCTCTGAACCCGAAGTTCAAATCTTTCATTAGCTTCTAAAGACTTGACATAATACAGTGGGACTAATCTTAGTTGTGAAGTCAGAGGACCATGATTCGAATTCCATCTCACTATTTGTCACAACCTCCCTGGGCCTCATTTTCCTTATCTGTAAAATGAGAGGGTTGCACAAAGTAGCCTCTGACTCTAGGTTTATGACACACAAAGAGCCTTCTGATTTTAGGTTTATGACACACTTGAAAAACTAGCCTCAGAATAACCCTAGGTTTGGGATTATGATACCCATTCTACAGAAAAGAAAACTGAGACTCAGGGAAGTTTAGTGAATCTTGTCAGACAGCTACCAAGAATCACAGAAAGGATTCAAATTAAGATCACTCCTGATCCCTTTCCCCTCTCTGTATATGTCTCTCCATTGTAAGAAAAATATTTTGTAAGTTGTAAAGCTTTATATACACATAAACTATTCTAAGGTCCCTTTGAGGCCTAACATTTTACAAAACTGTTTTTTTAAGTAGTGAATGGTATGGCAAACCTACTCATACCTAACCCAACCTACTGCTGCAGCTAATGCCTATTTAACTGCTGGGGTTGGGGAAGGGGAGAGGAGGAGACACTGTGTATATAGATATCATGTTGGATCTGGTGTCAGAAAAACCTAGATTTGGATCCTGCCTCTGACACTAGCCATATGGACCTGAACAAGTCATTTCACATCTCCAAGACTCAGTTTCTTCATCTGTAAAATAAATGAAGGCATTGGACTAGAAGAGACCTAATTAATGCCCTTCCTAGATCTAAATCTAGGGTCTTATTTTCTCTCTGTTCTACCTGAAGTAGGGCATCAACAGTTAGCCCCCTCTTCCTTTCATGTAAAGAGGGTCATGGAGACCACCTGCTTCTTTACCCAGCATCTGTGAAAGAACATTTCTTATCATGATTCTGTTTGAGAGCTCAAGCCTGGTACACAGACGCCAGAAATGGAGTCAATTACCTAAGTGCTGAGGACAACAGAAAGACGGAAAATGCCTTGAAGGGATGTTCCCATGCAGCTCAATACCAGATACCCCATTGATCAAGCTCCCAAAGGCAGCCTTGCTCTCTACAGGCAAAGTGTGGCCCTATCAGTCAGCTTTCCTCCAAGTCACAGGGCTTAGAAGACTACCAAAAGCCTTCCTCCACCCCAAAAGATGAGCACCACCATCCTCCCCATAGATGACTCCTTCCAAAACTCAGGTTTTCAAAAATGGGTGTAGCCTAGGAAGAAGAGGAAGAGGAGAAGAATGGAAGAAGGAAAAGGAGAAGAAGGGGAAGGAGGATGGAGGATGGAGAGGAAGAGGAGGAAGAATAAGGAGGATAAAGGGAGGAAAGAAAAGAGGAGAAGGAGAGGAAGAAGGGAAGAGAAGAAAAAGGAGGAAGAGGAAAAGAAGGAAAGGGGAGGAAGGGAAGGAGGAAAAAGAGAAGGAGGAGAAAAGGAAGAGGAGGGGAAAAGAGGAGGAAGAGGGGGAAGGAGAGAAGAAAAACTGAAGCAAGGAAAAAGTAGAGGAAAAGAAGGAGGATGAGGAGAAGAATAATCCAGGACTATGTCCTTGTTTCTCAGATTTATTTCTAGTGGTGGCCTATGTCCTTGTTTCTCAGATTTATTTCTAGTGGGTGGCCTATGTCCTTGTTTCTCAGATTTATTTCCAGTAGTGGCAGTGGACACAGCAAGGGATTTACAGCCAGTGGACCCGTGTCCATATCCCAGCTTCACCACTTACTACACCTGTAATGATGAACCAATTATTTCACCTTTCTGGGTGTCATGTAAAATAAGATTGTCTCTGAGATCCTATTCAGTTCTATATTTATGATCCTTTGACCTGGCTTCAGATACTGACTCTGATACTTACTTTTTGACAGTCTATCTCAGTTTCCTCATCATAAAACAGGATAATAATAACACCTACCTCTCAGGTTGTGATGAGATAATATTTGGAAAGTTCTTTACTAGCTTTAAAGCACAATATAAATGCTAGCTATTATTATTAAATAGCCTACCCAAACTGGCAGATAACAAAAGGCAAAGTGAGGATCTAAACCCACTGTCTTCTGTCTCCAAATCCATTGCCCTTTCACTACAATAAATGTTTATTGCCTGACCAAAGACCTCCCATTTATATGGCATTTGAAGGCTTGCAAAGTGTTTTACACGTTATCTCACTGGATCTTCAAAACAGCCCTGGGATGTGCTATTATTCCCATTCTCCTGATGAAGAAACAGAGGCTGGGAGAGGTTAAGTGACTGACCCAAGGTCATACAACTAGGAAGCATCTGTGTCAGATCTCTCTTAGTCCTATGAGCTAGCTAGCTTAGTCGTATTAGCATTTATTCCTATGCTGCTTAGCTGCCCATTATTTCATTTGATGCTTTTTTTATCCAGAGGCTAGCTATAAGAGGCACTGAAAGCAGGTCTAGATCTTCAACAGAGTCATCCTACTCCCAGCTTTACAGAAGTGACGGTGACCGAATCAAAGCAGAGGAACTCTGCTAGAGTTCATTCATTTTTAGTTTGGGTAGTGGTAGTTTATTGCCACCACCAGGGGGCAGCAGGAACATCCAAAAGGAAGTCATTAACATGTTCCATTATTCCTTTCAAAGCCGGGGCGGAACCACGTTGACAGGTATGACGACCATTAGGCAATATGTGGCCACTGGCTCAGCCCACCTAGATAAGGGCACATAAAATATGGGAACGATGAAGGGCCACAAAAAATAAACAGCATTTGGGGACAGTACAAGAAGGAATGATGGAGATAGCCAAAATGAGACAAGAAGAAACACCTAAGAGAACTGGATCTGTGACCAAAAAAATAAAGGGATGGAAAGAAACCATAGGGGCAGAGGTCATGACTCATGTCTCTTTGTAGCTCTTATAGTGCCTAGCAAGGTGCTTTGCCCGGGGTTAGATGGATGAGACCTGTTGCCTCCACTGCTGCTGGCAGGGTAATGAGGTAGAATTGGACAAAGAGGAAATACGCAGTTGACATCCTTTAAATTGCCTGTTCTGGGACAAAGCCCTAAATGTCCCACCCTAGTTATGGCTCTCAAAAGAAGCCTGCCCACCCAAAATGATCCTTTTCTTCCATATGCCATATTAACTGAGCCAAGAATGTCTGAAATGGTGCCAAGTCATTTCAAGAGTCATTGGCCTTCTCCCCTAAATCACTCATTTAAAAGACAGATATTCCTGGGAAGGGTAAGATTCTAAGCTACCAACAGATTATGACTGCATGTGCCAGATTGCTCTTCTCCCTTCCCAGAAGGTGCCTGTTAGAATGGGAAGGGGTAAAAGGTGACATGTAAGAGCTCTAGCAGGAGTGAAAAGTACATTATCACCAAAGGAGCTTGGGGGTTCCCTTTGCCATTCGGCTCTTGGCTACTTGTACAAAAAATAAACACCTTGGAAAGTACAATCAGGCAGATAAATCCCTACAGCAAAATTTTTACATGGTCTTCCATTTTGTCTTTTACTAGGATTTGCTACAACCAAGGTGCCATGTGCGTGCCTGTCAGTCTCTCTCCTGGTCCTCACCCACAGAGATGTGGCCAAGAAGCCCCGAATCCCTGTGAAACTCTCTAGGACAGCAAGGCAAGTAGACCCGGACTAATCCAACAACCCAAGGGAACCCTTCATTAGAGGGTGGGAAGGAAGTTGCTACAGGGAGAGAAAAGGACCCCCTGGTGAATTTCTATGTCCACAATGAAGCTCCCCCTGTTGAGCAATAATCCCTAGGCTGGGCCTTCGTACTAGAGCTGCACACAGCTTTTGGGTTCCCAGCTGCCGCTGTGTGGGCGGCTCAAACACAGGACGAACAATGCTTCATCCACATCACGCAGTTTCGAGTTGTCTCTCAGACAAGCCTCCCAGACAAGCAGGCACATATGCACACCAGGAGTATCTCTAAACACACAGAAACAGGAGGCCCTGCTTCTGTTGGGGAGGACACTGGTGACGACAATGCTCTGCGTTTGCACAAGAGATGTGTTCCTGAAAATCTCTAAGAAAGACTGTTTAAAAAAACTAAAATGAGGGGTGGAGGGAAGGAGACAAAATTCCACAGTTTGTGGAGCCTTGCTGAGAATCACTTTTCCAAAGGAACTAATCATTTTAGTAGTGAAAAAAAAATTCACTGATCTGCTTGAGGACAGATTTCTTAGAGCACCTTGAAAATGCCCTCAGGAAGGAACCTATTTATGGGGAAACACAACCTGTGAATGAGTGTTGAGATGCTACTCTAGAAATCCTAAGCCTCACTAGTGCCTTCCCTCTACCCCCAGAAGAATCCATATTCAAAAGATGTCACTAGTTTATATTATAAAGGTGGCCACATCAGCAAGGATGAGGTCGCTACTAGGGGAAGCACATGACATACTGACAAATACTCATCTCCCACTCCCAAACCTTTCTACAGGCTCTCAGTTCCCCATGCAAGGAATGCACTTTCTACTCACTTCTCTACTGCTTAGAATCCTTAGTTCTTCTGAGGGCTCAGGTCATGGTCCAATCCCTTCCAAGAGGTCTTTGCTGATTCCATAGGAGTGAGTGCTCTCCAAAACCACCATCACCCATATTTCTTTGTATTATTTATTTTTACTTAATTATTTATTTTTTTTTGTATTATTTGTATATCCCTGTCTAGTCTTTGCATCCCCCCTCCCAGTAGAATGTAAGTTCCCTGAAGGTATGAACTGTTCTTTTTTTGTCTTTGCACTTCTAGATTCTAACACAGTTCTTGGCCCACTTAATAAATGCATTCTGAGTTGAATCGAGAGGAAATAACTCATCATTCATAATGAATTATGGAATTAAGTCAAAGCAGGTGCCTAACCTGATAAAATTCTAGACTTGGAATCTTGGCTGACTTAGGCAATACTGTGGGATATATTATAATCATTGAGTAACCAGAGCCAGAACTAGGAATAAGCAGAGTAGGCAGCTGCCTAGCAGATTAATGCATGAAGGACATAATGAAAGACACTATTAAATATTACTTTGTGCAGATGCAAAGCTTTTTAAAGCCAAAATATTTTTTTATTCTTCATGACGAATAAGCATTTATTTTGAGAGTTTCGTGGAAACTAGATTTAGAGCCAAAGGACTAGGCTCCAATCCCAGCTCTTCTTATCAGCTATGTCATGGGGCATATCATTTAATAACTCTGGGCCTCAGTTTTCTCATCTGTAAAAATGATGAGGTTGGTGTAGAATCAGTGGTGTCAAACCCAAATAGAAGCATATCCCTGCAGCAGCAAAGTGACTGAGAAAACCGCAAATCAATATCATCTATGCTGTATTGTATTTTGATTTATTTAGTTAAGCATTTCCCAGTTAACATTTTAATCTGGTTTGGGCTACACTTGGAAGTTTTGCAGGCCTCTAATACCTCTGGTATAAATGATCTTGAAGTTCATTTTTCGCTCTGAAGCCTATCCCCCCATTTCCCACCAAGAGACCACAATTTCAGTGAAAGCTCAAAGACTTAGGAATGCAGAAGATTCCACTTTCAAACCTTCCCTAGTAGCCCAAAAATGCCTGTCTACTTCATGTAACCATCGGTATTGCTGAATGAACAGTAACCACAGCCTGCTGTATTCTGAAGGGATAGAATAACTGAAGACTACTTTCTCCATTCCCAACCCAGGTTCCAAAGTTCATAGAACTGGGAGAAAAGTAGGGAACCATTTGTCTGAGGAAACATTTTGGTAGGGAGTCTCTTGGTTAGACTGAATGAAGTTAACTTTCTGTGCACGTAACACAAAGTACATGTCCTGATGTATTATATGCCTGTGAGGGAGATAAGGGAAATTTTAAATAATATTGTTTCAATAACACTTTCCATTTCCCGCAGTTATTTCTTCACAACAACCTTGTAAAATTAGGAAATCCAAAAGTTATTATTCTTATTTTACAGATGAGAAACTGAGGATCAAGGTTATCTGCAGAAGCAATGTTAACACTTGAGTTAGTCATTGTGTTATTAAATGGTAAGAGATTCTCAAAGCTAGTAAAACTATCAGTAATGATAGATAAGTAATTACGGCAAAAACATTAATTCATATTTATATAATAATGGCAAGTATTTATGTAGCACCTACTATTATGCTTCCAGGCTCTGTTCTAAGGACTTTACAATTCTTATCTTATTTGATCGGCACAACAACCCTGGGAGGTAAGTGATACTATTATCCCCATTTTACAGATGAGAAAACTGAGGCAGAGAACATTTAAGTGACTTGTCTAGGATCACACAACTAGTAAATGACTGAAGCTGGATTTGAACTTAGGTCTTCCTGACTCCACCCATTGTGCCACTCTATCTATTGGGTCACCTAATTGCCCCATCTAAAGTCTATAAAGAACTTTCCTCACAGCATCCTTGAAAGGGAGATACTGAAAGCATTTTTATATTCATTTTGCACATCAGTCTGAGACTCGGTGAGGTTAAGCAAATTTCCCAAAGTCAAGAAGGTGGTAAGTATCAGTGTTAAAGTCCAATTTCAGGTCCTTCTTTTCTTCTATAACAAATTACCATACTGATCACCAGGAGTAGTAGAAGAAGCAGTAATTCTATTTACTGTAAGTAATTGTATTCATTGGGGGGAAAGGGCCTAGTAAATAGCTATAACAAAAAAAAAAGTAGTAGTGCCATTAGCAGGAGAGGACTCCAGATTAGCTATTCCAAATTCAGAATATTCTGTAAATTCACATCCATTCAAAACTGCAGCATATAAGCCCCCATCAATAGGTTTCTTTTTTCTCTATCAACCAGAGGAAACAAGTAGTTCAAAGTAAAGACAGTAAATAAAACAGCATAACAAAAAGATCACAAGAGAACATTTTCCCCATAAACCTGAGGCATATTTTAGAAATGCACCTGAGAAGTACACACATAAGGAACAAATACAACCACATACATGGAGGGGTAATTTACTCCTCTAACTCGACATTGTCTAGTGATGTCATAGTGACCGTTGAGCACATGTTCTTAGCAGCTCAGTGTGGTTGTTTTAATTCTACTAAGAGTTGCTCCCTGCTACTTCAGAACCAGGGGGATCCCAAGACCCATTTAGGGGGTACACAAGGTCAAAACTCTTTCTATAATAATATCAAAATGTTATTTGCCTATTAAAATGGTTCTCTTTCCCAACTACAAACCTCTGAGAGGTTGGATTTTCTTCAAATACTTCAACCAAAACTATAACATGTAACATTGAATGCAGAAGCAGATTTGAGAAACCAAGTCTCTTCCATTCGAGCTAATAAACATTAGAGATGGAAAATATGCAAAACAATGTCACTCTTGTGACTACATTTTTGAACTTTGGAAAATAGTTTCCATTAAAAAAATTATTATTTTTGTTAACATGTAATGAGTTTTTTTAAGTATTAATAAGTATTTTTAAATATATCTATTTTATTACCACTACAGTAAATAGTGACAGAGGTAACACAAATAAACAAAAGCTTTTTGAGGTCCTTCTCCAGATGAGGAAAGGTGCCACTTTTTAGTCATAACCATCACACCCTGCTAACAAAAGCCAAATAGTGTCTGAGCTAAGATCTCTTTTCTTTTCAACCCTCATCTGAGCGACAATAGAAGCTCCCTATTCTAAATGAGCATTAGACCTTCCCCAAATCTTTTTTGGTTTATCAAGAATTGAATTTCATCTAGAACAAAAAGTAAGTTATGAAGCATGAATCGCTGTTCCCCAGAGGGAGCTGGGTGGTACAGGGGACAGAATCCTGGGATTACTGTCAATCAAGTCAGAAAGACATAGTTCAAATCCCACTTCAGATGCATACAAACTACGTGGCCCTGGTCAAGTCACTTAACATCTATCTGCTTCAACTTCGGCGGATCTTTATAGCACCTACTTCCTGGGCTGCTATGAGGATTAAAAAGGGTACAGTGCCTGCACATAGTGAGTGCTTATTAAATGTTTGTCTCCTTTCACTCACCTAGCCTGTATTCCTACCTTTATCATGCCTACTATCTACAGTTCTGTTACTTCAGCACAATATTTTAGCCAGTGAAAAAGCTTACTTTTCCAGCAATTACAATTCACATTTACATGTAATCTGTCCTTTGATACTTTGAGGTCTATAAAGCATTTAATCGAAACGATCCTATAACATAGGTAATACAAGCATTAACCCTCAGTTCTATTCAATCCAATCCCATAAACATATATTAATCATATGTTAAGTGTACAAAAAAAAAAAGGTCTCTTACCCTCAAGGAGCTGACCTTCTGAGATTCTTCCAGATGAGGAAACTTGTCCAGAGACACACAGACAACAGGTATAGGTCAGGTCTTCTGACTCCAGGTTCAGTGACCATTCCCCTAAAAGCCCTGCTATCTCTCTGGGGCCTTCATGCTAAGCTACACTTTGGGGGGTCTGAACTCAGCCTCTGATACTAGCTGTGTGACCATGACCTTTACATCTCTCTGAGCCTTGGTTTCCTCGAGTATTAAATGCGGATAAGATTACTTGTACATCTTACCTCACGGGGCTGTTGCGAGGCCGAAATAAGATAACACATATTAACACTTTGGCAAACTTTCCAAGTGCTAGTAAATGTCAGCTAATATTATTACCTCAAACTAATAACAGTTGCCACTTATATGGCACTATCTTCTTTGATGCTTACCACCACGGTGTGATATCAATAGCATAATTCTTTCTTCCATTTTGCATATGAGAAAAATAAAGCTCTAAATGAACTCCCACAAATGAGTGGCCATGTCCGAATTGGAACCCATGTCTTCTAGTCTAAAGTCAAGTATTCCTTGCACAACCCCCAAAACCAGCCCCTTTCCTTTATGCCTGCCACAATTCAAAGAACAAGTGTGTGACTGTCAGGTATGTGTTTAAAAAAGAAGTGTGTTAACGTCACATCATATCTCCACTCCAATATTTTAAATGGGTTTCTTAGGAGTGCTACCATTACCTCACCATAGATCACTCCAAAATGACTGATAGAGGCCTGCTGGGGTCATATTCACTCACCTTCAACAGCTTTTTTAAAAAAGTTATCACTAGGCACTGTGCTGACAGGCTTTCTTTTGGGGACCACTCTTATTCAGGCAGACTTGTTCACTCAAATTGCTTGTAGAAATTTACCGCCTAACTCATTCAGTTTACATCCATCAGGCCCCCCAGCAACATTTCCCTTTCCAATAACCAACTTGGGACCACTCAAAGACCTAGAACAATGTAGGGCAGAGTTTGCAAAAGCCCAAACCAGGACAAGGCAACTCAGCAATGTTTTAAAATGGCACCCCCATGTGTTAAGGAAACTTTGAGCTCTTGTAATACCCATGACTTTGCTTATCACAAAATTAAAACCACCATGCCATGAACAGTAAGTTTTTCTAGCATTAAAAACATTGCACGTGAATGAATTTTAAAAAAACTATTTAAAAGGACCCCTCAATATATCTCCCTTCCCAAGCAGTGAACCATGAGCAGTTGTCAACCTTGCCTACCCTTAGTTCTGCCAAAGGTTCAACTCCTTCTCAACAAATGGTTGTTGACACTGGCTACCAAAAACCTAGAACTGAGGTGCAAGTTCTGCTGTCTTCTGCCCTGTTCAAGAACTGGGGATGAGAAAAAAAGACTTCAGATCAGATGTGAAAATTGGTCAAGTTTTCAAAGGCTGACACATGGAGGAAGGGTTAGACTTGTTCTGTTCAGCTCCATTAGACAGATCCAGTAAAATGTAATCTCCCCGAGAAGAGGGATTATTAAAGTAGGAGGAAAGGGTGGGCTTGGCAAAAAGTATAAGCTTAATATAAGAAGTTTCTCCTAACAATCAGAATTATGCAAGATTGGAATGGGCTGCCTGGGGAAGTAGTGGGTTCCTCAGCCCTGAAGATCCGCAAAGCAAAGACTACAGATATTGATCAGGTGCTTTCTGAGGCATGCTTTGGACCAGATGACTACTGTGAGATCTTGTGACTTCATCCACAATATGGGTTCAGTAGAACATTTTTGGAAGTGGGAAAGGCGAACAGACTGAAACAAGACATTGTTATTGTTGATAATGAGGATGAGGATGATGATGGTGGTGGTGGTGGTGGTGGTGATGGTGATGATGATGATGATGATGATGATGTACAGTTGTTTCTGATTTTTTGTGACCCCTTTTGGGGTTTTCTTGGCAAAGATACTGGAGTGGTTTGCCATTTCCTTCTCCAGTTCATTTCACAATTGAGAAAACTGAGGCAAAAAGAATTAAGTGATTTTTGCTCAGAGTCCTGCAGCTAGAAAGTGTCTGAGGTCACATTGGAACTGAGGTCCCTCAGGCTCCAAAACCAGTGCTCTATTCACTTTACCATGTAACTGCTCAGAGCAAGACAATGAGGAGGTAAAAGGACTGGTAACCATGTCAAACACAGATTGGTTAAAGAAACTGGTGACATTTATTTAGCCTTATTTATTATCTTTGGGCAAGATAATAGCTACCTTCCAGTGTTTAAAGGGTTGTCATGTGGAAAATAGTGGATTTTTTCTGCTTAATTCCCCAAGGAAAAATTAGGAGCAATGAGTGGAAGAACCAGAAAAGCAAATCTGGCCTTGATGTAAAGATGTATTTCCTAATAACTCAAGGTATTCAAAAGCAGAATCAGCATCCTTGGGAGTCATTGGGTATTGGAGGTCTTCAGAGGCTGGATGATCACTGGTCAAGAACATCTTAGAGGGTCAAGAACATCTTGGTCAAGCCTGGCTCAGACTCAGAGGTGTGTGTCTCTCTCTCTGGAGTCCTTTAGATTCTGGGAACCATTTAACTAAATCCCTTAGGATATAGTCTACAAAAAAAAAAATCAAAGATGACAACAACCTCCTCACCTTCTATTTCCAGCTACTCCACATTCTCAACTGCACTTCCATAGGGAAATTGCTTTTTACCTGCTTATAGTTTTGATATTTGCTAGCTATGTAACCCTGTGCAAATCACTTGATCTCTAAGTTTCAATTACTCTGCTATAAAATGGCGATAATAATAGCTACACCGTCTACTTCATAAGACTGTTTTGAGGAAAACATTCTCCAAATCTTGCAGTGCTAGAGGAATGTGAGCTATTACATTTATCAATCAATAATCTATCAATGACAATTCAATTAATAATAGTCAATGAATGTTTATTAAACACCTACTATGTACTATACCAGGCACTGTATTAAGCAATAAGGATGCAAAGAACAGCAAAAGACAGCCCTTGCCCTTAAGGAGCTCATAATGTAATTCAGGCACTGCATAAAAAGAAGCTGAAAAATAGGGTAAGGGGAAGCAGGTTGGGGTGGGGCAAATGTTGAAGTCTTGAAGTCAAGTGGAAGGATGGAAAGTCCCACAGGCAAGAAGAAAGGATAAGTTTCACAGCTGATTCCATCTTGCATGAAGAAAGGTTACTGGAGGCAATGATGAAGTCCCGGAGAGCACCCAGGTGGGAAATGTTCAGGTAGCTGCCCTGAGCCCTTTCCTTAAATGGAGGATCTGGGAGGGATTCTCAGATGACCACCTTCCACACTCTTCTACCGGAAGGAGAGTGGGATGCCAGGGACAAGGACTACTTGGAGGAGTCATGAATTTCAAAATTAATTCCATCTTGCAGAGAGATGAATATCATCTTGAGCCACAGCAGCTGGGTAGAACCAGCCATAGATAGATAGGTAGATAGATAGATAGATAGATAGATAGATAGATAGATAGATAGATAGATAGATAGATAGATAGATAGATAGATACGTAACAATAATGCTATATGTTCTAAAAGATCAAAAATACTTTGTCTCCTACTGTCTACCCTTTTCTATAAAAACCCCAACACTTTACTTTCCTTATTTATCAAATGAGGGTGGTGGCACAATATTGGACCAGAGGAAAATCCCTGTTCTAAGGGTCCCTTCCAGTTCTGAGATTTAATGAGTATACAGATATTATAGAACCAATGATTCAAAGTTAAAGCCCACTTTTGACCATGTGTTAATCAACAGAGGATAGCACTGATGAAATAAAATACACTGGGGAACACCAAAACTCAAGATAGCCAGTAGTTGCAATCACCTCAAACCCAATCCAAACCGTTTTCTGGAACAAGCCACAAGCAGCCAAACAAACTGAGCACTATGCTCTATAAATCTTAGCTGTCATTATTATTATTTTCATCATCAGATACCACCTGACCCCTCAAGGAGCTTACCATTCAGTTGGTAACACACAACATTTATAGAGTGCTTTAAGGTTTGCAAGGTACTTTACATACAAAGTTTCATTTGAGCCTTGTGGTAGCCTTTTGAGGTAGGTAATACAGATATTATTACCTCCACTTTACAAATGATGAAACTAGGGCAAATAGGAGTTAAGTGATTTCTCCAAGCTAGTAAGTATCTGAGACTGGATTTGAACTTGGGTTTTCTTGACTCCAGATCCAGTACTCTATCCACTCCACCACCTAGTTGCCCCCAATGCATTCCTTTATTGCTGATCCATTGAAAACCAGCACCTGGATAATCAAGATTGAGCTGTACTGCACTGGTTTTCAATTCTGATATTTGGAAGGCTCAGGAAGAAATTGATTCCCTAGCCACCGAGGAAAGAAAAACAAAGATCTCCACTGTATCATTCTCTGAATCCCTACCTTTCTTCAAGGCTCAGCTCAAGTGCCACAGCCCTTGAGGCTTTTCCTCATCCCCACAGCTGCTGGTGTCTCTCACAAAAAAAATATTACATTTGCTTTTGTATATTTTATATATAAAGTTATCTCCTCAACCCCAGGAGAATACAAGCAGCTTGAAGTAAGAGGCCTAACACAGTGCCTGGCACATGATAGATGCTTTGTAAATGTGCAAGAAATTTAGTTACATTAGACAGCAGTTGTGTGAGCATAGGCATCTATTTAGCAGCTGGATGATAAGGATGCTTTACTTTACCCTCCCAATGCTACTGCCCCCAAAATTGGTCCTTTTTCTTTATACACAAATAGATAAAGATCATTAAAACACAAAGGTAAATGCTGCCCCCAAACTTAGAAATAAGGAACTTGAAAGACCAGATGTTTATTAAAATAATTTTAAGCACATATTTGGTGTCCTTAGTCAGTCCTCGTGTCAGTTGCAAAGGCAATTTTTAAAGGAATTCTGAAAGCTATAATAATTTATAGGTGTACAGTTTCAGGGGAGTGCAGAGATAATCTAGTCTAATCTATGAAGAAACTGAGGCCCAGAGAGTCAAATGACTTATCTATGGTCACACAACTAGCGTCAGAAGTAGAATTTGAACATGATTCTTCTTACTTCAGAGCCAATATTCTTTCTACTATGCAATGCTTCTCTGTCTCAAGATATTTTTAAAATGAAATTATATTTTTATTTATTTTTAATGAAGTCATGCAAAACATGTGCCTACATTAGCCATGTTGTATGTGGGAAGCAATAATATAAAACATAACGATCTTTTTAAGGAAATACCCCAAGACCACCTCTCTGACTCAAGAGCATTCTGGAATCATTTTGAACCGGCTGGTTCTAGTTGACTGTGAAATTTTCAGGGTGAATGTTCACACCTAAGAAATCAACAAACCCTACAAATCAGGGCTTGGTTAGCTGACTTGTGAATTGACTTTAAACTTCAAAAATGATGGAGAAAATGTTAATAATACAAATTATACTTAAAAGTGTGTCCTGCATTAGTTTTTTCAGAGAGCCAATTATTAAAGATTTAGCAGCACAAATTTCAACCCTTACCCCTGCCACACACACATATGCACACACACATTGGTCAATGGTAGATACCCAGATCCCTTTTCCTCTACAACTAACAACAAAATATAGTGGATCTAAATTCAAAAGGCCATGCTGTTAATTTTGTTGTTTTGAAAGCCTGCTTGACTTAAGACTTTCTTAAAATCACAGCTTTCAAAAACTAGCTGTTAAAATTCTTCTGTCTCCATCTGTCTGCCATACAGTTGAGAACAGAACAACAAAATCATGCTAGGATGGGTGCTGAATGTCTGCTTCTCATCTGTAACATTCATATGAGGCATAAATGGCACCTGTTAGCCCAACAGTTTGACAGAAGCTTAACTGAAGTAGCAGCAGATTCCACCCCACCCCTCAACAACCATCATTTAGCACCTTGAACACTTTTTAATTAAGAGTCAGCACTTGCCCTGAGTAGGCACCTGGAAGGCATCACATCTGCATCTAATTTCTCAAAGAATATTTCACTATAACCACTTATCAATAATGACCAGGATGTTCAATGAGGCTGGACACATTTCTAATGAAGACTAATCCTGGAATTCTGGGAAATTCTTCCAGTCTTAGAAAGATGCTAGTCTTCAGGCTTGATAAATATTAGTCTTTTAGCATTTATTAAGTGCCTACTATGTGCTAGGCATGTGCTAAAAATACATCAATCTTGTAAGTTTGGAAAAAATCAAACAGTTGGTATTCAACACACGATGTCCTCTGCAGCTTCAGTTTGCATAAGCGTCTGAAGGTATGGTGAGGCAACATAAGGGGCATTGAGCCAAATTGTCTAGTCCAATGCCCAGCAGGCTTTCTATAGGAACAACAACCCTAACTGAGATGACTCTAAAGCCCTGAAGATTGACGCATAACAAATTAAAACCTAATCCTTCAGGAGGACCACAACCTATATTCCAACTGAGAGATGCAGGCTAGAGTACTTGTGCCTAAAGACTGTTCAGAACAAAAACACATATAGAGTGAGGAATTGAACCACATATCAGAAGAGTCTTGTTCCTACAATGAAAAATCTGAGTCACTGACATTCTTGCTCTCCTTCTTTAAATACTACTCTTCTTAAGATAAAAATCAAAACTTACCTCTTCCTTGAATTTTTACTCACCAAACCAATCCACCTTTCCCTACTCTGGATTCCTATAGTACTTCTTGTCATAAGCACTCTTTGGGACTCATAGCCTGCCTTATATTTTTATTGAACTATTTCATATATATATATAACATGTCCTTGACATGATTTAATGTCTTTGAAGACAAGTGCCATGCTTTCTCCTAGCCCTACAAAGTGCTGGAAACAGTAGGTGCTCAACAGACTTGTTGAAATGAATGGAGCCACCAATGAGTGACATGCCATAGTTGTCTTTAAATGTCTTTCCTATTCTATTCCTAATTTGCCTCTGCACCATTCACCACTCCACCTTGTACCAGAGGGCCATTTCCTGAGAATGAATGACCCCTTCAGGGCCCTTTTTCCATCATGGTGGGGGAAAAAAAGAAAAAAAATAAGACTAAGAAATAAACTTGACACTTACACTGACAGCTCCCCACAAGGGCCACAATGAGTTACAAGCATTCTCACATTCTCCATATCTTATTCCAACACCAGCATCAGTTATTCCTACAGCATCTCTATCTCAAAAGGAAGGGGGGAATAAAACAAACTAATAATAAGGCAAAACACACATAGAAAAAGTAGCAAAGGATTATATGCATACAAGAAATCCCATTCAGAAATGATGGCTCTAGAGTCTCCTCCAGTTCAGGGTTCTGTCAATGACAGAAACACCAAGGGACAAGTTGTGGGAAGGCTTGACTGTTCTTTCTGTCATCATCCTTAGTGTCTTGAGGATGTGCTCTAAGCATCCCGACACTTCCTTAAGATAACCAGTCAGAGGTCTCTGACTGATCAATTTTATTTTCTTGAATCTCTTTTCTCAATGGCATATATCCAGCTAAAACATTCCCCCAAGTTCATTATCTGCTATGGAAAGTAGGACTTCCTATTATTTTTCTACATGTACTTAGTTTAAGCTTCTAGGGTTCTCCCTCATGATCTGGAATTTGGCGAACAAATTTAATTCATCACATTTCCTAGTTTTAGACCCATGTCAAATTCCCTCTCAACTACCTGGTAACCTTTCCAGGCTTAAGCACGTACCTTCCCCCTCCATTCCCGCCCCTTCTCATTCCATAACAAACCGAGTTCACCCAATCTCCTATGCAAGAAACATGCCCAGTTAGGGATAGGGGGATGGGAGGAGGGGACGGTGGGGGGCAGGGTGAATGATTAGCCCGAGTGGCCTCAGCATGAGAAGTGAGGACGAGACCCAGGATCAGCACCAGGGACAGCAGCTAGGAAGCTGGGAGGGGGTGGGGCGGGGATAGGTCAGCCCTGTTGGCGGAGTAGTGGGAGTAGGGGCCCACCTACCAGTCGGTGTGCGGTTCATCGATGACCAGGAGCAGCTTGGACTTCCTAGAGGCGGCGGGGGTGCTGGAAGGGGCGTCCACCAGCCCCGCCGAGGCGGCGGTCTGCTTCACAGCGTTGGACAGGGAGCTGAAGAAACTGCTGCTCACGGACTGCACTGGGGCTGCGGGCTGAGCCTGCGGCGGGGCCGGCTGCGGCGTGGGCTGCACCTGAGGCGGCGGTGGCCTTCGTTCGGGGGCCGGGGAGCCAGCGGCCAGCGGCCCAGCGGGGCCCGAAGCCGAGCCGGGGGGAGGCGGCGGCGGCTGCTGTGGCTCGGGCCGCTGCAGGTCGGTCATGTAGCCATTGGGCAGATTGGCGATGAAGCTGCTGTCGGAGAGGCGGCGCCGCAAGAAGTTCATCATCTGGCCGGAGGAGAGGACGCTCTGAGCCCGGCAGAGACCAACGGACACGGGCGGTGGGACGTGGAGCAGCGGCGCGGGCACAGAGAGCGAGGCCGGGCGCAGCTGTGGGAGCGCACACTAGCTGGTCTCTAACCTGGCAGAAAAGAGGGGCAGCCGCCCGCTCTCACTACCCCGAGGGCGACGCTGCTGTGCAGCGCTGGGAGAGGCGCGCTGGCTGCTGCTGCGGCTGCTGCTGCTACGGCTGTGGTTGAGGCTGCTGCTGCTGCTCCGACGCCCGCCCCAGCTCCCCCAGTCAGCCTGCTGGCAGGACAGCCGCCACCGAATGGAGCAAGGAAAGTGCAGCAAGAGTGAGGGGCGGGAACAGCGGCTGCCTGGGGAGGGCTGCAGGGGCTGGAGCTACAGGCTCCTCCCCTGCCCACCCCGCCTCAAGCACCGCCCAGCCCCGCGCCAGCCGCAGAGCGCATCCCCGATCGCCCCTCTGCAGCTTAACGGTCTCACCTACTTTGCCCCCCTCCATCCCCACCTCGCCACACTGTGCTCTAGAGCAGCCAGCCCCACACCAGCCAGGGCCTGGGGGGAGCCAGAGACCTTCCTGGGGCTAAGGGACGAAGCTAATCGATTCCCACCCTACAATCCATCGCCCACATCCTGCATGACTCCGGGACCCCCAGCCTGGGTAGAAGATAAAGCTGCTCCCAAAGTTCACTGGAGCCTAAACTGGGGGCTTGGGGTTTGGTCCTAGCCTAGCATGGCTGAGAAGAGGCCTGCTCTTTCAGCTTATGTTCAGCACCAACCCCTCCCCCCACCAGAAACACCACCAACACACTCAAGGAAAGAGACTTGGACACTACAGACAGAATCTGTCTATAGGGATGTCTAAAAGCCCCCCTTTATCCTTTTCTCATTCAGACTTTTTCTTGTCATTAACATGCAGGACTGAACCTTGTGTCGTTATAAGTGAAAAGGGTGATCTTTTGAAAATCCTCCATGCATTTAAAAAAAATTGTTTGTGTTTTAGCTCATTGGCCATGGATTGTTAATGAGTCACTTGTTCATAATCCTGGCAAGCAGCCACAGCTGGCTGGCCCATCCTGCAGCCAGTCACCAGAGAGGAGATAGCGGGGAAGCCTGAGGAAGTCCGAGGAAGCACTAAGGCCAACAGGCAGCCTAGCCTGCCTGGGATCCTGTATACTAAATAATGATAAACACCAAGTAGGAAGCTAGGGTCTTTACACTCAGGGAGACCAGGCCTCTAGGCAAGAAACTATTGGTCAAATAGAGAATCCCTGCCAAAGTTCTGTCTTGAGGTTTCTTATCTCTGTTCCCTTCTCTCTCTCTCTCTCTCTCTCTCTCTCTCTCTCTCTCTCTCTCTCTCTCTCTCTCTCTCTCTCTCTCTCTCTCTCTCTCTCTCTCATTCTCTCACTCTCCATCCATTCCTCCCTCTCTCTTTCTCTCCCTCTGTGTCTGTCAATCTGTCTGTCTCTCCTCATTGACTTGGTGATCTCAGCTTCTATGAGTTTCAGATTCTTGGCTGCCCGTCTCCCTCCTACTGTAACTTCTCATACCACAGGGCATGCTTTCCTCTCCCCCACGCTTGCCAACACCCTTTTATTTGTATTGTCATCCTCTTATCAGAATGTAAGCTCCTTGAAGGCAAGAATTGTTATGTTTGCTTTTATTTGTATACTCTAGGTTCAGCATTGAGTTTATATATTGTAGGTCAATGGGGTGTTACGGAGTGTTCAGGGAAGATTAGCACCTTTGGTGTGAGGGCTGTTGAGTCCTTTTCAGGACTGTTCATCCACCTTTGGCGTCCAGCTGGTCACCCAACTCTCCCCTGTGGCTCTAAGAAGCTGTAGCATTGGCTATGTCCACACCCCATTAAAACTGCCCAGCAGACAAGCTAAACCAGGTTTGAGGGTAACTAGCAGGTGTCAAAGCCCATAGGTCAGTTGGGTGGATGTCTTCCCCAGGCACGTGAAGACATGGGCAGGATGGGCAGATGAGAACAATTTGTTCCAGTGGCCATGAATGTGGCTAGAGCAGGCAGATATCAAAGAAGCCAAAATCATCCACTGCATCCTGGGCCATTGTCAGTCATCCTGACTCTTGTCTTGCCACAGGACTTGGATGACTCTGGAAGAGATAGTGAGGCTGATGACTCTGTGCAACTCTGCCTCACCTAAATACAATTCACTCACAAGCCAAGGCATCACCTGTGATGCCACTGGTCCTCTTCAAAAAAAAAACCCAATAATAACCAAGGTTCAACAGTGTTGCTTTATCTATCTGCCCATCTGCTACCTTGAAAAGATTTCTTTCATTTTGGGGGAGAGGGACAAGTCACTTAACCTTTCTGCTCTCAGGTTCTTCATCTATAAAATAAGGTTGGACTAAATGACCTTTAACTTTCTTTCTGGCTCTGAATCTATGATGTTATATTTATCTCCATCACTATCAGTCACCCCTCCCAACCCCTAACCAACCTCTGAAACCCAATCATACTTTCAACTTCTATATTTCTATTGAGAATACCACCCTTTTCCTAGTCACTAGATTCATAAGCTCATAATAATTACTGGCTCTTCTCTTTCTCTCACTGATCAGTTGCTGAGTCTTAATGACTGCAATTCCACAAAATCTCTTCCATCCAACCCCTTCTCTTCACTGACATAGCCACCACCTTAATTCAGGACCTTATTACCTTTCACCTGGTCTACAGTAATAAATTCCTAATTGGTCTCTCCTCTCCCATCCATCCTCTATATAACAGCCAAAATAAATTCCCAAGTCACAGAGGTGACCCTGTCTCTCCCTTGTTCAGACATTTTCAATGGTTCCTAAACGCCTTTAGGACAAAATGCAAATTCCTTACCTGGGTTTAAGGTCTTCACAGTCAGGATCCAATCCATTTTATCAATCTAATTTCATAATTGTTCCCCTTTTAGAACTGCATATTCCCCTTTGACCTATAAATACCACTACTATCGGGGGCAGCTAGGTAGTGCAGGGGATAGAGCACCAGTGCAGGAGTTAGGAGGACTTGAGTTCAAATCTCACCTCAGACACTTGACACTCACTAGCTGTGTGACTTTGGGCAAGTCATTTAACCCCAGTTGTCTCATCCTGGGTCATCTCCAGTCATCCCGATGAATATCTGGTCGTTGGATTCAGATGGCTCTGGAGGAGAAGTGAGGCTGGTGACCTGCACAGCCCTCCCTCACTCAAAACAAAGTCAAGTACAAGTCATGTCATTATTTCTCCTATGTCATGGTCCTCTTTGGCAACGAAGGACGAACACACACACTGACCACTACTAGCCCTATGCTGCCCAAAGAGATAAAATAAAGAAGGAAACAATACATGTTTGTAAAAATATTCATATTATCATTATTTAAAATTGTAGCAAAGACCTGGAAACCAAAGGTTACCTATCAATTGGGGAACAGCCAGTTGAACAAATAATGGCATATGAACATCAGAGAATATTTATTTTGCCCTAAAAATGGAAAAAAATGACAGATGAAGAGAAAACTAGGAAAACTTGAATGAAGTGATACAGAGTGAATTATATAACTTAAGAACTCTGATCAGTACAAAGACTACTGGTGACTCCACAGGACTGATGATGAAGTTCCCATGCCCATTCTCATTGTTGTACTGTAAATGGACTAGAGGTACAGAACAAGATGAACATTACTCATGTGTGGATCCTTATCCCTTCCAAGATCATATATAAAATCCTTTGTCAATCAAAGCCTTCTCCCTCCCCCCTACTACCCATCACCACATACTCTACAATTCAGTGACACTTTCTTGCAATTACTCCAATGAGACACTCCATCTCCTGACTCAGGCATTTTCCTGGCTGCCTCCCATCTCCCATCTCCATGCCTGGAATGTTCTTCTTCCTTATCTTCATCACCGGTATCCCCAGCTTCTTTCAAATCCCAACTAAAGTCTCATCTTCTAAAGTCTTTCCTGATCCTCCTTAATTCTGCCATAGTTCTCTAGTGCCTTTTCTCTTTATTATCTTCAATATGTCTTATATATAGTTGATCATACATACGTTTGCATATTGTCTCCATTAGACCATGAGCCTTTGAGGTTAAGGAATGTCTTTTGCTGTCTTTTTATCCTCATCACTTAACAATGCCTGGCATGTAGTAGGCATTTAATGAATATTTCTTGACTGAGTGACTAAATATACTTATTTGTTAGAAAGGCAAGGGGTTTATTCTTATTTGTTTTATGAGTGAGGAGAATGAGGATCCCTGAGCCAGAGATAAGGGGGGAGGAGGGAGTGAGGAAAGAGAGAAAATGATCAATGAAACATTTTTAAAATGCAGGGAACAGAAGAAGTTTCAAAGGGAAACAGACAAGAGAGACAGCTTTGGAACTAGCATGTTGAATTTATTATATACTTTATAAAAAAGGTTGTAATAGTGGAGATTCAAGGCTTCATATACAATCTTCTGTTCTTAGTCGCATATATTCTTGTTATTAGTGTCTGTCAAATTTAGATCACTGAGAAAACAAACCAAAAAACCCCCAACTCTATATTCTAGTCTGGGGCATCTAAGTGATACAGTGGATAGAGCACAAGATGAGGAGTCAGGAAGATCACTTTCCTGAGTTCAGATCTGACCTTAGACACTAGCTGTGTGACCCTGAGCAGCTTAATCCTGTTTATCTCAGTTTCCTCATCTGTGAAATGATCTGGAGAAGGAAATGGCAAACCACTCTAATATGTTTACCAAGAAAACCCCAAATAGGTCATGAAGACTTGGAAATTACTGAAATGACTGGATATCAAAGCTTTAACTGTTGTCTAATTTTCGGGCTCTGTGCGTTAGTACAATATATCATTCTCCGCCACCCCACTCTCATGTATTTCTTCCTTAGCTTTGCCTCTGAAAATCCTTATTCTCCTTCAAGATTCATTTTGTGTGCCACCTCTCCTGTGAAGGCAACCCTGATTCCACTCAGTTGCTTTCTGTCTCCTCAAATTACATTGAACTTAAATTATTTTGTGTATATATTCCATCCTTCCAACCCCAACCCCTAGGACATAAGTTCTTTAAGAATAGGGATTGTTTTTCATTTTTGTCTTCATATTTCCAGGGCTTAGAACAATGACTTTCAGAACAAGCCTTAATAAATGCTTCTTGAACTGAATTGAACTGAGAGTTCTTTTCTGGCGATAATAATTATCTTATATTTGTTGGAGCAATATTGCCCAAATTAATTTAACCATGAAACACTTTTGAGCTAGAAACATTTTGATGGAACTCATAAATTCTGTCTATGAATAGAGAATGCTCAATGGATAAAGGCAGGTAGGAGAATCATTTGGAATAAAATTTTAAAAAATCAAGCCCATTCTCATCTCCCAAATTTGCCACATGAAATATAAATCTTTTATATATTCATAATTTTACATTAATACATTAGAGGAGGAAATATTGATAGTCAAGAGTCAATAAATTCCAATGAATGAAATATGGACTTGGAGTCTAGAAGATTATGCCTCAGTTATTTGCTCTCTGTGTCACTGGGTAGGTAGCTTAACCTCTCTGAGAATCTGGCAGCTGCCTGAGACCTATCTAATAAGTAACAGATGAGTTGAAGTGATATGATACTGTGCTGGAAGGAAAGTTAGGAAAAGCTAGGTTTGAATCCCTCACTCACTATGTGACCCTGTCTAAGTCATTTAATTTCTATGGCCTTCAGCTTCCTCATCTGATTAAATTAGGGATTTGGCCTCAATGATTTCTAATAACTAGCTCTAGAACTATGATCTATGGTTCTAGTGGATAGAGGAGATACAAAGTTTAAATAAGATACATTTCCTACCTCCATGGAGCTACAGTTCAACAAGGGTATAGCTTGGCATGGTAGCTAGAGTGTTGAACTCAGAGTCAGGAAGATCTGGGTTCAAATCTCACCTCTGACATTTACTAGCTACATGATCATGGGCAAGTCCCTTAAAGCCTTTAGGCCTCTGTTTCCTTGTCTGTAAAAAGAGGCAGTTAAGATCAATGGTCTCCAAGGGCTCTTCTAGCTCTAAATCTGGGATTCTCAATTACCTAAATCTGTCAACCTAAAATCTATGAATTATGTCAGTTCTCTGCCTAAATCTATCAATTCATATTTAAAAAAAAAAGATAACTCTAGTATGTAGCATTCCATATCAATGACTTTGAGAGATGAAGAATGAAGTATTGCATGATACCCCAGGCTGACTCTTGTTCTCAAGTGGGAGAATCTTGGAGGAGAAGGCACCAAAACTGACCTTTAAGGGATAGATAGGAAGTAAAAGACAAAGAAAGGGAGGGGAATCCTCTTCACAGAGCTACAGACAGTTTGGAATGTGTGGAGATGATGCTTTATACATTTAAAAGAACTTCCAGAAATAATATCTCATTTAAGTCTTACAACAGTCCTACAAGGTGAGTAGCAAAGATCTTCTCATTCCTATTTTAGGTGGAAGGGAAGCCAATAAACCTAAATTCCAGCAAGGTGAAGTACTCAGGGTCACAATGAATTTATAGTAACAGAATTCTTACTTGTCTTCTCACTCAATCCAGGGCTGCTCTTTTATTCCAAATTAGTTCTATCACTGACTCAGAGGTAACAATTATAATTATATGTATATATATATATATATGTATATATATATATATACATATATATATACACATATAATTATATACAGTTACACCCAGGAAAAGACTCACCAATACCAATATTACAAATTAGTGGTAGGGTCGTCTCCAGTCATCTTGATCTATATCTGGCCACTGGACCCAGATGCTTCTGGAGGACAGAGAGGCTGGTGACTTTGCACAGCCGTCCCTCACTTGAATCCAATTCACATGCGCGTCATGGCATCACCTTCTTGATGCCACTGTCCTCTTTGAGACAAACAACAGCAAACTAGTGACGCTGTGGCTCATTCCAAGGGTAACTGTGGCCAACTATTTAGTCAAGGGAAAGGTCCAGGCTTCAAGGCCATGAGTCAGCAATTTGACCCTGACCCTAAAGACAATAAATTGGCCCCTCTCTGACCAAAACTAGTTAATCATTGATTAACATTAACATTGAGGCAACTCAAACAAAACAAAACCACCTGTGTTTCTTGTCAACCTGTTTCCCCTCCCAACAGGGGCACACGTGAATGAGAAAACTCAATGTCTTGGCTCTGAATAAGAATCCCTGCTTCAGTCAAACAAAGCCTTATCATATACTGGCCATTCGTGGTATCCAATATTCATAAAAGCTCCTCCTCCCCTTTAAACTTGAGTTGGAATTCTAGTTTCTTTTCTTGCTAACTGTTTGACACTGGAAGTCACTTCATTTCTTATACCTCAGTTCCCTCATCTGAAAAATAAGATGGTTAGAGTAAAATCTACTTATCTCTATGTCTATGTATAAGGCCACCAGATTGAAAATGCATTTGGGGAATGTTTAACAAAATAAATAAAAATATAATTAAACACAGATAATACTAATTGAGGTTTTCTAAGGCAATATGCGGTCCCCAGGAATCCACTTCCAATCCTAAATCTCTGCTCTTTAAGATTATTCATTCGTTCATTCAACGTTCAACATGCATATATTATCCATCAACAAACATTTATGAAGCACTTACTGGGTGCCAGGACCTGTGATGGTTCCTGGGGTTATAAAGACAAAAATAATACAGTGTCTGCCCTCAAGGAGTTTACATACTCCTGAAGGTATATAACAGGTAGGCCGATTAGTAAGTATAAATTATATACAAAGTATATGCAAAGCAATTTCACAGTGAGACATTAACAGATGGGATCCGTAAAGGCCTAAGCTAGGATTCGAAGAAAGATGGGAGTTCTGGGAGGTGGATGTGAAGAGGATGAGAGAGTGCCCCAGGCATAGGGCATATAAGGGAGAGATGTAATGTGGTATATCAGCAACAAGTGAGATAGTCTGGCTTGTGATGCAGAATGTATGAAATTATGAATATGCATTAAGCCTGGAAAGGCAGGCTGGAGCCAAATTTTTCAGAGCTTAAAGTACTGAACAGAGGAGTTTGTAATTTGTCCTAGAGGCAACAGGCAGCCACTGAAGTTTCTTGAGCAGGAGAGTAATATAGTTAGACACTCTATAAAGTAATCCTAAACTAACCTCGTCCAACTCCAGTCATTCTGATCACTCTTGACATAGAAATGATGTATAAAAGAGAAAAGGGAGACAGAGAGAGAAGGGAGACAGAGAGAGGTGGGGGGAAAGGGCACTCTGGGTACACTTATAAAAGGGATGAAATTGGTCTTCACTTTCCATTTCTATGTTTCCCTTCTTGTCCAAGTGCCTTTTACAGTCTGCATCCTTCCTTTAAAGATGGAACTATCTTATAAGTCACAAATCAGAGACTGGATTTGAATCCAGATCTTCAGGGCCAACACTTTTTATACTGTATCAGCATTTTACAAATGAGGAAACTGAGGCCTAGAGATATTAAATGACTTGTCCAAGGTCACACACCTAGTAGGACCCAGATTCAAATCCATTTTCGGTTTTGTTTTGCTGTTTTTTTTTTTTTACTCCAAGTCTAATGTTCTTTTCCTTCTGCTACAATGTCTCTTGAAGACTTTCAGGGATTTCTACTCTAGAAAAAAAAAGACAGAAATAAATAATTCCAGGCAATATGCTAAGTAATCAATGAGTGACTTATGCCTGTAGGGTTCAAAGACAGGAGAAATCAACACAAACGGGGGCATACAGGAAAGACTCCAGGGAGCCTTGACAGGGCCCTCAAATTCCTCCTCTGTAACCAAGTTTCCATTGATTTTCTAAGACTATGGTCCTAAGCCTTGGATCTACTTGTGACCATCTATGTGACCTTGAGGAAATAACTAAACTTGTGAGTCTGCTTATTTAGAAAATGAGGGTGATGTCTATACTTTCTATTTTCAGGGTTTCTGTGACAAAAGTAGTTTGTAAACCTCAAAGGACAATAAACAATAAGGTAGGCTTTGTTTCTTTCTTTTACTGGAGAAGAACAGTACACAGCCTCTGAAAATTAAGGGTTTCTGGTCATTAATGAGTTGTACGTTATCAGGCCTGCTTTGGCTTGTCTAGCTGCAAATCACATCTGCTTAAACAGTAGCCTTCTGGTTGCAAAGTGGCCCCCCAAAAGCCAGCTCCATCTAAAGGCATCTACCTTTACTGGGGATTGGATTTTAATCTCTTTCTCAGGCCTCAGAGACATTAGGAGGTCAGGCTCCCCTTACCCACATCCAAACTTTGATGGTAGGAGTGAGTAGGGAGCGGGCACCCAGGGGACTTAGCAGCATGTCAAATTATAAGGCAGACCAGACTGAGCCAAATTCAGAGATCACCCAATCCATTCTGCTGCCTGCAGGAAGGATGACACTTTGCCCAGTTCAAACTGGTGGAGTTCAAACTGGTATATCTAATGAAATAGATATACCCACCTCCTCAATCACCAAAGGTTTAATCAAACTATGACCAAAAGTTGTATTTTTTATGTGATCTCTGTCCTTCCTGCTGCATTATAACATCTTTGTAGTGCCTTGAGGCATACAAACCACTCCTCATGACAACCCTGTGAGGTAGGGAATGAAAATATTGCTGTGTCATTTTACAGATGTGGAAACTGAGGCTCATGGAAGTTAGGTGACTTAATGATGGGCACCCAGCTATTAAGGGTCTGAGATGTTATCTAAACTCAGATTACCCCCACTCCAAATCCACTGCTCCATCCATTCTGCCACGACACATCTCAAGTAGATTCAGATTAAACATTTGGCACCTTAAGAAGATGAATGACTCCACATAAAAACCAGGATTAAACTTGTACTCGCTGAGCTCCCCAGTCTAACTCTTCCCTAGGTCAGCTAACACTGCAGAACCAGCTCACTGAGAAAGAGAGAATAATTACACAAGTGGCGATCCACTGAAATTCCCTTCTAAAGTCAGAATACAAAGCCCAGCTCAGAAGGGAGATCTCCAACCTGGTGGGCACAGCAGCTGTCTAGGAGACACCAAAGTAGTTTGCAAGAAAAACAGCAGCGTGGATGTGATAACCAAAGCTCCCTGTGTATGGAGCAACAACCCAGGCAGCAAGCAACCTGCTGCTAGCAGGGTTTGTGACAGAATGATGAAAGTTGCTCATTACCATTCTTCAAGTTTTGGTTACCTCTCAAGATAAGGAGTCTCTACCTTCTCTAATCCTTAGAGTAAAGGTTTGTGACATGGCTCCACGGATAGATTTCAGTAGGTCACTAAACCTGGACGGGGAAAAAAATTATATCTTTATTTTCTTTGTTGTCATTTCAATGATTCCTGACTCTTTGAGGTCCTATTTAGGGTTTTGTTGGCAGAGATACTGGAGGGGTTTGCCACTTTTTTCTCCCACTCATTTTAAAAATGAGGAAACTGAGGCAAACAGGGTTAAGTGACTTGTCCAAAGTGTCAAAAATCTGGATTTGAGCTCAGTTCTTCATGACTGCAAGCCACGGCATATTATCCACGGCAGTGCCACCTAGCTGCCCCTTTTTCATTTTCACTAACCTCTAATTGAAATTTAGCATTTCCTTCTATTATGAATGGAAGCAACAAACATCATTCTGAGAATGGGTTCATAGACTTCATAAAATTGCCTAAGCGGTCTAGGACCCAGAAAAATTTAAGAACCTCTGGTTTAGAAACAGTCACTGAGTGATATCGTGTAAGTATTAGAGATAGACAGGAGAGGTTATTGAGTAAATGAGATTCAGATTCCCTAACAAGCATTTATTGAGCACCTACTGTGTCACAGGCATGGCTCTAGATGGTGGGGATAAAAAATAAAACGAAATAGGAAGAGCTTTCATTCTTCTGGGGGCAGGGGAGGGGAAGATGATCTGTGTACAAATAATTAACTACAAAATAGATCTAAAAAGATAGAAAGGTGGGTCCTGCCAACTGGACAAATCAGAAAAGGATTCCTTGTAGAAAGTAGCATTTGAGCTGAGGCTAGAAGGATCTAAGGGTTCCAAGAGATGGTGGCAAAAAGGAAAAGCATTCCAGGCATGGCAGGTAGCTACATACTATGTAAAGGTGTGGAGATGGGAGATGAAATATGGTGATCAGGGAACAAGTACACCAGTCTGGTTAGAACCTAAGTATGTGAGAGAGAGTAATATGGAGACCACTCCAAAGAGCTAAATTGCAGCTAGGTTTTAAGGCTTCAGATATCAAACATAGGGGCTTATTTTATCCTAGAAGCAAGAGAGAGCCCCTGAAATCTGTTAAGCATAGAAGAGATGACCAGAACTTTGCTTTAGAAATACAATTTGGCAGCTGTGTGGAGGCTAGACTGGAGAAGGGGAAAGGTTAGAGCCAGGGAGATCAATAATAGTAACTTTAGATTCTATAATCTAGGCTTCGTCCAAAGACTCAAACCTAGTTAGTTTCCTCTGAGGTTCCTTATGTAATATTTTGGGGGAATCCTCAGAATTGAAAAGCTCCAGGTATTTCATTTCAAGTTGACTTTCTTGGTACTTTTGAAATCATACCACTTAAGATCATAGCTCTCAAACTAAAAGAGACCACAAAGGTCATCTAGTTCAATTTCTTTCCATTACACATGAGAAAACTGAAGTTTGAGGCCCAGACAATGTCAAATGGTTGGTTCCCCAGGTCGTGTCAAAGGTGAGATTTAAACTCAGGGATGCTGCTTCTCAATCCAGTACTCCTATCTCTGTGCCAAGCTGCCTCCTTTTTTGCCTGCTTATAGCAGCTGGGCTCCAGGTGGTTCTCTGTTCCAAGGCCTGTATGTGAGAACAAGGAATTGGTCACACCCAGAAAAGATGGGAAGGACAAGAGCAGCTTCAGGGAGACTAAACATGACAGATAGCTTGGGTGGGACAGTGGAACTGGGGAATGTGGAATAAACACAGAGCTCATACCAATAAGGCACAAATAAGCCCAGGTCTGTTGCTGATTTATAGAATCTAAATCCTGGAAGAACTTTAGATGCCACCTAATCCCTCCTCCTTTTTCAGGAAAGCAAATTGCAGCTCAGACAAATTGAGTAATTTGTCTAAGGTCCCAGAGTGCATGCTCTCTCTCTCCCTCCCTCACTCCCTCCCTCCCTTTATCTCCCTCCTCTCTCTCTCTCTCTCTCTCTCTCTCTCTCTCTCTCTCTCTCTCTCTCTCTCTCTCTCTCTCTCTCTCTCTCTTTCCTCTTTCTCTCTCTCACTTTCTCCCCCTCCTTCCCTCCCTCCCCAGTATGATCTCTGGTGCCTTTAGCCTCTGGTATTCCCTTTACTCACGGAGTCCTGTAGCAGGGACCCCAAAGCTATATTCACAACATGAGCCTCAGTCTTGAAACAGGAATGATCCTACTGTGAAAGAGTCCCCCAGCCCACACTGTAGCTCCCAGCCAAGCAGCCCCTGCCTCTCACAGGCTGCAGCTGTATGAGCCATTGCCATGGTGATGGGGATGAGAGGAAAGGAGCATCTCCATTACGCACTTGAGCAGGAGCAAGGGGCTTCCCCCACCTGGGAAACACAGAAGGAAGTAACCAAGCTGGTTTCCTAGTGTGTTCAGTGAAAGGCACAGCTGCAGGGTCTGTTTGGGACTGACAAAGGAACCACAAAAGAGCTTCAGGCCCACCCACTGGACAGGTGTTGATCAAGCTCCCTGCATCCTCCCTCCATGATACAAAAGGGCAATGTCCCGTCGCGCCACTGCTCTCCAAGCCACCTTCCAGGAGAGCTGTTTGTCTGGCTCTTGCAGTGATATTTACAACATGACAATGCATTTCAGCTTTGTTCTAGGGGTGGATAAATAAGTTATTTCATTCATTTGTTTAAAAACACTCAGAACTATATCGAACATCACGGGAGGCACAAACATGTCTGACAGCAACCACCACATTAAGGAGCTTATTCTACAATATAGAATCTACATCATATATGGATCATGAGATTCAAAGATGACAGGGGCTTTAGAGATTACTGGTTCTAACCCCCTTAATTTGCAGAGGAAACAATCCCAGAAAGGAGAAATGAAAGGATCTTATGAAACAGGAAAATGAAATAGGCTTTTAGGTGGTGCAGGGGATAGAATGCCAGACTTGGAGGCAGGCAGACCTGAGTTCAGATCTGGTCTCAGACACTTTCTAGCTATGTGACCTTGTGCAAATCACTTAACCCTGTTTGCCTCAGTTTTCTCATCTGTAAAATTGGATAAAAATAGCATCTGCTTCCCAAGGTTGTTGTGAAATCAAATGAGATAATCTTTGTAAAGCACTTAGCACAGTGCCTGGCCCAGAGTAAATGTGTATATATGTGTCATTGTTCAGTAATTTTCAGTCATGTCTAACTCTTTGTGATCCCATTTGGGGTTTTCTTAGCAAAGGTACTGCAGTGGTTTGCCCTTTCCTTCTCTAGCTCATTTCACAGATAAGGAAACTGAGTCAAATAGGGTTAAGTGACTTGGCCAGGGTCACACAGTTAGTAAGTATCTGAGGTCAGATTTGAACTCAGAAGGAAAGAAGTCTTCCTGACTCCAGGCTTGGAGCTCTATCCACTGCACCACCTAACTGCCTATATATGTGTTACTGATTGGTATTTTTATTCTACCACTGTGTGCTACTCATCTGCAAATGAGAGTGATAATTGTACCTATCTCCCAGGGTTGTTGTGAGGATAAAATGAAATAACTCAGGTAAATCACTTTGCAATATCGTAAAGTACACGATCATCTTAAATTTAGAGCTAGAAGAGGCCTTAGAAATCATAGTGTCCACCATGCCATTTTTCAGATGAGGAACCTGAAGCCCAAAGGGCTATAGTTACTTAGGATTATAAAGTCTTAGAGCTGGAGCTGGAAAGGAACTTAGAAAGACATCATTCACTCCAGTCCCCTCAATTTGCTGATGAGGAAATTGCTCAAGATCACCTCTAAGTAGAAGTTCAAATCTGGTTAGCAGTGTGACCCTGGGCAAGTCACTTGACCCTCTTTCCTCCATATTCCTCATCTGTTAAATAGGCTGGAAAAAGAAATGGCAAACCACTCCAGCATCTTTGCCAAGAAAACCTCAAGTGGAGTCACAAAGAGTCAGATACAGCTGAGAAATAACTGAACAGCAGCACTTCACCACTTGCCTTGCTGAAGTGGTCAGTTGGCCCCGTAGTTTGATTCCTTCATAATTAAAGTCAACATTTACATATGACATTTTCTAATACTTCATGGACATGTGCTTTTTTTCACCATAGCAGGTTTCTTCCACCAATTCCACAGTAAATGGTTTCTACACTTACAACCAAAAAAAATCATCCTCTTCTAGTGATGAGTTTATCCAAGCTTAATTAGAACTGGTTTTCAGGTACAACCATATGGATTATTAACAAAGCTGTACTTGAACACTTTCCCAATAAGGTTAAGACTGTCCAGGGCTTGACCTTCACCAGTATTGCTTGCCAGAGTACAAGGTCACCTCTGTACCTCAGGGAGACACTAACATAGCACTTTAGAAGGGTACATAGTGCATGCCAATTTGACCAAAACAGTATTTATTCAGCACTATCAAGTTTACAAATCGCTATAGGAAGCACTTACTGCAAGCCAAGCTTTGGTTAGGCCTCTGACTCACATATGACCTAGCCTTTTTAAGTATGACTCTTCCTATTCTTGAAGTGGGAAGGATTAATTCCTACATCTAAGGAAGAAGTCTCTGGCAAACAACAAGTGAATCCTGAATTCTTACTTAGTCAATTTCTAAGCCATTGCCACCGCCATACCCGTCTCCCCATTGGCACCACAAGGGAAATGTTTACAGTATTAGCACATTTCCCTGGAATTCCTCCACTAGGGAATGAGTCATGAGATTTAGAGTTCAGATCAAGGGTCACCTCTTCCATGAAGCTTTCCCTAATTTTTCCCCAGTTGTTAGCCCCTCCCCAAATTACCTAGTTTGTGGTATACTTGTCTGTGTATGTATTGTATCCTCTCAGTAACATGTAAGATCTTTAAGCACAAGAGACTGTTTTGTCTTTGACCAAAGCAGGATAATAAGTAATAGTTAATAGAATGAATAAGTAATGGTTGAATAGAATGGAAATTGAAAGTAGGATCACAGATCTCTTAGAGCTGAAAGAAACCTTGGAAGTCATCTAGGAATCACCCTCCACCCCCATCTCAGAGGGCTTCCTGTTCCAAGCATAACTGTCTATCCATTTATACCCTGCTACCTATTTTAAACTGGGTAATGAGGAACTTGGGATGTACCAAAAAAAGGAAAGGAGGTGTTTTTATTTAGCAACAAAGCGGTGTGATGCTTTATGCCATATCTTACCACCTAATTCATTCTGTGGTGCAATAGATAGAGCTCTGGCTTCAAATCCTGACCCAGATGCTCACTTGCTGTGTGGATTGTCACCTTGTCTGTCTAGACCTCTCATCTTAAAATATTTCTTGTAAATACCTGTTGGTCTTGTAGCTAGCACTTCCCATAGTGCTTTGTAAATGTAAAAGTGCTACATTAGTATAAACTGTTAGAGTTAGATTGGGGGAATAACTTCTAAGGGCCCTTCCAACTCTAAATCTATGATCTCATATTAACCGACTATGTGCAGAGCACCATGCTGTTAGGGAGAGAGATAGCAAATTTAAATAAGATATAGTCCTTGCCCCAAGAATTAGCAATCTAGTATGGAGACAAGTAACTCCAATACACATTCTTACAGAAGTGCACTCAAAATGGCATGAAATCTGAAGTGGGAGAGAGAATGAGGGAAGGCCTCTAGAGTAACTGGTATTTCAATCGGTCTTTAAAGGTGGCTACGAATTAAACAGACAAAGAAGGGGAAGCAAGAGTACTCCAGGCATAAGGAACACCATGAACAAAGGTGAGGAATCACAGGGGACAATCACAGCTATCAAGTGAGCAGTCCAGGGTGACTAGACTATAAAGAAGAGAGTGATAAGAGAAGACAGATAGAATGTGGATGGATTGAGAGAGTGGCCCCACATTTCCAAAGATCTTGAACCATCCTTCACAAGAGTATGAACTTGACTCCAGAGTCAAAGGGAACTATGGTCTGTTCTCCTGTCTCTACCCTCACCCATTCAGGTCTGATTTGGGTGGCAGCCAACTGATGAGCATTTCAGTGCTGGTGAGGCCCAGATTGCCAATGTCTCCTTTAGGTACCTTAGTCTATTCTGCCACTTAACCCTGTTTGCCTCAGTTTTCTCATCTGTAAAACGAGCTCGGGAAGGAAAGGGCAAACCATTTCAGTACTTTTGCCAAGAAAACACAAAATGGAGTCACCAAGAGTCAGACAGTATTAATATGACTCAGCAACCACAAAGCTACCCCTTTCTCACTCTCTCCCAAGGGTGACACCTCATTTTGCAGTTTCCTCCATCATTTTTCTCAGGGGAGGTTTCCTTAGCATCTCTTGGGTGCTTCAGTCCAGCTCTCAAGCAGATTGCTTTGGTTTCTTCCCCTGTAACAGCTCACTCTAGAGACCTAGAGTCTGGAGGAGAGCAGAGACTCACAGCCCAAGGTCAAACACCTGACTGCTGCCTGAGCTAGCATCCTCAGCCATGTGAGACAAGCAACTCCTTCTCTCCTTGCCATCCCTCACACCCCACCCCACCCATCACGCTGTTCCCCAAGCATGCAGGATAGATGCACCCACTGAGCTGGCTTTGCTGTCGTCTTTCTCTGCATGGCTCTGAGTCACCCAGTCCTCTCTTCTTGCTTCATTTCTGTAGCAACCCTCCCTCCAACCCCCACCCCATCTTCCAGTGTCAGGGATAATGTCTTAACTCATTTCACAAACAGCATCTGCTCCTTTCTAAACTGCTACACGACAGCTAGGCCCTTGACCCTCTGCCAATATCCTTATTTCTCAAAAGATATCCTCTGGTCTGATTGTCTAGCCCCGTTCTCTTCCATGACTCAAAATGAAGTGTCCTCAGGCCACCCCATACAAATCAAAAGTAGGTCTGGCCTTATGTCTCCAGTCCATGGCTTAAAAATCTTTTAAGGGGCCAAATTTCAGCCCCATATTTTGCAGATCACACAAGGTGGGATTTTTCTGAGCATATCAGGGAGGGGATTTGTTCAGAGAAAGAGTTGGACTAGATGACCACAGGGGGTCTCTTCCAACTGTAAGTCTATTATTCTAGAAATAGCTTGTCTTTATTTGACACTAACAGGAATACAGTAATCTAATCATTCACATAAAAGTATTTCATTTTATAAAGTGCTTCAGAAAGCTGCCTTGAGCACTAAGAGGCTGTGACTTGACCAGAGTCATACAGAACATATGTGTCAAAGATAGGACTGGACCTCAGGTCTTTGTGACTTTGTTGCTAGCCTGCTGTACCATACCGTGCTTTTTCTCCAAAGAAAAATACAGGCATTGTTTGGCATTTGTCACCTCTCTAAAACTATAAATTGCAGAGGGATATTGTCCTGCATTGGTAGAGGGAATTTCCTCACCAGGATGATACCAATGAAATCACAGTTTTAGTTTGAAAAAGAGTACTTTAAGGTTTAAAGTGTAGGCTCATGGAGTTGCAAGGACTTTAGAAAATGTCAGATCCAAACCTCTCATTGGACAAATAAAGAAATGGAGGCTAAGATAAAGTGACTTGTTCAATGCCACACAGTAAGTCAGTGGCAACACTGTAACTGCTGCCAAGTAAGTCTCCTTACTCAGAGACCAGTGTCATCTCCACTGCCCTTCATGAGGAAGAATGTATCAGCTCTTGCTAAAAGTTAGAAAGCAGCAACTGATCATTACTGTTATTTCTGTTCCAGAGAAAGAGAGGGGTCTAGATCCAGCCAGCCAGGGCAGATGCCTGGTGTTTTATTGTCTGCAAAAGGATTCCACTCCCATCCCCACTGAGTCTGCCACAGAGATAGATTTGTCAATGAACATCTTCCAGGGGAGCGCGGACCTAACCTGGAGACAAGCAGGCGGGCAGGGCAAGAACCAATGCAGAAAGGAAAATTCCGGTGTGTGCAGTCCGCAGGGACAGAGAGGAGCCCCAGACCTGGTAACTGCTCCATCTGGCAGGAGCTCCTCCCATCTGAAGCAACAACACCAGCATGATTAGCTGGCAGACCTTCACAATGAAGCAACAATACACAGGGCTGGGAACCTGGGTGGGAGGGGATGCTCTGCAGAACTGGGGACCTAGTTGGGGGGGCCAGGAAAGAAAAGAAAGCTGCCCCCTTTGTGCTGCTCAGCTGACAGGGCTATGAATATCAGAACATGGGCCAGAAGAAGAGATTTCAGGGATTTGAGGGACATAGTGTGGTTTCCTTGGGCAATTCAGATTGAGGAGGTCCATTGGGGAAACCTGAAAGTGTGTTTGGTTTACCTGGCTAGTCTCTAGGATGACTGAAGATGTGTGTGTGTGTGTGTGTGTGTGTGTGTGTGTGTGTGTGTGTGTGTGTGTGTGTGAGTTTAGGGCTAGCCCTCAGGATAATCATAAACTTCACCAAGGTCTCCTGGGTGAACCCCTCCACTTTTCCCTTCTCTTGGCCCCTCTACTTTCTCACTTACCAGTCCCCCAGGATCTTGCTCTCAGCTGGCTGCCACAACCTGGATTCCCTCTTGGGCACATGAACATTTTCACAGGGAATTGTGGAAGGCTGAAAAGCTTTTAAGACCTAATTCAACAATCCAGAAAGACAATACACAGGATGCTGTGATACAACAATGGAAATGGAAAAAACAAGAACACAACAATAGAAAACAGAGCTTACAAAATTGTAACGACCAGAGAAAAGAGAAGACACCTCCCCCCACCCCCCATCCCCCGTTCCCTTGAAGAGGTAAAGGTCCACGAGCAGGGAAAGTGTATTTAGAGTGCATTAAATGTCTTTGCTGAATTTTTCTTTTTTTTTTTTTTTTTTTAGTTCATTGTGACAGAGAGATGTTTCTCTGGGGGGCATGTGGGTAATACAAAAACAAAAGATAGCCGTAAAAAGCTATTTTTAAAAAGATGCTTAATTCAATTGGGCAAATATTTATTAGTCACCTGCCTTGTGCAAAGCATCATTCTAGGTCCTAGAGATAAAAAAAAATAGTAAAATGACGCTTGCCCTCAACATAAGAGATCAGGAGGGAAGGATGTCAGCATCATTCAGGAATAATAAATCTAATAGGAACCCTGGAAAACCATCTATAATTTCACAGAACAAAGAAGAAGTAGGAAAACAATGTACAATATGACTTCAATAAGGTAAATGAAAAGAAGGGGGGAAAAGAAACTTATGTGATAATAAGGATCGATCATATCTCTTGAAAAGCGTTGAGGAAATGAATCTTCCTGCCTTTTTTGTAGAGGTGGGGGATTGTGGGGGTGGAATGCTACATATATTTGCCAGGTTCACCAGACATATTAATTGGGTTTTTTTCCTCTTTCTTTTCTTTAATTCTTTGTTACTAAAGATGGATTTTGGGAGAGACTTTTGGGGAGTTTTTTGGGGAGGGGAGTGTTCGTAAATAAAGGTGAGATTAAAATAAAAGATATCAAGAAGCCATGCAGTTCAACCTCATCATTTTACAGGTGAGAAAAGTGAGGTTCCCAAGGAACATCAGGTAGTAAGTGACTGAGATTTGAAAGAGATTTGAACCCATTACCCTAAGTCTAAAGTCAGTGCAGGTACCTGTCTTTATGAAAAAAGAAGAAGAAGGATGAGGAAGAGGAGGAAGAAGAGGAGGAGGAGGAAAACAACAAGAAGAAATTGCTAACAACTAAGGAGATCAAGGAAGAGTTAATGGAGACAGTCCCATATGTGCTAAACCTTAAGGGAAGACAGGGATTTTAAGAGGTGGGAGGCAAGAAGACAGCGCATTCCAGGGATAAGAACTAGCTTAGTGCAAATGCAGAGGCTGAGAATGGAATATGAAGTGCAGGGCCAGCTAGAGAAAGGTAGAGTTTGTGAAAGGGAACGGTATGAAACAAGAAGCAAAGGAAGATGGGAACCAGATGACAGAGGGCCTTGAATGCCAAGCTAAAGAGTTTTATTTTGCCCTCCGGGCGACTGAATGTAGTGATTTAGAAAACCATATATTACCATTGTCTGTGTTCTATTGTGTTTTTATTTTGTATATTGTATATTATATATTTATATTGTTTTTATTTTATTTTATTGTATTCTTATTTTTGCTTGTATTGTGTTTTGTATGTTGTATTACTACATTATTTATGTTGCATTTTATTTATTTTGTTAAATATTTCCCAAATACATTTTAATCTGATCCCAGTCACAGTCAGGAGTTTTGGGGGATGGAAATCACTCACAGTCATTGAGTTGGACATCTCCGATCTAAGCAAAAAACACAGGTTTTTGGACAGGAGAGTGACCTGGTCAGACTTTTACTAAGGAAGGCTATTTTGGTTGTTATGTAGAAGGCCAGTTGGAGGAGAGAGATTAAAACCAGGGAGATGAGATAGAAGGCCATCACTGAATCTAGGCAAGAGGAGTTGAGAGACCTAACTGGGTGGTAGCCATGTGATGGGGAAAAGGAAATGGGTGCAAGGCACTCAGTGACGATAGAAAAGACAAAAGCAGGCAAATAACTGGACATGGGAGAAAGGGAAGAGGTCAGGGAGTGGAAAAAGTCCACAAAGATATCCAGATAAAAAACCTGGAGGATTGGAAAGATAATGTTCTTCCCTTTCTCAACCAAACCACATGGAAAATAATACTGAATTATGCAATAATTCTTCTAGACATTTAAATTCAGAGGGATGGAAACATTTATCCTCATGGGGGGAAAAAAGGGTTTTTGACCTAAGTAAGTAAGTTTAGATAAAGCCTCTATGAATATGTAAGACTTTTCATCATCTGCATCCATCAGTCCAGTTGGACATCTCTTGGCCTTCTAAAACCTAGACCATTCTATACAGGTTTCTATTTGGGTCAGTTGTTCTAAAGGCCTGGCCATGACCCCATGCTGAGTCACCCACTGATGACGCTCAAATCGGAATTCCCTCGTTGTCTTTGACGCTTACTTAGCTTTATTTAGTAATTTCTTTCCATGGGGGGATAATTAATCCTTCCACTTTCCAAACTGTGTCTCTGGGGAGGAAACACTTTCTATCTCTAATTTAAAATCCTGCTGGCCTTTTCTGTTTATTTTTATTTTAAAATTGTCGCGGTTGTTCAATCATGTCCAACTCTTTGTACCCACATTTGGGGTTTTCTTGGCAAAGATACAGGAGGGGTTTGCCATTTCCTCCTCCAGCACATTTTACAGATAAGGAAACTGAGGTAAACAGGGTTAAGTGACTTGCCCAGGGTCACACAGATAATAAGTGTCTGAGGCCAGGTTTGAAATCAGGAATATGAGTCTTCCTGACATCAGTCCAGGCACTCTATCCATTGTGCCAAAAATAGTTTATATTTATTTTAAATATTTAATAAATATTTCAATCAACCAAATATGTTTAATGTATATTTTAATAATTTAATAACTGATTTTAATTACTTATAAATATATTTTGATGACCAAGGGCTTGGTAAGCATTGAGTCAAAAGATGACCTAGTTTACCATCACAAAAGAGTCCTGTTCCAGAATGAAGGACAAACTACAAACCACATTTTAATAAATTAATATTTAATAAATATTAAAATAAAATAAATTTAATATATATTAATTTAATAAACTAACTAAATAAAATGTGATAAGTTTTTTGTTTTGTTTTGCTTTTGCCCCAGACCTGTAATTTCATCCATTTTAGGGGAAAACTGCCAGTATGGCAATTTCCTTGACACCCCTCTAACAAAAAGTTTTTAAGTTGCTATGGGAGGTGCCAGGATTAGTGCTCATCAGAGAGAGAGGACTTGAACCCAGGGCTTTCCGTCCCCAAAGCCAGACATTGTCATCAGTGCTACAGATGGAGTTAAGTAGTCCCGCAGACACTAAGGCTTCTGAGATCCCTTCCACTTCTCAGCTGCCATAATTCTCTAGGGAGCTTTCACTGACAAAAACCCAGTGTATTGAAAGGAGTGATGGGCACGGAGGCAGAGGACCTGGATTTGAGTCTTGGTTCAGTTACCTGTCACCTGTGAAGCCTTTAACCCTCAGAGTCCTCATCTGCAAAATTATAGGACTTGATCAGGCAACCTCTGAGTTCCTTTCCAAAACATATCTATGATCCCACACTTCCCTACTTCTCTTTATATTTTGCATCCAGGTATGTTGGAGAGTTGATTGTTAAATTTTCAGTATGAGGATTTACATCTTGGAAATTGGCAAACACTACAAATCAGAACTTGAATTATTTGTTTTGTTGATTGTGTAGACTTAAGAAATTAATAGAGAAAATGTTAATATTTAGATTAAATTTAAAACCACATCCTGTTTTTGAGAGAGTCAGTCAGTAAACATTTACCAGCACAGCTCCATTTATGCCAAGGTCATTTGTAGACATCTCTTTTCCTAACACACACACACACACACACACACACACACACCTTTGAAAACTCTTTTAAAAGAAAGAAAAATAATCATACAAAGCCAACTGACACCCTACTCGTTATGTCTACAACACTCCGCAGCCTTAGCCTTCCACCTCTTTTACAAGATAAAGAGAGTGTGTTTCATCATCTGTTCTCCAGAAGGAATTAATTATTACAACCAATGAATCCAGCTTCCTGTTAGCGTTGTGTTCAATTAGTAGTCATTGTTTATAATCTCCTAATTATTTACTTCACTCATCATCAGTTTATGGAGATTTTCCCATGTTTCTCTGAGTTCTTCATCATATTCCCTGTTTCTTACAGTACCGTAATAATTATAACAGATAACATTTACATAGAGCTTACATTTGCTCGGCAATGTGCCAAATGCTTTACAATGATTACCTCATTTAATATAACAAGGGGGTGGGGTAGGTCCTCTTATTATCCCCATTTTATAGATGAGGAAACAGAGGCAAATAGAGGTTAAGTGACTTGCCCAGGGTCACACAGCCAGTAAGTGTCTGAAGCTGAATTTGAACTCAGCTCCTCTCAGCTCCGGGTCCAGGGCTCTGTGCACTGTACCACCCAGTTTCCTTGAACACTTCATTACATTCATATTCCACAATATTTTCAACTATTCCCTAGCTGATAGGTGCCTCCTTTGTTGCTAGCATAAAAGGCACTGATATGAATATATATTCATAACACTGAGGCATGTCTTTCCTGGATCTCTTTGGGCTATGCGCCCAGAGCGGGTCAAACGATATGTTTAATGACTGATCACAGAAATCCAAATTGTTCCCCAAAGCGCCTCCTTGCATCTTTTCTCACCTCTTGGCAGAGCAGAATGAGCGGCAACTGGTTTAAAACAAATAGATTTCTCTAATAATGGAGAGCAAGGATCATTCCTCCATGATAAAGGGAGACAGGAAGTCAGAACTCTGAAGACAAGCGTGGTTTTAGATGACTTGAGAGAGAAAGAGAAAACTCAGAGTTTCTTTTGGAGCCAGGGAAAAGTACCCTAAACCAAGAAGGGTCCCCATGAGGGGGATCAGACAAGGGGATCCTGGTCAAGGCTATTACTGAGGACTACAGTCTAAGTTGGACCAAACAGGGTTTTAGCCTACGACAAGTACTGGATTTAGATCCAGGAAATTTGGCCTGAAAGCCTGGCTCTGACACTTAGTCGTGTGAAAGGGGCTCACTTATTTACTGCCTTGTTGCCTGATCAAGGCCAAACTTCTTAACATCTTTTACATCAGTTTCTTAATCTGTAAAAATGGGGCGGGGAGACAGACTTCACTACTTATCTATAAAGAAAATGTTTGGTACAACTAAAAGAATTTTAGAAATGTTAACTCTTGTTATGTCAGAGACCTTCCAGCTGGTCAGGAAGACCAGCTAAAGCTGTCCTTCTAATTAGATCTAGCAACATCTAAAGGGGCGGGGGAGGAGGGGATAAAAACCCCTGGCAATTGAAGAAAGCTCCTAAAAAGGCTTTTGATGTTAAGCTAACCTGAAGTCTTGAAGACACACACAAGCCCTAAGAGGTTATAACTTGAAGAAATAAAAGGAGAGTCAGAGAAAGTTGTGTGCTAGAAGCTGTTAGGTGATTCTAACTTCTATATCTTAATCAGTTGTTACATCTACCTGCCTCTCTCTGCCCCTTAGCCCGTATGTGCCAGCTCTCATCTGCCCACATGTTACATTGCATCAGGGTCTCTGGCAGTTAGCTGCTAGTCTTCTGTGAATAATTATACCCCAGCTCTGCCTCTGAGGTTTCTCTCTCCTTGTTTTGTTTTAATACAATGTTTGGATATCACGGGGCAGCAAGATGGCATAGTGGACAGAGCACTGGACTTGGAATCAGGAAAATCTGAGTTTGAACCCTGCCTCAGACACATAAAAATCTGGCAAGGAACTTAATTGCTCTCAGTTTCTCCATCTGTAAAATGGTAGGTAATGATAACTTCTACCTCACAGGGGTGGTTATGATGACCCATTGAGAAGTGTGTGCGTACTGTATATAAAATGTAGATAAAATATAAATTGTATATATATAAATATATATATAAAGATTAGTAGAGAGAGATGTATGTATATAAAGTGCTTTGCAAAACTTAAAACACTATGGAAATGTTAGTTATAGCTATTATATGGCTTTATTATAATAGTTAATGTTTATACTAAGTTGTTTTAAGGAGTTATATTTTTGCATAAAAGTGAGAAAGCAGATTAATCTGCTTATGTTCACATTTATAGAAAGCCAAGCTCTTGGACTATAAAGATGGAACTAGGACATCACCATTCACTTGTTGGTCCTGTATTTTAAGGAAAGTGGCCAGGAGGAAATGAATGGGCTTTTGAAAGGTAAAATCTTTATAAGGAGATTATAAATGCCACCTTCCTAAAGTACAACCTCAGGTAAACCCTAACTGGACACAAGGTGACCTTTATGGATGGGCCCGCTTTTTGCATGACACTCAATACCAAGTAGAGATAAAGTGAAGGGTTCACATCATTCCTAAATATGTCCATGTCCTTTCCATCAATCTCTTCAGCTGCAAGTGAGCCTAACCCAGTAAATAGGTTGTTCAACAATCTTTGGAAGGAAGCCAGAACATTTCTTAACCCAAAAGGAAAGGCCTACAAACTCATAAAAAAACCATCTGGAGTGATAAAAGTTATTTTCATTTCAGCCTCATCTGCCAATTCAACATGCCAATATTCTTTGCAAAAATCCAGGGTAGAAGTCAGTTTGGCTGATTCCAACCAGTCTTAAGAAGGTTTCTCATCACCCTCATCACATCATTGGCCCTCCTCTTTGAGAACAAAGGACAAACATCGCAACGGCAAGGTATCTGTCCAAGATGATATATTCAGGGACTTGGGGAACTGTGGGAATGAGGGGAAAGGGAAAGACAGGTGTGCCTTTTCCTGCGAGGCTCCATATTTCTTGACATAATGGCACAGGGATGTGAAAGTCTCCAGTTCCATGGGGATGGGGTGGGGAGAGGGGAAGATGGTGAGAGTGACATTTGAGACCATGGGGAAAGAGCCTGGGGACTTGTGTTTATGGATCCGTGGTTTGGGAGACTGTTTATTCCAGCTCCTCTGCCCCTAGGAAGATTATAACAATGTGGAGTGATTCATAATGAAAGGCTATGGGATCCAATTACATACAGTGCAGCTTATCTGAATTGGGAACTTCCCTTCTCCATTAGGTTTCGCTCCAATTGCCCTGGGGAAGGTGGTATGATATTATATGCACCTAAATTGATTTTTAATTTTCTCTAATTTTTTTATTTTTTCTCTATATTTATTTATTTTTTTCTCTAATTTATTTTTCTCTAATCTACACAGTAATGTACAAAGTATGAATACCTAGGCTCTTGTCATTCCTCACCTCCAACCCTTCACCATTTACTAGCTGTATAACCTTAGACAAAGCACTTCTTGCTTTATGAGACAGTCTTTTCAGCTATAAAATGGGTACAATAAGACCTTTTCTGCTTATCTCATAAAGTATCATTTATAGAGTAAGCAAGGACCTTTATCTAGGTAAAGGAGAATAGAAAGAAAATAAGATTGGAGGAGCCTATTTCCAACTCTGTCATTTAGTAGCTGAGGAACTTTGGGCTAGTCTCTCCCTCTGTTTAGGTCTGTTTCCTCATCTATCAAAACAAAGCAGTTGGACTAGATGGTCTCTAAGTCCCTTGCAGCACTATAGTCCTTGTCTCCCTCATCCCTCACCACCCAAAAGAACTTCCCCACCCTATTTGTTGTTGAGTTATATTTCAGTTGTATCTGACTCTTCGGGACCCCATTTGGAATTTTCTGGGCAAATATCCTAGGATGCTTTGCCATTTCCTTCTCCAATTCATTTTTACAGATGAAGAAACTGAGGAGAAGAGGGTTAAAGAACTTGCCCAGGGTCACACAGCTAGTAAGTGTCTGCAACCAGCCTTGAACTTAGGAAGATGAGCCTTCCTGACTTCAGGCTTGGTGTTCTATCCACTTGGCCACTTAGCTGCCCCAGCCCCAGCCCCACCGTATTGACTGATGCCTCTAGCCTAAGAGGTTGATCCCTGTTAAAATGGAGCTTAACCCTTCACTCTGTGGAACTAGCAGATTATAGCCCTAGACAGTCAGAAAAAGTTGAATATCATTTCAATGAAGATTTTAGATGACTTCATCTTCAGTTTGACTGGATTCTGCCACCCAGAGAAATGTATGCCCCATATTTATAACAACTTGTGTGAAGCAGGATGAAAGGTATTAAAAAGAATGTACATTAATTCTTTGAAAACCAAACAAAGCTTTTATATTAAGATTTTTTTTTTGGTTAAAAACCTATGAGTCACAAAAACTAATTAGGCTCAATGATGAAAGAGGAATATTTTTTTTTTGGCCATGCTTTTACAATCAGTTCTCCAGCCAGGCTGTTGAAGCAATAATGGGATGTCACTATTATAGGCATGATTATTTTTTAAATGATCAGAAGGAAAAGACCACATTTTTCATAGTATTTTCTAGAAAGATAAAGTTGAACTCTAGCTACTCAATTGTTTGACCTTAGAAACCTTTATCAACTGAAAGGTTTCAATCTTTGTCAGTCCAAATTCCCAAATACTTTATTTCTACACTTTTCATTCATCATACAAGGGGCTTCCCATAGTACCAATTTCATGGTAGAGATTTTTCCGATTCCTGGAATATCGGCAGTCCTTGTCCACTGACCAGTCTAGTGGGCTATCTGAACTGGGGCAGAATATGGCTGCGCCCTCACCTTAGGCCATTCATCATAACCATCACGGGTGTATCAGTGAGAATACTGGATTTAGAGTCAAAGAACCTGAGTCTGAATCCTGTCTCTGTCATACTACCTACTTATCCTTTCTATGCCTCAGTTTCCTTATCTGAAAATGGTCACTTCCAGCTAAATTTGTAAACTCTGCATTATTCTTGTAGCAACGTGATGCCATAGTGCACAGGATACCAGGCCTGAAGTCAGGAAGATTCATTTTCCTGATATCAAATGTAAGTTTTGCAGCCTTAGTCAAATCACTTAACCCTGCTTGCTTCAGTTTTTTCATCTGTAAAATGAGCTAGAGAAGGAAGTGGCAAAACACTCCAATATCTCTGCCAAGAAAACCCCAAATGGGGTCACAAAGAGTTGGACATGGCTAAAAATGACTGAATAACAAAAATATACAAAATAATGGTAAATTACTTGGGATTGGGAGAGGGATTCACAGTTCCTCCTGGCTGGCCTCCAACTGCAGTTTCTTCTAATGTGATGCTGGTAGACAGGGGTAGAAAGGATCGATTGTGGTATGGAGGTGACTCTTGGTTCTTGAAGGACATACTAATAGAAGGCAAATTTGGGCTGGTGAAGGACCACATGTCTATCATACGAAGATGAGTCTAGCCCAGTTCAGAGAGGCTTATCATCAGGTTGGCCACATGGTGATGAATTTTTCCATTTTAAAAACTCCCAAAGACTATCTAAGCCTACAAACACTTGTTAAATACCTATAGTGGATGAGGCATTGAAGTTTAAAAGACATAAGGAAGACTTGTTCTCACCTCAAAAGAGATTAAATTTTGCCAGGGAAGACCATGTGGAAATAGATGAGTGTATTCTTGAAGGAGAGAGTATTAACGACAAGAGGGCTCAGGAAGACATCTCTATTGGAGAGTAAAGATGAGCTGAGTGTTGAAGGAAGTAGAGGATTCTGTGAGTTGAAGATGAGAAGGGAGGGCATTCCAGGCATGGGGAATGGCTGTGTGAAGGAATGGAGGTGAGAGATGGCATTACTTTGTAGAATATGCAGTTCATAGCCTCAAGACTCAGTCTCCCAATCCTACTCCATTGGCAAACCCAATCTTCAGAGCTCAGTTGACTACTTTTAAAAGTAGCTCTGAGGGATGGAGGGAGGAGTTTTGAATACTTTTGCTCATGATCAATCCAGTATGTGACCCCTAATATCATTTCATCAGCTAATATCTTCCCAATATCACCTAATCAGTTGATAACTCAACATCAGTTAGACCACTTGATTCTCCTAATGAGAAGTTAGAAAAGTACTAAAATAGAAAAACATCCCTCCACCCACCCATAATGCTGAGTTACTGCTGGGTGAGGCATAGGTGGCTGTACATGGTGTCTCAGTTGTCAAGGTAATCCACAGCTGAACTGAGTCAAGCAGGTTATTCCTCAGGGCTGACTCCTTACCAGGTTTGGCTATTGAAGACACATGCTATGATCTGCTATGGACTCTGGTGATGCTTCTGAGGGGAGATAAGGGAGACTTACAGCATATTGCCACCAGGAGGGCAGTTGTTGTCTTTTCAAGCCTTTCATATGCCCACCCTTTTCTGGCTCAGCAACCAATTAGAAGGCTTTTTGCCATCATACAGTAAGTCAAACAGAAACATAATATCTCTGATTCTCTGAAATGGGAAGACAATTTCCAAAATCAGATTAACCAAGCTTCCATACACATTGATAGCAGAGAAATCATATTGTGCATGCTGGACTGCAATGAGGGACTGGACCCTCATTGTCTGGTCTTGCCCCACTCCCAGCTCCCTTATAAAGGAATAACAAAGTAAGCTTGGCTGGAGCAGAGTGAGCATGAGGGGGAGTGATATATAATTGGCCTGGAATGGTAGGCTGGAACCAGATTGTGAAGAGCTTTAAATGCCAAATGAGTTTTTATTTTATTTTATGTTTTATGTGAAGCAATGAGAATCCACTTAAACTTTTTGAGCAGTGGAACGATACAGTGAGAGCCTGAACTTTAGAAAGCTGACATTGGCCACTAAGCAAAGGATAGGCTGGAGCTGTACAACACCAGAAGTAGAAAGCCCTACTAAGACACTGTTAAAATATTTTAGATGAGAGGTAATGTGGACCTGAAGTAGGGTGGAGTTTACAGACCTGGATGACTAGAAGGGTGCTCTTCACAGAATAAGGAGGTTTGGCTAGGAAATGACAGAAGATAATGAGTTCTGTTTCTGACATATTGACTACAAGACATCTCAGTGGAGACGTCCAGTAGCTAGTTGGTGATGTGGATTCAAAGCTCAAGAGAGAAACTAGGGTTGGGTACATCATCTTCATAAACATGAGAGTCATCTGGTAGTAATCTTCACAGAGATGAAAATTAAACCCAAGAAAACTGGTAAGATCACCAAGATAGGGATTCTGGAGGGAGAAGAGGTATAGATAAGAGCCTTGGGCAGGGGTGGGAATACCCCCAAGGTTAGAGGATGATGCAGCAAAGGAGACTGAGAAGGAGCACTCAGACAGATGGAGGACCATCTATGACATCACCCCTTAAGTCATTCCAGGGACTTCACAGTCCCTCTCAACGTAGGCCATGCTCACACTTACAAAATCCCAGACTGACTTGGAGTACTGTGATAATTTCTCCTGGGCTACATTGATTAGTCCTTCCTTCAAGAGCAGAGGGCAGGGGAGAGTTAATATTGTGAAAATAGAGCAAGGTTGTTTTGTCTGGTGATATTGATTTTCAACAGTGTGGTTAGAAAACATTTGCAGACTTTTCACGAAACTTTGCCAAAATGAGAGAGAGGTTAGAATCTTCTTCTAGCCGTCCTGGGTCTCACTGCTGATCTAGGTTCTGAGACAACAGCCAATTTGAAGGCCTAAAATGGTAGGGATTACTATCTGAGGGACTACTGAACACCCCAACATATCTCCAGCAATAGCTTAAAATATTTAATAGTAACCACTAGCTATTATTACAATTTAATTGAAAGTAATTATTAAAATGCAAATAAGTGTTATACTGAGGAGTAATCTATTTATTTAAGATAGGCTATTCATACTCTGGGGCAGATAGGTGGTGAAGAGGGTAGAATACTGGGCCTGGAGTTAGGAAGACTCATTTCTGAGTTCAAATCCACTGTATGTGACTCTGGGCAAGTCATTTAACCCTGTTTGCCTCAATTTCCTTATAGCTGGAGAAGGAAATGGCAAACAACTCCAGTATCTTTGCCAAGAAAATCCCAAATGGGGTCACAAAGTGTCAGACAAGACTAAAAACCAGTGAACAACAATATTCATACTTTAGCTCCAGTGAGTTCATCAAACTAATCCTAGACACTAAGTATCATCCTGAAGAAATGGGACAGAACACAGAGTCACATTTTCCTTAGCCCATCCATTGGAATATAAACTCAACGATGGCAGGCTTGCTTTCATCTGTATTCCCAGCACTTTGCACAGTCCCTGGCACACAGGAAGTCCTTAATAAACCTTTGTTGAGTGAGCGGCTAAAATGGGGCTACCTGGCCAGCTTCATATAATAGATATGAAATCACTACGTGATATAATTATTTTAAAGGAAGACACTGTAATTATTTTGATGAAGAAGGGCCTACAGTTAAGTTCTCTGATCAGCTCTTCTGTTTAGCTTTCCCTAATCCCACCAAATCACAGGCTGAAAGTGTTCTCTTCCTCCATAATATTCCTAGAGTACTTTGTCTCCATCTCTTTTGCCCCATTGGTTCCACTTTTCTAACACCTTTTCATAAAAATTAGCTCATTTTAAGCCTAATGGCAGCCTAATGACCTCTCAGGTACACATGGTCCCTTCATCTGCTGCTTTAGGAAGTTTATATTAGATACAAATTAGGCATGCAATCACAATCACAGTTGCTCTGAGTCCCCAGTTAGAAAAATTCCTAACAGAGGCAGAGGCTTCATTTTCTTCCTTAATATACATTGATAGATATTTCCATTGAATCCCTGATCTCTCAGTGGTTGAGGCAAGAATTGATTTACTGGAAATGCTTAGATAATGAAGCAGCATAGTATATTATAGTGTTTGCTATAGGCGTTGGTGGGGGAAACTGAGGAAAGGGCTTTCCTAATGCTTCCCCCCTTAGTTCTTGAAGAAATACAATTGGTGACATCAGTTGCATCTTCTGCTTCTGCTCATGGCTCTCCTTTATCTGTCACAGCTTAGTCACACTTTTTCTCTTACTGGGTGTCTCTAGATCTTTCCAGTAGCTCTGAATGCCCCCTATTCCTTCCTCTCCACTGTCAGACCCTCAAGAACTGTTCTGCACCAGATACTCCAAAGTGGTCCATTTTATAGACAATCCACCTGGGATGATCAAGGCTCCTCAACCAATCCGAACACTCTCCCTAGCAACAGTCACTCCAAGAACTTTTTGAACTTACTCTAAAGTATTTGATTTGTTAACTTAATTTTTTCTTGCCTAATAAATGTATGAGGTTGTAGCATCTTATCAAGAGTAAGGTAACCCATGTACCTTCTACCTCTCCTTACACTTTTATTATGCTTACCTCTGTACAACCCATACCTGCTTCCTCCTGCTGCTAAATTGGAAACTTCTTAAGGACATGAGCTGTGTTGATTTCATGTTCTTATCACCAGCTTCTGAGAAGCAGTCTGACAGGATGGATAGAGAGCTGATCTCTAAGTTAGAAAAATCCAAGTTCACGCCTTACCTGACGCATACTAGCTTCATCCCCTAAACAGATCCCTTAACATCTTACTGATCTATTAAGACAATACTTTGTGCGGAAAGTATTAACACATATTGTTAAAAAAAAATGGAGTTTCCTCATCTAGAAGTTTCCAATATTGATGAAATCATAAGTCCAGTAACCTAACCCACCAGGATGCTACCACAATCCTTTGCATACCATGTTATGGTTCAGTTGTTTAGTTATGTCTGGCTCTACATGATCTCATGCCAGGCCTTTCTATCCTCCATTATTTCTCCAAGTCTGTCCAAGTTCATGTTCATTGTTTCCTTGATACTATCTACCCATCTCATTTTCTGCCATCCCCTTCTCCTTTGGCCTTCAATCTTTCCCAAAGTCAACATCTTTTCCAAAGAGTCCCACTTTCTCCTTATGGGGCCAAAGTTTTTAAGCTTCAGCTTCAGTATTTGACTTTCCAGGGGATAGCCTGAATTAATTTATTGAGGTGTTGACTGATTTGATCATCTAAGGACCCTCAAAGATCTTCTCCAGCACCACAATTTGAAAGCATCAATTCTGCAACCCTTAGCTTTCCTTGTAGTCCAGCTCTCACGGTCATGCGTTGCTACTGGAAAAACCATAGCTTTGACTCTATGGACCTTTGTCAGCAGGGTGATGTCTCTGCATTTTAGTGTGCTGTCCATATTGGCCATAGCTTTCCTTCCAAGAGTTAGAACCTTCCGGAACCAATCTAGACTCTTCATTAGGGGGTTACAATGATGAGGCTTTCAGATGCTAGAAGTCAGTATGAGACATTCCACACTAACAAGATACCGAAGGGTGCCAAAAGCAAGGCTTTGTCAAAGGTCCATCCAGCCTCGGGAACCTGACTAATCACATAATCAATAATGATATAGTGTTTAGACTTTCCTCCCTCATTGCCATCAGTTTGTAAGGATCATTCATGTCTTGACCAGTTCCCCCAAGTATACTTAGCATGTATGGCAACTGTAGGAAGTGTCTGAGATTTGGGAGCTCCAGGATCAAAGTACTAAAAGATATCTGCAGTGTGTTCTGCAAAAGATCAAGGTAACTGCCCATCACATGGTCATTGCCTGGAGCAAAAGGAACTCAGAGAATTAAAATTCCATCTGGGAGGGAGATCTAAACTGGAAGCACACCATTTCAGAGCTGGAAAAGAACTAAAGTCCAGCATAGCTAACATTTACATAGTTTTATAAGATTTACCAATATTAACTCATTTGATCTTCACAATGATCCTGTGAATAGATAGATGCTATTATCCCCATTTTACAGATAGGGAAACTGAGGCACAAAGATTTTTTTTTTAAGTGACTTGCCCAGGGTCACACAGCTAGTAAGTATCTGAGGATGGGATTTGAACTCACATCCTCCAGATTTAAAGTTCAGTGCCCTAACTAAATATGAGATGACCTAGGCAAATCCTTCATGAAGAAAAGAAAAATTACTTACTCAAGGTCAGAGCCAGTTATTGGGAGATCTGAAACATTTTGTCACTGTTGTTTAGTCATGTCTGACTTTGTGAAGTCATTTGATATTTTCTTAGCAAAGATACTGGAATGGTTTTCAGCTTCCTTCTCCAGTGGATCCATTTTGTCAGGCAATCAGGTTAAGTGACTAGTCCAGGGTCACATAACTAGGAAGTATCTGAGATTGGATTTGAATTCAGGTCTTCCTGACTCTAATGCCCCATGATCTATCCTCTGAGCTACTAGCTACCACTGCACAGATAACCGTCAATAAATCTCCTGTCTCCTCCCCTAGGTCTCTTTCCACTGTACAGGCAAACCTCAGAGATAGTGACATTTTGTTCCAAACCACAATGAAGCAAATATAACAATAAAGGGAGTCTTATGAATTTTTTGGTTTCCCAGTGCATACAAAAGTTTTGCTTATACTATACTGTCATCCATCAAAGTATGCAATAATAGTGTTATGTCTAAAAAAATTTTATGTATATACCTTAATTTGAATATACTTTCTAGCTAAAAAATGCACTTTTAATTTCCTCCAAGAGCTTTTCCTTTGCATTCACAATTTGACTAATTATTTGGTGTAAAGAGGTCTTGCTTTTGGCCTATCAGTCTTTCACATGCCTTCCTCACTTAAGCTTTATCACTTCTAGATTTTGATTTAAAGTGAGAAACCTGAAACTCTTCCTTTCACTTGAATGTTTAGAGGTCCTTGTAAGGCAATTAATTGGCCTAATTTCAATATTATTCTGTCTCAGGAAAATAGTGAGAGGGAGAGAGACAGGGAACTGGTCAGTGGAAGTCAGATCACACACACATTTACCGATTAAGTTCACCATCTATTATGGGCCTGTTTCTTGGCTCCCCAAAACAATAGTAACATCTACGATCATCGATCACAGATCATGTAACAGCTACAGTAATAATGAAAAAGTTTGAAAGATTGTAATAATTAGGAAAATGTGACACAGAGACACGATGTGAGCATGTGCTGTTGGAAAAATGGTGCAGACAGATTTGCTTAATGCAGGGTTGTCACAAACCTTCAATTTGCAAAAAAGAATTCAATATCTGCAAAATGCAATTAAATGAGATCTGTCTGCACTAGGGTGCCTTTCTAGGTTAATTCCACCCTGATTCTACCCCAGCTGCCTCTCCTACCAGATTCTTTTCCCATTCCCATAATGAATGCCCATTACAAGGACTCTCCATTCTCAGTTACCAAGGGACAGATAATCTGGTTCGGGGAATTACCCAGACCTTGGTTTTACCACCTTTGGCACAGTCTTTGTTTGAAGGAAGTATAGAAAGAAGGTGAAACTCCAAGCCACAGTCATCATAGATAGTTAATTTTTTGGGAAATTATTCCCTTTATTTATCCTAGTCAATTCGAATGAAGAGATATTTATTAAGAGGCTATGGCTATGATACTCAAGAGTCTTGGTGCAGGGATTACATCATTGAAAAACGAAGTAGTCCCTGCCCTTCAAGGAGTTTACAGTGAGGTGGGGAAGGAGAAGGTCTAGATAAACTTGAGTAATTTAAACAAGTTATATTTTAAATGCATAAAAAAGACAAATTGCTGGTCTGAGAACATGAAAGAGCATATGGGAATGCTTTATGGAGGAGGTGGACCTTGAAAGAAGGGAAAGGTTTTCAATAGGCAGAGATGGGGAGATGGGAAGACAAATGCTCATTTTAACCTAGATTAAGCCCTACCTACAGGAGTGGGTAGTATGAAGCCTTTTGTTCCTTCCACTCTTTCCATCCCCCTATGGAGGCCATTCAGAGACTCTTGGGTCAAGCATTGGATGAGTGCCTAAGGGAACAGAAATGGATTCTTTGACTGGAAGCCTAAAAAGAGTCCATTTATATAGAAGGCATTGAGACTTTTGTTAGATTTGTAGCTGCAAACTCAATTGACATCTAGGGATTTTCCCCTGAAAATCCCCTCAAGCACCACTGGGTTCAGGGATTGGAGGGCATTCCAGAGAGCTAAGGTTAAAACTCAACGATTCTAAAATGGGCAAATGGGAAAAACAAAACTGAGTTTCTGGTGGGTAGCCAAGCAAGCCGGCCCTTTAATGAAGAGGGAGAGATTTCTATTCTAAGCTGTTTCCTTAGTTCTTCCATTCTGTCACCTCTAGAAACTTGAATTATTGCCAGGAGGAGAAAATTCTGTCTTTTTTATGAGCTGAAGAGTCTCCATGCCCCCTTCCTTGTAAATCTGTCCTGTCCAGGAGTGTGCTGGAGGAAGCTCTAAATATATATGGCTAAATTTTCAGGTGAGCATTTACTTGGAAATAACAAAAGCAACAAATCAAGGCTTGATTGATTATTTTGACTGTTTAGACTTAGGAAAGTGATGGAGAAAATGTTACAGATTAAACTTAAGTATGTCCCATATATATGAAATGAATATATGTAAATATATAATTATTATAATATATTTCTATAACTTATTTATATAAATATATAAATGTTCATTTAATATATAATGTATAGATAATATAAATACTATACATTATATAATATAAATATCATAGACAGTATGCAAATTTCTCATATATACATAGATAGATAGATGTTAGGAGACCCAGCTGTTAAACATTTACCAACATGCCACTGTTTGTTGCCCCCTTCTGCAAGGCTATGCTCTCAGCACATTGTCAACTAATCCTCACAGAGATATTAACTGACTTTGGTTTACAGTGTTCTTCCTTTGGAGGAAGGCGAAGGGGGAGAAGGCTCTGAAAGATAAAATTACCTTCAAGAAACAAAAGAACTGACACTTTAATGGTGGAATTTTGGGCATTATGACAAGTGATGAGGGAGTAACATTTTAATTTTTTTCTTCTTAATTATCCTAGGGAAAGTTCCTTTTGAAAAGTTCTACTCTTTTCTCAAGTGAACAAAGAAAATTTGTGATAAAGTGGAAAGAGCCTAAGACTGAGGTCCTAAGATGCCAGTTTGACTCTGGCTATTCTACTAACCACCTATGTGACCTAACGCCATGAGCTTCAACTCTCTGGCTTCTATATCTTTGTAAATAAGAGCTGATCTGTTAGGTCTCTTCCAGCTTTATCATTTTATGACTCTTAAGGAGACCCTAGGTTGAAACCCAATTTTTCAGAAGCTTCCGTTCTTGCTCCCACACTTTGCATGCTCAAGTTACATTCTCAGGCTGCTACCCAGAATTTTCTTCTTGTGTGAATAGAAGGATTGTGAGGCGTTGATAATAGTGGAAGTTCAGACATTCACTGTAACAGGTTGTGGGCGACCTTCCTGACATCCCTTCGGTTATAATACCCACAAATCTCCTTGTGACCCTATCTGGGTACTGCAGGGAAGTTGTTTTGGTTGATGAGATGTCAGCTTTATTCCATAAAGCCAAGTAGGCTGAGAGAAGCTGATATCTATTCCTATTCAAAGGAGAAAAAGGGAAGGGAAGGTAATACTGAGTTTCACCCTGTTGGTGGCTTAATGCACAGCTCCAGACTCTGGTTTTCAGTCCTCAAAAAACAGGCTAGCAAAAAAAAAGCAATTAGAATTTTTTTCCAGTCTGAAAGGGAATCTTAGTTTTAACACTGTTGCCTGTGTACCAAGGAGATGACAGCATTTTACCTTGAAGGCTATGTACATATAGAACTCCTTAATCCCAATGCCTTTGGACAGGGGTAAAAATCCTATCCTGCCTCAACTGTTTGCAAACTATTCATCTAATAATAGAAGCTTACATTTATCTAGTCCTTTAAGATTTTCAAACTGCTTTACATACATTACATCACTTAATCCTTCCCAAAACTGAGGAGGTAGATAAAACAGGTATTATTGCTCCCATTTTTTGGATGAAGAGACCAAGACTTAGAAATACTAAATGAGCATTCAGAGTCACACAGCTGTCAAGTGTCTGAGGAAGAATTCTAACCCAGGTCCCTCTTTATACCATCCCCAACCATCAGTCCACTGTACCCCACCGCCTCTTTCTCATATTTGTAGGACATATGGTATTGGTAAGAAGATTTAGGATGGATAATTTCCATATTAGTAGGCCACCTCTCTCTGCATTCCCAGAAGCAGCCTGGGTTTTCTAGGCAACCATATGTGGTTGTGTGTTACCTACCAGGAAGCCCAGACGAAGGGTGAAACCCAGGTATCGTGTGGACAGAGAAATTAACCCCAGGGACTGACTGGCCCAACGTTACATAGCTAATAGCAGAGCTGTTGGTAAAATCCAGGTTTCTCAACAGTCCTCTTTCCACTGAACCAACTTCCATTTATGAAGAAATAAAACTTACCTCACCTCCTAGTCCAATATATTATTTTTTCATTCTCCATCTAAACACTGTGGAATGGTGAATATTTTCAATTATTAGAACAAATGAGACTGATTTTAAATTGTTAGAAATCATAGAACATCAGCTCCTTGAGGGTAGGAATTGTTTGATTTTTGTCTCTGTTTCCTCAGTGCCTAATACAGTCCCTGGTACACAGTAGGAGCTTGATGTTTGCTTGCTTCGTGATTGATTCGATTCTACAGCCCCTTGTCACAAGAGGAAAACATCTCCACATTTCTTAGAGTTATTTGAGGGATACATCTCCCTCTGCAGGGCTCTCCTCATCTATGAGGTCTATGGGACAGAAAAAGATTTGTTAGAAAAAAGAGCCAAATGCTTATTACCATATGCACAAATGTATTTTAGCACTGTGGGCTTATGTTATAGCAAAATAGTGAGTCAGCTCCAAGACAAGTACCTTCTCCATGTCGAATCACTCCAGTTCATAATGATCTCTTGCTTCCTAAAATATAAGCCTCAGGAACGCAGCAACCATGTCTTATTTAAACTATGTCCCCCTGTGCCTAGCACAGAGCTCTGAACAGTAAGTGCTTAATATGTGCTTGTTGCATGGAGCTGAAACAAATTGCATTATGAGGAACTGAATTAAATGTGGTTGAGGGAGGGGAAGAGTATATACATATTATATATATGTATACACATATATGTGTATATATATACACATATGTGTGTGTATGTGGCAAAGGCTGTTACCTCTAGCAGTTCCACACAAACCCTAACAGTTTTACTCAAAAGGTGATTTTCAAGGACCCAAGTTAGTAACAGGAGCATGATGGGGGTTGAAAGGAATGTCTCCACGACAGCTCTACCCAACTCCTTTAGTTTTGCTAGGAGGAGCCCTAGTGTGGTTTTCATGGACCCAAATTAGCAAGCAGGTGGATGAGAGGACTTAAAAAATGCTCTGACCATAACTCACATACAGTTGAGGCTAAGAGAACTTTTAGTAGAAGAAAAAGCAGTTTAAAGGGCAAAACTGAAATACTTAAGGCCAATGTATAAATGCTGGTTGACGACTAAGGAGTTGGTTTGGGTCTGAAATTTTGAATGGAAATAGCCCTGTGCTAGAAACTCAATGGGTGGATCCCTTGTCTCTGCAGTTCAGAGGAGATGCCAACAGAGAGCAGCAGGAAAGAATCAAAAGATTGGCATCTTCCCAGTCTTGTGAAGAAAGCAGCACCAAGGCGGATCGGTGGCTCAGCGGGGGAAATTAGCAGCAGCCCCAGAGAAAGAGAGCCCTTTTCTGGAGATGCCACCTTAGGAACATGAGGGACTCTTGTTACTTTTAGGCCCCCTTCATGTGCTTTACCTTGGCCAGACATGCTCCCTGCCTTTGTCCCGTATCCCACAGGTGACATGGTAACATGCAAACCTTAGGGAACCTACAAGGGAGGTGAGAGATAAGAGTGAAACATAGATTATTGAGCTGGAACATCAGTCCAACCTCCTCACTTTACACTGAGGCCCAGAGATGTTCAATAACTTACCCATGGAAGGAGTCCTAACGTGCTGGAAGGCAGAGCCATGGACTTCAGAACTTCTATTTGAAGAAGGAGCTCAGCCCAGGTTTTCTCCCCATTTGGACTTCTTTGGAACTCTCCATCATGCACCCTCATGGTGGACCTTCTCCCCCTCCTCCAGCCTTTTTGTATGTTGTCTTCCCTGCGAGACTGTGAGCTCCCTGAGGGCAGGGACTGTGTTTTTATCTGTATTTGTATCCCTTGTGCCTAGCACATAGTAGGCACCTAATAAATATTTACTGACCGACCCAAGTTCACCCAACTAACTAACGGCAGAGCCATCACACAAAGCACCTGTGAAATGATTTTGGACAAGGTTATCACCAAAGTCCAGACGTGACACTCTTGATTCTACATGCTGAGTTTTCCAGAAAAGCTGACGCCCAGTGGAGCGATTCTGCTTCCATTCGAGGCAAAAGAGCCCATCACAGCAAATAAGAATATCTGATACTTTATAGAACTGCCAAGTGTACTAAGTGATTTACGCCAACTGTGTCAAACTCAAATGGGAATGGGGTCCACCAAACCACATGCGGTGAAAGGATGTCTCTATAAAAAGCCCGAGTGACTCCCAAAGAAGGCAGAATGACATCTCTAGCCTATTCTCCCCGCCACCCTTCTCCAAGAGAGACTACAATTCCTTCCAGGAGGAGAAATGAGATGTTGGGATCAGAAACCAACACTACTTTCCTCAGGCATAGGGGGTAGTGGACTAGAATTACATCTATCTTCTCGCTTAAATACTGGTAGTCTAAGGGATATGATTTTCAATCAAGCTAACTTCCAACTGCTATTTCTTAAATTGGGGGAAAAGGAGGACCCCAAGGTTTAAATCCAAGACTTTACTACCTTCTCACCAAATATTATTTCTACAATGAACACACATACAAGTTATCAAAGAAACCAATATATCTAATTCTACAGCTAAATGGAAATCAAAGGAACTATATGTAGAAAATTTACCAGAAAATGCAAAATGAAGGAGCTTTCATCCATTGAGAGTAAGATAACAGAACTCCAGATCCCACCCAAGGGAAAATTTCCCCAGATCTCAAGTTTAGCATGCTGAGGATCCAGACATGATGGAGACTGCCACCTCCTCTTGGTCTTCCTTCAGCAACCTGAAGTTGGGTTGGCCTCACCCATCTTATCTCTAGAAGCTAGAAGTCAAAATAAGAGACTCAGTAACTCAAAGAAAGCTCAAAGAAGAATGATGAACTCCCCAATCTAGTCTCACCAACTCCATCTGCCCCTCATACAGGTGCCCCTCATACATTCATCTTTACCAGTGAGGAGAGAGACTTGTACCAATGGGCTTTAAGATTGGGGCTACCTGTACTAAAGATCTCTGCAGGTCACATATTGACTTAGAAAACCACATATTAACTATCTCCATTCTATTGTATTTTCATTTATTTAGTAAAAATATTTCCTGATGATATTTTGATCTGGCTGCAACACTTGGCAGTATTGTGGGTATAATGGGGCTCTCTGGCAGCATGTTTGTCTCCTCTGCTTTACATACATCATCTCACTCAAGCTTCATGATTGCATTGCCAGGTAGGATTTACAGTTATTATTCTCTCCATTTTACAAATAAGAAAACAGAGGCTCAGAGACTTTGAGGGACTTGCCAACATTCAGGAAGCTCACAAGGCCAGATTTGAACCCAACGTTGAGTCCAACATTCTTCCCCTACACCATGCAGTAGGTGATCCTTTGATAACCTTTTACCTCTATCTCTCCTAACTCCTTAGAGTCTATCATCGTTTCTCACTTTAGACCCTCACATCCACACTCCTAAGACAGCCAGCATGTATAGTGGTTAAAGACAAAAAACCCTAGCTAGCTCGTGTTCTGTATTGTCTAAGCCAGTAGCTTCCTTTTTCTGGGCTTTAACTTCCTTATATTTAACATGAGAGAATCTTATATACAGTTATATCTAAGATCTCTTCCAGTTGGAATAGTCTGTGTTCACAAGTAGCACCCAAATAAAAAATGTACAGCCTTCTTCCTACCTGCTGCCAACTTTGCACTAATATGGAGAACTCGGAAATACATAAACACTTTCAAGACCTAAAGAAATGACTATAAAGGTAGAGTTTTAGGCACTGTGCAAAGGGGAAGGCAAATGACATTTTTTCTTTCATTTAAAGTTACTATATATCTAAGTTGTAACTATCTTGTATTTGCGTAAGTACATACATACATGTATAAAAATTCTTATTCTGAATGCATCTAAGATAATACAGATGTTGTTACAACAGCATTAAGAGTTCAGTATGTGAAAAGGGTTTGATGTGAAGTACTTCTTACCAGGGAGTCGGGGAAAGGTGTTTGTTTTATCTGTGATCTTCAGGATCTATGAAATCTCTTTGGAAAGGACAGAAAGAAAGCAAGGATGGATTTCTTTCTTCTGAGAACTGTCTTAGGAACTGTCCTCATTTTAGGAGGAAATCTTGCTGAGAAATTCATAAAAAGAATTCTACAAAGAGCTAAAAAGAACCTGAAAAACAGTTTCTTATTATCAATGGCGAGAAACTTGAAGAAGGAAAATAGGAGGGAAATGAGGAGAAACTTTGTCCTTTTTTTGGAACTGTTTTAACTAGGGTATCATTTTTTAAAAATTATGAAGAGAATGAAGAAGAGTCAATCATTTGTTTATGAAGGGTTTGAAATGCCTCAGGCCAACAATTGAGTATCGCCAAAATAGTGTAAATAATTATTTATGTCCGTTTATTATAATAATTTTGATACATAAATATAGAAAAATAACAATAATTATTATTGGGAAAGAAGGTTTCTATAGTTTCTTAAATAATAAAAATTGAATGAAATGGAGTATGAGCTTAATCTAATTAACTACCTAGTGAGAAAACAATTGCAATTTCATGAATAAAAAATTCATTATTCAACCCGTTAGTCAACAAGCATTTACTACTTTGTTATGCTTATTCCACTCAGCCCTCATCTATATCAATCTAGAGTAGAGGTTCTGAAATCTATCGATGGGGTTTGTAGTCACCAGATTAAGAACCTCTCTCCTACAAAGAACTGGAAACTAGAGGATGTAGAGGATGCCCATCAATTGGGGAATGGTTGAACGAATTGAGGTACATGATTGTGACAGAATACTATTGTGCTATAAGAAATGATGAAGGAGATTGTTTTGGGAAAAACCTGGGAAAACTTATCTGAACTGATGCAAAGTGAAGTGAGCAGAACCAGAAGAAGATTATACACACTAACAGCAATAATGGAATGCTAATCAACTGTGGAAGACTTAAGTACTCTGATTGATACAATAATCTATGACAATCCCAAAGGACTCATGATGCTATCTACTTCCAGAGAGAACTGATGAATTCTAAGTGCAGATTGAATCATACTTTTTTTTCACTTTTTCTTGCTTTTCCCTCACTACATAGCTAATGTGAAAATATGTTTTGCATCATATGTATAATGGGCATTGTATTTCTGCTTTCTCAATAGGTGGAAGAGAGATGGAGGGAGGGAGAGAACTTGGAAGTAAAAATAAAAATGTAAAAACATTTTAAAAAACCTCCACCCCAGATTAATGTAGATGGGGGGAGGGGTGAAATTAAAAGAAAATATATTTCAATGAGTCAGAAACTTGAAGTTTTTTGTTTGTGTTTTTGTGTGGGAGTTCTTTTTGTTTTTTTGCTTCTTTTTATATACCTAGCACTTAGCACAGTGACTGCCACATAGTGGGCTCTAAATAAATGTTTATTGATTGATCTGATGCTGAGATTGAGTGATTGCCAAGTGAACTAAATGTTGAGACCACAGATTCTTCTAACTTGTTCTAGATGAGAGAGTCCTTACAGGCTTCTTACACACACACACATACACACACACACACACACACACACACACACACACGTTGTTTCCCTTGATGGAATATACTATATTGATGTAAATTTACATTTACATAAGCTCCTTGAGGATGTTTCCATTTTTTCTTGCACTTCGAGCCCTTAGTATAGTGCTTGGTGCAAGAAGAAACTTAAATGATAATTGGTTGACTGGTTTTCATTTTGTTTTGCTTTATCTTTATTTTCATAGTAAAAATTCCTCTTTAAAAATTCTAACCAATATCAGCCTTAGGGTCTTCACTGTGGGGTATATGTCATTTTTTTCTGAATTTGGCCAAGAAATGTGAATTTATGTGTCTATGTGTGTGTAAGTTTAAGTAGGTGAGAATAACAAAACAGTGATTCTTACACCACAAAATCAAACTTTCCCATCTAATGCTTTTCTGGCCTAATGGCATTTTGTTCCATAGTCCCATTATTACATTTCAGTTTTCAACTTGCTCTCAATACAGTAGAATTCAGTCCTAAAATATATGATTTGGGACTTTCTGCATGTGTCGGTCGTGGGTTTTTTTGTTCTGAGTTTTTTCCTTTTAACACTGCAGATGACTCATCAGATTTCGTGAATACTTCTCTGCTTCTCCAAGTACATTCATTAAAACTATTCTCTATCTCAGGCAGCTTTCCAATTCATTTCCTCCTCTCCAACATATTCCTAGTCAAGCCTCAAGGGTAAGGGGATGAACATAGATTGCAGGATTCTTGGGGGTCATTTGCATTTGGTTCATTGATTTATTGAATATTTATGGAGCATCTTCTCTACACCAGCCCTGTGTGAGGCACTGTGAGGTGTACTCGCTACAGGGTATTCCATAAGTCTTGGTGAAGTTTTAAGTTTTAATAGCATTAAATTACACTGAGGCTTTTGGAGCATCCATTGTTATTTGTTGTTCTTGTTTGTCCTTTGTTTTTAAAGAGGACCCATGACATCACACAGCAATGTCTTAACTCGTGTGAATTGCATTTAAGTGAAACAGAGTTGTACAAAGTCATCAGCCACTCTCTCTTCCAGAGTCATCGAAGTAAAAATGGAACCATCCTTCCCTCAAGGAGTTTATGTAAATGTAAATTTATATCAATGTAATGTAAATTCCATCAAGGGAAGCAACATGTATATATATATATAAGAAGCCTGTAAGGACCATCTCATCTAGAACAAGTTAGAAGAATCTGTGATCTCAAAGTCAAGATGACTGATGATGGCCTGGGATGCAGTAGATAACCTTGGTATCTTTGATGCCTGACCAATAAGTACCTTGTATCATGATAATAACTATAACTGACTATTCCATGGAGTCTTATAAAGGTTTATAAAAGTACTTCCTTCTCACAAGTACTTACCTGTGAATAAGAAGTACAAGTATTATTATCCTAGGTAAGGGAACTGAAGGATGTGAGAAGGGGATTTGCTGAGTCACATGACAATCAAATTACAAATGGCTACTATATGCCAGGTACTGGGATACCAAAAAAAAAAAAAAAAGGAAACAGTTTCCTGCTTTCAAAGAAATTATATTCTACTGGGGCACCCTATATGTACATATAGGAATATAGCCTCACAAGTCTCAGAGCTAGGACTCAAGGACAGCATTTTGGACTGTACTATTCTGGTCCCTGACCTCAGGAAGTTTATACTCTAACAGGAGAACTAATATGTATACTTTTATGTTGTATGTATGTTTATGTTACATCATATGTTATTATATTATATATATGTATAATACATTATATATTATATGTATGTTTATTCAGTCAGCATTCTAAAACACTCATGCAATTGATACTTAATCCTTTGTTTCCCCTCTACCTGGTATCCTGCAACAGTTTTATTTGTCCTAAACCCTAGAAAGTCGTTCCATTTAGGATCCAAAGAGGAAAATTAATGGATGCAGAAAGAAGGGCACAAAACCAGGAGAATAATTCATGCCATGACTATAATATTGCAAAGAAAAACAACAGTGGAAGATTTAAGAATTTTAATCAATGCGATGACTGATCATGACCTCCAAAGACTGATGATGCAGAATGCAGAATGCAATATGTACAGTCTCAGTGTAGCTTTAAGCTACTAAAGCTTAATGTTAACTTTTATTAATGTTAATGTTACATCTTAAAATTAATTAATTAAGAAATATTAATAAAGCTCAACATTAAGCTTTAATAGCCTAACTAATAACTAATTAATAGCATTAGAAGCTTAAAACTATGCTAAGAATTTGGGGATGCCCTATATTTTCAGAAAGGGTCAATTTGTGGATTTATCTTACTTGACCGTACGTGTTTGCTATAAAGGAGGACTAGATGAAATGTTATGAGAGACGTGGAGTGATCAAAAATCTAAAAATGAAGAGAAGAAAGAAATATTCGTAAGGAGGTTCAGAAGGGGCACACATAAGCAGTATTAGAACTGTTGGGTAACATTTAATATGTACTTTTAAAAATTATAGTGTATGTAACAAAGATGAACATGTTCTATATAATCCTCTTTTTCAGTTCTTTTTGACATAAATGTTAGTGTTGTTGCTTGTCAAGTTAATAAGAAGAAGAAAATTTAAGATGCAAAGAAGGTTACATCCTTCAAACCACGATTCAAATGAAGCACGGGGGGCAACCGGGAGGAGGGGATTGAGAATATGTAACTGTATAGCTATGCCCTGTTGCTTATAAAAGATCATAAACTGTACTGTAAAAAGCAAGTGGTTTTTGGAATTCAAGCCCAGCAAGCACTGATCATGACTCATCAGTCTAAGATAGGGAAGTGGGTTGAGCTAGTAGCAGGTATCACAAAAACATCTCTAATTTCCAGTGTCTCTGTGGTATATTTGTCAGCTTAGCTCTGTCGATGGGTGTGCATGGATCCAGCAGTGACAAAGATTCAGAACAAAAAAGACTAATCTGGAAAAGGGCCAAGCTAGAAACAAGATGAGAGGGCCTAGGTTTAGAGAGGCCTGATTAGGCAAGGGTCCTGATGCTCAGAGAATTCATAAGCAGAAAAATCAATTTCACTGCCAAGGGCCAAGTCAGCCAAAAGGATCTAGTTAGAATTTGCTTTATACTGACCAGGAAAGAAAAGAGAGGGTGAGCAGAAATACCTAATGCTAATTCACATTTATGGAACACATTCTCATGCCTCACAACAGCTCTGTGAAATAAAGAATGTGAGTATTATCACTTCTACATTTCATAACTGGGGAGCTTGGTGCTAGTACACATATATAATAAAGGTAAGAATTTAGAATAAAGGAGGGGATCCCACATGGATTTTGTGTGTGGGGCAAGGGGTGGGTGGGTTGTTTTTTTGCCTTCCTATTTCTCGTGGGTGATTCAGAAGTTTTTGGTGCTTCAGGAACAGCACAGGGCTACACAACTCTTACAGAGTTTCTTTATGGAAACCTACCCATTCCCCCCAAAAAAGGGTTTGAAGGCACAAGACCCCTATAAGGGATTAAATAGGCACTGCAAGGGATTTCTAACCCTAAACTGAATAAAGGACTAGAACATAGTAAGTCAGGAAAAAAAGAGAGTTAAAAAATTCCTACATTCTTCCTTTAGCTGGTTAACTATTCAAAAGAGCTTTATCTCTGGAGGCCAGACTCTTCTTATGGAGAGAAAAGTCATATACACAAATAAAATTCTGTGGCATTGAAAGTTTCCTCTCATAAGAGAGAGAAACTAGAAGATTTTCCCTGGTCTGAGGACCTAATATAGAAGAGACTGTTTTTCTCCCGAAAAGAGCTGAGGCTAAATCTCTGAAATCCAAGATTAAAAGGAAGATGGCAGAGTCCTCTCCTATTACACCACCCAACATCCAAGTCGTATCCTGTTACACCAGCCAACACCAATCCAACAACCCAGAGTACCATCAGGTAGAGGCTACAGGTTAGCAGGACTTACTGGTGGTGTTACCATACTGATCCTTTTATGTACAAACTTCCTGTTAGTATGGTGTTGCCTGTAGCCTCTGCCACATTTCAGGTGTTAGCTGGTGTAACAGGAAAGGACTCTGCCATCTTTCTTTTAATCTTGGATCCCAGAAACTTAAGCTTCAACTCTAAAAAACTAGAAGCAAGTATGCCTAGAAGGACCAAGGAAACTGCAGCATCAGAAAACACTGACAGCTAGAAGACAGGGAAGAAATGAATTGGCTCTCTACGGATTTGCCCTGGTCTCACTTTATCTCTGTGTGTAACTCTGCACACTGCCACTTTTGCTACAAGCATTACTTACACAGGACCACTATTCCCACTGATAGTGTTTGTATTGGTTGGAAAGCGTACCTTAGGATTGTGAGGAAAATGCTCTATTGGTACTTAACATTACGCTATTTTATTAAAAGGTTTTGGTTTGAGTTAATTATGTCTTCTGGGTAACTTGTAAAAGCAAACACATCTATGTGGCCTTGGGAGTTATGTTTTGTTTTAATAGATGTAGACTCAGAGAATACCTTGAACCTGGAGTAGTTCTTCTGGACTCTTCACCCTTGAGAGAGAAGGTACCCCAGATATCACAACTATTTCACAGAAGGAAACTGAGCCTCTGAGAGTATGACTTCACAGAATTCAGGATCTCAGAATTTTAGAGCTGGAATCCATCAACATACATTTATTAAGCTCCCAGTACTGTACAAAGAATGAAACAATCCCCACTCTTGAAGAGCTTACCTTCTAATGGGAGAGACAAGTGTATGTACGTATGTATGTATGTGTATATGGAGAGAAAAAAGACACATATGAAAAGTATAAACACAGTTAAATGCAAAGTAGTTTAACACAAGGTAGTTAGGGAGGGACAGAAGACACTAGCATTTGGGTGGGGATCAAGAAAGGCTTCATGTAGGTCTTGAACCCTGTTTTATAAAAAGAGAGGGATTTCAAGAAAGGGATCTTAGTGACCATCTTGTCCAACCTATTCCCAAAAAGAAATCCCTACCATAACATACTCAATAAGTACCCTCTACCTCAAGAGGGCCAAGAAAAAGGAATCCACTAATTCCCAAAGCCCTATTCCACTTTTTTTACTGCCAAGATGAATGAATTTATCCACATCATTCATAATTTCTCCATTTGCTGTAACCAATGGTTCCACATATGGATGGTGAGGTGCTGGCTAGTGGAGAACTTCTTTTCTTGGCGTTGATTGGCCAAAATTAGCACAAGTGGTGGAGAATCAATCCATACTCTGTGGCATGTCAGTCTCAGAGACTGCATGGAGTGTATAAGGAACAAAAAGTCATATACCAACTCTTCTTCTACTTTAGTCTTAGCTTGTAGCCTTTTCAAGTTAAATAGTTTGCCATCAGTTCAGTAGCTGACCTTGATGCAGTTTTCATCCTTGTTGAAGGCATCTGACAATATCCCTGAAAACATCATGTTTTCCAGGAATGTCTACATGGATAATGAAGTTGAAATACACATGGCCAAAGCTAGCTTAGTATTTGAGAGGCTCCAAAAGAAAGTATGGGAAAGGAGACTCCACCGAGTTGCATATCAAACTGAAGGTCTACAGAACTGTCGTGCTGACTTTATTGTTGTATGCCCATGCAACTTGGACAATTCAAAAAATTGAACCACTTCCATTTGAATTGTCTTAGGAAGATTCTGAAGATTACCTGACAAGATAAGGTACTGGACACTGAGGTCTTCTCTCAAGCTGAACTGCCTAGTATTCAAACTCTGATTGGCTAGCCACGTAGCTACAATGCCAAATGCAAATTTGTCTAAAAGACTATTTTATGGAGAACTAGCACAGAGCAGATGCTCATACAAAGGTCAGAAAGAAGTGATAAAAGGACAAGGTCTCTCTGAAGAATTTTAGTATCAGTTGTAAGACATGGTAGACACTGACACAGGACCATCCAATATGGCATGCCCACATCAAAGAAAGTGCTGTGCTCTATGTACCAAGCAGAATCACAGAAGTGCAAAGGAAATGTGAGATGAACAACTTAGAGACATCTCCGTTCTAAATGTTCAAATGGACTATTTGTGCCCAATATGTAGTAGAGCCTTCCAAGTTCATATTGGACTAATCAGCTTTAGTTGGTTGGACACACTGACCTTGACCCCAACATCATGATGTCACTGGTCCTCTTTGAGTATGAAGGACCAACCACAGCAACCTTCCACTTTAGTATAATTCTAATTGTAAGGAATTTCTTCCTGGTATCAAGTTTAAATTCACCTCTTTGATTCCTCTTGGTTCTGCACTCTGGGACCAAACAAGGCAAATTTACTCCTTCCTCTGTGTGACAGGATTCTTTCAACTACACAGTTGTCATATTCATTCTGATTCTTCTCTTTGCTGGCTGAATACTAGCTGGGTACCTCACCTCCTCCTCTCCTGTCCGCCTCTTTCTCTTCTTCCTTCTCCTCTGCAAAGTACTGACCTCTCCCAAAACTTTAAACCTACTACACTCTGAAACTGGGACTCTATGTCATCATTTCTTTGATGGCATGGTCTTCTTCAGCAACAAAGGACAAACATGATCTCTTTGCTAAGTTAAGCATCCCCCCAACCCCCAGTCCTATAAGCAAACCACATCAGACATGAATTCAAAGGACATTTACATTCCTGGTTCCTCCCTCTGCATATTTTTTAACTTATCACCTAGCTTTTTAACTTGTCAATGTCATTCATAAACCATTGTATATAGAACTCACCACAATAGTCCAGACTCAAGCTGACCAGGAAATAATATGGATTATCATTTTCTAATGCCTGGAAATTATGCTTCTCCTAATGCAGCCTAGAATTATATTCTAGTGCCAGATACATCATAGGTAATAAATGCTAGTTGACTGACTGACTAGTTGACTGATTATCATGCCCTGAAATCTCAAGATCTTTTTTTCAGACAAGTTCTTCTTCAATCATGCCTCCCTTATCCTATACTATGAAAGCTGATTACTTAAACCCAAATGTACAACATTTGCATTTATTTTGAATTTAATTTTATTAAAGTCTGCCAGTGCTCTAGCTTGTCAAAATCTTTTTAAATTCTAATTGTCATCCAGTATGTTTTCCATTCCACCTGTCTTTGTATCATCTACAAAACTAATGCGTTTTCCATTCATGCCATTCTCCAAATCACTGTTATAAAGGTTAAACAGCACAGGTCCAAGTGCAAATTCCTAGGACAATCACTGGAGGCCTGCCACAGAGTTGACATTAAACCATAAATGACTACTTTTTGAATCCTACCAATCAGTTCCAAATTTATCTAATTGTATTATAGTGTAAACCCTATCTCTCCATCTTTTTAATTTTTTTTTACGAAAATAGTACTTTTTTCAAATGCTTTATTAAAATGTAGGTAGACTATATCTATAGCATTTCCCTCTTTTACTCAGTTAGTCAAATAAAAGGAAATTAAAAGTTAGTCTTCCATGACCTGTTCTTGATAAAGCCACAGAAGCTCTTTGTAACCACTTCTTTTCTTTTCTAGGTGTTCACCAACTGTCTCTTTAACTGTTCTAGAATTTCTCCAAGAATCAAAGTCAAGCTCACTGACCTATAGCAGAATCACTTCTCTTCCCTTTTGTGAAAATCAAGCCAATATTTGCCTTTCTCCAGTCTTACAGTATCTCTCACAACCACCATAATCTAGCAAATATCATTGATAGTGGTTTAGTTTGGTAATTACACTCACCAACTCTTTCAGTACTTAAAAGTGTGGTTCAGTGAAGCCAGATGACCTCAATCCATCAAGGGCAACCAATTGCTTTCTTACTATCTCTTTATTTATCTGTGATATTCTCTGTTAGCCATTTTCTGTGAAAAGGTCATTTTCTCTGACCAAGAAAAGAGAAACAAAAGAAAAATTGAACAGCTCTGTTTTCTCTCTGGTGTCAGTTTTCATAATCCCATCCACCTCCAGCGGAAGTCCTTTTTCTTCTTTGGTTCTTTTTGAGAGGAAGGAAGGAAGGAAGGAAGGAAGGAAGGAAGGAAGGAAGGAAGGAAGGAAGGAAGGAAGGAAGGAAGGAAGGAAGGAAGGAAGGAAGGAAGGAAGGGAGAGAAGGGAGGAAGGAAGGAAGGAAGGAAGGAAGGAAGGAAGGAAGGAAGGAAGGAAGGAAGGAAGGAAGGAAGGAAGGAAGGAAGGAAGGAAGGAAGGGAGAGAAGGGAGGAAGGAAGGAAAGTTGATCTAAGCAAGAAAAGGTGCCCCATGAAAATGACCACAAGTACCTTCTCCAGGCCCCAATGTTAGCTTCTACATGCCCACTATTTGAATCTTGCTTCCCTAGGGGTAGGAAATCAAAAATAAGCTTGATCATTCCCTCAAAACTCCCCCTTCTTCCCAACTTACCTATTATTATGGAGGGCATCACTATCCTCCCAGTCTATGCAGGATTGAAACCTCCTTAGTCTCCCTCCCCATCAGATGCAGTTGTCAGGTCCTGTCATTTCTACCTTTGTAACATCTCTAGTATACATCTCCTTCTCTCCTTTGACAGTGAACCCATAAGAAATAATTATTAATAACCAATAATTTGGGGGAGGTTCAGAGTTCTCCCCTTCTTCTAAAGTCCTTTAAAAATCCAGTTTGAACACATGCATAACATATATCAAATTGCTTGCCTTCTCAGTGGGGATGGGTGGGGAGGGAGGAAGGGAGAGAAGTTGGAAATCAGTTTTAAAAATGAATGTTAAAAATTGTTTTTACATGCAACTGGGAAATAAGATACATACGCAATGGGGTATAGAAATCTATCTTGCACTACAAGAAAATAGAGGGGATGGAGATTAAGAGAAGGGAGGGGTATGATAGAAGGGAGGGCAGATTGGGGAAAGGGGTAATCAGAATGCACACTGTCTTGGCATGGGTGGAGGGAAGAGAGGGAGAAAATTAGAACTCAAAATCTTGTGGAAGTGAATGTTGAAAACTAAAAATAAATAGATAAATGGATAAATAAATAAACATTAATAACTCAAAAGTCATTGAATAGTTATATCTGAAGATCCATTTGTCAAGGAATCTTAAGATATTATTAGAATGTGCATGAAAGAATCCTCGTAAGAAGAGAGTCTTTATGACAATTATTTTTTTTCTTTTTTTTTTCTTTTTTTTTTTTTTTTTGGTAAGCAACATGCAATAAACACAATGGAACATTGTTTTAAAAAAAAGTCCAGTTTGAAGGACATCACTGATGATGAGATTGTGTTGACTCTCCTCAATCTTGGTCACACCTCACCCAACCTCTCAAGGAATTTAATCTAGGGTGGGGAGAGACACATTGTGTTCTTGTGGTTACTTGTCCTTCATTCTCCAAGAGGACCATGACCTCAGGGAGATGATGTCATGTCTTGCAAGTGAAGTGAATTTAAGATAGGGAGGGCTATGCAAGGTCACCAGCCTCATTCTATCCTCTGGAGTCATCTGGGTCCAGTGGCCAGATATAGATCAGGAAGACTAGAAACGACCCCATTATGTTCTACTCAAACTTGGGTGGAAACAGATCATTTTGTCTAGGTAGTCCAAGTTGGGAGTGGTCTGGTATAGCTGGGAATGGTCTGGTATAGAGATATTTTCCCTATCCAAAGCTGTTCATTTTAATATAGCCCACCTCCAATCACATTAACCAATTAAATTTGATTGCTGTTTGATGGCCCACCTACTGTTTTGAAGGCTATATAAACTGTGATTCCACTACCAAGGTTGTCTTTGCTCTAAAAGAGACAGTCAAATGATAACCTACTGGCCTTATTAATAAAATGATTAGATTACCTAAAAACTATGTCTCTCGAATCTTTTTAAACATCACAACCACCCTAACACAGGCTCTTATCAACTCACACCTGGACTATTGACATAGCCTACTGTTTGGTGACTGTGCCTCAGGTCTCTTAAGGTCTTCACCTCTCCAATCCATCCTTTGCACAGCTACCAAAATGATCTTGCTAAAATGCAGATCTGACCATATCATCTCCTATTAAATCAACTCTACCTGTTCCTTGTTACCCCCAGGATCAAATATAAAATCCTTCACAATCTGGTCCCTTTCTGTATTTCCAAATTTCTTAGACCTTAGAACCCCCTGCCCTCTGCAATCCAGTGACACCAGCCTCTTTGCTGTTCCTCAAATATGACAACCCTTTATCTCCCAGTTCCAAGCACTTTCACTGACTGTCCCCCAAGCCTGCAATTGTCTCCTTCCTCATCTGTCTCCTGGCTTCTCAAAAGTCTCAACCAAAGTCCCAACTTCTGCAAGTAGCTTTTCCCAATCCTCCTAAACCTTAATGGCTTCCCTGTCAGAGTACCCCCAATTTATCTTGTAGATGTTTGCTATTTTTGCATTATCTCCCCTCATTAGCCTTTGAGTTCATTGACAGCATGGATTCTTTTGCCTTTATATTTCCAACATCTAGCACACTGCCTGGAACATAGTACGTACAGAATCCATATCAGTTGACTGTCTAGGACAATGCAGAATGGCAGCTCTAGGCTGAATGTGAAAACTCTTTTCTTCATCGCTTATTCCCCCAATTTATGTGCATTTTGTGTAGGCTCTAGAGGGGCATGAACCACAACTCAGCCCAACACAGACATCTGTGATTTGTGAAATGTGAACATGCCCTTCTCCTCACAATAGCAATTCAAGGAGAGATATAGTGAGACCCCAATACTGAGAGGGTTTCAGCTACAGCTGTAACTTGAAATTCTGGCAAGCAAGCCAAATTCATCAGAAGGGGAGGAGGCAGACCATCTGCACAAGTCGTGTGCAGGTCCTGCCTCCCAGAACTCCTGCTTCTGTCTCTGACAAGGAGCCATGTATCCTTCCCCAGTCTCCTTAAGGGTAGTAGTATAGGACTAGAGGAGGGAATAGAGCTCAGCAAAGCACTGAGGCAGCAGAAATGCACAAGGCAAAGAGCTGGCTGGAGGACCCCTGTGGAGAGGAGTTATACCCCGCCCCCCCCCCCAATTACCTACCATACTCAGTCAGGGACGGGGAACCCGCCTGGGCCCTAGGGGAAAAGCAGCAATGGTATTGCCTCACTTACAGCAGCTAGGTGATGCCATAGTGCACAAAGCACTGGACCTGGTATCAGGAGGACTCTCACCTTCCTGAGTTCAAATCTGGCCTTAGGCACGTAATAACTGTGACTCTGGTGAAGTCCCTTCACCCTGTTTGTCTCAGTTTCCTCCTTTGTAAAATGAGCTGGGGAAGGAAACGGCAAACCATCCCAGTGTCTTTGCCAGGAAAACAAAGAGTCAGACATGACTGAACAACAGAAGACTGTCATTGTACTACCCCCCGCCAGCCTCATTCAGCTTCTCCCCATACACAGTCTATTCACTTTTATTACACACTATTCTCCACACTATGAACAGCCCATCTGATCCTGCACAGATCAGATTCCTAACCACTGTCTAGTTCCAGTGCTGTCAGACTCCCTAGAGCATCTCAGGCTCTCTTCTTTCTTGGTCTCTCTCTGTCTCTGTCTCCCTGTCTCTATCTATCTGTGTGTGTCTCTGCCTGTCCCTTCTCTCTCTGTCTCTCTGTCTCTATCTCTGTCTCTGTCTCTCTCTCTCTCTCTCTCTCTCTCTCTCTCTCTCTGTCTCTCTCTCTCTCTCCCTCTCTGTCTCTGTCTGTCTATCTCTCTCTGTCCCTCTCTCCACCTATCTTACCCAGTCTGTAAGCATAGTTGGCTACTCAAGGGCCTAACCCCACTGTTGACTAGCCCAGAAGCTTTGACCTATTCCATTTCTGACCTTTATCCTCCTTAAGCAGCCTGATAAGTCTCCTCATTCCCAGGAGCTCACTCTATTGGTACCAGACTTAGTATAGATACTTGATTGTCTTAGTCTCCTATAACTCAGAGTTTCCCAATTCAAATGATCAACCAGCCTCAACCTCCCAGAAGCGGGGACTACAGGCATGGGTCACCACAGACCAAAGCCTTTCTTACAAGCCTCTTCTATGCCCGGGCCCTGCAGAGACCTAATTCTACTGGCTTCACTAGTTCCCCACTAGGACTTTGCTTTCTGAATTGGTGAGAATGTAACAAATCAAGCCAGTCCCAGACCCACAATGCTGCATCCCAGCCATCTTCCTGCCCAGCCCCACATGATCCACGCCCACTGCAATCCCCCAGGCTTCTACTTCTAGTTCTAGGAATAATAATCAATTAAACACTATCACTCCTAGAAACAATGGGTTAATTAATTACCTAGTGTCATAGTTTTATCAATTTAGAACTGGAAGAGGTCTCAGAAGTCATCAATTCTTATCCCCTTTTTTTATACAGGAGTAAACTGGGGACTGGATTGGTTAAGTGATTTGATCTTAATGAGACCAGTACCAAGTAGTAGAGGGAAAGAGTATCTAGTAGATGTTTCCATTGAACATGGTTCTGGACTTCCCACTGTAAAAGAAGTGATGCCTAAGGAAGGGCATATGATGCCTCAGACATTCAGACCTTGGCCAAGCCATTTCACCATAAGACAAACTGCCTTTTTCTTCAGAACTAGCTCAGGCTTTGTGAGCACTTCTGAGTGACTCCTGGTTTTCTGAGTTTTGGCTTCTATCCCAGTTCTTCCATTATTATTGCATTTGCATTCTGGCCACCCTGCTCCTGTCTTATATCTGTTCCTGTCTGTTCCCTTGGCTTTGGTCTCTTGGCTTCTCCCAGCCCTGGAAAAGGAGACATAAAAATAATGACATTTATATAATGGTTTCTAGTCTATCATAGATCATCTTATTTGTTTCTCCCAACAGCCCTGTGAGCTCGGTGCCATTATTATCCCCATTTTATGGGTGAAGAAACTGAGGCAAAGTTATTTGCCCAAAGTCAGACTGCTAGTAAATGTTGGAAGGAGGATTGAAACCCAGGTCTCTCCAGCAAGCTTCCTATTACCCCTGAACTTTAAGAATATCAGCCAGTTGGACTCCCTCTGCTCTATTTCAGTGAGGGACAGCCAAGATGATTTCTCCTAAAACCTGGAGTTGGACAATGACTTGTGGAGGATGCTGAATAAGAGATTCCTGTTCAGGTGCAAGATGGGACTAGACAGCCCTAGATGTCCCTCCCGACTCGTCGTTCTATTTTCATCTTCCTCTCTTTGACACTGAAAGCCCCTCGCAATCTGGCTCCAATCTATATTTCAAGATTGAATTCACATTACTCCCCCTCACACAATCTACATTTTAGTCAAACTGCAACTTTTTTATACTCTCCCCTCACTCCTCCATATCTTTGCATAGTCGGTACCATATACCTGGAATGCTCTCCCACCTGCTTCTGGGTATCTAGGTAATGCAGTGGGTAGAATGCTGGGCTTGGAGCCAGTAGGACCAACGTTCAAATCCAGCCTCAGGAACTTACTAGCTCTGTGACCCTGGGCAAGCCACTCACCCTCTGTTTGCCTCAGTTTCCTCAACTGTAAAATGAGGATAATAATAGCATCTACCACCGGACTTTACAAATAGTATTTCACAACAATGGTGTGAGGACTAAATGAAATGATACTTGTAAAGTCCACTGCCTGACACACAGCAGGTGCATAATAAGTGCTTGTTCCCTTCAAATTTGAGTTTACATGCTACTTCCTGTGCGAATCTGTCCTAATCCCCTCTGGTTTTTAGTCCTCTCCCTTTTGAAATTTCTTTGTGAAGATACTGTATTTGTCAGTGAATAGATAAACATTTATTAGGTATTTAGTAGGGGTAACTAGGTGGCACAGCAGATAGAGGGCCAGTTCTCAAGTCAGGGGGCTCTGAGTTCAAATGTGATCTCAGACACTTATTAGCTGTGTGACCCTGGGCAAGTCATCTAACCCTGTTTGCCTCAGTTTCCTAATCTGTAAAATGAGCTGGAGAAGGAAACAGCAAACTACTCCAGTATCTTTGCCAAATGGGGTCACAAAGAGTCAAACAGGACTGATCAACTGAACACTAACAAAAAAGCACTTACTAGGATCCAAGCTCTGTGCTAAGTGCTGGGGATATAAAGAAAGTGAAAAAATAGCCCTGCCCTCAAGGAGCTCACAATCCAATGGGCAAAGAAAACAAGCAAGCAAATATGCACAAACAAGTTAAATACAGGATAATAGGAAATGATAGAGACAAGGTACCAGAATGAAGGGGGTTGGGAAAGACTTCCTCCAGAAGGTGAGGTTTTAGCTGGGACTTGGTTGTTTACTTGTCTTTTCTCCCAGGAGAATATAAGCTTTTTTAGGACATTGTTGTACCTAAAAGAGTGCCCGGCACATAGTAGGAACTTAATATATGCTCATTGAATTATTTCAAAACACATTGAATAGAAAATACCAGACACTAATTGAGTAATGGACAAAAATGTTAGAGAAACAAGCTTCTGTGCAGCCAAGGTACGTATGACTAATTGGTATTTTCCACTAACTTTCTTTTTTGGCTTATTAGAATAATTCTCTACCCTCTCAAGATTTCAGTTTCCTCATCACCAAAATAAAAGGTTTTATTATGATCTCAGTGCCTTCGAGCACTGAATCTCATGTTCTTATACTACAGTTCTCTTCTATCTGCATTGCATTCTTCTTATATTGGCTGCTTGAGGCAGGCCATTAACCCCTTCTATGGCACAGAAAAACAACTCTTGTCCCCATCTCACAAATGTTTATAGGTTTATAGTTAAACCTCCTAAAAAACAAACAAACAACCCTTCAGATTGTCAGGATACCATTATTTCAGAACGCACAGGAAAAAGAAGGCCACACATTATAGTAAGAAAGAGCATTGGTTCTTAAGTGAGGAAACTTGAGTTGAAAATCTTACCTCTCATATTGATTACACATGAGACCTTGCGCAAGTCACTTAACCTCGAAAGACCTCAGTTTCCTCATGTGTAAAATGAGGGGGTTGGATGAAATGACTTCTGAGGTCCCTTCTAGCTCTAAATCTAGGATCTCATGATCCTAAAAGTGAGGAACAGAGGCGGAAGAAGCTACATGCCTTTTAGTGGAGAGTCAGCACCAGAAAGCCTGGGAAATAGGATGCATGATTTATAGCTCACAAAATCAATGACCTATGGAAACTCTTAGTGCTCCAGGCCTATCTTATCAATCAACTCAAGTCGCAGCCTTGTCAGACAGAATGACTGAGGGTAAAGATGACTAATAGAAACAGATCTGGGACAGATTGCTGGGCACTTTGGAGGCAGGGTACCCAAAGGCCAGGCCTTTGATGGGCACCATGTCTGTGAAGGCAATTTGGAACCACTTTTCTCTCCGTGCAGCTTTTGGCTTACTAATACTTCCCAGTGACAAGGAATCATGCCAAGTATTAAATGTAATGGGGACACTCAGCTTTAGTTATCCAAAATAACATTTTAAGAAAAAGAAGTCTTAAAAAGATGATGAAAGGAATCTGTGAATTTCCAGAAAAGTCAGTAAAGGTTAATTACAATCAAGCACAGGGTTCCTAATTCTCCTCTCTTAGGCAAAGCTTTGTCGTGACTTCATTACAGAAGACCAGCAATAACAGGAGATTCTTTTCAGGAGTCCAGACTTTTCCTCTCTAGCCTCTCACAATCATAGAGTTACAAGAGACCACCAAGGTCAGCTGGATTCACCATGGGTCAGACTCATATCTGAGCAAGAATCCTCTCTATAACAGGGCACATTGTCGGGGTAAAGACAATAAATAGTCAAAGATGGTGGCAAAGAGAAGGATAAACCATGAACTGGAGTTCTCAGAATGAAGATAGGATTTAAGGAGGACCTTGAAGGATGTGCAGGATTTGGATAGGCAGAGAAAAGGGAGAAGGCTTTCTCAGACTAGAATAGCAAGAGAAAGGAAGCTGGCCAATGAGCAAAGAGTAGGCTCACATGAGGAGGAGATAAGGCTTGGGTAGCTGGAGAGCCAAGGCTGAACTCTGGTTGAGTGGGAGGGAGGGAGATTCCTGACTATTCCCCAACAGTGAGATCAGAAGACCAATGACAAATAAGTGTTGGCAGGCCTCAGGAATGTCTGAGGGTAAAGCAGCATACATTACTCACAAAGACTGGGGCCTTCTAGGCCTTCCTCAGAGGCATCTCTACAGGGATGCAATGCTGGAGAATTATGGGAAGGTAATCTCACTAGACCTCCCAGTGTCCAAACCTGAATCCACCTTCTGACTGAGGCAAGGCAAAGAATGTGGGTCCTAAACACTGGGAGAACTCAGAGGAAAGAGACCCCCAGAGGATCAGATTTCAAGATGGGAAACAGAAACAAGATATTGATTCCAAGATGAGAAATCAATGAAGAAATGAAATTATGGGGAACTAAGTTGGAAAAAGTCATGGGAGATATTCTCCAGGGATTGGAGTTTGGAGAAGCTGATGAACGTTAGAGTAGAGTATTGAGACATCAAGGAAATGCCAGTGAAAGTGGTTTACAAGAAAATTCCAACAGGGGAGAAAGGCCAGAAATGTAATACATTCCAAAGCTCCAGTCCAGGTCCAGCATCAGTTTGGACATTTGAGTATTATCCAAGAAGAGAGATCTCATCAGAGAGATGAGGCAAATGCTTCAGACAGAATTGAGAGATAATTAAAAATCAGATAATCCATATAGGACAGAGACCTTCCAAAGGTATTGAACATGAGAAAACCTTCAGGCAGAGCTCCAGCCTTGTAACACTTCAGAGAATTCACACTGAACAGAAACCATATGGCTATAAAGCACATGGGAAAACTTTGAGTTTTAGCTTAGACCTTCTGAACATCAAACAGTTTTATTGGAGAGAAAATCTGTATGTGTACAATGAACATGGGAAATCTTAAGCCTTCATTAGATATTCTTTTAAAAACTAATTTATGGAAAAACTGTATAAATGTAATGAATGTGGAAAAGCCTGAATTCATAGTGAGCCAATCTTTCACATCTTGTGCAAGATCAGAGAATTCATACCGGGGGAAAATCTATGAATGTAGTGACTGTAGGAAAAACTTCAGCCAGAATTCACATGTTACTGAACGCCAGAGAATTCACACTGGGAAAGGGTATAATGAATTGGAAAAGGTTTCATTTGATTTGCTGAATTTATTCAATGTCAGAGAATTCATACTGGGTAGAAACCCAATAAATATAATGAATGTGAGAAAGTCTTCAGTCTTACCTCTGCCTTTTAAACATTGAAAAATTAATGGAGGAGAGAATCATTTGGGGCCAAGTGTAATCTAAGTCAGTCCAGCGATTTGGGGTTGGGAAATTAAAATGCATGAAAGAACTTGTGATCCATAAAAATGTAATATAAACCCATCCTGGTTGTCTTCACACCATGTTTTCTGCTCTGCAGCCATCATTCTCATCTTCCTCCCACCAGGACCTTGGATTCTATCCTGCGTTCCCTGGCTTTCATGGATGTGCCTTAACTTGCTAGGGTCCAGGCCTCCAAGTTGCCTCCCAGTCATTGCCCACCATGTTGCTCTCTGCACACCCCCTCCTTTCCAGTACCCCTTTTATGCACTGTTTTCCCCGCTTAGAAGGTGAGCTCCTCATCCTGTTTTCTCTATGAGAAGCCAAACTGGGCCCAATGTTTTGTAAGAGGCAGACAGTTGGACCTGGGTATTACTGTTTGACTTCATACAAAAGGAACTGTTTCTTTCTCTCCTTAGGGTCTTTATACCCAGTAGGCAGAATGTAATAAAGCCCTGGGAGGAAACAATAGGACCTGCCCAGAACAGATGGGGGTGGGGGGAGAGGACATACTCCATACCTCATGTCTTCCTTACCTTATTCTGAGGTTATGATCTGCTTTGAGAGATGAGGTCATGCGTATCTTTGTAAATACAAAACACTTTTCCCCATCTAATTCTCTGTTAAAGGTAAAAAAATGTAATGGAGTTTTATTGATTTTGAGACCAAAAGAATATAAACCCTTTAGGGACAGGACTGTTTTGCTATCCCTCTATCTATCTATCCATCCATCTATTCTGCTATCTTTCTCTATCTATCCTGCTATCTGATTATATATCTTTTTCTATCTACCTTTTCTTCTCTCTGATTATCCCTATATCTATGCATTCTGCTATCTATCCTTCTATTTGATTATATATCTAGTTTTCTATCCCTCTATCTACCTATTCTTCTATCTGATTATCCATCCATCCATCCATCCATCTATCCCTCTATCTGTTTTTCTCTCTTGTGTGCCCATTCTGTGCGGGGCCCTCGAAAGGCAATCCCAAAAGCAACAAGAAGCCACAAGGTGGGGTGGGGGAAGAGAGGAAGTTACAAAGTATTACTTAAGGAAGATTAAGCCTGCATCTTCAGCCAGGAAGGACTGTGAGTAGGAAAGCTGGGCACATTAGGTAGGAAGTGGTCCAAGAATGTGGACCCCTGGAAAACTGTGAATAGGACCAAACTGGGAGAGGGGCACTTTGCTGTTTAAAGGAAGTGGTTGCTTGTTTGTGAGTCAGGAGAGGTATGTGCTGTAAAAAGTTTCAGCTTAAAGGAGGCTGAAGGAAAATGCAAGCTCCCTGATTAATTTGGGTCTGTGAACTCTGCTCATCCCCCACGCACACATCCATGACCCAGTCAGCTTGGTACTGCAGCTGTCAGTGTGTTTCTTAAAATTGCCGATCCACGGACCCACCAGCCTTTATCCAGGCTGAAATTCATGCACGGAATTCACTTTCTCCCCGCCTCCACCTCATTCCAGGCTCGGCTCATGTCTCACTTCTTACATGGTCTTTCCTGATCCTTCTATTTATTTGTGCTTTCTTCTTACACAAATTATCTTTTTTTAAATTTTGAATTCCAAATTGTGTCCCTCCTCCAACCCTTCAGAAGGCAAGCCATATGATACCCATCATCTATCTTCCACGTTATCTCCTACAGACTTCTGTTTACATGTTGTATTCCTCCTGCCTCTCCCAGTAACAGTCAGCTGCTTGAGGGCAGAAATTACTTTCCACTGTCTTCATGAGCCTTAAGCACCTGGCACGTGGCTTTGTAAACAACAGGTGCTTAATAGAATAGCCAGCAGACACGTTGAATAAAACACAGGCTATAGAGTCAGGAAGACTTGAATGTGAATCCTGCCTCAGACCATTCACTAGCTGTAAAAAGACTGTAAAAAGGTCTTTTTATTCTAAAGGTTTGCACATCCTGCCCTCAGCTGGTACAAATGCCCACCAGGGCCTGCCCCTAATGACCTCCTAATGACTCAGCAACCCCTGCCAAGTTGTGGGCTCCTCCGCTGAGAGAAAGGAATGAATGAAATAAGTCAAGAAGTGAATACTCTCAGCAAAGTTAGGTCTGGGAACTTGGGTGACTGAGAACTAGGAAGACAGAACCATGCAAACGTAGAAAACGGGCATGAGAGTATGGCTGCATCCACAGCGGTGGTAGCAGCCTCCCTGTGCCCCATCCTCAGGCTGGTCCTGCTCTCCATGTGGAGGTGCCCTCTGAAGCAGCTATTATTTGCCCTTCTTTGTGTCCCCAACACTTAGCAAGTGCTAGCATCTAATAGGAACTTAATAAATGCTAGTTGATCCACTAAGTGGCTGGCTTTTTTGAAGATATAGAGCCTGGAGAGTCATGGCTGCAAGATCAGCTACTCCAAGGAGGAATTTGTACCCGTGTATTGGATGTATGAATGGATCAGAACTGGTACTGGAGGATTCCAGCAAATGAGGAGGGAAATGATGGGACAAAGGTGTTGTAATGGAAAGATCACTGGCCTGAAGACATCTCCAATTACTTACTAGTTGTGTGACTCTAGGCAAGTCGTTCACCCTCTCGGTACCTCCATTTCCTCATCTGTAAAATGGGAAGGCATTGTGGAGACAAAACACTTTGTAAGCTTTGAAGAGCTTTAGAAAGGGGAATCATTTAATAGGATGATGGAGGGTCCCCAGGCTCAGCACAAGCAGGTCCACCTTGGTGGTAAAACCAAGAAGACACAGATGGGAAAGGCGGGTGACCTAGTGTAAGACAGACAAACACAGCACACCATGAGGTTCTTAGCACAGGTTCACTCTTGATCTGGTCAGACAGGAAAGACTAAAAGGGGGTTAATAATCTTACTAGTCTATTTGTATTCTTACTTACTATTTTACTTATTCTATCTTACTATTCTAGCCTAGTTTTCTCTTATTGTTTACTTATTTATTCTATCTTATCATTCTATAGTTCTAGTTTTCTCAGAGGAGGATTGCTGATGACCTGAGCACAAATGCCTACAGCATTCCCGAATCAATCTTGTTGCAGGGGCTGGTGAGAAGGAGGGGGGCAACTACCCCTGCATCTTGATGGAGTCGATCAAGACAAGCACAACTTGAGCATCCCCTAAATCCCCTCAGGCCTCAATGGGGGCCAGTTAGTTAAACATAGATTTTCTCCAAGCTTTGATGGGGCCGATCAAGGCATGAACCTCATTCCAGCTTGTGCACTCAACCCTAAGTTTCCCCCCAAGTCTCAATGGGGGCCAGTTGGGGCACACATAGAATTTGTACATTCAACCCTAAGGTTCCCCATTCCTTGACCAGTGACTACCTACTTTATAGACCCACAGACAAAGAAGGTACATTGCAAGCAATAGCCTCACAAGTTTACATCACCTCATACCTGTATCTCACTGTGCAGCCACAATGAGTATTTATATTATTTACCATTATATAACACTGCATAAGCATTATGGAAATGTTTTGAACCATAATTGTGGGAACTCATATCTCATACCTAGGAACAAGATATTGTTATGGTTACGGATCCTGGGAAACTGAACTCTAAGAAGTAATAAAAATTCACTTTACACACACTAAAATTCACCTTACTTACACTAAAATTCACCTTACATACACCTAGCCCTGTGACCTAGTCTTATAGTTCTTGCTGGGTGGGTGCTGAGATTAGAGGACAGGAGAGGGTTGGAGTAGAAGAAGGAGGAGGAGGAAAAGATAGAGACAAAAACCGATAGGGAGAGATGGGAGAGACAGAGGGGAGGGAAGAGAAGCAGAGAGAAGACAGACAGATAGGGAAAGACAGACAGAATGCATTTCTAAAAAATTCAACAAGCATTTATGAAGCACTTACTATATACCAGGCACTATGCCAAGTGCTGGATATACAAAGAAAGGCCCAAACAGTCTTTGCCTTCAAGGAATTCCTTTGGGGAAGACATGTAAATAACTCTACATACAAGATAAATCCAGAGTAAAGGGAAAGTATATGAGAGAAAGACTTTCTTTTACATCAAGACTCAGCTCAGATGCTATCTCCTCCATGGGGTTTTCTGTGATCTTCCCTTGTTGAAAGGGATGGCTCTCTCTTCATGTTGCCTTGGAATATTTTGTTTGGACTCCTCCTGGTCTACCCTAATCACAGTGACCTTGCCTCATACTTAATCTGGACAGGTACATGTTATATCTAGACTCCACTCCCCCTCTAGGTTTTAAGCAACCTGAGGGCAGACACGGCTTCATTTTCCATCTTTCAATCCCCCAGTGCCAAGATTGGTGCTGTGCACGTAATAGGTGTTCAATAAATGTTTGCTGGTTTGAATTAAATTGAGAAAACTGCAGAAGCGCTAACTTGATTTCTTACCAATTAGAAAAGGGAAAAGGTCTCTAGAAGATACATGAGCACATTAACTAGAGCTCTAGACCATAGGAGACAGGAAGAGAATCCAGACACTAAATCCAGTTAGTAGATATAATACCTGGAAGAAATGCCAAATAAAATTGGCATCCGGATGATGGATGATCAGATTCTGGCAAAAATTTTACAATGTACTAAGAGAAGCCATCTGAAAGTGTTCTGGCCTAATGCTCATCCATCACTGACCATGTCAGCCTTCAAGCAAAGGAAAAAAATGTTCTTCTTCCCAAAGTCCTAGGTGCTAATTGGCCCCAGTAAAACAAAGAGAATAGGTGGTGGCTATCTCCCTGGATCTACAGGGATCTCTTTTATCACCTGCTCTGAAGGATGTGAAAGAAATTCAAACCTGTTGGTATCTGGTCAATCTCAGCATCCCGCCATTTCCCAGCAGATCCAGGAATAAATCTTCAGGGCCTGGGCCCTGAAGAGAAGGAAGCCTTTATCATTTTCCAGGCTCTGACACCTTATCAGAACCCTAATGCAATTTTCCTTTTGCTGTGGAGATTTTGAAAGACAGGATCTCTCTCTATTCCAAATGAGTTTGCTTGGAAACAGAGCTCCAGGGGTAACTGTTTAATTTCTTCATTTAAAAATGTTTTTTCTGGTCAAGCCATTGGCAGTTTGTTTATCTAAAAAGCACAGCTAATTAGAACTGATGTTTAAATGGTTCTTTAAAGTTTACAAAATTCTTGAGGTACAGTCTTTCATATGAGTCTCGGAGCAATTCAGCATGTTAAGTACTATATATACTATAATCTCTATTTTCCTGAGGTTCAGTGACTTGACCATGACCATATAACTAAGAAACATCAGAGCTGAGACTTGAACCCACAACTTCCTGATTTCAGGGTCAACAAAACTCTAATTACCCTTGTTGATATCGTTTCCAACTTCTCCTCTCTTGCTTCCTTAGGGCACATTCAGGACTCTTTGGACTCTACTATGGCCTAGCCCCAACTTCATCCTTACCCCATCCCACCTCCATTTGCTCTCTACTGTTTGAATTTCCTTTAACAGAAAATGAGTCCTTTCATTCTACAATAAGTGAGCATGTTTAGTGGCAGGTACTGCTGGGAGAGGCAAAGGTGGTGGTCCCAGTCTGGTGGGGAAGGCACTGTATTTAGAACAAGATGACCTGAGTTCAACATCTGGTAGCACTACTTACTCTCCATCTGACCATGGGCAAATACCTTCATCACTGTGGTCTTGGGATCCCAGCTGCCAAACAGGGAGACTGAGTTCTTTCAGTTCTACATCAATAGTTCTATGATGCTAATGATTCACTCCCATCGATAACTTAGTGTGCCCGTCTAACATCAAATCCTTTCCCTAGGGAGAGATTAATAAATGAAGATAGAAGGAGAGCATGAAAAGAGAGGGGATGTGTGGTGGAGAGAGAAGAAAATGGGGAGAACGATCACCCACCTCATCATTTTGCATCAGTCTCGGGTCAGAAAAATCCATTTTCTCTCACTACCATTATGTTTTTAGTAATGTCTTCTTCATTCATGACAAGTAACATGGTTATAAATTCTGATGGTTACAACAACACATTTGCCTCTATAGACATATATACCAGTTGATTATGGGAATGGGGTAGAGAAAGCCAAACCTCAACCCCCTTGAGAGCTGTGCCTCTGGGAGAAGCCATATTGACTAGGTCCGCACCTCCAGCTACGGACTGCATCACAGAGTTTATGGGAGTCCTCAAGATAATCCAAGAATACAGCTGGAGCCCCTTATGTTGTTGTCTTTTAGCACTAATTTAACAGGAGTAATCAGGGTAAACCCTTGATCTGCTTAACTGGGCACCTGCCATGGAGGTAGACCTCTGTTTGCTAAAGGACATGTACTTTGGGCTGTTGCTTGTTCTTTGCTCATTTCAGTCATGTCAACTCTTTACGACCCCAGTTGGGATTTACTTTAAAAGGATACTGGAGTGGTTTGCCATTTCCTTCTCCAGATCATTTTATTGATGAGGCAACTGAGGCAAATAGGGTGAAATGACTTGCCCAGGGTCACACAGATAGTATATGTCTGAGACTGGATTTGAACTCAAGTCTTCCTGACCCCAGGTCTGGTGCTCAATCCACTGCTACACCTAGTTTCCCTATGTATTTTGGAATGACACAGCAATTCCTTATTGGACCCCATAACTGGGGGCATTGCGTGTAGAAAATAATTAGTAACTAAGCCAGGTTCCATCCCTCCCTTGGGGTAGCTCCAGTGCCAACTCTACCCTAAACTTCAGGAAGATGGGCAAAAGGAAGATTTCAGCCCTGCCTTCCCCCTCCCACTGTCCAGGAGCAGTGGAAGCTTCAGCTCAAGCCCATCACAACTGGCACATGGGCTTACCTAAGTAACCCTGACATTGGACCTGGAGTCCCCGGCTGCTTCTTCTGACATATTCTTTTTAGAGTAACCTCTCACTGATATCTGTTATTGATATTTGTTTTTGGACATCAGCAACATTTCTCCCCTTTTCCCCTTCCCTCCTCCCAGACAGTCATCCCTGGCTGCAACACACCAAAGCACATTTTTGAAAGGACAAAGAAAAAAGAAAAAAACTCAACATCAAAAAGATCTGAACACAGAGACAACATTCCACACTGGTGGACCTCCTACCCTCACAGATGGGAGAGGGAGAGACTTTTCTTAGATCTTTAGAGGCTTGCTTGCTCTTTGTAATTCTGCAGTGTTTACTGTCAGATGTTTGGTGGTGGTTGTCCTTTCCATTTATATTGCTGGAGTCACTGTGTGTGCTGTTTTCTTGGCTCTGCTGACTTCATTTTGCCTGATTTATGTTTCTTTCCTTGAGTCCAGGTCATTAAACAATGATCCTGAAAAACAGACATATCTTCATGAGACCATGAGATAGAAGTTCCTGAATCACCGCCATCTACCTAATGACCACTGCATCTACGCCAATTCTAGAAGGCCATAATGACCTACAGGGAACCAGAGTGAGGGCCTGGCTCCATGGGAAGTGTCACGGTTCAGCAGATCAGGAAAACTCCTAAAAACTCCCATTACAATAGAAATCATCTAGTCTAACTCCCCAGTGTCACAGATGTGGAAACAGAGGCACAGAGTGAAAAAGTGATTTGCCCAAAGTCCCACAGTGAATTCATGGTAGAGCCACAAACAAAACCCAGGACTACTGATGCTCCCAATGCAGGACTCTGTGAGTAATATTGCACTGTCTCTCATTCATAGGCTTCTTAATATCACGTAATGGCCACAGACTCAGAGAGTCACAGAGAACAGATTCACAGTGACAGAAGTCATGCTTCCAGGCCAGCAGGGGAGGTATAAAATAACAACTCATCAACTATATTTTCCAGGGAGTGTTTTAAAACTTCTAAGAATAAAATATGTTGGGTATCTTTGAGAATATTCTCCCTGCAACTGGCGGCCTGCAGTAGACACAGAAGTCATTGTATGGAGATAGACTCTGTAAAGCCTCATCAGAAAAATAATTAGTCCTGGCACTCTGAGGCCTTTGGAAGTCCAGGTTAAGTGTGGGATCCGTTTGTCAGTAATTCATGAGAAGCAGCCATCAGGGAAGGCCACCTCTCTGGTCCCATTTTCACTTTTATATATTATTTGTTTCCTATTAAAATCCTGCTTATATGTGTCCCATAGTGAAGCAGCAGGAAGTAGGAGAGGACTGCAGCTCAGCGGAAAAATGGCCCTAGTGGAAGGGAAGGCAAAAGTTTTAGCAGAGTGGAGAGCTGTGGAAAGGACATGTATCCAGGAAGAACAAAGAGTATCTAATGCAACCTCTTCGTTTCAAAGAAACTAAGGCCCTAAGAATGAGCATGAACTCATCTAAGGTCACATGTACTGATCTAGTCAAAACTAGAACCCAGACCTCATGATTCCCAGCTCATTGCTCTTTCCATTACCTCTACACTGCCAGATCACCAAGGACAATTTCCCACCCAGTGGAGAGATCTCTTCTATGATATCAGATGGTCAGACTCCACTCAGAGAGGTCATCACTCATGATGGAAAATGCTGTTCACATCCAGAGAAAACCATGGAGGTTAAATACAGATTGAAGCATACTATTTGCTCTCTTTTTTTGTTTTGTTCTGTTTTTTCTTTCTTGTGTTTCCTCCATTCATTCTGATTCTTCTATATAACATGACTAATGTGAAAATATGTTTAATAAGAATGTATGTATAGAGCCTAATTTTGGCCTAATAATTAACACCAAGAAAACACAGGTGCTCCATCAGCCACCACCACACCATCCATATGTGGAACCATCGGTTACAACAAATGGAGAAGTTTTGAATGCTGTGCATAAGTTCACTTACCTTGGCAGTGTACTTTCCAGGGAGGTACACATTGACAATGAGATTGATGCAGCATTGCCAGAGCTAGCTCAGTGTTTGGGAGGCTCTGAAGAAAAGTTTGGGAGGATAGAGGTATTAGACTGACTACCAAAGTGAAGGCCTACAGAGCCATTGTGCTGATCTCATTGTTGTAAGCCTCTGAAACATGAACAGTCTACCAGCGTCATGCCAGGAAACTGAATCGCTTCCATTTGAACCGTCTTAGGAAGATTCTGAGGATCACCTGGCAGGATAAGGTACCAGACACTGAAGTCCTTGCTCAAGCTGAACTTTCAAGCATTCAACTATGCTTCAGAGAGCACAACTCCGATGGGCTGACCACACTGTTTGAATACAAAATGTACCCTTGCCAAAAAGACTATTTTATGGAGAACTCTCATGGAGCAGGCAATCACATGGTGGTCAGAAGAAGCAATACAAGGACACTCTCAAGGTCTCTTTCAAGAACTTTGGATTTGATCATGCAACATGGAAGACACTGGGACAGGACCTCTCAGCATGGCGTGCCCACATCAGAAAGGGTGCTTGCCCTTTGAGCAAAGCAGAATTGAGACAGCACAAAGTAAACGTAGGATGCACAAATTTGGAGTATCTACCCCAAAAATTTATACAGACTATCTGTGCCCAACCTGTGGTAGAGCATTCCGCTCTCATATTGGTCTGATGAGCCAAATAGAAGACACTGAAACTTCACTTTTCATGGTGATGTCATTTTGGTCCTTTTCGAAGACAAAGGACAGCAACCATATGTAGAGCCTAGATCAGATTACAAGCCATCTTAGGGAAGGGGAAGGGAAGAGAGGCAGAGAAAATGTAAAACTTATGGAAGTGAATGTTGAAAAACTCAAAATTAATTAATTTTTTAAAAAGTTCACATACCCCAGGTAAAGAACCCTGGGCCAGATAATCTCTAACACCCCTTCTCATTCTAAATTCTATTACTTCAGACTCTGCCTCCCTCTAACATCAGCCTGTTGGTCCTGTCTCTGCTTTCTAGAGCAATATGCCTAATCACTCCTCAAACAAAGAGCTAACAGATAAATGAACAATGGATCAGTCCATATTATGGTGGTAAATAAACAGAGAAGTCCTTGCCTATGGAGGCAGGGTGGAAGGAAGTGGTGGGAACAAGGAGGAGCTTATGGCAAGTCATGAGTACTACCTATTTCATTCACAACTCAAAAGATATTGATTTAGTACCTGCTCTGCAAAATATTGTTCTTTTGGTAATCTCTCTCTAATTTTGCAAATATTCTTTGGAAGGCTTGGCATGGAGATTATCCCAAGGTCTTGAAGTTTATGACAGTGGGCTAGAATCTCCATCAGATCTTACCAAGCCAGAACTCCCAGTATGGCCATGTGCCTGTTGTCTAACGATGACCTCTTAGGGCAAGTTCAGAGAGGACCACCACCTAATGGGCCACAGGGTAATGAATTTCTTCATTCACAGAAGCTCTCAAAGACTATCTAGAAGAGGCTTTTCTATCTGAGATGTGAGAGGAACACAAGTAACAGACCCAATCATAGATCCCTATAGTATGTGCCCAGTCCTGGGTTAGGCCTTTGGGGAAAATACAAGAGAAATCATTTCTTTCATGGTTTAAGTTGGTGAGACAAAATAAAACAGATATGATTCATTTAAATGATAATGAATCAAAATCACTGAATTTTCAAGCTAGAAGGGGCCTTAGAGAGTGCATAATGCAACCCTCTTATTTTAGAGCTGGGGAAACTGAGGCTTGAAACAGTGAAGTGACATTCATTTAGGATAAAATTTTGAGAGCAAACCAGTCAATGGGAGGTCATCACTGAGAATGGGGTCCCTGAAGCTAAATGTGAAAACATCAATTTTCAAACCCAACTATGAAACAGCAGGGTTCATTATTTTTAAGATTGAAACAGAAAAGAAAATTCTTCAGAGGAGGAAGATGAGAAGTCAGCTACCAGCTAAGCTCTTAGGATTGATTGTTTGCCTCTGTGGTCATGGTCTCTGCTGCTAAGCACTCTGGCTTTTCCTGTGGTGTGTTTCCTACTTTATGATTTCAATATAAATAATTTACTGGGGGAAGTCAATCCCCCAATTGCTCATGTTGCCATGGCAACTAGATTACCAACGCCATGGTTCAGTTAAACAGGCAATGCGGAAGAATTGCTGTAAGCAGCCAGAAATAATGACTTGTGCGCTCCCTCAGAGATTACAGGTCTGTACACCCCTTGTTTGGCACCTAACACATGCTGCCTCGTGTGGGAAGCTCTCTTTTCACCTGTCTACAAGATGCAAGCTCAAAGTATCAAGCTTGTTATTTTCACAAATGTTGTTAGATTTTTAACAAATTATCAGAATTTGCACATCCAAATGCAGATGGCCTGTTGAAGTAGCACTCTCTGGGGGCTGCTGTTTATTCCAGGCATGGTTTTGGAGCTCCACCTGGGCTTTGTCTTTAGAGCCTCTGGTACATCATTCTCATTATTAAAATCCTTTCAGAGATGTAAACTATCATTCTTTGGGTGGGGAAGGGGTAGGAAACCTGAATTTTAGAAATAGCTCAATGTCCCACAAATTATTCATTCTGTACTGAATGGATCTGCAATCTGTCCATAGTGAGCAATTTCTCCATGAGAGCAGATCATAGCCCCTCCATACCTTCTCATCCTGGGAATCCCATTAGAATATAAGCTATTTGAGGGTAGGGACTGTTTTGTCTTGTCTCTAAACCTTCAGTTCTTAGCACAGTGCCTGGAAAATAGATGGTATATAATAAATGGTTCCTCAGTTGATTAAATTGAATTCTGGGTCATCTTTTCATAATTCTGCCATAGAGATTTTATACCATAAGTCTGCCACAGAGAAGATTATGTATGTGTGTATGTGTGTGTGTTTGTGTGTGTATGTGTGTGTTTGTGTGTGTGTGTGTGTGTGTAATCTCCTCTGTGGCAAATTTATGAAAAGATGAACCAGAATTCAATTTAATTGATGAAACATTTATTATATAATATACACTCATGTATAATACAGTATATTACACAAGTATGTAATAGCACATATGTGATACACATGTGCAGATAGACAGACAGACAGAGAGAGAGAGATCCAATATGCTGGATACATTTCTCTGGATCTTTTAGCTTTATAGGGATACTGCTGAACCCACCTGATCTAGCCATCCGCCATTGCATACTCTTACTACATGACAAGTCCACTTCTTCTTTTCTAGCCATACCTGTTGCCGATGTCTTTCATAACACTTCCCAAGCACAAGTAATTATTGGCAATATGAAGATTGTCTTGTGTAGCTTCTAAAAGAAGCTACCACTGTGTTTGAGGCAAAAGCAACTGGAAAAAGAATCTAAGCATCCCAAGGGGACCACTTTGAAGGATATTAGCCAGAGTGATTTATTATTTCAAGCAGGAAGAGACCAGAGAGGTTGTTTGGTCTAACTCCCTAATTTTACAAATGAGAGAACTGAGTGAGGCCCAGTGAGATTAAATGACTTGCGCAATTAGGATGTATACATCTTAATGTATTTATTTTCATTGAAGTCTTACAGCAATGTCTATCATGACATGGAGGTGATCCTATATTATTGATAAACTCTAAGAGACTCCTTTGGGCTACATGTTGGAAAGCACAATTCTGTATTGATAGAAGAAATTCCTTCACCTAGGAATTCTCAATAGCAATGAAATTGCAAGTCTAGTTTCCTAAGACCTTTCATTCGTTCAGACTGATCTCCCCATAAGTAGAGTGGGTTAGGCTTGACTATCTAAAAAGCCTGAAGTAAGAAAATCCAGTGCAATCCCCAGGAGGGCAACAGGACTGGGGAGGCAGAGGCGGAAAAATCAGGAGGAAGAAAGACAGAAAAACAGCATGCTTCTGATGAGAAAGAGGAAGGCAGAGAGAAAAATGAGTTGAAGAGGGGAAAAAAATGGGAAAGAGTGGGAGTCAGAGAGGAAAAAATAGTAAAGAGACAGAGAAGAAGTGAAAGAAAGAAAGAGGAGGAAGAGGGAAATGAAAGAACAATTGAATAGGGGATAAGGGAGGGAATGAGGATGGGGAGGACTGAACTGGGATTCTGTACTGCATATATCAATTAAGTCAAAATTAAATGTTAAAAAATAAAACCATACCAATTGCTTTTTGTCATGGTGTTGTTCCATAGAATGAAGAAGTGGAAGGCAAGAGGATAAAACTAGAGGGATAGAGAGAGGGAATAGACATAGAGAGATGAAATTCATTGAGTCTCAGACCAGAAATGGCAGACAGGATACCTCATATACAGAAATATACTAGATAAGAATGGATAGGTACCAGAGCTCTGGAACCTGTGATGCTCTATCCCTAAGATACAGAGGCCACTGCTCTATGGATGCCTTGGTTCTGTGTTATCTATCACCTTCCACACACTGGCCTTCAAAGGATTTATCTGCCCAGCTTTCAGGAAAAAAAAAAATCCTTATTTCTGGAGGTTAATCTCCATGTTGTTCAAAAGCAAGTCTCATTTCTCTTTAGCTGCTCTCTCAGCTCTAAAGGGTTTAATCCAGAATGACTAGTATTCTGTAATTATAGGGATTTTTGATCAAATTTAGTCCCAGTGGGGAGCACCTGGGGAAAAAAATAAATGTGGGGAAATTTAGATAAAGCAAGGAAATTTTTAAAAGACCCATTCTACTTTTTAAAAATCACTTGGCAACATGAACCCCAGGTGTATCTTAGCAAAGGGGAGTTGAACTAGTTGTTTAAATGCTCATTTTCTGTCTTCATATGGGATAGATCCCTATGCCAGCAAAGGGGAACATTTGATTTTTGTCTTTACATCTCCAGCATCTGGCATATTTTTTTTTTCCAGAGCTGTGATTTCATATTAAAGAAACTTCCTCTACCAATACAGGTTGGCAACTATTCTATGGCATCATCTTACAGAGTGATGTGGAGAAATGAGAGGTTAAATGTCTTGCCCAGAGTCATACAGACAGTAGTTGTGAAAAGTAATATTTGAATTCAGGTTCTCCCTACTCTAAAACCAGCTCTTTATCTACTAGTTTATATTCACTAACACATAGTAGGCTCTTACTAACTGCTTATTGAATGGAATGGAATGGAGTGGAACATGACAGCCCTTCATATAACTGAAGACAACCGTCAAAATTTCTACCAAGTCTTCTTTTCAAGTTAAATATTTCAAGGTCTTTACATCTGTCTTCAAGGGGAATGATCTCAAGGCCCTGAATACTGATCAATTTCCTCTTGATACCCATCAGCCTCCCATGTCTTTTCTAAAATGTGGAACCAGAATGAGAAAATATATCTCACAAAAATTGGTGTACAAAGAGGAACTTATGCAGTAGAGGTAAGCAGATGACATTTGAACTTCACTCTCATCTGAACTGGCTAAAGGAGAAAAGAATACACATATGCACAGTTAGGTGCAAATTATATATACATATATATACACACACACACACACACACACACACACATATATATATATATATATATATATATATATATATATATATATATATATATACATATCACAACAGGGAAATAGGAGAGAAAGAACTTAAGGGAAAGAGGTAGCAGTAAATAAGAAAAAAAGGCATATTAAAGGAGGTGTTAGAAGTAAAAGAGACTCAAAGAGGGAGCAAGAAAAAAAAGAAAGAAAAGTATAAGAGAATAGAATGGAGAGAAATATATGGTTAGCAATCATAACTGTGAATGTAAATGGGATGAACTCACCTATATAACAAAAGAGGATAGCAGAATGGAATAAAAACTTAAAATGTGGCCCTCAAAATTGAACACAAAAATCCAGGTGTGATTTAAATCAGGACAAAGTACAACTGGAAGATCACATCCCCCTCCTAGGGCACAGTGTCTCCCAAAGAAGCCTAACTGCATTACTTTTTTGGCTTCCTCAACAAACCATTTATACATTCTGAGCTTGGATTACACTAAAAATCTTTTTCATATTAACTGCTTTGTACCTATGTTAACTCCCTCTTGAACTTTTAAAGCTGAATTTTATAAATCAAATGTAAGATTTTACATGTATCCTATATATACATAGTCCATATCCTTATTATGTATTTGAATCTTTAGCTATGGTTCAGATTTATGATTTCATCCATACAGGGAACTTGTAGTATAGAAAGTCCTACCACCAACTTGGCAACTTGTCTAAAGCTTATAGTCTTACAAAGTTGTCTGAGACACTAGTAAGTCAAGTCAACAAACACATAGTAAGTACTTACTGAGCTAAACACGGGAATACAAATAGAAGCAAAAAGACAAACCTTGTCTTCAGGGACAACACATAAAAGGCAGTTGAAAAAAGCAGAGGTAGAGAAAAAGTCCACAGAATAGGGAACAGAGACTAGAAAAGAATGAAGGCAACATGTGCCTTTCCCTGAAATGGAGATTTGAGGAAGAACTGATCCATCAGAGGAAGGGTCCACAGAGGCACTAAACAGGTTAAACTAACACTAAAAAATTAGTCAGCTTGCCCCAAACCATGCTGCCAATAGGTGTCAGAGGCAGCATTTCAACACAAGCTCTCTCATTCCAAAATATTGACATTCCATACCTTATACCATGCTGCCTCTCCCTTTCATATATAAATATGAATACCTATGTATGTGTACACTATATACATATACACACATATAGCATTTGCTATCTGTATATATTTTTATTTTATATATGTACATATGAGCATACATACACACACAATACATTATTTCACAACATGGTCCCAGGATCTCTCCAATGTATTTATTACCTACAATAGCTATAATGCCAATGTGATACCCACAGTGGCCACTATGAATATGCATGCATATTTCCAGGGTAAATTCACAAAATATAATAAACTCTCTTTGTCAAAGACGAAACCAAAATCCTTATTTGGGACATCATTAGAACATCAGGAATTAAGATTTAACAGGGTATTTATCAATAATCCAGAGAGCGCTGACATCTTAAACTTTTTTCTGTCAGGCCTCCCCACAAAAACAAGTTCCTCTAGACAAATCCCTCCTTCCATCCACTTACAGCTTGCATCTTTCTCTCTCTCTTTCTCTGCCTGCTCTCTCTCTCTCTCTCTCTCTCTCTCTCTCTCTCTCTCTCTCTCTCTCTCTCTCTCTGTCTTTCTCTCTCTCTCTGCTCTGCCTGCTTTCTCTCTTTCTCTCTCTCTGCTCTGCCTGCTCTCTCTCTCTCTCTCTCTCTCTCTCTCCTTGGGCAAGCTCCTCCCAGTCTAAGTCCATGTGACCATAGACTCCGTGTGATCACAGGCTGCAGGTGTTAGGCCTATTAATGGGAGGTGAAGATCTTCCTATTCTATTAACATTACAATAACACAGGCTACAAATGCATCCAGGCCCTCTCATCCTTGGCCATTGTCATTCATGTGATCCTGGGAACTCTCCACAGAGAGTTCATTCAATATACTGAGAGTTTTCCTTTAGATTTATTTTCATTGCATGGTTACCAATAGAGCACATTGCCATAAGTTATGTCTTGCTCTCAGAACATGCCCAGCATATCTACTTTTCCAGGTTTATCTCTTTCTAATGACACATTTTGTGCCTTTTATCTCATTCAATTCTTCTTTGGTAGTATGCTTTAGCCCCCTTATCTCCACCATGTATTTCTCCATTTCTAGCTGAATAACTCAAATGTTTAATTCTTTTGAGGCTGTGGTATTATTGAATGACACACAATCATTCAGTATCACAAGGAAATATTGATTTTTTTCAAAAACATATTGTTTCAGAGAGAAGTTCATGTTCATTTTAACACTGAAGTTTCCCCAAAATAATTCAGTCCCTTTTCCTCTTGTTCAACTCTGGGTCCACAACATTAATCCATCAATAGTATCTGTCCAACACACATGTAATGTGGGGCCAGCTTTATATCCTGTCCTTTCGACTTTATGATGTCTGGAAGATGCATAGGAAGGGAATATTATAACATCCTCCCTGCCATGATGTGATAATCTAGGTATTTCCCCCATGTGTTTTTTCTGTGTCTACAGGCTGGGTTCTTTTGAATGATTGCTGGATAGTTCAATGAGGAGTCTCTACAGTGTGAGGCAATCAGCATGTCACCCACAAACGGGACCACCTGCACAGCCTCACCATCTACAAGGAAGCCTTGTTCCATTTCAGCTCTTCACAGTATCCTGCCTGACCTCCATGACAAGCATATTCCTGCGTTTTATGTTTAACTTGATATGAATAAACAGATGGTTAGATCAATGGAGTAGATAAAATACACAACACATAGAAGTAAATGAACACAGAAACCTAGTGTTTGATAAATCCAAAGATCCAAGGTATTGAGGCAAGAACTCATTATCTGACAAAAGCTGCTGGGAAAATTGGAAAGCAGTGTGGCAGAAACTACGCATAGACCACTATCTCACACCACGTACAAAGACATGCTCACTCTGTTTACATGATTTAGACATAAAGGATGATATCGTAAGTAAATCAGGAGAGCATAGAAAAATTACCTGTCAGATCTATGGATAAGGAAAGAGCTCAGGACCAAACAGGATTTAGAATTCACAGTATTAGCCAGCCAGGCTAGGACTAATTCACATGGAGAAAACGTAGCGAGAAGAAAATAGAGATGGAGAAAAAAGAGAAAAGACCACATGGCAGAGGCAGCCTGTAGATCCCATTCCATACCACCAGGATGCTGTAATTACTGACCTTTTCCTATCACTATTGATAAAAAAATTCAGGGTTGAACAGGCAGCCAGGCGACACCATGGATAGAGTGCTGGGCCTGAAGTCAGGAAGATGTAAATTCAGATGCAACTGCAGATATTTCCTATCCATGTGACCCTGGTCAAGCTATCTACCTCAGTCTCCTCAACTGAAAAATGTGTACGTATCTCAGAGGGTTGTTATAAGGGTTGAATAATATGATATTTGTAAAGCACTAGCACATAGTAGGTGCTACATAAGCTTGTTTCCTTCCTCTGCTCCCCATTTTGGTGCCAGACCAGGAAGATTGCTTTCCCAGTCTTGCTGCCATACCTGAAGAAGAATGTCACATTAACAAGAAATATCACCAACCTAGGCATTAAGATATAGCTGCTTGTCTTGCGACAAAAACCTATCACACCCTCAATCCCAAAGAATAGGTCAATTATAGGCAACTGACCAAAATCACAGAATTTACAACCTTAACCATCTGAGGTCCAGGAGTTGGTACTGTAGACAGAGCTATAACTACAGAACATCTAGGTGGTGCCACTGAGCCTAGAGTTTGGAAGACTCATCTTCCTGAGTTCAAATCTGATCTCGGGCACTTATTTACTCTGTGACCCTGGACAAGTCATTTGACCCTGTTTGCCTCAGTTTCCTCATCTGTAAAATGAGCTGGAGAAGGAACTAGCAAGCCACTTTAGTTTCTTTGCCAAGGAAATCCCAAATGGAGTTGTGAAGAGTTCAATGAAACTAAACAACAAATCTGAGATTTTGTTCTGAGGCACTAAAACATAGATTGTAAAGATCTTAAATCACAATTTTAAAATATTGTTCAAGTTTTTTATTTGTTATATTTCTATTTTGACAGCACTTTTCACTTTCACTCCTTCAGAAGTATAAAAACAACCAAACTTAGCACCTAGTTAGCAAGAATAAATAGTTAAAATAGGAAGCTGCCAGATGGTATCCTTCCCCTGGCAGCTGCAACCCAGGTGAATGCCTCCAAGAGTCTGGGTCCCCCTTTTCTTCCTTCCCCGGAAGCAACCTTTGGGTTATCCTGGGGTCTCTTATCTCCCTGCCATGATGCAATAATCTAGGTATATCTCTTCCTATGCATCATTACTTCCTTTGTCATTATTATATCATGAATTTCAAAGTTGAGGTGAGGGCAAGATTAATTTTACCTGTCCTGGGCAAGTAGGTTTGCTGTTTGTTCAAGCCACCAAAATTGCTAGTGATGGCATTGATGTGTTTAATGAGGCTGCTTGGAACAGCGATTTTAACGTATTTTATACTATCTGATGTTCTCTTGGTATCATGATGCTTTCTATTTTAAGTGGAATTCTCATTCTTGCTATGAGGTCATGTGATATAGTCTAACTAGGCTGATGGGAGAATCACTGGGTTGAGGCTCAGAGCGTCATTCTAGATAGAGTTCTATCATCAAATTGGATAAATTCCTAAGGTGACAGTTTGGGATTCTGTTGCACATGTATGGTTTTCTTTTTTAAATTCATGAGAGATATCTAGTTGCCTATAAAGCAGTATTTTTGCTTTACTCATTCCAACTTCCAACCACTCTTTTAGTCAATAATAAAAATAATGAGGTCTTACAAATTGGTTTTATGCCCTCAGAGGCAGACTTGGCATATATTGTATAAATAACAGACTCCAAAGAAGGGAGACGTTGGCCCCAACATTATAATCTTTGAAGGAGAAACACCTGTGTCTTTGTTGGAGAAGGAGGAGAGGGGAGGCATTAGCCAAGAAAATGTAGAAGGCCATTAATTTGAGAGTTGCCCGATCTAGATTCATTACAAAACTAAGAGAAGTCAATTCAAGTATTGCTGACCTCTAAAAACTTCGATAGAGAACCAAATCAGTAGCTCTTTCTGGTTTGCCACCTTGTTTTCTATAGGTTATTTCAGGAAACCTTCCTTCCTCTCCTGTTATAGACTGTAATTCTAGGTTAATTCTAACCTTAGGGCCTTCCAGGTCCCAGGACTTGCTGGCCTTAGACATGCAGACACCTTTTCTTTTTTAATTTTTTTTTCAAAAAATTTGTGATTTTTAACATTCTTTTCTTTTTAAATTTTAATTCCAAATTCTCTCCCTCGCTCCCACATCCTCGCCCACCCACTTAGAGGGCAAGCAATATGTTATCAATTATACATGTGAAATCATGCAAAACACATTTCTATATTAATTATATTTTTAAAAAGCAAGAAAAATTTTTGAAAAGTGAGAAAATGATACTTCAATTTGCACTCCAAGTTCATCAGTTCACTCTTTGGAGGTGGATAGCATTTTTTCATCATGGAAACTGGAACTGACAGATGCCTCTTCTGATACTTTCATCATGTGAATGTGTCATCATAGACGTGATGCTTTAGAGGCTTTAGGCTGGGTGTGAAGGACCCTTCTATTTCAGGGTGAAAAAATGTGCAATTAATTCTTCCATAAGAAGAAATCCATTTGGTCAAGAATGTCAATTCTTTGAAAGCAGGGACTGCCTTGTCTTTGTCTCCATTTTGACTCCAGCCCCCATCATAGTTCCTGGCATTAGTGGGTACTTAATTAAAGCTTGATTAAAAACAGCAAAATATGGGGGAGGAGCCAAGATGGTGGAGTAGAAAGACTCACCTATGCTAGCTCCGAACCCACAGCCCATAAATTTCCTGTAAAAAGAACTCCCCACAAATTTTGGAGCAGTGCAAGTTGCACAGAAACACAGTGGAAGAGATTTCCGTTCTAGAGAGCCCTGGAAAGCCATCCCCAGGGGTCCGTTGCCCTCCAGATAGCAGAGCTGCCCCCTGCACTGTCCTGGCCGCACAGCCCCAGAAGAGCAGATCCAAGCAGGCTTCAGGGAAGGAGTCTCCGGCGGCCACGAAGGTCCCTCTGCCCACAGGCACTACAGGTCAGTGAGAGAGACTTCTGGGCTGACCAAGAGGGGAGCAGGGTGTCTCTGTGACTCGGGCCCCATCGGGAGGCGGTGGCGGAGGCAGCGGCAGAGGCAGCATCAGCCCCGGACTCCTGAAGCAAGCAGGAGCTCAGGGCCATTAACAAAGGTCTCTGCATAAAGCCCCTGAGGGAACTGAGCCTGGGAGGTGGCCCTGCCCCTACCTGAGCACCAGAACTTAAGCTCACGTTGAATAGCAGCCACTCCCACCGCGGAAAGCCCTGAGGCTGGGGAGCAGCATTTGAATCTCAGACCCCAAGCACTAGCTGGGCAGATCTAGGCAGGGGTGGAGAGGAATCTCAGAAGTCAGGTAACTGGCTGGGAAAATGCCCAGAAAAAGGAAGCAGAATAAGACCATAGAGAGCTACTTTATTGGGGAAGAGATGTTCCTTCCCCCCTTCATTTCTGATGACGAAGTACAATGCCTGCCATCTGAGAAAGATGTGGAGGTCGGGGCCTCTGTATCCCAGACATCCCAGGTGGATGTCCTGTGGACTCAGGCCATGGAAGAGCTCAAAAAGGATTTTGAAAATCAAGTTAGACAGGTGGAGGAAAAACTGGGAAGAGAAATGAGAGAGATGCAAGAAAAGCATGAAAAACGGGTCAGTACCTTGGTAAAGGAGACCTAAAAAAATGCTGAAGAAAATAACACCTTGAAAAATAGGCTCACTCAATTGGCAAAAGAGGTTCAAAAAGCCAATGAGGAGAAGAATGCTTTCAAAAGCAGAATTAGCCAAATGGAAAAAGAGGTTCAAAAGCTCACTGAAGAAAATAATTCTCTCAAAATTAGAATGGAACAGATGGAGGCTAATGACTTTCTGAGAAACCAAGAAATCACAAAAAAAACCCAAAAGAATGAAAAAATGGAAGAGAATGTGCAATATTTCATTGGAAAAACAACTGACCTGAAAAATAGATCCAGGAGAGACAATTTAAAAATTATGGGACTACCTGAAAGCCATGATCAAAAAAAGAGCCTAGACATCATCTTTCATGAAATTATCAAGGAAAACTGCCCTGAGATTCTAGAACCAGAGGGCAAAATAAGTATTGAAAGAATCCATCGATCACCGCCTGAAAGAGATCCAAAAAGAGAAACTCCTAGGAACATTGTGGCCAAATTCCAGAATTCCCAGGTCAAGGAGAAAATATTGCAAGCAGCTAGAAAGAAACAATTCCAGTATTGTGGAAATACAATCAGGATAACACAAGATCTAGCAGCTTCTGCATTGAGGGATCAATGGGCGTGGAATAGGATATTCCAGAAGTCAAAGGAACTAGGACTCAAACCAAGAATCACCTACCCAGCAAAACTGAGTATAATACTTCAGGGGAAAATATGGTCTTTCAATGAAATAGAGGACTTTCAATCATTCTTGATGAAAAGACCAGAGCTGAAAAGAAAATTGACTTTCAAACACAAGAATGAGAAGAAGCATGAAAAAGTAAACAACAAAGAGAAGTCATAAGGGACTTACCAAAGGTGAACTGTTTACATTCCTACATGGAAAGACAATATTTGTAACTCTTAAAACTTTTCAGTACCTGAGTAGTTGGTGGGACCACACACACATATACACACACATACACACACACACATGTACATGCGTGCATGCACACACATACAGAGAGCACAGAGTGAATTGAATAGGATGGGACCATATCTTAAAAGAAATTAAGGTAAATGGTGAGAGAGAAATGTACAGGGAGGAAAGAGGGTGAAATGGAATGGGGTAAATTATATGTCATTCAAGAGGCAAGCAGGAGACTTTTTAGTGGAGGGAAAAAGAGGAGAGCTGAGAAAAAAAACATGAAGTTTACCCTCATCACATTCGACTAAAGGAAGGAATATAATGCACACTCATATTGGGATGAAAACCTATCTTACAATAGAGGAAAGTGGGAGAGAAGGAGATAAGCAGGGTGGGGGGGATGATGGAAGGGAGGGCAATGGGAGGAGGGAACAATTTGAAGTCAACACTCGGGGAGGGACAGGATCAAAAGACGGAATAGAAACAATGGGGGGCAGGATAAGGATGGAGGGAAATACAGCTAGTCTTGCACAACACGACTATTATCGAAGTCATTTGAAAAACTACACAGATAGGGCCTATATTGAATTGCCTGCCTTCCCAAAGGGAATGGGTGGGGAGGGAGGGATGGGGAGAATTTGGAACTCAAAAGTTTTAGGAACAACTGTTTAGTATTGTTGTTGCTACTAGGAAATAAGAAATACAGTTAATGGGGAATAGAAAGTCATCTGGGCCTACAGGACAAAAGAGAAGATGGGGACAAGAGAAAGGAGGGATGATAGAAAAGAGGGCAGATTGGTGATAGGGGAAATTAGAATGCTCGGTGTATTGGGGTGGGGGGAGGGCAGAAAAGGGGAGAAAATTTGGAACCCAAAATCTTGTGAAAATGAATGTAAAAAGTTAAATAAATAAATTTATATTAAAAAAAAATAAAAAAGTTAAAACAGCAAAACATTGCCTCTGATTCTATTTCCCCTCTCTAAAGAGTATGGGCCAGGGTATCCTGTCTCTATGTAATGGGAGTTTTGAGCAGGCATAGATCATCCAAAATGAAGGTTCTCTGCTTCTCTGCATTCTACCACCATATGGATGGGAGTAGCATCCTTCTGTTGGCTACATAGCTAGAGCAGACTATTACCTTTAAAACTACCAGACTGAGACCTTCTCTTTTGTTCTCCTGCTGTCTCTAGAGGATGATGATCACAGTTCACCCACAGAAAAGGGTGGGTATTGAACAGGTGATAGGTAAGGGTGAAGGTAGGGGGAACCACCTTTCTCCATTCTGTATTTTATTCTGTGGTTCTGAGAGGTAGGCCTGGGATATTTGTCCCATTTTTTTTAATTTCATACTCTCATTTTCTAGGTACAGCCCCAGATGTACTATGTTGACCTTGGAGCCAGAATTTCCAAGCAGGATGTTACAGCCTTGCAGGGAAGCCCTGAGAAACCAGGGTGCCTGGAACTTGAGTCCGAAGCAGGTTTGGGATTCTGAAATGGTTCTGTGCTATATAGGAAGAAAACTAAGTTATGAAAAGAATCTCCTTCCATTCCCCAAAGACTGGAGCAATATAATTCCTTTGTATTGGAGAACATGTTTATATACCTTTCAAGTAAATACTCTAGTGTAAAAGCTAATCTGGCTATTAGTGACTAAATGGATTCCCACTGAGGGATGACAATTTGTGGCAGCTGGAGCCATCAGTAGAGAGCCTAGACCACCGCCCCCCCAGTCCCTTAAGGGTACCAGAGAACCCTAGTGAAGGGGTAAATTATAACACACCTGGCCTTCAAGCAGAAGGGGCAAAATTAGTCAGTGTTACTACTGCACTAGTTAAACCACATAAGGAATAGTGCTGTCTATACACAATAGGAACTAAGTGCTTATTGAATTAATTAATCCTTATTTACCACTTTTTCAAGTCTCTTTACCATCTTAGTTTCTCTTTTGAACACGCCATAGTTTGTAGTGATTTTCTTAAAATGTCACTTCATAACTGGATACAATTTAATTTTTATTCCCCTGGATGACCAAGAGGCTGTGTCAGGGAGCCAGGACCAATCAGTTAGCTTTGTCTTCTTTTAGGTAAGGCTATTTCAGAGAAACACTGGCCCTATCCCAGAGAGAAATTAAACTTTCATAGGAACATAGATTTAGAGATGGAAAGAACTTTAGCAGTCATGTGATCCAAACCCTTAATTTTACAGAAGGGAAAACTGAGACCCAGACCCATTAAATAACTTCCCTTGTGTGATGCAGGTTAAGGTAGAAGCCAAGATTCAAACCGAGGCACATTGATTCCAAAGCCATCACTCTATTCACTGAGCTCCTTCTGCCTCCTTCTATCAGGAGGTCTCTAATGACTTGGCTGAATGACATCCTTCTTAAGATTCTAGTTATATTCCATAGTTCTAAATAAAGAGCAGGGCAAAAAAGCCCTCGCAATTATCTGCACAATAGACCAACACTCAATAATTATAGGATGCTTTCCAATTTCCACTATTCAGGCTGTTGACATTAGATTTTTGGACTAAGGATATTACTGCCTGGTTAGTTTCTTAAAGGACTAAGCGAAAGAGACCCTTGAATTCTTCTGTCAATATTCCTACTTTGCATATTGATCTGCAAGAAGTCTATTCTCAGTAGTCTAGGGTAATGTGATCAGTGGAGTAGCTATTGTAATAACCAAGGCCTAGGTAATGAGGACCTACATTAGAAAAGTAGCATTGTCAGAGGAGAGAATGGGGCTCATTCAAGAGACGTTACAAGGAGATGTTACAAAGAGATGTTACATTATGTTACAAGAGATGTTACAAAGGAGAAATTGACAGTCCATGGCAATAGCATGGAGAGGGGGGAGGGAAATTAGAGATAATGAGGAATCCAGGATCACTGCTAGGTTGTGAGCCTGAAGGACTGGGACGTTGGTGTTGCCTCTCTAATACTAGAGAAGGTAGGGGGAGGGGAGGGTTTAAGAAGAACAGCAGAGTTCAGTTTTGGACATATTGAGGTTAAAATGACCCTAGATATCTAGTATGAGACATCTGAAAGGAAGCTGGAGATGTAAGACTCGTCAGCAAAGAGGTTACAAAAGGATAGGTAGGTTTAAGAATTATCAGTATAGAGATGATCATTAAATCTAAGGGAGCTGATGAGATCCCCAAGTGAAGTCATATAGAGGAGAAGAGAAGAGGGCCCAGGACAGACACCTATGGCTAAAAGGTGTGACCCAGATGAGGACTTAGCCAAGGAGACTGAGGAGTGGTCTGATAGGGAGGAGGAGGAGGAGGAAAGATTACAATGAAGACAGCATCAAAGAGAAGAGAGTGATCAACCATGTCAAAGACTGCAAAAGAACGAGAACTGAGAAATGGCCACTGGTTTGCAATTAAGAGATCATTGATAGCTTTGGAAAGAGAAGTGTCCGTAGAATAATGAGGTTAGAAACCAGTTTACATGGAATAAAGAAGAGAATGAGAGGACAAAGCTGGAGGGACCTATTGCAGAAGGCCTTCTCAAGGAGGTTAGCCACAAAAGGCAGAAGAGATTTGGGATGATCATTAGCAGTGATAGCAGAATGAAGAGAGGACTTTTTGGAGGATGGGAGAGGCAATGGCATGTTTCACTCAACAGGGAGAGATTGAGGATAAGTGACAGAAAAGAGATGATAAAGGGAGATGGGATAGAAAGGGATCACTTACACAGTTAGAGGGGTCTGCCTTAGCAAGAAGTAGGGCCACCTCTTTGTGTGAGATGAGTAAAAGAGGACATTGTGGCAAAAAGTATCTAGATATGAGATGAAGAAGAGGGGAAACAAAGGCAATCACAGCAAAAGGCCTCAAATTTTTTTTATAAAATATTCTCAGCAGAGAGGATGGGGGAGGCAGAGCCATGAGAGGTTTGAGGAAGGATAAAAAGGTTTGGAAGACCCTCTGTCAAGACGGGGAGGGCAAGTTGATAAGGGAGGTAGAAAGATTGCATAGCAGTGGTGAAGGTCCAATTGAGGGTGTATAAAATAAATTTGTAGTGGACTCAGAACAGTTATGTGATTTTCTCCACTTTCATTTAGTACCATCCAAGTAGGAGTGAAGGAGGTAAATGGTGGAAGTGATCCAAGATTGAATCTTGGCAAGGCACAATTGGCCATATGATAAATGGGCCAGGAACTCAAGAGAAAAGGGCAAAAAAGCATTGAACTGGTTCACCAAGGGGTCAAGATCAAGGGAAAAAAAAGAGTCACTAGTGGAGGAGTGATGGTTTATGAGAGAACTGAGGTGTCAAGAGACTGGAGGAGATTGTGTAGATGAGGAGTAGATCATGGTATGAGGGGAGAGGGAGATGTTGAAAGCCAGAATACTTGCAATATCTAATGCACAGTGTTGTTTCAAATAAGATAAAGAATGTGTTTCAAGGATGAGTTAGCCTTCAGGGGCCATCCTATGGTGCATACCCAATATTGCCATTTCTGGTTCTGGCCAACTACAGAGGAACTGTGGAGCTTACTTCTCATCATGTTTTACTGAGTATTAAAGGACCTTGAGATGACAAAGAGCCCCTTTATTGTCTGTAGACCCAGGAAAGCTGTTGTCATTGGTTTAGCCTTCATTCTCAAAGAGGATCAGTGATATCAGGAAGGTGATGTCTGAACTTGCAAGTTTATTAGATTTAAGTGAGGAAGAGCTGTGCAAAGTCACCAGCCTCACTGTCTCCTCCAGAGTCATCTAAGTCCAATGGCAAGGTGTAGGTCAAGACAACTAGGGATGGCCCTAGTGGGATGCAGTGGGAGTCCTTGGCCTTTTTAAGTCAAGGTCTTTCCCTGGTCTCCATTTGTCTGAAGTGACCCCCAGTCAGTGATTAAAAGCTAAGTAAAAAGCTGACGGAAAAGATGATCTAGTTTGCTTCCACAAAAGAATCAGTCTGGGAGGAGAAGACCCTCAGAGTTTCTGGCCAGAACAGAAACAATTGCTATTTATACTCCCCCAGGAAAGCGGATGATTCAGTGGAGGTATAAAAAGAAGCAACCACCCCCTCAAAGCTCTGTCTTTCTTTCCAGTCTAAACTGTGTCCAGACGGTTTGGAGCTGCTTCCCAAGAGGGCAATGGGAGAGGTAGTCCAGGTTCCTCCTAACTCCAGTGGGGACTCCATGTGACCATGAATAAAGGGCATCTAAAGTACATGATCTTCCTAGGCAAGCCCGAGCCTAGGTTTCGACTGGCTTCTGTGTGTTTGTCCCTTTTTGATCTCAGATTAATAAGATGGAAGAGCCCAGTATTGTAGGAAAGACTTGAGAGGTCCAAAGGTCTTGGGCTCCATGAGGATGGAGCTGAATGGGAGAAGGGAAAGAGTGCTAGGCAACTACACCAGAGTTCTTGGGGAGAATGGCTACCAACAAGGAGATTGGCCCAAACCTAGTCATTTTCCCAGTAAACATGAACTGGGGGATGTTTGGATAGTATAAATGGAGATAAAAATGTAAAATGCCAGCAAACGTTTTATGTTCTGACGCAATTTAAGTCTCAGATCCCCAGGAGATTCTAACAGCAGTTATGTTACTGGATCTCAGATCCCCAGGAGATTCTAACAGCAGTTATGTTACTGGACCCCTTTGTAATTCATTCTCTTAACACACAATGTGAAACTTATGTCTAACACTTTTGTGTATAGGAATAAATGATCTGTCTCATGCCTTATTTATAGTGTACACTATGTACCTATTCACCCCTCCCTTTTGGAGGAAATCCTAAATATGGCCATAATCTAATCTCTATGTGAAATGGTCCCCATGGCACCCACTTCAGGTTTTAATGAACTAGAGAGTGTGAGAAAAGAGATTCTAACCCTTCTCATTAGAGTTCCAGCTCCCCCAGGACTGACCCCATTCCAAACGACATGCCCAGATACAGAAAAGGGAGTGGGCAAAGGACCCTTGCAGCCTATGGGGTAGCTGCAGTCCCTCAAAGTTAGATATATAAAGTGTTTTGCAAGCTTTAAAGTGTCATGTAAATGTCAGTTACCATTGCTATTATTGGTGCAGAATTCCTCCATGCAGCCCTGGTGATTTAATTCTCCATTATTTCAGGAGCTATACTGCAATGGCTATGACTCTCAAATTTCTCTGTTCTGAAAGTCTGTTCAGAGCTAATATAAAGGAAACTCTGAGATTTTTATTGCCTGAAATTCTGACTGTAATTTGTCATGAGGTGCCCAAATTCCTCTTTCTGGTTGCAAAATTATTTGATGCTGTCAGGCAAAACTGAACAGCCTAAATTGGAGTTTATTGGTTTGGGATCCTTGAAATGATTCCTTTTGGAGATAGTCATTTCCAGTCGAGCCTTATGTCTTCTCAAATTGTCTTGTGTTCTCTGCCATCTAGAGATGTCCCAGGATCCTTCCCCCCTGCCCAACCTCCAGCCTGGACTGATTTCCAAGATAAAGGGGAAAAGACAATATTCCCAGACATTCACCTCACTGAATTCTTCTCAAATGTCAGATATCCCATTTAAAATGCTGCCGTGGGCTCCCATCCAAGCACCAAAAGCACCCCTATTCAGCATTCAAGATGTGCCAGAAGGTAGATGAACAATGAGCTTTCATAATTTCTAGAAAATACATGTAATATATTTTTACCTTTCCTGCAGTCAAGAGCTGAGCATTTGTAGCAATGCAGAGAGGCTGTTTGATACATTAAGTTCTGTTACCCAGCACTCTCAGTCAACTAGATCTCGAAGACTCCTCTCAGCTGGAACATTTTCTGATTTTTTTTGTCTACAAGTGTGACTCTGAAGTATCTTCTGAATCACCAAAGAGGGACTGAACTCTTTGATGAGGTTAGCTCTAGGCAGCCTTTATTGCTTTCATGAAGGAAAGAATATTAGAAGGCAGAAGATCCAGTGTCCAGTCACAGGCAGTCAATCCACCACCATGGGTAAAACGCAAGGTGTGAATCCACAAAGAGCTGGGTTCAAATCCTGCCTCAAAAACTCACTAGCTGTGTAACCTTAGAGAAATCACTTATCCTCTGTTTGCCTCAGTTTCTTTATCTACAAAATAGAGAAAATAGTACCTACCTGCCAGAACTGTGGTAAGGATCAAATGAGATGATATTTGTAAAGCCCTTAGCATAGTACCTGGCACACAGTAAGCATTATATATATGTTATTACTTTCTGTGCCTCAGTTTCCTTATCTTTGTAACAGCTGTTTGATAGATGCCTGCCAGTAGGGCCATGCAAGTAGAACTTCATTGGAGGAAGTAGTTTAGATCCTCCTGAGGCTCATCTTGATAGCTAAGAAGTCCCAAACAAGCAGCCACAACTCCACAGTCTACTCCAACCTGGAACCCAGGACTCACACCTGAGACTCTACCTAGGGAGAATTTTGAAGCTAGAGAGTGGAGCCCAAACTACAAAACCCAGCATGCTCTTGGAGGACATAAACTATTCTTCTCCATGAGGTCTTCAGCCCAGTAACTCCCTTCCCCCTTGTGAGGGGGCACTGTCAAATTGCTGTTACATCTGCTAAATGAGAGCACTGGACTCCATGCCTTTTCATCATGATTATCTATGATCCTATGACTCTTGCTTCAGTCTGACCCAGAGCAATCCCCTTAATCTCTCAGAACCTGTTTCTTCATTTATTGAATGGGAGCAATCATACTACCTACCTGAAAGTTATTAAAAGGCTCCAATGATATAATGTAACTCAAGTAATTTACAAACTCTGAAGCCCTATAGAAATGTCAGCTGTTCCTTTTTGAAGTGACCTTGGGTGGCCAAGTCATTTCCATTCCTTGGGCTTAGATTTTGCTTTCTCTCCCTCCCTCTCTCTCTCGCCCTCCTTCCCTTCCCTTCAAACTCTCAAGGTCAATATAACTCACATTTATCTAGCACTTTCCACTGAACAGCCCTGTCAGGTAAGTATTACATGTGGGTTTTGTTTTAAATAGGTCTGGATCTGGAATTTTATCAGTAGAGGTCTTCCAGGAGAGGATATTCTCTCCTTAGGCATACATCTACAACTTGTCTGTAACTTATTATAGTCTTAGAGAGTTAAATGGGGCACTGACAGGTTAAATAATTCGATTATAGTGACATAGTTAGAATGTCTTAGATGAAATACAAATATAGTACTTGTTCTCTATCCCTAATAAATTTCATCTAGGTCTTCCTAACTCTATAGCTTGCCCTCCATCCAATACATCATGATGCTTCTCATGACAAGTGGAATTATCCCCATTTTACAGATGGGAAATTGAAGTTCAAAACCAAATAACTAGGGTGTGCCAGATTTGACATTTGAATTCAGATTTCTCCTGTCTCCAGGTCCAGGACCCTTTTCACTCTATCATACTGCCTCTCTAATCCGACACAATTATAGGATCATTTTTTTGCCAGGAAAGGCAAGACAAATGACTGGGTAAAGACTTTACTGCACTACCAGTTTGTAGACAGGCAATTCATCATTTGCTTCAATAGATGTCTGTGTGATTAGTCATGAGATATCCTCCTATGACCAGAATGTATGAGTCACTTGCTTTCAGTTGTGTCATGAAAATACAGCCTAAAGTCAAATTGGAGCACTGGAAGGCTCCCTGAACATAATAATTATCTGCAGTAAAGTTGGAAGGTTAAAGAACAATAGCTCACATTTCTACAGAGCTTTGAGGTTTACAAAGCTCTTTCATTCCAACAACCCTATGAAGTAGAAAGTACAAAAATGATTGCTTCTATTTGATAGATCCCAGAATCTTGGAAGTGGAAGGAGCCCCAGAGGTCAACTAGTTTAACATCCTGAAACAGAATCTCCTCTCCAATATTCCCAATAATCAGTCATTCAGAAGATGGAGATAATACTTTAGGTAGCATGTATAAGCACTATATAGGCTATATTCATTGCAGCCTTAGGACCAACCTGGGAGGTAGGTATTATCATTCTCCCCAGTTTACAAAAGAGGAAATGGAGACCGAGATAATGAATTACTTGCCCAGGGTAACAGCTATAAAGTATCTGAGACAGGATTTGGATTCAGTTCTTTCCAACTCTAATTCCTACAATTTTCCATTTCATCATCTAACTGCCTGAATATACCTCCAAGTAAGGGAACCCACACCTTCCATTTTTAAACAGTTTTAATTATAGAAGTGCCTCTTGATATCAAGTTTAAAATTGCCTCTAATCTTCATTCATCACTCTTGGTTCTGTCCTGAAGCCAAGCAGAATTTCAAATACTTGAAAAGATTTGTCATAACCCCCTATTCTTCTCTTACTCAGACTAACTACCACCCATGACCAACAGTCTCCAGTAGCTTTATATCTACAGTCATCCTTCTCTGGATTCACTCCATCCTTTCAATATTCATCCATGATGCCCAGACCTGAAATCAATACTCCAGAGGACATCTGATCAGAAAAGAATGCAGTACCTTTTTATTCTGGACACTATGTATCTTCTAATGCCATCTAAGATTCCATTAACATTTTGGGCTGTCATGTCATAGTATTATATTGAGCTTGGAGTCTATTAAAAATGCCTAGACTTTTTTCATATAAGGTATCTTATAGGAATACCTCTTCTACTTAGATAGTTACTGACTTTAAAAAATCCAAATATAGTACTTGTTCTCTATCCCTAATAAATTTCATCTTGACAGTATGGCACAGGACAAAGTGAGCCAACCTTGGACTCAGGAAGACCTCTCAATGTGCCTCAAGTCTAAGCATAAAGTATATAGCTTGTGCTAATCTGCACTGGTAGAATGAGTTTCCTCATTGGGAATGCCTTCTGCCAATCACATCACAGGTCCGGTCCAATAAAATCATCTTATTGGTCTTGTTCCATGATTCTAGCCTTTAAAAATACTGATTCCGTCAACCTGAGCATTAACTATCCCTCCTAGATTTGTGCTGTGAATACTAGATGGATCTTAATGTAAGGTTATTGCTAAATAGTGTGGACACCACAGGGCCAACCAAGGACAGCTTCATAGGACACTCCTTTAGAAACTCTTCTTCCAGTTGATAATAATCCATTAATAATAACAGTTCATCTTTTGATTAAAATATCCATACCTCTAGGTCCAAGGAAATCAAGTATAGAAAGGAAGATTTTATATATATTAAAATATTCCCAGCAGCATTTTTAGTGATAACAAACAACTAGAAATAAAGTAGATGCTCAGTGACTGGAGAATTGATTTATCTAATTGTGACACATGAATGAATGATATCACTGTGCCATAAGAAATAACAAATACAAAGAAATCAGAGAAGCATGGAATGACTTCAATGAACCAATACAGAGTAAAATAAGCAGAACCAGGCAGACAATATACACAATAATTACAATAATGTAAAAGGGAAAAAACACAAAAAAACTGAATGTGAAATTTGGTCCTAGATAAGAAATGAAAAAAAAAATGTACCTACCTCTCTTCTTTCCAAAGGTAGGCATGACAGCTGTGGAATATTACATACATTTTCAGACATAGTTTATATGTTGGTTGGTTTTGCTTTTTCTTCTTTGTTACAAGAGATGGCTACCAAGGGAGGGGAAATACATTCAGAAATAAAGAATATATAAAAGCAAAAGACATGAAATGAGAAAAAAAAAATAACAGCTAATCTTTATGTACTTCTTTAAAATTTACAAGTGCTTTCATCACAATAACCCTGTGAGATAGCATAAGTATAATCCTCATTATACAGGCAAGGAAACTGAGGTACTACAAGGTGAAGTGGTTGAAAAAAGGACACACAAGTAGTCAGGATCTGAAGTGAGATGTGAAACAAGTTCATCTGACGTCGTCAAAGAGTCTTTCACCCTACATCACAATATAATATGTGGTCGATAACTGCAGCCAAAATACGTTTACCACGATGCAGAAATTAGAGAAATTAAAACTCAGCTTTTATTATTAAGCTCAAGCAGAAAACCTGAACAATCATTAGGATTCTAACCAGGCTTTTTATCGATATTACATCAGAGTGACAAAGCAAGAATTCTTTTACATTGCAATCTTGTACATTTCTCTTAGGCTATAAAACTTAAAGAAAAGATAGATCCATAGTCCCAATGCTTTATGTCATAAAAGTTGAACAAATTTAGTTAAACAGAAAGATAATCTCATACATCCTTTAAACAAACAAATCTTGTAAAAAAAACCCCACAGTATAGGTAAACTAAGTCAGGTTACCTATAAGCTACATTTAGAGGGTTCTCTACTAGGCTGATTAAGGAGAAAGATTCACATTTCACCAAGGAGTCAAGCACAGTTGAGATTCTTCTTCTGGCTTACTATCTAAAGAATAGTTGTCTTTGGCGGGGGAGGGGTTAGGGAGGAGGCAATCAGGGTTAAGTGACTTACCCAGGATCACACAGCTAGTAAGTGTCAAGTGCCTGAGGTCATATTTGAACTCAGGTCCTCCTGACTCCGGGGCCAGTACTCTCTCTACTGTCCTACCTAGCTGTTCCCAGAATATTTTAAATCTTTTTAGTAAATTTTCATATTCCATGCGACAGGTTTGGATCAACTGAACAATAGGGGAACAGAAGACAGACACTTAAGTTAAATCACTAGTTGCAGGAGTGATAAAAACAAATAAAAAATTTTAATTCCCATTACAATATGTAACATATAATAAAATAGTAGCAATCATCATTCACACTTACTTAGTGCTTTAAGTTTTGTAAAGCATTTTCTATATATTTTCTCTTCTTATTAATGACTGCTCTTTGGGTCTAGTCATTCACCTGATTTTGAATCTACCTAATGGTATTATCATCTAACCCACATTTTTCCATCATATCCACAAAGGGACAAGAGCAGAGACCAACTGTTCTAACACTTTCCTCTCCTGGGACTCAAGAGTTGGAAAAAGAAACAAGTATCCGAATTTCCCTCTGGGGATAGGAAAGCATTTGAGAAGCCTGTTCTCAGCTTCCATGGTGCCATAAGAACCTACAGAATATTCCCCTCCATCCTGATCCCCTGTTTTTCCCCCTCACTATTTAATACCAATGTTATATAAAGAAATTAGGGACCACTAACCACTGTTTCAAGTTTTGCACTCTCTGTGATAAGGGCAAACAGGAAGAAAGGGCAGTGGGGAAAAAAGGTGGAGGACACACCCAGCTTGTAGCACAAAGCACAGGAAAAAAAGGCAGGGAGCAAAGAAACAGTTTTTTTTTCCCCAGGATTACACAGACCTTTCAGTGACTCTCCTATATATTCCTTAGCTAGCACAAAGTGAGAAGCAGGAAAAATAGTAAACAAAGAGAGATTTCCAGAGGTGCGTTGGCACCAACACTGGAGAGCTCATTGTTAAATGTTCAGCCTGAGCATTCATGCCTTGGAAATCAGCAAATGCTACAAATAAAGGCTCAGTTTACTGGGTTCTGATTGTTTAGACTTAAGAAATTAATGGAGAAAATGTTAAAAATGCAGATTAAATTTATAAGTGTAAATATCTTTTTCTCAGCAAGCTGGCTGTTAAATGAGAGAAGTTATGTTATATTAATGAAAATATATTATATATTTAATACATATTATTATATGATATATTATATTGCATATTATTATATTATATGGCATGTGTATTGTATTATATGTTATATTAACGAAAATATATTATATTTTATACGTATTATTATATGATATAGTATATTGCATATTGTTGTATATTATTATATATTATATGGCATATGTATTGTATTATGATATGTTATATTAACGAGAGAAATTATTATATCAATAACCAAGTATTAAACTAGGATCTCCATTGTGTTCTCCTTTATTTCTTCATTTAGGGAACAACCCCTGTAGGTAAGGCTCTGAAGGATAGGACTGATTGATGACCTTGCTCTAATGTTATCCTTCACTGGGCAGGACCCCACCCAACTAGAAGACTCTACTTCTGTTTACAGTATAAACAAAATACAATCTAGGCAAATTCTTGCCCCAAGGAGAACAGCCCTATGCTTGCACCCCTCCATTAGAGTTTAGGGTGACCCAGCTCATGAATGAGAAAACCAATCAGAGTGGTCCGGGTGGAGATGGATTCCTCTGTCCAGATTTCTGGAGGTGGCTAAGTCTCCAGCTGAAACCACATTCTCTGCGAGAGGAGTTGAAGACGCCTGACTTCTTTATTAAATGTCCACCAGTCAGGGTTGATTTTCACCTGTCAGGGGCACCCCCTTTACCAAACGTATATTAAGGCTTTCAGTCTCTCCATGGTTCAGTCTTTGGTTACTGAGAGAAACCATGACTACTGATTTGTTATTAGCTAGTCTAATTAATAAATTACTATTAATTGCCTAGAAACTCTGTCTCTCAGGTTTTTCGTTTGTCGCAAATATTTGCCAACACAGTCCTGGAGAATTCTAACTAAGGTGAATCACAACCCCCTAAACTAGAAGAAGAGATAACATACAAGCCCCCTAGGGACAAAAGGAAAGAAAAAGTAACTATAACATTTTTCTGAACAATAAATAAGTCAAAAAAGAAAACGAGATTGGTTGGGTATAATCTCTTCCTTTTTCAAAGATATACATGCACACACATATGTATGTATGCATGTATAGACATACACATAAATACACATACACATATATATGTGTATGTGTATTTTACATAACCTATATTCCTCAGTGTATCTCTCTCCCAACCCCCTCCCAGAGATTCATCTTTTATATCAAAGAATAAAAATGCGTTCAAAAAAGTTCACCCAAATTAACCAAAATATTGAAAAAGTCTGATGTTACATGGAGTACATTACACCCTCATAATCCCCTGTCTTGACAAACAAATATCTTTTCATATCGTTTCCTTGGGACCAAGCTTGGTCATCACAGTTTCATGGTTTTCTGTTTTTTTGTTATTTTTCCCATTCACATTACCATGGTGGTTGTGTTACTACTGTCTCCCTGACTCTTCTTACTTTATTTGCATCTGAACATATAGAAGTCTTCCCATACTTCTCTGTATTCATCCTCTCCTATTGCACAGTAAGAAATCACACTCTGTTCCACACCTCATTTAGCCATTGTCCAAATGATGGGCATCTCCCTTATTTCCAGTCCTTTGCTAATGCAAAAAGGCACAAACTTTCCAATGAAGAAAATAAATTGGGAGCTAGAAGGAAACCTGCTAGTTATCTAGTCTGGCTCTCTGTCCTGTGGCCCCTCAGCAGCCCCTCCCTAGATCCCTGACAGGGATGCAGCAATCACATCCTTGGCTTCTTTCAGTACTTCAGGATCTCATTCATTTGGTTCACATGACAACCTCATTGAGGCCAATTGCTGCCTTCCCTGCTCTCTCCTCCTTTTTTTTCCCCAGTTCTTTTCTACTCATTTTTGTTTTATCCCTGTTAATTCGAAGACATGTGTCTTGGTAGAGAAAACTGAAAAAAAAAGTCAGATATTTTCAACACTCTCTCCATCATCCACTTTGAACAATAATCCTCTCCCTTCTTTGGTCTTCCTCTTCACCCTAACGACTTTTTTTTTTAACATTACATGGGTTTCTCTGACTCCAAGACTGCTACATTTTCCCTCTATACCCTAGTTTCTCCAGTACTCTGAGAGGGTGGGGGAAGTCTTTGTTCTCCTACCATTGGCTCAAACCCCAAGTGTGTTCCCACAGACTAATAGCCTAATTCAGTTTCACCAGTTAACATCAGATTAGTTTTTACAAAGGAATATTTACTTCAAAGACATAACAAGAACAAACATGTAAAAGTCTTCTCTAATACCTCCAGAGGGTATAATCTCCCTTATATCGCCCTTGGTCTCTGGAGAAGGGATGGGGGTTAGGCTCACAATTGAATTCTATTCCTACATAGCACTAGTGCCACCAATTTCAAATCCAAAGTCCTGGGCTCCTATCCCAGACCCTGGCTTCCCAGGGCTTCCTTGTTGGATTGCCTATAATATCCAGCCTAGAATCCCAGGTTCCAAGATCCCCATGGCTCCAGCTCCCAGAACAGTTACTCTGCTCTCTGCCCCTAAAGCCATAAAGGACAAATAAAACAAGATCAAAATCCCAAGCATGTTCTTGGTGCCAGATGGTCTCTTACACCATGGTGTTACCTTCTGTGTGTGAAGAAATCCTTCTTGACAGACACTAATGCAAGAAGGCAGAAAACGACCTGTTTTCTATCAGATAGTTTTAAAGACATAGTCCCAACTACACAACCAAGAAAAAGAGGCTGTTCCCAAATCCCATAGTAGACCAACACAGGATGTCCATGAATGTGCCAGTTCTCCTGTCTCCCAGGGGGAGTTCCAAAGAATTTCCCATGTAGGTGATGCCAATTTAGGAGTTAAGGGCATGCACCTGCCAACCCTGAAAACAAATGACCAGAGCACCTCAGCAGCTGCACTGAACACTTAAAAACAAAAAACCAGAGAGCTCATATAGGTTATCAAACTACAGTTAACTCTGAATATAAGAAACAAAACATAATGAAACCAAAGAACTAACAGTAGTTATAATAAAAAAAGAAGTTTTCTTTATTCCACTAGAGGAGTGTGCCAGTGCTCCCTCTAGTAGTGACGAGGTTTAGGGGTGCTGGGGATCCCAAAATACCAACACACCAGATCCTGCTCAAATGAGTTCAACTCAAGCCTTCTTAAAGCCAAAGATAAACAAAGTTTATTAAAGATTCGCCAAATTGGGTTAACTCTTCGGGAGCCTAAGCATTTGTAAGGCTTGTATTCACAAGGGGGCCAGATAGAACCTCAGCTAGACAGAGTTTGAGCTGGATTGAATCTGAGTGCCTTCATGGAGGCAAGATGGAACTTAAATACAGGAAACACTATAGGAGGGATCTGGGAGTGGTCTGGTAGTCTAGGGTGACTGGAGGAGGGGTTTAGGGAGAGTCTTGAGAAGTCCAAGGAGTACCTCAGTGGGACTAGGATGACTTGTCAAGGGTTGGAAACTGAGGCAATCAGGAGATACAATCAGGAGATATCAGACCATGGAGGGCTTGGGTGAGAAGCAGGTGGGGCAATCCAGAGATCTTGATAGGGGCAGTAAAGGGAATGAATACAGATAGACTCTCTTGATGGGTGTGGTCAGCAGCCTGGGGAATAGGGTTTTAAAGGGATCAAGGATGGGGAGTGCAACTGAGACTGAGCACAGTGATAATGAAAAGATAATGGGCTTCCTGAGACTGCCGAAACTAATGAGATTAGATTTGAGTAAGAAAGTAAGTGGGAAGATCCAAGGGGAGCTCAAGGAGGCTCCCAGAGTCTGAACCCCATCAGTAGGAGACCTGCTTCGGCACAGGCAAATCTCAACACTTATGCCAATGGCTGTGCAGTGAGCTGTAGTCCTGACAGAGAGTGGGGGACAGCAACTATGAGACAGGTCTGATTCATAGCAAGCCTTCACAATCAGAACACCAGTACTACAGGTGCTTATCTAAGCAGTGAGACCACCTGGTGCTGGTTCGAAACAATTCTAGGGCCTTGCTGTGACTGAATTCATCCAGATGATGGGTGTAAAGGATTGATGTTATGTCAAGTTCAGGGTACAGCCTGCTTGCTGGGCCTTAGCTCTGGAAAACAGGTTGTTTCCTAATAGTAAAAAGAGAGGGGTGGTCTTGTCATGGGGATCCTGACACACCAAACCTCATTACATTTTAGAACCCTTTCTGTTGTTGTTGTCAGCATTCATTACCAACCTCAAATCAAACTGGATTTCAAGTACTCCTGACACTGTTCTTGCAAGACTATAGCAGTAAGCACCCTGACACATCCAGGAGGGGCTGCTCGCACAGGTTCTTAGATCTGCTTTTCTAAAAAGAAAGCAACTTTTGAGGGGTCAACAATCTTTTTTAATCACATATAGCAAAGGAGAAAATACAAGCAGAGAAATAAAGACCAATAGACAGGGTTTCTGTCTGACCACAAGCAATACACACATCACAGATCAACAGACAGATCCAACTGTCTGACCATTACACACATACATAGTCCCCAGAGACAGAAGCACCAACATCTGGGTTTTCAAAGCCAGGGGGGTCCTTAAGGGCTACCCAGAGTCTCATCTGGCACAGGAAACTTCTTTCAAAGAGTAAGCCCCCAAAGCAAAACCTTACCTCAAAATAGATACATACTTTTCACAGCTGAACAGCATCACAGACCCTCATGACCCAGTGCCTAATTAATGATTAACAAAAGGTGTGGGTCTTCCAATAAACCAAGCCTCCCCTCATCAAGCTTCCCTTAATGGGCATCACCTGCAGGGAGAGAGAGGTGATCTTTAACTCAAATTACAAAGACAAACCACTCTTTTGCATTTGTATTACTTGTGTTGCTTCTATTTCCTGTGTAGCGCCATGTTGTGGGTGATGGAGTACAAAACTTAGAGGCAGGAGACCTGAGTTCAAATCCTACCTTAGCCATTAATTACTTGTATCTTCATGGGTAAGGTATTTAATTTCTCAGATCCTCAGTATCCTGTCTTAAAAATAAGAGCTTGCAGACACTCAGACTGGGTTCAATCAAGGAGATTTATCAACAATAATATCACAGCTCACTTTCCTATCCTCCTATCCTGACAAACTTGAAGGCATCCGAATTTAACTTGTTTCTGGAGTATTCACTTCAGCTTACCTGCCAGCACCCAAAATAACATATAATCATTATGAACATAAATATATTATTATAACAAGTGAATAAAATTGATAATTATGACAAACCAAATGAAAATGTAAATGGGACTTGATCCCAAATTCAATAGCAAGAAATAGTCAATGGGAAAATGACTGCACCATGGATAGAATTTCAGGTTCTTCCATGACATCAGACACCACAGCCAGCTCCTAATTCTCACCCAACCTTTATTTAGTGGATACAGCCACACCTCCAACTGCTACCTAGAAACTTTCACCTGACTCTTAATTCTTTGTCCTTATGCCCATGATTGCTTCTTCTTGAGCATGCTAGGAAATGAAGTGTTTCCATAACTGTGGTCTGCTACATAGCAAAAAGTTTGTCATGAACTAAGTGCTTTTAATACAGAAGTTGTGACTCTGGACATGAACCTCCCTGGGCCTAAGGATAACAGAGGGTCACACTAGGGGACTTCTGGAGTCCCCTCTAGCTCTAAACCCACAATCCTCTCATCCTATGACCTTAACACATACTGTCTATGTGGGGTTTTGTTATGTCTTAAAAAGTTAAGTTGGTTAATGAGTTCTCTGAATCTACATTGGTCTCCTTAGACCAGTGGTGTCAAACTCAGATAGAAACACTGATCACTAAGCTGTACAAAATAATTCCTATGGGCCATATATTGACTTAGCACCTTATAAATGAACATTATCTATTCTGATGGTAACATGGACATGTAACAGAGGTAACTAGGTACACAGTGTATAGAGGACCAGGCCTGGAGTCAAATCCAGCTTCAGACATTTTCTAGCTGTGTGACCTTGGCCATGTCACTTAACCCTGGTTGCCTCAGTTTCCTCATCTATAAAATAAGCTGGAGAAGGAAATGGCAAATCACTCCAGTATCTTTGCCAAGAAAACTCCAAATAGGGTCACAAAGCATCAGATGCAACTGAAACTACAAAACAACAATTGTTTATTGTATTTTTTATTTATTTTGTTAGCTATTCCCAATACATTTTAATCTGGTTGGTCTGCACTCATGAGTGTTGCAGGCCACAATTTCGCTTCTAGCCAGATGTTCAACATTTCTGCTTTAAACTACTTCCCTCTTCTCTTCTTCATCAAAATAATTTGTGTTGTGGAGCTAAGTATGATGCAATTCTAAAAAGTAAAATGATGTAGGAAAAGGTAAAAAGAGTAATTATCTCATACAAATTAGGAAGAACTGATTCAGAGAAATTAGATGGGAGAGGAGGGCAGATAGTTCTGGAACCCTACTCTCTTCCAGAATGGGTTAAAGAGGGAATAGGAGGACAAGGTAACAGGTAGAAAGTAAAATAGAGGAGTGAGGAGAGATAGGAATAGGGTGAGAAGGATAATGAGAAAAATATGAAGGAGGAAAATATACAAGTAATTATAGTTTAGAATGTGAATGGGATGAATTTATTTATAAAATGGAAACTGACAGCAGATTAAAAATTTCAACTCATAACATGTTGCTTTCAAAAATGCTATAAAAATGAGAGATATTCACAAACATAAAATAAAAGTTAGGGGTAGAGTTTATTATGTAAAAAAGCAGAGATACTCATCATGATCTTAGACAAAGTTAAAGCTAAAATCAGATTTAATCAAAAGAAAAAACAGGGAAACCACACTATGTGCCAACATCTTAATCGATAGTTTTAAACTATATAAAATAACTAGATAGTTTAAAAAAAAGAGAGTATATCTTCCAAAAAGACACAAGAACTATATGAATATAAACACAAAATACCTTTTATACAAAGTTAGAGCTAAATAATTAATGTCTCTTGTACATGGGCAGGTAAAGTTAATATAACTTTTAAAATAACAATTTTACCTAACATCTATTTATGTAATGCCATCACAATTAAATTACTAAAAAATTACCTTAGTAAGAAAAAATAATAACAGGGTTCATTTGGAAGAGCAGAGGGTCAGGAACTTTAAGGAAACCAGGGGGAAAAGATGTTAATGAAGATAGATAGATAGATAGATAGATAGACAGACAGACAGACATAGACATAGACATATCTGTCTCTGTGTGTGTACCTCCACATTTAATTGCAACCTTCTGGGGTGGGGGAGGGGGGTAAATAAAATAAAAAGTACATAGCACAAGACAAAAGAAAACAGAAGAAGCAAAAAAAGATAGACAGCTTTGAAACTAATGTGTTGTATTCATTATATAAGTTTTCTTGAAATGGAAATTTATTGCTTTATATAGAATCCTCTCTTATGTTCTGTTGTGTACATGGCAATGTTTTTTTTTTCTTTTCTTATTTAGTATTTAAGTTTAAAATAAATTTTAAAACTTTTTTAAAAATAATTTGTGTTTATGTTGTTAAAATTTCATTCTTGAGAACCTCCTACTCCTCTTGAGTCAACATTCCTTGTTGAATTTTAATCTGTTGGCTCCTACTTATTTTCTCTCCCTTTGAAAGGAGAGATCCCTTGAAGAAATTAAAGCCAAATAGTTTAAATGACTTGCGGATGTTTCTAGACCTAGTAGATATCAGAGCTGGGACACAAAATCATTATCTCATTTACAAGATCACAGGCTCAGATCTGGAAGAGGCCTTAAAAGTCATCTAGTTCAACTCTATTTTACAGATGAAGAAAAGGAGGCATTGAGTAGTTAAAACTCAAGTCTTTTGACTTCAGGATGAGGGCTCTACCTTTCCTTTACAGCCACATAGCCTCTCTACCTTCCTATCCAACCTATCCATCCTTCCTGAACACAAACCCTGGACTTTTAATTCAGATGGGTCATTTCACATTCATTCCTGAAGAACGGGCCAGAAGTAAAATGGTATTAACCTACCCTCTCCTTAAAAAACACACTTCCCCACCCCATTCTCCTGCGAAACAGAAGGAGCTGTGAAATTTTACAACACATGTTAATGGCAATGATGGCAGAGGTTTCATTAAAAAAAAAAAATTCCCCGCCAGATGCCCATCAATTGGGGAATGGCTGAACAAGTTGTGGTATATGATTGTGATGGAATACTATTGTGTTATAAGAAATGACAAGTGGGATGATTTCAGAAAAACCCGGAAAGACTTACATGAACTGATGCTGAGAGAAGGGAGCAGAACCAGGAGAACACCGTATACAGTAACAACAACATTGCAAGATAATTAGCCATGAATGACTTAGCTATTTTCGGCAGTAAAATGACCCAAGACAACTCTGAAGGGCTTATGATGAAAAGTGATATCCATCTCCAGAGAAAAAATTAGCAGAGTTTAAATGCAAATAGAAATACTTTTTTACTTTATTTTTCTTGGGTTTTCATTTTTTTGGTCTGTGTTTTCTTTTACAAAAATGGCTAATATGGGAAATGTATTTTGTATGACTATACATGTATAATCTCTATCAAATTACTTGCCTTTTCAAGGTGGGTCAAGAGGAAGGGAAAGAATTTTGGAACTCAAAATTTGTATAAAGAAATGTTTAAATTGCTATTATATGTAATTGTAAAAAATAAAATATAAAAAGTTTCCCCAAAAATAATCCCCTTCATGCATCATAGATAGAATGAGTCTGATCAGAAAAGAGCCTCAGCACTGAAGGAACATTTAGATGTGAGGACTTTTAAATGGAAAAATAAAAATTAATTCTTACTCTAGGCACACAGCCTGTCATTTTCAATTTCAGTGGAAATAGAGCTGACTGTACTACAGATGAGGAAAGCAGGGATCTCATGTTAATTCAAACCAAATGTTTGCATTTCTCTGTATTTTTCAGTGCCTGTAAATATTCACCTTCAGACCTATTTCGTTTCTGAGAGTATTCTGAACTGGTCATCATGCCAATCATGTTTTTAATACCTAAACAGGATTGAAAAGAACCTTGGTAAACGGCTGGTGTTAAATGTTTTTCTGCCAAAGAGTACTAACATGGTACCTACTAATGTATATCTAGAAACAAGTGTGGCATAAAGAAACTACATGATGTGCCACTCCCCCACACTCAGCCTGGACTGATTAAGTAGAGCTCATATTTATATGGCATCGTCTCACTTGACCCCCACCACAGCTCCATGTGGTAGGCAGTATGGGCAGGTTCCCATGGGTCTGATCATTATCTCTATGCAGATGACTTCTAAACCTATTTATACAGCTCTGCTCCAATAAAATTAAAGCTCTCTGAAAGCAGACACTGCACATAAGAGACTCTGTGGTACTAAGCTTGCAACAGGCTTTCCTAATGTGCTTTTGGAACACCTATACTTTCAATGACGGAGTTGGACTCGGTGACCTCTAGGGTCACCTCCAACCCTAAATGTATGAGGAGAGACACTTCTGAGTTGTTTCTCCCATATCAGGATGGCACACTTAGAGACAAATTAAACCTCAGAGACATTCGAATACAATTTCCTCATTTTACAGATGAAAAACTGGGGTTTACTAGCTGTGTGACCTTAGAAAAGCCACTCAATCTGCCTGGTCCTGTTTCCTCATCTGTAAAGTGAAGGGGTTGAATTAGATAGCCTCAGAGGTACCTTCCAACTCTAAATAGATACATGAAAGACATATGTTAGCTAGACTGATTAGATGGATGGATAGTATATATAAACATATATACATGTACGTATATGTATGGAGAGAGGTGGATGGATAGATAGAAAGCAGATACAGAGAGATGGGATAGATGGATAGCAGATGTAGAGAGATGGGTGGATGAATAGATGTATGTATAAAAAGCAGATATAGAGAGATAGGTAGATGGATGGTGTATTGATGGATAGCATATATATAGAGATGGATGGATGGATGGATAGATAGCAAATTTTACATATATATATAGAGAGAGATAGATAGATGGAGAGATAGAAAGCAGATACAGAGAGATGGGTGGATAGATGGATAACAGGTATAGAGAGATGGGTGCATGAATAGAAGGATAGATAGAAAGCAGATATAGAGAAAAAAGGGTGGATGGTGGATGGATAGATTTTAAATATAGAGAGATGGATGGATGGACAATATATAGAAAGGTAGATAGATGGATACATAGATAGAATCTGCTATATGATAGAATTATGATCCTGTGGTCCTATGAAATTCATCTCCAAAGAGGTCAAGTGAATCGTCCAAAGCTATCCTTGTAGTAAACAGACAGGCAGGATTCAAACTTAGATCCTATGATGCTTCACTTCAGCATTCTTTCCACTACATCACTCTCGTTCCCAGAGGAATTCCTTCTACTGATGAAATTACAAGTGCTTAAAATATTCGCATATATTACCATCCAAATATACTATTTGTCACAATTAAGAAAGCACACTAAAGATTTTTCACCTCTCCCAAGAAAACCGAGCGGGGCAAGATGGAGAGGTTTCCTGCTGTGGGGAAGAGGAAGCTGTCTTTGTAGACCCCCCAGCAAGGCTACTATTTCCCTGGCCAGCCAGTTTCCTTATGAACACAGCAGGCTCAGGAGAGGAATGAATGCATCATGCTTGACAGAGAATACTCCATATATACTCAATGACTTTCTGTTTATAAAATCTTTGCAAGTGATGCCCCAGAGCTATCAAGGACTACAATTTTCCTTCCTTTATCCTAGGAGCTGTCGGATCCTGATGGGTTCTGAAACCATCATTAGATCTGGCTGCAGAAACCTTCACATGTTGCCTCATATTGCCTTACACTCTCAGAAACTGGAGAATTCACCAGTTCAATTCAATAGGCATTTTTTAAGCTCCTTTGATGTGCCAGGGGCCTAGCAAGACAAGGACAAGACACTGACATTCTGTTGGTGTGGGGAGTTGGTGGGCAGAAGGGCCACATGTAAACAGACAAGATAATACAAAATATAAATGCCAACCACGGTCAAAATGGCTTAAGCTGCCTCTTCTTGCAACATCTAGGATCCGTTAGGAGCCAGTCCAGAACAGGAAATGCAGGTGCAGGGGGGCAGGAGTAAATTGCCAAGGACTGTTAAAATAAAGAGGATTTCCTACTATAGGATAATGATTGTCACTTTGAGTGGAGGGAGTTTAAAATCAGGGGAGTAGGGTTTTTTGGTTTGGTTTGTTTTTACACCAAGCATGGCAGGAATACCAAGGAGAGGCCCCAGAGACAGAGGGCTTACAGTCTCCTAAAGGGAGCTCTTCTGCCTAGTGATTAAATTATTCCATCTCCCCTGCTATCCCCCCTCCAGGACATACAGTGGCTGAACTGTCAGCTTCCGAACTAACAATGAAAAGATGACAGTCAAGGCAGAGATAAGGATACAAAGTGTGGGCAGAGAGCTTACTAAGTGAGTTAGCGGTGACCACCAGGACGAGGGGACATTTGCCTGGCAATCTTCTGAGAAACAGCTGCCAGGTCCCCAGGAGCAAAAGATGTTGGCCAGACATGTCCTTCTCTTTCTCCCCATCTATTTAGAAAACAGCACAGGTTCTAATGGCTCAGGGACAATCTTAAAATAGTTCACCTCATTCTCTTCTGTGCAGAGATGAGGGGCTACAAGCATGGAATGCTGTGGCTATGTCAGAACTGATAGGCTGGTCAATTGTTTTAACAGCTTCTCTTTCTTTCTTTTTGGTTTTTTTTTGTCATTGTTGTTACAAGGAATGACTCTCTGGTTAGTGTCAAAAGTGAGATGTATTCAGAAATGAAGTGTGTCAATAATATGTTTTAAATGAGAAAGGAGTTCAGGAATGACCCCTCCAAAAACATCACGGGTTCACTGGCAACACCCAGCTATGGGGGGAAGTGGAAGTTTTCATATATTGACCAGAACATCTTCGGCTTTAATTCTGTAACTTTTAATTATGATTCAGTTTGCTAAGTATACTGTAATCTAGTATGTGAATTTGTGGTCCTTTGGGTCATACAAAATTGGGAAGGAGAAAAGAATCTTCATGGGAAATGAAGGTCATTTTAAAAAACTTATGAAATATTCTATGAGAATGATCTTTATATTCTAAACCCTAGGCTAATCGAGCCAATCTGAGAGACAGATGGACAGGAGGAGGATGAGAGCTTTTCCCAGTGAGAGGGCAGCCTACTTTGCAGGCTGTCTACATCTACATAGGAGAGTCCTGGTGGAGAAGCTCAAACTATAGACGCCACCTGGTGGCTAAAGGAGAAATTGCATCTTGAATGGCTAGCTATTCCAAATAACGAGTAGGCATGGTGTGCTGTGCCATCTGCTTTCCTTCTCCAGTGCCCACATAAGGGGAAGCTGCTCCAGAAGGTTCATTCCTCACGGAACTTTCTCTACAATGTCAGAGAAACCTCTTCATGAGAGTTGACTCTACCCATGGACCACTTCTCAAAATAGAAGCACCCATCTCTCTCCTGATTGGCTGGTTTTTCCCAGGTTCCACTTTAAGGAGAAGGTCCAGGCCAATTAGGTCTTTATTCCTCTCCACGATGAACTCCTGACTCTCCAGACTTTCACTGTCATGTCCCTTCCACTGGTTACCATCATCTCCCCCTTCCCAAACCCACTTTTTCAACTCCTTTTTATGTATTATTTTAATGTGCTATTTTCTTCCCTTAGAATATGAGGTCACATATTATCTTTCATTCTGTATACAAACACACAGAGAAGGAAAGATAATTCTATGTGCCAGGCACACACTAAGTGCTTGACTGAAATCTGTATAAGGAAGACAACCTTTATCAGATTCCCATGTTAGGAGAACTGGGTATGCCCAGATTAGCCTCTGTTAATTATGCAAAGTAATTTCACTGGGAAACAAGAGGGAGATCAATCGAAAAGATGGAGAAAATTCTCACATAGTAGATGCTCCTTGAATTGAACCTCACTGAAGATAAAAGAAGAAAGCAAGCAAACCATGGCAGTTACTTCTTGATAGGATGGCTGCCAGCTTTATGATCATGTCTGCAGTTAAGTGGGCATAGCCTGGGTTGTCTTTTTTGTTTTCGTTTTCTCCTGTTCCTGGGACAATGAAGGAACAAAGCAGAGCTAAACACGAAGGAAGAAGATAAGAGGTGAGGACATGCTGGTCTCAGTGGCCCACTGAACCCCACTGAGGAATTTCCGGTTTCACTAACAGAAAATCTCATCCAACCCAGTCAATAAGTGAGTGGTTGGTGGGAGAATAGATGGGGACAAGGATAGAAGCTTCCGGCAAGAATGACAACAGTGGTCAAAAAAAGCAGCAGGAAGATACTGTGTCACATTCAGTTAAGGACCCCAGGCTTAGCCCTTTGGACTCCGTAAATGGCTGACATCTTTTCCTTCCTCATACCAGTGGGATTTGGGAAGCACCTGAATTGGGTTTGTTCAGCCTTGGAGTGATGGCCATTTGGAGAGAATTTCCATGTGGGTGAAGATGAAAAGAGCTGCTTTATCTGAAATACAGGTATCTGTTACTAGTGTTTCACTATCATTTCTGGAATATCATTAAACTACTTGTTCAACATACATGGAGGCTTAAGTGATATCACACATGAACAGGGTGAAGGGAAGGAGTTTCCTAAGTTGGTGGGGCCCAAGACTGGGGAGATTGGGTGAATCCACCATTAAAAACCCAAGATAATGGAGAAAAGCAATACCATGCACAGCACTGAGGGGAGAGAGGTGGACAGTTGTCTGAGAATCAGAGTTTGACTGTTACCCCATAGTGTCTCCTTCTCATGCTGGGCAAGACAGTGTTGTCACTGAGTCATTTCAGTCATGTCCAACTCTTTGTGACCCCATTTATATTTTCTTTGCAGAGATACAAAAGTGATTTTCAATTTCCTTCTCCAGCTCATTTTACAGATGAGGAAACTGAGGCCAACAAGGTTCAGTGATTTGCTCAGGTTCATACAGCTAGTAAAGTATCTGAGGTCAGATTTGAACTCAGGAAGATGAGTTTTCCTGACTCCAGGCTTGGTGCTCTTTCCACTGGGTTTCACAGAGATCAGCCTTCTGATTACTAAACAGGGTCAGGTACCAGTCAATAGAACTTCCTCGTTGCCATAATTAGAATACATAATTATAATAATAAAAGCTAGTATTCTGCAACATTAGGTAAGCCTTGCCTTAAGGTATATTATATTTTTCTTCCCATCCACCCTGAGAAGTAGGTGCTACCACTCCCATTTTCTGGCAGAGGAAACAAACCAGCAGAGATTAAGTAACTTGCTCAGGATCACATAGCCAGTAAGTGTCTAAGGTCAAACTTGAACTCAGACCTTCCTGACTAGAGGCCCATCACTCTCTCCACCTGTGTGAGGTTACAGGACTATGGGATTTCAAGATGGAAGAAAACTTAAGAGTCCAATGCTCTCATTTTACAAATGGGGAAAATAAAGCCAAGGGGGTAAGGACTTCCCAAGGGTAATTAATTATCCAAGCTAGGATTTGAACCCAGATCTTTTCACTCCAAGTTCAGTACATACAAAATACTGGACCTAGAGTCAGGAAACTCAAGTTAGAAACCAGGCTCAGATACTATTAGCTACAAAAATCATAGGCAAGTCAACTACTCTCTCCTACAATCAATTTCTTCTTCTGTAAAATGGGGATATTACTCGGGTTACCTAATTTGCAGGATTATTATAAGGAAAGTACTTTACAAATCATAACTTGTGGTAGAAATGTGGATTTCTATTAGTTTAGAATTTAAAATTATTAGTTTAGAGTTAATAGAATTATTATTAGTTCCAGAATATCACATTGAGGTGGATCCCACTTTTTTTTCTTTCTCTCAGTTGCATAGGGCTCCAAACTTCCTGAGCCTTATCTTTAAAAATAATAAGAAGAATGGCACTACCTGTAGTGAGCTTAATCACTATCCTTCCACCCCACCTTCCCTCCAAGATCTGGGGGCACAGTGGATAGAGTGCTGGGCCTGAAGTCAGGAAAATCTGAGAACTCACTTAGCTGTGTGACACTGGGCAAATCACTCAATTTGTCATCTGTAAAATGGGGACACACTGGACAAGGAAATGGCAAACCACTCCAGTATCTTACCAGAACAAGCCCATAGTCCATGAAGTCACTAAGAGTTAGGCACGACGGAATGACTCAACCACAAAAGACCTTCCTTCTGCTTTCCCTGTTCTGAAGGCCCTCTCCTCCCTCCTACCCACTCAGAACACTCTTACATAATTCTAAAGCATACATCTGTAATCCTGGCCAATTTTTGTCCACATTGTCTACCAGAACCTCCATAGAGGATGTGTTAACACCCTAGAGTTCTGTTAACATACGTGGATATTGCTGCAAGATACCACAGGAGCTGGCCATCTGTCATATGCTGTACTATGTATGGCTCCATGTCTCAACTACCTACTTCTCTGGTCTCTTTTATAAAAGGCTAAGCAGAGGACCGGTGATGTTGTCGTTTGCCCAAGGTTACCCAGGCAACAGATGGCAGAGCCAGGATCCTGATCCAGGATACTTGGACTGCAAATTCAGTGTTACTTCCACTCTATCCCAGCTGTCAGTGAATACCGCTAATAACCCAGTGAGGAAAATAAGGGTGTCAATTAAGAAAAAGTATCAGCCTGGCAAAATAGAACTAGAATTGGGGAGGATAGCTCTCACTGGTGGTCTTTAGAAAGAGGGTGGGTGGCCACTGGCCAAATATGATGTAAAGGAGCTTCTCATCTTGTGATTCTGTGTTTAACAAGGGTTGCATAAAGCATGGAGAGAGACTCCATACCTGTTTCCTGCTGCCCCTACCTGCATGAATCTGAGGAAGCCATGGCTGCTTCTGGCTATTGGTGATTCGGTACTTGTTCCTTCCCCTACTCACACACCCCACATGGCAGTAGGGAGATGGGGGCGACATCCATTAAAGAGAAGAGACAGTTTCTGCCTCACTCTCTTCCTTTTAGCAAACATTCCTCTGCACCACTGGCCTGCCTGGGAGAGGTGAGGATGATGGGTGATAATGAAGCATTCTTGCCCCTCCCCCTCCCTTTCTTCTTTGCTCCCCCAGTGAGTATGGATTCAGCCAGGTGAGCTTGCTCCTGGGTCTCTGGAAACAATTTTTGAGTCCTTTTCTGAGTAAGTGATTGAATAACTTTCTCAAGGTGAATGTATCCAGGCTTGGGTGTAACTTTTTGAGTTTTAGAGGTCCATAGGTCCTGGGTTCATTGCGCTGACTAATAGTAAGGACTGTTTCTTCATCAGAAAAAAGAAATGAACCTGGAGGTTTTTGAACAGACAGTGCAAATAGCTATCAAAAGTCATCTGAAAAAAAAGTGTTTCAAATCACTAATAATTAAAGGAATGGAAATTAAAGCTACTCTAAGCTTCTACCTCAAACTATCAGATTAGCAAAGCTGACAGAAAAGAAAAACAATAAATGCTGGAGGGGCTGTGGGAAAATAGGCACATTTTATATGTTGCTGTTGGAGCTATGAATTGGTCTGGTAGCCCTTCAAGTTTGACCCAGCAATATCACCACTAGGCATATACCTCAAAGAGATTAAAGAAAGAGGAAAAGGACCCATATGTACTAACATATTTATAGCAACTCTTTTTGTGCTAGCGAAGAGCTGGAAACTAAAAGATGCCCATCAACTTGGGAATGTTTTACAAAGTACAGTCTATGAATTAAGGGGATGCTTAAAGAAATTCTGAAACAGATGGTCTTCAGAGAAACCTGGGAAGAATTCTGTGAGCTAATGTAGAGTAAAATAAGAAGATTCGTGAGAATTTATGACATTATAAAAACAAACTGAAAGACATAAGAACTCAGACCAATACAATGACCAATCATGAGTGCAGAGGACTGCTGAAGGAGCATGGCACCCATTTCCTGATACAGGTGTAATAGACTTAACAACCATAATGAAAGACACAGGTTTTGTACACAGGCAACAGGTGAATTTGTATAATTTGACTATATACATTTGTTACAAGGAGTTTGTATTTTTTTCTTGAGGGAATAAATACTTGTTAATTAAAAAAATAGAAGAAAATTTTAATTTAAAGACCAGTTTAAATCTTACCTTAGATACTGGCTATGTAATCCTGGGCAGGTCATGATTCAATCTCAAGCACAGTGTCTCCATCTCTAAAATGAGATGAATAAGAACAGTTACTGTACAAAGTTGTTGGGAGGCTCAAGTGATACACACAAACACACACATATATAAAACTTATCTAATTATATAATATATAAATGTATGTACACATGCCTTATATATTTATAATATTATAATGTATAAATAATAAAACAAAATGTTTTGCAAATCTTAAAGCATTTTAGAAATATTAGCTATTACTACTTGTGTGTCTAGGAAATAAATGCCTGTACCCTATCTTAACCATATTATATATTAAGCATTCTTTTACTCTCCTCTTATGGGGAGACCTAGCCCAGAAGCAAAATCTAAAGTTTTAAGAATTCATCACCTGGGTACTCGGGTGGGACTGGGAGCCAGGTACCTTTGCCTTGAGAGGTCAGGTAACCCCAGGACTGAACACTGCAATGTCCAGATCTAGAGTCGAGAAAGGACCTCTTCATGAAGAAGAAAGGGGACCCATGCCCCCCATGCCTCAGGAAGCACTGGTTCCTCTGAGTTAGATGAAAACAAGAAATCTGTTTGAATGGAGTAGCATTGATCAAAGGGAAGCCTAGACTTAGTCAGGGACAGAGCAGACATAGGAGGTTTTATCTCCCAGCTGGGAGGGGCACTAGAGGGGAGAGAAGGAGAACCTGCCAAGTGACCTCTGCCAAAGGCTGGCACTAGGTGCCTGGACCTTCTGCCAGAGGCTCTTCCATTGCCTCCCACCCCATTTCCCTACCTTCCTAGCCTCCTTGGCTCCAAAGGGGTTTTATTTTTACCTCCTTATTTTAAAGCAGGGAGTTGTCAGAAATTCCTTATATCTATGAAATTACAAGCCTCTCTCCCCGCTGACTCCACCTAAAAATTTTTTTAATGTAGGAGAATCAATTAGTGGGTCAACAAGAATTTATTAACAGGTGCCAAACCCTTTCAGTGCTAAACGGGGAGGATACATAAAAAGAGCCACAGTTCTTACCCACCCCAGTGTCTATTCTTGAATAAGTTAGCATTTGGACAGGTTTGCCAAGTGCTTTACAAATTTAGAAATAGTACTTCTTTGTTGTTTTTGATTTTCAACACATTTAATTCATTTAATTTTATTTTAAAAATTGACTTCAATTAACTTAATTATTCTATACTCTAATATAATTTAAATTATTAATTTAGTATATTGTTTATGATGCAATTTAAATTAATGAACTAATTTTATTCTCACATCTACCTTGGAAGGTAACTACTTTTATTTATCCCCATTTTACAAATGAGGAAACTAAGGCAGAGTGAAGCGAGTGACTTGTCCCAAGTTACACACAAGGGATGTTTATGGTCGGATTTGAATTAATAAATCTTTTTTATTTATTGTTCATTATTTACAATAAATTTGAGATCCACCTTTGATGGTATTATTTATCCCTGTTTTACAAATGAAGACGATAAGGTCGGCACAGGGTAAATTAGGTGTCACTCATAATTAATGTCTATGGTCAGGTTAGAATTTATAAAAATTACTTATATCGTGTATTGTAATTATTTTATAATAAATTTGTGATTGTTCAATACGACTCTTCCTTCTCCTATCTGGGATTTTCTTGGCAGAGATACTGGAGAGGTTTGCTATTTCCTTCTCCAGCTCGTTTTACAGATGAGGAAACTGAGGTAAAAAAGGTTTAGTCAGTGACTTGCCCAGGCCGGACTTGAAGTGAGATCCTCCCGCCTCCAGGTCGGCGCTCTCTGCACTGAGAAGTGGAAGGGAAAGAGAGCGAGGATGAAATGAGCGCCGCGGCCGACCACCGCGATCCTCCGGCCGCCAGGGGGCGGGGCGGGGCGAGTACCGCCTCTCTTCTCGCCCACCGCCCCCTCTCTTCCCCCGCCCCACTCCTGGCGGAGGAAGCCAGCGCCGCGCCTGCGCAGTGGCTCCTCTTTCCTCCGCCTGTTCGGCCAGTCCCGGCCGCGGCTCCGGCCGCCAGCCTGTCCCATGTCATGTCGCTGCCGAACTCGGCGGTGACGTTCCGCCGGATCCTGGCGAGCTTCCCCGAGAACCTGAGCCTGGCCTTCGCCTACGGCTCCGGGGTGTACCGCCAGGCAGGGCCCAACGGCGGCCGCAAGGTGAGCCGGCTCGGCCTCCGCGGACTCCTCCCCCTCCCCGCCCGTGCCCCCATTGCTCCGAGGGGGACAAACGAGGCCGGGGGCGGGGGGAGGACCAGGCCCGGCCTCCGCGTGCGCCCAGAACGAGAAGGAAAGTCGGGGGTGCCCTAGCCCCGCTCCTCGCCTCCCCCCTTTGAGCGTCCCTTGTACTCCCGGGTCCGAGGACTTCCTGCAAATGCACATCTCCTCCTCCGGCCCTCACCGAGGTTGGGGCGAGCCAAAGGTCCCCCCCATTGCAGTCAGCGGAAAGAAAGTCCGGTAGTGAGGGGGGGGGCCCATTGCAGGGCACCCTTGGGGGCCCTGGGACACCAGGCAGCATTTGTCTTGGGTATTCTGATTCCTTAGATCTGAAAGAGAGCACCGAGTAATATCTTCTGACCTTGACAGGAGGGAGCGAGAAAGGACAGTAAATCCGTCCAGTCTTATACAGGAGCCCAGAGGCCCAGTGACCCGTCCGCAGCAGGCTGCCCCCAGACTCCCAGGGAGTTAGCCTGTGTGGGATTCAGACTGTGCCCCACCTCCTACGGCCCAGGCTGCCCCCTGACTCCCAGGGAGTTAGCCAGTGTGGGATTCAGACTGCCCCACCTCCTACGGACCAGGCTGCCCCCAGACTCACAGGGAGTTAGCCTGTGTGGGATTCAGACTGTGCCCCACCTCCTACGGACCAGGCTGCCCCCAGACTCCCAGGGAGTTAGCCAGTGTGGGATTCAGACTGCCCCACCTCCTACGGACCAGGCTGCCCCCAGACTCACAGGGAGTTAGCCAGTGTGGGATTCAGACTGCCCCACCTCCTACGGACCAGGCTGCCCCCAGACTCACAGGGAGTTAGCCTGTGTGGGATTCAGACTGTGCCCCACCTCCTACGGACCAGGCTGCCCCCAGACTCCCAGGGAGTTAGCCAGTGTGGGATTTAAGCTGTGCCCGACCTCTGGGTCCTGGGCAGACTTTTCTCACCGATCCTCGAGTATAACGTGCGTCCCCTCTTTTTCTCGAACAGAATGTCATGCTGGACTTTGTGTTCACAGTAGATGACCCAGTAACATGGCATTCCAAGAATCTGCAACAAAACCGCAACCACTACTCTTTCTTGAGATTTTGTGGGCCCAGAATTATCACTAAGGTACAGAATAACTATGGAGCAGGCATCTACTACAACACCATGATAACATGTGCTGGTAAGGTGAGTGACCCCGGCCCTGTTTCTGATGGGGGCATTAGGCATCTTTAGCGTCAGTTTTGCTAGTTATTGGAAAACTTGATAAATCTGATTTCTGACCAAATGATGGAATTGATTGTACTCGCTCTCTACAACTATGGTTTGAGTAAGTGGTAGCATCGCCTGACAGAAGGAATAAGCCTCTAACTTTGTCATCCTGCCCTACTGTAAGGATTTCTTCTCTTTAAAAAGTATTTGTTGAGATAATTGAAAAAAGTTAAAGTATCTGTCTTCAAGACAAATCTTTCTTCCTTCCTTCTTTACAGGTAAGATGGACACCACCCAGGGCCTTGTGGTTCACACAAAGCCAAGGGATGCCTGCCTGGTCCTTTGGTATGTCAATGGTCAATCCCTTTGTGAACACAGGCATCTTTGCTTTAGGATAGCTTGCATTGGACTAGAAGGGTAAATCCTAAAATAAGAGCATCTCAATCTGTGGCAACAAACTAGTGCAGAAATTTAGCATCAGAAAAGACCTTAGTGGCCCCTAATCTAACCTTGTCTTATGTATTTATTTTTAAGCTCCTCATCTTTTAAAGATGATAAAACTGAGGCACAGAAAGGGGGGATTTGACCAAGGTCACATGGATAGCAAATACAGAAGCAGAATTCAAACCCAGACCCTCTTTCCATCTAACTCTCTTCCTTCTGCCACATTGCTTTGATCCGTGCCTGATGTGTCCTAAGTGCATATTACAAGTGTAAGGCTTGTGATTGGGACAAAGGAAGCCATAGCACTGTACTGCCAGGAAAGCCGGTGTCCTGGGGAAGCAGGAAGAGGCCGACCATGGCCAGCCAGGACACACTTAAGCCTTAAGGTTTGGACCCAGCCAATGCCAGACAGACCCAAGGTGTATGGGAACTATGGGAGCACAGGATCCAAGGTTCAACAGGACAACAGAATATCTTATCAATAATAGCTGACATTGATACGGCATGTTAAAATTTTCAAAACACTTTGAACTTTATCTCAGTTGAGCTTTACAATAACCCTGTCAGAGAGGAGCTACAAATATCCCCATTTTACAGATGGGAAAAATGAAGTGCAGAATCAGAAAGGAGTGTTAGAAGCAGGATATGAAGAAATAGATTGTTGAATGAGTGAAAAAACATTTTTTAAATGTTTACTGTGTACAAAAACAGTGATTATAGAAATAGAAAAACAAGACAGGCCTTGCCCTCAAGAAGCTGATGGGGGAGATAGCAGAGGGAGAGGGAGAGAGAGAGAGTTTGAGCTCCAAGTCAAGGCTCCTTCAGTCCTGGCACTCTACACTCAATTGCACTATTCACATAAAACACACATCAGGGACTAAGAAGTCTTAAGATTGGGAAGTTAAGGCAGGAACCAGGAGGCCAAGAGCTCAGGCAGAGAGCCTGGTCTACAGGGGGAGGGCCTAAGGCAGGGAGGCTGGAGCTCTTACGGGTTCTGGTATCAGGGAGGTATATAAGGTGAGCTGTACTGAGCCACCTGTTGGCTAGAGAGACTCACTGGGTATAAAGTTCTTTTCTCTTAGCCCTGTTAAGCAAGTTAAGTGTTATTATCTCTATTTTTAAAATGAGAGAACTAAGCCTGAGAAAGGGTAAATAATTTTTGTGTATCATTACACAGCTAAGCAGCCAACCTGGGACTGGAGGCCAGGGTTTTTGAGTCTAAATTGTACATTCTCCAGGCCACCTTTGAAGGCAGGAATCCTAGCAGGGAAAGATGAAAAGTTTAGTAGTGAGTGAAAGGGCAGAAAGCAGAGTAGTCCGTGGTGTGCAAAGGCTTACCCCTACTCTCTGTATGAGAAGTAGTTCATAAGTGGGATTAAAGGTGAGTGACTACAGGTGTAATCACATTCTGGAAGTCATTTCAATGTAAAGAAATATTCTTGGTATCTGGTGTTCTTATAATGTGTGCCATCAGAAGTGATTCCAAAAGTCCTCATTTTTGAGTCATCTTATGACTGTTAAAATGTGTCTGTAGTGGTAGAATTCTAGGAGGATTGGGGATAATTTCAGTGCCCTTATTTTACAGATAAGAATAGAGCTGTTCTAAGGGACAGAGACACAGCCAACACCTAAATCTTGGGGCTCTCAATTTCCCTCTGTACCACCAGCTCATTGGAAGGTGGGAGGATTGGACTGGACACCGTAGGGTCCTCTCCAGCTCAAAGTCTGTGATCAGGAGGAGCAGTTTTGCATTTTCCAAATGGAGAGCTCATTTGGAAAAACTAAGACTTTACTATTCCATGGAAGCAATAGACTCCAGTGGAAGGGCCTTGCACTCAGCCTCCATGACCATGGACAAGCCCTTTCCTGGGCCTCAGGTCCTCCTCATCACATGATCTCTTACACCCCTTGTAGCATTAGAACACCTTGTTCTAATGGGTGATGCTTACATAGGTTTCAGCCTCTGTAAAGCACTCTTCATACATGCATTGATCACCACATAACAGTTGCTAAAAGTTATGTCTGATCACTCCTGGTTTCTAACTATTTCCAGTGACCCATTGCAGGAGCCTGTCATTCTCAGACTCCTTTAGCATTCCAGGATAGTAGCACAGAAGCCACTGAGTCACAGTAGATAAACCATGATGGATTCACAAGTGAGTGTCTCCATCCTGAGAGCCTTTTAAACCCTTAGAGAGTGCATTCCCCCTCCACTACATGGTGATTTCCAGCTCCAAGCAGACACTGCTACAACTTGGCAAATTATCAACCCAACAAGGCCATATATATGTATATATATATATGTATATATATATATATATATATATATATACACACACACACACACACACACACTCTACCTGCCCTTCACAGGGCCTAAGATCTACTTCTCCCACCATTGCTTGATATTGACAAGGAGCTGGGCAGGTGAGGGGGCCTCAGCCTGGCCTCTGCTGGAGCTCACCCTGCTCTTTCTCGAACGGATTCTGGGCTTTAGTGACAAGAGCATTGGATTTGGCTCAGCTCCTGCTACATCTGCCTGCGTGACTTGGAGCAAGTCGTTTCTCTCATTTTCTTCATCTGTCACATGAGCAGTTTTGATTTGATTAGATATTCTTAGCCTTTTTTGTGTCATGGACCCCTTCTCGGTATCATGTTTTTAAATAGGATTACGTTGAAATATAGTTCATGGATCTTAGATTAAGAATGCCTAGACTAGAATGATCTAAGGTCCCTTCCAGCTCTCAGTCTTACAATACACACGTGCCAGTACCAGAATGGATAAAGAAGTCAAGCTCCTGTGTGAGGAAACTCCTCTTCCGGAGCAAGCAAAGTCTCTTCTGTCTGTCACTTCTGTATTTTCTACCTCCCTACTAAACTAGAGCCATTCTTGGTTGAGATCTCCTCTATCCCTCATCCAGTCACCCAGAGGAAGGGAAATCCATTCTCAGGTTTCTCCTGACTTCCCCTTTCAAAAACGTCTCTCCCTACTTGCCTGTCCCCAGGCAGCTAGCTTCACTTACTGTCCAGGTCCACCCCAGGGGACTCAGTCCTTTGTTCATCACCTGACTCATTGCTGTTCACCTCCTTTAGGTCTCTTCCCGGGCATTTTTTACCCAGACGTACTTCCACCAGCTTGTGTCCCATCCCAGCCCTTCCCTAGTGCAACTTTCGTTAATGCGTTTCTGGATCTTCACAAACTAGCACCTGAAATTTCACGTTTACATTAGGCACTTATAATAATCACTTAGCTAGGCTTTAAAGTATGTGAAACACTTTCCCCAAAGCAGCCTTGTCAGATGGTTTCTGCCTAAGCCAGAGTTTGGAGAAAAGGGCTGTTCACAGCTTATTTCTGTTTTGTTGATGATTTGTTTTCAGAACATATCTGCACAGGATGACTCTTTTCACACTGTTACCTTAAGCTTATCTTTAATTTGGAAACCTTTTCAAATAATTTTACAGGCCCCAATAAGCACATCCATGCTTACATTCCTAGTACATATAATTACGGGTCAAAGAAAATAGACTTCCTAATCAAATGTTTGTGTCTACTTTTTGGAGTTAGGAAGCCCAAAAAGAATGTTTTGGGGTATGAGGGTATGAGGGTATGAGTGCAACAAGACAGCCTGGAAGTATGTGTGGCTGAAAACAGGATTATGTAAATTAGAAAGAATTACAGCCAAGATTTATGCTCATTATCATTGAAATGAGGTTGGCCATAATTATCAAATGTTTTAGCACCAAATAAAAGGGGAATTTTATTCATTAGAAAAGTATTTGAAAATTCTGCAGAATATCAGTGAAAGTTTTAATATAGTGAAAATTATTATCTATAATGTGGTGAACTGGCTTACCCTGAGTCCTGGGTTCTAGGTCCAGCTCTGTTACCTTAGGCACGTCATTGAATCCACTACTCTAAAAAGTCTGACAGAGCTGAGGTCAGACTAGATCACCCCTAGATGCTTCCTGGGGCTGGCCATTTGGGGTAGAGGCAACTAGACATGCAGTCAGGGGCTTGTCTGGACGAGCCATGTTGAGGGTTCCAGGAAACTAACAGGGATTCAACTCATGAGTATCGTTTTCTTCCACAGCTTATCAAATATGGGGTTATTAGCACTGAAACCCTAATTAATGATCTGCTTAATTGGAATACCTTATATGTTGCTGGACGCCTACAAAAGCCGGTGAGTGACTAAGCTGCTTTCTCCCGAAAACACCAATGATTGTAAAACTTAGAAATGAGTTCCAGGAGTCCAAGTGGCCCACCTAGCTTTGTCATTACATTTTCAGTACTCTGCTCTGTTTATTTGTTGAGAAAGGCAGGCTCTGTAATTACTTCAACAACGAATTCATGGAACATTTATTTAGCACTAACTATATATCAAGGGTCAAACACAGTGCAAATGAAAGATTTCCTCAGCTGTTAGAACTGAATTCATCCCTTTACAAAAAAGAAAATGATGTTGTGCAATTAGGATCAGAGGTCCTGCCCTCAGGTGGCCACCAGTGGAGCTTCAGCTGGCTGGTGACCTCCACCTCTGATAGTGAAAGGACTCTGAGAACAGGCTTGCTTGCAGTTCTTTGTGAGAGGAAGGAGATTGGCCCCAGCTGTTTGGGCTCAAATGATTTTGTTTTTTCCCCAGAGATTCTTGACTTTGGACTTGTTGAATAGATAGGAAACTTGGTAGCTTTGGAAATGTGGAAGATAAAAAGGTGTGTCTGGAAGCATCTCGTTGGACAGAATCAAATGTTTTGGAAAAGCAAGGTTTGAATTGGATTTTGTTGCATAAAACACATTTTGCCCTTTGACTCTAATTTCAGAGATGGTTTATTTTTGCCTTTGTTTGGTTTTATTTGGTTTTGCTTTGGCAAGGGTTCCTTATACTAGCCTGAAATTTCTCAGCCTCCTGTCCTTTTTGTCAGGAAAAAAATATATTAACAAATTTAAATGTTCAAAAGAATGTGTTGAATCTTTTTATGAATCTATACTTCGCTAATGTGAAGAATCATCATCTGATTTACCTGGTGTTTTTTTAAGTTTGGGGGAATTACGGTTTTTTTCTATAATGGGAAATGGTTTTTTTTCTCCCAAATAACTTTTTTTTGACCCATTACTTCTGCTGAAATCAGTCATGATGAAAAAGAAAAGTTTTATTCACTTGTTCAAGTGCCAGATATTTCATAGAATCACAATTTTGAGCTCTAAGAAGACTTTAGAAATTGGCCAGTCTAATTACCATTCTAAGATCCAGAGATATAAAGGGACATTCCCATTTGAGACTTTAGTCCAATTAAATTCATTCATTCAGTTGTGTATCTCATGAGTTATATTTTCCTTCTTTTACCTGACAATATGTAGCTTTTGTGACTTTCCTTATTTAGGTATAAAAGTCTCTCTAATAAATACAAAGAGCATCTTTCCTAAGAGTGGTAAGAGGTGAAAAGTGAAGAGACCAGGGCTCTAGGTCTCAGTTCTGTCCCCAACAACAGTGGACCATGACCCCGCTATTTCTTTCTTCCTCACTCTTCTCATCTTTGAAATGAGAATATTGAGCAGATGATCTTTGAGATTCCCTCTGGTCCTGAAATTTTCCTTTAGTAAAGTTTTCATCCTTCCCAATTGGAATCTTGAGCAGTTTTGCTCGTGGTGTAAATGGAAAAGTCCTGAGCAGTGAAGCTGTTTGCTTATCGGTTAAGGACTGGAACATTCACTGGGGCTTGGGCTTTGGTGGTCTTGGTGGCTGCAGCACTGTTGCCCTTTTGAACTGATGTCTTCATGTAACAAAGTTGAAGAGGAAACCACGTGTGGCTTTTCCCTTTTCCTGTGTTCAGACATGCACACCTATCTCTTAGTTCTTTTTTAAATAGCTCCAAATAGTCCCGTCCTCCCTCAAAGATGTTCTTTATGGCAGTAGGGCTAGCATTCCCCAGGCAGTTCAGGTCAGGACATCCCTAATGAGATACAAACAGCTATTCACAAATCAGAGAACTTGGGTTTTTCCCAGGCCGCTTGGGCAGCACCTCAAGAGGTCACTGGCTTTTCACTCTGAACACCACACAGCAGTGTTAGTAAGCCAAGTTTCCATTTCACCTAACATTGAAAAACTAGATCAACACAATGGCAGAGTCATCTAAATTTGGCTCTTTACATACAGATACTTTTTCACAATCTTAACTTTTGAAAAATTTATGATTACCCCTAATTCAAAAGAAAACTTACAGAAAAACTGATGTTTAATCAACAATGTTAAACATCAATAAAACCTCTCCCCAAAAGTACCTTGTTTGGTTATTTAATGTTAAAGAGCTGCGTATCTCAGTATCGTTGAGCTGTGGAGGAACCAGGCAAAAGAGAGGTGAAGAAAGGTATCGTGATGTAGTGGGAAATTAACAGGGTTACAAATCAGAGGGTCTGAGTTCTGGTACCTTCTTACTCCTCACTAGCTGTGTGGCTTAGATCAGGTACTATATGAGTAGTATAAGGTAAAGTGTAAAGGTTAGAATCCACCTCCAAGGAGCTTCCAGCTCTAACTGTGTGAGCCTGACCCTGATGTGGAAGCACAGGGTGTTATCCTGACTTTTCCAACTGATTCATACGTCCTTAGGCAAATCGCACTTTGAGTCTATAACTTGGTCATGCTGTTTGTTAAATGCTTGCTTTTAAATCCTTCTGATTGCATAAGTATCTTTTAAGATTGTCTTATTGTGGCCTGGAGGTGACAAATTTTTTGCCAAGAATACACAAGTTCTGGCAGGCCACACCAAGCTGGGAAAACTTCGAATATGAGCCTGGCAGAGAACTCTCGCTTGTATCAAAGGCCCGGTCTAGTTAAAGTTCAGAGAAGTTCGTTGTGAGGTCATCCTCCAGCCTAAACTGAATTTTTTCAGATATACTAACTCCTGTAGTCTGTTTACTAAGATGTTAAGAAGAGCTGAGATTTGAATTAGTCAAGGGAATGTATCTGTGTCAGTGAAATCCTAGGTCCCAAAATTGGAAATAATTACAGAAAAAACAGAAGGGAAGGGCAAGGTAACATAACCATAACAACAGTAATAGCATGCGTTTCTGCTGTGTAAGGTTCATAAAGCACCTCACAAGCATCCTCACAACTTGAGCAGGTAAGTGCTGTTACTATCTTCATTTCATACTGTGAGGAAACTGAGACAGGCAGAGGTGAAGTTACTTGGCCAGGGTCACACAGTTGTTGTTTGAGGCAGGGTTGGAACTCTGGACTTCTGACTCCAGATCCAGCACTTTATCCACTGTGACACCTAGCAGTAGTTTATTATTATAAGAGAATTTTTTTTCTTTGAAGAAAAATTCTGTATATTTTTATACTAAATTTTGTGTCTATGGCAAATTCAAATAAAAGTGAAGCCAGGTCCCCCTTCCTCCTTATTTATGTAGTCTTTTACTTTTAGACCCATTTTATGTGAAATTCTAAGTCCTACTGTCCCCACCCTCAGTCTCTTCCATCCTTGGCTAGTGGATTCTCTTCTCCCTCAAAGACCTTTTGTCTCATTTAACTTTCTCTTTGATCATGTTGACATTGGGTTCTATTTGACACTTGTCACAGCTTCCCCATTAAAAGTACAAACACTCCATCCTTGTGTAGTCCCTTCTAATTGCTCTAACATTTTAAACTATTTTTCTAAGCTTCTTCATTTGCATTTCAAAGTTTCTTTTATCAGAAAAATTTAGAAGTATTATATTTTAAAGGTCCATATTGCCCTGTAGGACTATCTTCACTTTTGAGTAAGTTATTCTTGGTCTAAGTCTGTCTTTGGCCTTTTGGGATGTCTTATTCCAGGGTCACCACTCCGTTTTTAGTGTAGCTGCCAAATCTGTGTGATCCTGAGTGACTCCTTGGTGCTTTAAGTCATTCTAGATGCTTGAAGTATTTCTTATTTGGCCTGGAAGCTCAGAATTTGGGCTATAACTTTCCTAGAAGTTTTGTTTTGTAGTTTCTTTCAGGTAAGTGATTAGGAGATTCTTTCTTTCTCTGTTTGACCCCCCCACTTCTGAGAGATCCTGGATGGTTTTCTTTTATGATTTCTTGAACTAGAAATTAGACTTCTGGGTTCTTTTTTCGTTTGTTTAGTTCATGGCTTTCAGGTAGTTCAGTGATTCTTTAATTTTCCCTCTATCTGTTTTCCATGTCCATCTTTGCTATGAGCATATGTTTTCTTCTTTTTCACTGTAGAAAAACGAAAATCATTCTCATTAACAGTATTGTTAGGATCTTGTCTGATGATAGTATTGATCTCCCATTGACCATGGGTGGGGAAATTTGACATCTGATCACAATATGGGTGGTCTTAATTAATTTGTTCTTCTTTACTGTAGGAATGGTAGGGTCTAGCTTCAAAACAAAAGATTTTTTTCAGAATAATTCATTCAGTAAACATTTATTAAATGCCTGCTGTGTGCCAGGTAAATGCTGGGGGCACAAAAAGAGGCAAAAGACAGCCCCTGCCCTCAAGCTTACAATCCAGCAGGGGAGACCACATGCAAACACATTTATGCAGAGCAAGCTCTACACCGGATCAAAAGGAGATAATTAACAGATGTAGAGGACTGGAGTTAAGAGGGATTGGGGAAGGCTTCCTGGGAAAGGTGGGATCCTAGTTGGGTCAGAAAGGAAGCCAGGGAGGTCAGTAGTGGGAGTAGAGGAGGGAGAGTATCCTAGGCTTGGGAGATCAGCCAGAGAAAATGCCTGGAGCCAGGAGATGGGAGTGTGGCTTTATGGAATGGCCAAGAGGCTGATGTCACTAAATGGAGGAGTACATTGGGGGAGTATGAGGCAGCTGGGTTATGGAGGGCTTTGAATGCCAAAGAGAGCATTTTGTATTTGCACCTGCAAACAGTAGAGAGCCACTGGAGTTTATTGAATGGGGGGTGACATGGTGAGACCTGCATTTTGGGCAAATCACTTTGGTGGCTGAATGGAAAATGGACTGGAGTGAGTAGACTTGAGACAGGCAGACCACCCAGCAGACATTGCATTAACCCAGGTGCAAGGTGAGGGGGACCTGCATAAGGGTGGAGACAGTGTCAGAGAAGAGGAAGAGGCTTATTGCAAAGATGTTGCAAAGGTGAAATCAACAGGCCTTGGCAACAAATTAAATATGGAGTGCAAGATATGGTAAAGAATCCAGGATCACTCCCAGATTGTGAGTCTGAGGGACTAGGGTGATGGGGTTGTTCTCTGTAATAATAGGGAAGATTGGGGGAGAGGGGGTAAGAGGGTTTGGGGGGCAGAGAATGAGTTCAGTTTGGACATGTTGAGTTTAAGATGGACATCCATTCGAGACCTCGTCTAAAACACAGAGATTCAAAATTAGAGGTCAGCAGAGGTGGGGCAAGAAAGGTAGATCTGGGAATCATTAACATAGGGATGCTAATTAAGTCCAAGGGAACTGATGAGATCATGAATGGAAGTAGTACTGAGGGCAAAGAGAAGGGGACCCAGGGCAGAATCCTGAGGGCCACCGATGGTTGAAGAACATGATCTGGAGGAGGATCCAGCAAAGGACACAGGAGAACCAGGAGAGAGAGTGTCCTGAAAACCTAGAGAGAAGAGAATTTCAGGGAGGGAGGAGGGATGGACAGGCCGTAGAGAAGTCAGGGAGAATGAGATTAAGAAGAGGTCGCTGGATCAGGCAACCAAGAGATGACTGGTTTGGAGAGAGCAGATACAGTAGAGTGGCAGGATCAGGAGTCAGATGGTGAGGGATTAAGGAGAGGCCCCTAGTGTCGATGATTGCTGGTTAGCACGTGTGAAGGGATCAGGTGAGGGGCACTTAAAGGTTTGCAAAACAGTTTACAAATAGCACCTCATTTGATCCTCACAACAGCCTGGGGAGGTTGATGCTGTTGTGATTCCTGTTTTACAGACCAGGAAACTGAGGCAGACCAAGGTTAGTGACTTTAATCATACAGCTGGGGGGGGGGTGTCAGGATTTGTACTTGGGTCTGACTTCAGTCCGAATGCTCTGTTTCCTCTGTGGTGCCACCTACTGTCTGAGGAATTCAGAGCTTTGGTCAGTCCCACGCTGTTTTGGTTTTTTTTTTTGGATGCAACTTGAGGGATAGCATACCAGTTACATCTCACAACTCTTTTAAAATTTTATTTTGAATGTAGACACCGAAAAAATATCATTCTCATGCACATAACCGAACATAAAAAGATTCCCTGTATCTTCATTACATACTGCTTGCTTTTTTTTTTTTTTGAGGCATTTGGTGTTACATGACTTGCCCAGAGTCACAGAGCTAGTAGTAAGTTGTCTGAGGCTGGATTTGAACTCAGGTCCTCCTGACTCCAAGGCTGGTACTCTATCCATTTGTGCTACCTAGCTGCCCTACACTACTCACTTTTCATAAAATATGTAATAAATTCTTTACATTACTTTACAGCTGTCCTAATTTTCTTCACTTTCTTTTGAACTTCCTGTTCTCACACTAGTTAGTGTAGAAGTACAGCCAGTGAAGGGGGCAGGGTGGGAGAGGCAGAGTTCAGAGAAGAAGCAAGCTTCTGGGTGCGGAAAAAAGGAGCGAATGGGGGAGGAGAAAAAGTCCTGGAGCTCCATTAGCAGTCCTTCTGCCCTTCTCCCCCTTAGGTGAGAATCTTGAGCCTGAAGGAAGACTCTCTACTGCGGGGGGCCCTGGAGTCCAACCTGCAGAGTGCCGTCACAACAGCTTTCCTCATGCTCCCAGAAAGCTTCTCCGAGGAAGACCTCTTTGTGCAGATCGCTGGACTCTCCTACTCCGGTTAGTATGTGTTTGCCTCCAGGAAGATGAGTGAAGCCTTTATTGGCAGAGCCATCTGAATGTGTGTTCCATTCTCCTGATGCCTCCCTGACCCTGCCCTTCGGCGGCCTTGAAGGTTGGTGGGCTTGCCAGATCACAACAGTGGCCTGTGGCCTCCCTCCCCTTCCCTGCACACCCATGGTCAAGGATCAGGCCTCTTCTAGCCACATCTCCCATCACTGTAGCACATCCCCTGGGTTCTTGTGGCTTTCTTACTGCCTTTTACACACATCCTCCCTGCATGCCTTTGTCCTTGCTTTGGAGGCCACCAGATGGTAAGAGTATAGAGCAGTGGGCCTGGAGTCAGAAAGATCTGAGTTCAAATCCAGCCTCAGACACTAAACTGTGTGACCCTAGACAAGTCATTTAACTTTGCCTTGATTTCCTTAACTGGAAAATAAGGATGATAATAATAGCATCTATCTCCTAGGGTTGTGAGGATCAAATGATCCTTTGATGATTTGTCAGGTGTTTGGTGTAGTGGCAGGCACATAGTAGGAGCTATGTAAATTTTTGTTCTTTTCCCTTCCCTCCTCAGGTTACAGTGTAATGTGGTTGGGAGATCTTTAGCTTTGGGATCAGGAGATCTGGGCTGAAATAACTTCAGGAAGGAGATCAGGAACAGCCTCACATAGGAAGTAGTACCTGAGCTGGACTTTGAAAGAAGTTCTGAATTCTGTGAGATAGAATTGAAAAGGTAGTGAATTCTCTGTGCAGGGGGACCACTACACAAGGCAAAAGAGAGGAGGCAGAATTCTGTACATGGAGAACAGCTAGCTAACTGGAAAAACGGGAACACAAAGCTGGGTAATACAAAATAAGACTGGAAAAGTTACAGGCCTCTGGCTTGTAAGGAGCCTTAAATGCCAGCCTTAAAAACCAGATTTTTGTTTTTAGCACCAAAGCAGGAGGGAGCCACTAAAGGTTTTTGAAGGCATGAAGGTTGGGAGGACTTCTTTTCCCTGGGATTTGGACCCTGGATGATGGATAATGGCCCTCCTAGCTCCAGATCCTGGACCCTCTGTTCTAAAAACCTCTTTCCCTTCCTCTGACTCAATTATATGCTCTCTAAGGGCCGTTCACGATCCTAAATGAAGCCTTCCAAATGGCCTCAATTCCAGTTGGACTCCCTTCATTTTCATTTCTCCTCAAGCACATGTAACATGTACCCCCCACATGTTAGCTCCTAATTATGCTGACTCCTTGATAATTAAAGCTGTTACTCTCAGTTTCACAAGTTAGCACCTTCCTCATTGATAAAATGAGATGTCCAAGGGCCCTTTCAGCTCTAAATGCCACAGTCCTGTGTGATCTCTCTACCCAGATCTTGAACTCCTTGCAGACAGATGCCCTGGGGGGCAGCCTTCTGTGATATGCAAAGGTGTCTCAGACTGGTGCTTTCCTTCCTCAGTTTCAATAAGCCCAGTCCGCATTCAAGTGAGGCAGGCAGATGAATGACAGTTGCATGTTTTCTGTTGCTTCTGAAATCTCCAAACTTCTGCTTTTATACCTTTCTAAGCTAAGAAAAAAAAGCTGTCTCAGGACTCAGTGACATTGATAGAGTGTTTAAAACAGAAACCTAGGTCAAATTAGATGGCCAGAAATCAGGGTGGCCACATGGACTTAACCAGGACTGTCATGGTTGCTGCTCTTGTTGGAATGGCTCTCATGTCAGAGTAGAGAACAGATTTACTCTGATGATACATTCTAAACCTTTTCTGGGAATGAGAAGCAGAGTGCTCCCAGCTCTGTGAGCAGGCACTTCCCAGCATGCACATGTGTCCACATCTCTGAATTGGAGTGTTCTTAAAAGGCAGAGAAACACTTTCTTCTTCACCATGATAGTTTGTTTTCTAGACTCATAGACCTAGAACTTGAAGGTACTTTAGAACACGTTGAATCCAGCCTTATTTTAGTGAGCACTGAGGCCCAGGGGGTTCAAGTGAATTGCCCCATGGTCACCGGGCTCCCGATTCAACCCCAGCACTCAGCTGCTGCTGTGCTCATCCGTCTGACACTTCAGATGCTGCAGTTAATTGATTGATTTTGAGTTTAACATTTTGGAAGTTCTAAAGGTGTTTCTTCATAAATTTGTCTTCCTTGGCAAAGCTGAGCCTTTGTTAAGCTCCCGAATGGAGCCTTTTTTTTCCAGCAGTTGTTAATTTGCCACTTTTAGGAATACTCTAGGGTAAGATAGAAGAATACTTTGCCACAGTGGACCCCGTAAATCAGAAGGGAATTCATTTCCTCTAGAGCTGACACAAAGGAAAGCCCTTCCCCACAAAAAGAGCTTTCAGTTCTTTGCATTCCCATATACCCATGAAAAGGGAAAGAAAAACTAACTCCAGATCAATGTTGCTCTTTGCATCCACCATGGCACCTTCCCACACTTGGTGTCCTCTCTAGAGCAGTGGAGATGTTTTGAAGTAAGACAAGGTGATGCTTCAAGGTTTACTAGAAACCCTAGCTTAGATTGTCTTTGTCTGGATGAGAATTAGTTTGCTTTGCTAGCTTATGTTTTCCTGAAGTATTTCAGTTTTGAGTGATAGATGCAGTATAATTAATGAAACAAAAAGGAATAAACTCTGAAAAACTAGCCACTCATTAATTATCTGTCATGGTAATGAAAGACACTGGCTTTCTTGACCCCACCCAAGGCCCACGCAGCCACTAGCAGAGCAGAGTACCAAGGGGAGCTGCACATGAACATCTCTGAACATCAGAGTATGAATGCCACTGAGAGCGTGTCTGGGTACATTCCCAAACCAAATGGGATTTGACTTTTCGATTGCCCAGTATTTGGGGTTTTTCCTAGTATGAATAATGGAGCATTAACAGTCCAATTGAAGCATAAGCACCAATTTTCAGTATTTCTGTGATACTACCTTAGGTTGCCTATGGGTCCCTAGAAATGAAAGGCTGCTTTTTACATTCACTGGTGGTCAGCACTGCCTGTAGGTCCCTTTTTTATTTGGTTCAGAGAGATCCATAATAAAGCCATGCTCTCTAAGTGATATTTGTCGGTAGCTGAGCCACACATCTCTAAGCTTTTTTGCTGTGCAGAAATTTAGAGAAAGTGATTCCAACTCTTTTAAATATAGAATGTCTTCTTGCCTCTGCTTTTGGGGTGTAGGGTGTGTCCAGAGAGGACCAGTACCTTTGGTGTGATGGTTGCCCAGCCCTTTTTGGGGCTGTTTCCACCTTTGGTGTCCAGCTGTTCCACCTAACTCTCATCTGTGGCTCCCAGAAGCTGTAGCGTGCACAGCGGCCACACCCTGGTAAACCATTTCATCAGATGGGCCAAACTAGGTTGAGGGTAACCAAGGGCTCAAACCCATTGGTGAGTTAGGGGGTTGTCTATCCCTAACATGTGAAGACTTCCTCTGGTGGAATGGGTGGATGAGAACAGTTTGTTCCAGCGGCCATGAAGGCAATTGAAGCAGGCGATGTGGAGCTCTTAGAGCTCGATTAGACGCTGAAGACACTGCATCGTGAGCCATTGCCAGTCGTCTTGAATCTGTCCTGCCACTGGACTATGATGACTCTGGAGGAGAGAGAGAGGCTGATAACTTCGTGCAACTCTGCCTCACTTAAATCCAATGTACCCGCAAATCAAAAGATATCACCCATACCTTTGCCTTCATTCACTCTTCCTGGGACATTAATTATTTTTAGTTTTAAATGTTACTTTAAAAAATGATATCTTATGAAATCTGAGCTCTTTTCTTTATGAATATTTTGTGGTTTTGTTTTGCAAACGGGGGCCCAGTCATTCACTGTATTCATCTTTCCTTTCCCTTCTAGTCTTTTTTTTCCTGAGGCAATAGGGGTAAGTGACTTTAATAAGTGCCCAGGGTCCTGCAGCTAGCCCCTTCTAGTCTTCATCCTCCTTGTATGTTGACCATTCTTTGAGCCAGAGAAGTAAAGAATTATTTTAGTAGGGAAACGTCCAGACAGACTTGAAGATGAACCCCAAGGTTTTGAACACCCGTTTATGTGTTGGAGCCTTGAGTTTTGCCTTGTGGGTTCTCATCAAGGGTTTTCTCCTTTCCTTATGATTAGGTGACTTTCGGATGCTGATAGGAGAAGAGAAAGCGAAGGTGGTGAACATTGTGAAGCCCAACATACCTCATTTTCGTGAACTATATGGCCAAATACTATTCCAGAACCCCCAGGTGGTGTACAAGGAAAACCAAGGCAGACTAGAGGTAATGTGTCTGTGTCCTTGTGTTTCAGTCCTTCACTACTGACATTTTATCAGACTGGGTATTCCTTCCACTTGGGCAGACCCCAGCCCCTCCTTGACATATTAGATGGCCTTCAGGATTTACTGGGGCCCAAAAATGTATCACCTTTACCCCAGCCTGGGGTTGAGTCTTTCCAGCTTGGTAGGACTCGGCAGAGCTTGAGAAGGCAAGCAATGTGAAGTCATATAAAACATTCTTCCATAGGAGCCATGTTTGCAAAAAAAGGCAAGAACCATAAAGTAAGTGAAGAAAGTCGGCTTCAGTCTTCACTCAGAGTTTGTCAGTTCTCTCTCAGGAAGTGCCAGGTAGCATTTTTTATCAGATGACAGCATACTTCAAATGGATCTGTGATCTCATTGGTGCGGGTACTCCCAGCACTGTTATGGATTGTCTTTTAATCACTACATGCATTTTTTTAGAAAGAGTACTGACTAATTGTTACGTAGTGAACTCCCTCAGTAGAGATGTTCCAAGATTATATTTATGTCCATCTTTCAGGGATGCATTTGGAAATTAACCTGGACCAGCATTTCTCAGACAGTTCTTATATGAGCATCCACACCAGCTCTGCTTGCTTTGCTCTCCATGTCAACTGCAGTCAGCGTGACCATTCAGGCAGTGTAGGGAACTCTTGGAAATTGACTGGAATTGATCCTGTGGCAGACTGATCACTTATTTTCTGTTAATTGAGAATCAGTTTTTAAATATGTCCAGATGGTCAGTCCTTCTCAACATAGTACATGCAAATTTAGCAGTATCCACTTATATTCAGATGTTATTGTGGCAGTGCAATTCATAGATAATTGAGTAAAACTTGGGAAATTTGAGAAGTCAAGATAACCAGAGCATTAGTAACCAAATGACTACAGATAGTTTTTGAATATAGAATCTCAGATAATAGTGCCTGTCTGATAGGGTGTTGTGAGGATAAAATGAGATATTTGTGAATTACTTTGCAGACTTTAAAGTGTTTTGGGCTTGCTGCTAATGATCAGGATGTGAAGTGTGTTATAGCACCAAGTTTTAAAAAATACTTCCATGCTTCTAAGTTACAAAAGCATTTCCAAAAAAAACTCTAAATTCTTTAAAGCAAAATGTGATGATCCCTAAATGTTGAACTCTAATACATTGTCTTCTTCAAAAGAAAACAGTGGCATTAATTACTTTCTATCAGTTCTTTATGTTTCAAGATGAAAAGACTAGGTTGCCATATGTACTGTTGGAGAGAATACTATCTATGCCTGTACCTATGAGATCACAGATGTACCCAAGAGGAGGATTCCTGAAGAGGATCAATACGTTAGGCCCAAGTAAAGGGTGATCTCGCAGGCTCCATGGACCAACTGTCCTGGATCCTGAATCTTTCTACCCATTCCCATTGAGTAAAATTGTTCTCAGGTTAATGTCACTGAAGACTGGGGGTCAAGCAGTCTGGGCACGAGTCCCAGCTCTTCCCTTAACTTGTCATGTGACTTTAGACAAATCATTTAATCTCTCTGGAACTTAGCCTCCTCATCTGACCAATGAGAAGGCTAACCAGATAAGCATAAGCCCTCTGCCAGCCGTCACCTTCAGTAGACCTATGATTGTGTAAGAAGAAGTTATTATGTAACCATCCTCCTGGGGAAAAATGTCCTGTCTTATTGTGATGTGTAGGTGACTCAGGGCTCTTGGAGGCTCTGCCCCCCAAGCATAGCACTCTGGAAAGACCTACCAAATTGGAAAGGCTTCGGCTCTTGGCCTGATGGTAGACCTCTTGTCCTAGGACCAGCCTAGCTTAGCTCAGAGAGGGCTGTAGAGTGATGACTGTTTTGGTCACAGCTTCCCTTAAAGACCATCTCCTAAAGTAGGGAGGAAGAGCCCACCCCCCACGAAAGCCCAGGCCCTTCGGTTATTGAAGCATTAAGCTGTCAGGATGTTGATTCCACAAGGATTCCTTTGCAGGGGGGTTCTTTCACACAGGCCAGTGATGGGAGTGTACGTTTATGTGCACTTGTAGACTTGGAGCATTAGGACCAGATTGGACTCTAAAGATCTTAGAGTCCAAGCTCTTCACTTCGCTGCCCAGAGGTAGAAATAACTTACTTTACCCAGCAAGTACCAAGCCTCGGCTGGCTCACCTCACTTAGAATTGCTGGTTAAATTATTCTCTACTGAGGAAGACACAGACAGCAAAATAAAGCAAATAATCATTTTTCACTGCTTAGATTTTTGTCCTTGGAGTGGTTCATGTTTAAGCTTATTTAAGCAGGATTTAATAGAATACATTGTAAAGAAGGCTCATTTAAGATGATTTTAATCAGGATTGATATTCTTAAAATACTCAGCATTGTCTGTATTGAAGAATCATTAAACCAAATATGGAATAAATCTCCAAATAAGAACCCTAAAATTCAAATTATTTCCATTTTGATTTTAAAATTATAATGTATTATAAATGTGAACAAAGTAACAATAATACTCGTGTTCAGTTTCCCCTTAAAGCATCCTTCTACATCCTTGTCAAGGTTCATGGCCTTTATGGGGTTTTTAAAAGTTACTGGATTGTGGTCAGTGTATGCACAGCTATGTTCTGCTGAATTTTCTGTCCGTCTTGTTGTACAGGGCTTTCCTTAGCTCTTTGTAGTCATTTGCCCCTTTTTGCCACACAGAAGTACTCCGTTCTGTTAACATGCCATGGTTTATTTCACTATTCCACAGTCATTAGACACATGGATCATTTCTAGTTTCTCACTATTACATATTAAGATAGCTATATTGATTTGCAGCAAGGACAGAAAACTGAAAAATTTCACTATGGTTTATTTGTCCTTTACATCTTATAATTTCCCTTCAGAAATCCAGTTTTATTAATTCATTCAGCAATACTAAACACCTACTATTTACATGACAAAATTATTCCTTGGTGCTGTGGTGTTCTGGTAATAAGTTAGTCACTAGCCATATGCTCCAGGAATTTGTGGTCCCTATAGGATCCTTACAGTCTAGTCAGTTTTGTGATTGCTAAGCGATCCTAGTCACTGTGCTCAGGTCTTTGCTGTGGTCCCCTGCACACGCTAGCACTCCTCTTTGCCTCATAACTGTGGCCAGGGCCACTGCTCCCTTGTGACCAACCACCAGTGCTCCTCTCCATCCTGGGACTGTGACCCAGAACCGGATAAGAGCAGTAGAGTTGTGTCCAGTGCTAGCCAAGGGTTCCCTGTAATCACTTTCTGAACTCTTGTCAGACCCCCCTCATCATCTCTGGGCTAAGAGCTCCTGAAGCAGCTGCTGTTGCTGCTGCCACCACTGTCAAGTGTGTGGGCTCCAGACAAACCTCCACTCCCATGTTAACAAACTTCTTCTGACCATCTCAAGTTTTCTTAGGCTGAAAAAATATCTCAGTCCCACTTTTTGTTGGCTCTGCCACTCCAAAATTTGATTGGAGGTGTTATTTTAAAGTTGTTTGGAAGGGAATGTAGAGAGAATTTAGCCGGTGGTTCCCGTTAATTCACCATCTTGGTTCCACCACACCTGAAATGCAATATTTAAGAAAATAATAATCAGTTCCAAGTGTCGGATACTAAGTAAACCTTGATGTGAGTTGTCTTAACCCTAAAACTAAAGAACAGAATAAATATTGTTCTTGGAAAGTAAAGTATCTTTTTTGTTCTATAGATATGAAAGAGTATGGAAAACCAACTTTTTTGCAGGGGCCCATCATTCTCTCCATTTCCGCACTCAGCCCAGGAAAGGAGAGGGAGGCCTGCTCAGTCTGCTCTGCAGGGCAGCTGTTGGTTGGTGTAACAGAACAGCCCCTGTAGTTCTGCTGGATTGGCTTCAGGACACTTCCCTGATGGACTCTTTCATTATTGTTGTTCTTATTGTTAACTCAGATAGATAAAAGCCCAGAAGCCCAGTTCACTCAGCTAATGACTTTGCCAAGAACCCTGCAGCAAGAAATCAGTTATCTCGTGGACACTCCAGGGAGAAACAGAGATGTAGAAGAAACTTTGTTACAAGTGGCTCATGATCCTGATTGTGGGGATGTGGTACGGCAAGGTATGCTTTTTAATTTGTCATCAAGGAAATGTTGACCCTGGAGAAGAAAATAGCTTGTGAATCCTATTTTCACTTGATCATCTAGAAGGGGAAGCATCCTATCGATATTATCTCTAAGAAGGAAAGAAAGCACCAATAATTGAAGCTTGTCCTTCCCAGTGTACATTTCTTCCTCCCACCCTCTTTTGGAAGAGTATGTAATATTCCACACGCATAGTCCCCAACTTCTGCAGAGAATTGGAGGGAGCTGTCTTCTTACATCTTGTGATTGACTTAAAAATAAGAACTAGACTAATGTGTTCTAGGAGCAGTCATGTGGACTAGGAAATGGATGCATTCAGCAAACTGGTCTCAATATCTTAGATTTGTAAAGTACTTTGAGGCTTACAAAGCTTTTCGCAGGTATTATCTGAGCCTTACCATAGCCCTGTGGGGTAGGGGCTGTTGTTCCCATTTTATAGATGAGGAAATTGAAACTGTCAGAGGTTTAAGTGATTATCCAGGGTCACATAGCAACTAAGTAGCAGAGACAGGGTTTGAACCCAGTATAAAGTAAGGCATTAAAACATGTTTCCTTCTCAGGGTGTTAATTTTGTTTCATAAGGTAAGCCAGGAAAGAAACATGAAACTGAAGATAACCACTTTGAATGGATGTGTTGTATTTTCATTCATAGTTATTGAGATACAATGTAAATGCTATTGCCATTATCTCATATAAATTGTAATACATGAATGTTACCTCAATGAACTGCCAAACTCTCAGGACACATACTCAAATATATGAGGACCTATTCTGAATCCATATCTTTTGAAACATTATTAAGTCATGGACAAAGGGGTTTTAAAACTCTTTTCATGACCCAGTTTGTAATTTAATAGAAGTTGTCTGCTCAAGTCAAAGGTAACAGATATTTCATAAAGGTAATTGAAGGAAGAGCCTTTAACAGATGTGAAATCTATGTGACATTAAAACAGAAATTACTTTTGCTAATTTTATTGGGCTGATGAAAAAACATACTGTGTTCAATTCAGTCTTTAAAAAAGCTTTTCGAATAACTAATAATCTGTGTATAATATTCTTCCTGGGTACAGGACTTTCGGGAATTGTGAGACCTTCTAGCGTAATGCAGAGCACCAAAGGGATCCTAACAGCTGGTAAGAAAGAATTTCAGAAATCCCATATCTGACATAGCCCTTGATTTCAGGGACAGCTTTGCCACTGATAAAATTCTGACCGTTATTTGTTTCTCAGCCGTTTGTTGATGGCCTCCTTGGTCATGCCTTGGCACATTGGGGAAGACCCAAAGATAGAGGCCATCTTTGAGAAATTACATGTGATCCCATGGCTCTAATCTGCTAGTCTGAGGAATCAGACATTTGAGGGGCCTACACTTTACAAGTTCTGTATGGCTTTTCAGAGCATTGGTGTCCAAAGCAGGGGACATGCCAGGACCCCAGGGAAGTGTCTGATCAACTATTTAGAGGATGGGAAGTGAAGCATTTGTTAAGTGCCACCATGTGCCAGGCACCATCCTAAAAAAAAGCATCAGAGGGAATTCTGTCACTGCTCGAGGAGCCCAAAGGAAACAGAGGGGGAGGGGGTCAAGTGGAGATAATCAGCAGGGGGAGGGCACAGACATGAAATGGGGAAAGTCAACAGCCTCTTGGAGAAGGTGGGATTTTAGCTAAGACTTGAAGGAAGCTGAAACTTGGAGAGAATCTCAGTCATGGGAGACAGCCAGTGTCTCCCAGCCAGTCCGGAATTGGGATGAAGTCCCAGGCAAGGAGTATCCAAGAGTCTGGTGTCACTGGGTGGCAGGGTACGTGGATTGGAGGAGGATTTCAGCAGGCTGGAGAGGGAAGAGGGAAGCAAGAGGGAAGGGTTTAAAAGGCAAACAGAAGGTTTTCTGTTTGATACAAATAGGAAGCCCCCTGGAGTTAACTGCCATGATGAGATGTGTGCTTTGGGGGAATGAGTACCTTCCCCTGCTAGCCAGTCACATGCTTGCCTCCAGCACAAGTTGCTCTTTCCTTTACCTGTTCCTGCTTCGAATCCCCCTACTGGCCTCCTTGGCTGCTACAGGCATTGGCCCCTCAAGGGAGTTAAAACCTAGGCACCCACAGGCTCCTTAGCCCTAAAGCCCCTATACCCTGCGCCCCCAGACTCTTTGTTCTGTCACAGCTATAGTAGCTGCCCTTTGGGTGCCCAGCAATGAGCAGTGAGCAGGCTCCCTCCTGCACCATTGTCAGTGGGACAGATTAAGTCTCATGGTTAGTTTTTGGTGGACATGCTGACCTCGGTCATTCGCTTTTCCCTTAAACCCACCTCTCTTTCATACTTTCCCATTTTTGTTGAGAAGACTCTCATCCTTCTGGTTCCTCAGGTTCCCAGCCTCACTCTCTTGCTTTACTCTTCACTCTCTGTGACCCCTATGCCCAGTTAGTTGCCAAACCTTGTTTCTCTACAGCTTCTCTGGCATCTGATGCCTTCTCTCCTCACACAGCTGTCACTCTCATTCCCTCCCTTTTCACCTCTTCCCTCTGCTGTTTCAGGTCTCCTGATTGCTTCTGCTTCAGTTCATCCTCTGCGCACCATATGTCAAGCCCACCATACAAGAATCTCTTTTTTTTTAGTAAGCTGTAATCACTGAATGGGCATTGCCTCAGTCAAACTGAGACCTGTTAAAGACCTTGACTTGGAAAGGCCAAAGGTGGGGCAGCTATGTGGTTCAGGGGGTAGGGCACCAGGCCTGGAGTCAGGAGGACCTGAGTTCAAGTCCGCCTCAGACACTTGACATTTACTAGCTGTGTGATCTTGGGCAGGTCACTTTAACCTCGAATGCCTTGCCTTACCCCTTCCAAAGGAAAAAACAAAACACAAAAGGCCATGGCCTCCCACTGCATCCAGGGTCATCTCCAGCTGTCCCGATCTGTGCTTATTGTAGTTTTGGTTTATTATGTTCAGTTTTTCCCAATGACATTTCAGTCTGGTTTGGGCCACACTTAGGAGTGTTGTGGGCCACATGACAGCCTGTGAGTTTGACACTTCTGCTGTACACAACTGCCAAGTTGATGTTCCTGAAGCCTAGATCTGGCTGTGTCATTTCACCTCTAATGTCTCCCTGTTGACCTTAGGATAAAATATTGTTTCATCTTCATTTTCTATTTTTCAATTTCTCTTTTTATTTCTAATTTAATTTCTGTTTTTGTCTAAGTTGTATAGTGTACATAAATTGCAATGTGCATAATTAAAATTATTAATACAATATTACATGTATATAAGTTAGAAAATAAGTAAATGTATCTAGAGAGAGGTTCATGATAAAAAATTTTTTACTGATGGGGTGACCAAAAAAGTTTGGAAACCATTGTAAAAATGTTCATTCTAAAAGTCCTTTTTGAATGTCTTTTCACAGATGCTAAGACTCCCCCTCCCCCCAGGAGCGCAGTTGAGTTGTGAGTCTTCTAGGTTTTACGTCCCTCATACACTCCATCCTTTGTGCTGATATTTCCTTATGCATAGATCAGTCATGTTCACATCTTCCATAGTTCCTGTGAACACCTTTCCCAGTCCTTAAAGGCCTTCCAGAATCTGACACCACAGACTTTCAGCCTTGTTTCATCCTACTCTCAACCACAGGTGCTTATTATACTCTAGCCTGGGAGTTATCACCCTGGGCTCCAATCAACTAGTTTTCTGTTTGTTTTTTCTGTTTTCTGTATTCCAGTACAGTTTCCTTTGTAATCCTATCTTTTATGCATGTAAAAGTCAAGACTTCACCAGATTGTCGGAGAAGTTCATGATAACAAAAAATGTTACCAAAGTGGATTCTTCCCCGCTACCTGTGCTTTCTCCTCTTGTCTCTCATATACAGAACATCACCCCTCTGCTGCTTCACCCTTTCAGTTTCTGCACGTCCCTTAAAACCTAACCCCAGCGTCGCCTCCTCTGAACCTTTTTCCCCCTTCAGCCTGCACCCAGAGCGCTGTTTTTAGTCAAAGTGACATGCTCCAGACTCTCAGCTCTGCGAGGAATCTGACTCTGTACTGGCTCTCTCCCCCTTGCCTAAGCCACGAAGTAGGGACCTACTGATTTGGACTCAAATAGAAATGGAAGCAGGCAGCACCTGGACCATGCTTGTGCTGCATCTGCCAAGGCCACAAGGCCCATTCTAAAGACTGAGAAGGCTGTTCTCTGAGCTCAGCTCTCTTCTCCAACGCCATCCTTTTGTAGCTGAGGACCCAGCCAGCACTCAGGTCCAAGACTCCTCGTTTCTTGTCCCTTGTTCTTGACATTATCCACAACACGCTTCCTGCTCTGGCTTCAGATGAGAAGCTGTTTAGAAAGAGATGTTGTATAATCAGTTGACTATGTTTTCTGAAAGAATTTAGGCCACATGGTTTGACAAAGGCTAGATCATTTGCTAAGCCTCTTTAAGCATTCTTTTTATGAAATTAGACTATCCTGAACCATCTAGAACTCTTAATTACTGTAGTTGTAAACATGTGATCCACATCATCCTTTATATCTAGTGAGAGATGAAAACTGTACTTGGTGCTGCCTGCCTCTGGAATGAGCCCTTGGACTCTTCTCCACTGTGTTATCACCGCAGAGCTCTCTGTGCCAGCAGAGGGCAGCAGCCAACATGCACCTGCCAGAAATCCAGCCTCCTCATGTCCTGATGGCAGACAAGGACTGAGAGGGCCCAGGGGGGCCCTTGAATCATGGAGCTGATGACCTCACCCACTCTGTGGAGATGTTACATTGTTAAAACATGTCAAGGCTATGGTATTAAGTGACAGGACATTTTCACTGAACTAACTTGTGATGAAGTTAGAAGAAATAAGAAAAGTATCTAAATATAGTTTCCACACATTATTTTCTTTATCTTATCCTGTAGTTATTTTAGGTGAATAGTGTCTTTCTGCCAACTCAGATTTTCTGATGGACATTGAACAAGCACTGACTTGACGTATTATTTGAAGTTTACCCATTCCTCTTGACCCTTGAAAATTCCCCTCTTTATACATCTACATGGTATTGGTAAGCATTTTCCTAGAGATCAAAAGACTTAACTGAACCAGTAATTGAATTGGTGGTTTATCTATTCCCTTCTCCCTCAATGCCTTTCCTTTCTTCCTCCTCCTGACTCATCTGGCAACTTCTTGGGCAGGGACCTTTCTTCTTCCAGCTTTCCACCCCCAGAGTACAAACTCTCTCAAGGTATCCATCCAGCAGCATGTCTTCTTCCTCAGTAAATGGGTTAGGAAACACCTGTTAAACTGTGTTTCCTTTTCTTTTGTGGACATTTTCACCCCTTTCTCCTTTTTTATATTTCCTGGACCTGCAGTCTTTGGCATCGTGGGTTTTAGAGCTAGAAGGGGCCTTAGTTTATTCCCTTATTAGATCTTTAGTGATAAAATATTCTTCCTTAATCTTGCTTTTATTTTTCTCTAAAACCTAAAGAGGTAAAGGGACTTGCACAAGATCACACCACTAATAAGGAGCTGAAGTTTTGTTTCCTTCCTCATATTCAGCCTCCCCTTAATCATCCTGTTCTCTCCTTAGGGGGGATATAAGCAAGTGAAATAACTAGCTTAGGGAGAGAAAATCAAAGTTCAGTTTGTTTCCGTCTACCTGAGAAGAGATGAGGAAGAGCAGTAGAAGATGGGAGAAACCATAAGCTCATGGAAGGACCTCGGACGTCATCTAGTCCGAGCCTTTCATATTCCAGATGAGAAAACAGCCCCAGACGTGTGTTAGTGCCTGTTGCAGCTGGATGTTGTTATAGTTTCTTCAGACTCCAGTCAGCACTGTGCTTCTCCATTGTTTTACTGAAATGTAATTTCTCAAGATATTAGAACTTGTCTACATTCAAATGTTAAGTTCAAAACTTTATGACAAGGACAAACAGAAATAACTTCTAAAGAATCTATTCCAGTATTTTCCATTAGCCTGAATGGTGGGTGTTATAGGTGTTATCAGCCCTACTTTATCCCTTCTGTTGCTGAAGGCAAGTTGAGTCATAGTTTTTGAGTTAGAGCTTCAGAGATCATTTGGTCCAACCATTGAGAGAACTGAAGCCCAGGGAAGTGAAATGACTTGGCCAGGGTCACTCCTAGCAGAACTGGAACTAGAACCTCTTCCTCTCTTCCCACTGTGTGTTTCTTTCATCAGAAAAGCTGAGTTTGTCATGATGGCATCTCGAGCATGGAGTGCCTTGGCTCCGTTCAGTTCACCATGAGTGCTTGACATCAGGCCACTAAGAGAGCTATCTCAATTTGGGGTTGGAAGTCAGAATTTCAGCTCTAGTAATGGCAGCCATGTGCTGGGGGTTTCTTCACATTGCCAATGTGGTTTCACAATTAAATTGAATGATTTAAAAAAACAAACTTTTAAATATTTTAAAATATTTTGCATAACCTAGGAGAGCAAGAAGAGAGCAGGAGTCAATAACTTTTCAATGTGTCATGGACCCCTCAGGCAGTATGGGAAAGCCTAGGGAGCCCTCTTTAGAATCATACTTTTAAATGATATACAAAATTAGAGAAGAAACAATACAATTATCAACTTAAAAAAGACCAGTCATTGTTCCCAGGTTCAGAACCCCTACTATAGAGACTTCTAAAATGTCTTATGGTAACAATAAGGGGCTCATTAGACTCTGATACCTCCAGCATCTTTCAAATAGATGGGGGATGGTGGCACAGGCTTGGTTCCTCCCTCTCAGTGTAAGGACTTTTTCTCTCTCTCACCACTAGGTGGCAGCCATGTGGTCCACCTGCATGCCTCTGTGCTTTGAAAGGCAGATCCTCTTCCCTCTCCCAGCCAGGTTCTCAATGAAAGCCTGAACTTCAGAATGTGGCTGATCTGTACCACTGGGCAGCACTGGGGGGAGGTCCCTAGATAACTTTCTAGCCCAGAAAAAACTACCCAGTTTAAGGCGTGTGAAGGCTTGTGCTGAACAGGTTTCTGACATGCCCGGGTTGCTGTTTACCGGCTCTGCTTTGAAGACAACAGAATGGCTCACTCATTAACCACAACTTTCACTAGAGGCAAACAAGACAAGTGGACTGGCAGAAACACCACTGGTTACGTAGGACTGAACCCATTTCTCTTGTTTACTTTGAGCAATACATATGAAAGCATGGTCCACAACAAGCTGATGTTAGTAGTCAAGGCTGGGCAGAGATTTGCTTGTCCTTTAGGCCCAATCCTTTGAGTGTTTTGTGTAATTTCCATTTAGATAATTTGTTTTGTTTTATTTTTATTTGTTTCTTAGAAAAGATTTTCTTGGTAGATACAGCTAGTTTGGTTAGAAACTCAATTAGAAGAAACATCTGGTGTTTAAAGTAATGAGAAGATGTATTTTCCTTTCATTCTGTTTTAATCCTTTCATTTCTGACTTCATCATTAACCTGAGGGATTATTTTCTTGATCTTTGTGAACTACCAGGTGTAGCTAGTTAATGAACCCACAAGAAGTGAACTCTGTGTTTAGATAGCAGAGTTGGAGTTTCAACAGTGCTGCCTTGCTGATTGATCCTCCATGCTGCTACTGTGTGCTAGGCACGAGAGAGACAAAAAATGGGAAAATGACACAGGCCCTTACCTCCAAGAGCTTATTGTCTGGTATGGGGAAGAAACAGGGAAATATGGGCACAATAATGGTACAAGTCATAATGTTGGGAAAGCCTTGCTAGAAGGCAAACAGATGTGACAAGGGAAAGATCAGTTCTGGTTAGGAGCATTTGAAAGGTTCCTTAGAGAAAGTGACTGCCAAGTAAGTAAAGGAATCAGCGATCTGAAGTGGAGAAAGGAGGTTGTGTCTCTTTCAGACGTGGTGGCCAACATGTTCAGATACAGAGAACTCTGGTTCCAACCAGGAATTTGAATCCAGGTCTCTAATTCTGACAAGGAAGTAGTAGTAAATTGTAGCAGAAGTAGATTAGTGTTCTAGGCAAGATAAGACTGTAAGTCTCGGTTAGCCATAAAGGACTAATTGACAAAGGATTGTTGAAGCAGTGTGATGTGCCAAGAGAACAAAGTTTGTTTCCATTTCGGTAACATAGGTAGAACAGTAGAATTTTAGATAGAGTATCTAAGCCACCCCCTACTTTTACAGATGGGGAAATGAAGGCCCAAAGAGTATGTGATTGTTGAAAGTCTTAGAGTTGGAATTAGAACCCGCATCTCCTACTTGCCCAATCGTTGTTCCAGTACATCCTGCTGTCTTTACGTCCCATAGGCAATACATTTGTATATATTTAAATATAATGTATAGGTAAAATGCAAGCTCCTTAAGGGCAGGAAGTGACTAGTTTTATATTTAGCCCCTAGTACTGCCTAAGTGTTTCCTAAATTCTTTTATTCATTGATTGTGTGGCTAATTGATTCTGAGATTCATCCAGAAGTGTGCTGTTTATGAGGTTTTCATAAAAGAAGGGGCAGGGTCTGCGTGTGACTTTCTGCCAAAAGCAAAGCATTAGCTAGTCAGAAAAGCCCCACATGTGAGGGGTTTTTAATTTGTAACTTTTTTCCCTTAAGGAAAATCTGTTTTTCTGTCCTTACCCTTTCATACCATTGAACAAGAAAATTCTTGGAACAAATAAACATAGTTTATGAACTGATGCAAAGTGAGGTGAACAGAACCAGGAGAACACTGTATACAGTAACAGTAATATTGTACAATGATCAACTGTGAAAGATTTAGCTATTCTCAGCAATACCACAATCCCCAGACAATTCCAAAGGACTTATATTGAATAATGCTGTCCACCTCCACAGAAAGAACTGAAAGAGTCTGAATGCACATATAAGCAAACTTTAATAATTTCAAAAACTGAAGAGTTTTTGGTTTTGATCTGTTTTCTTTTTCAATATTGCTAATATAGAAATAGATTTTGCATGACTGCAAATGTATAATCCATATAAAATTTCTTGCCTTCTTAAGGAGGAAAAAGGGAGGGAACTCATGTTTTAAAAACAAATGTTTAAAATTGTTCTTACATGTAACTGAGAAAAAAAAATTGTGAAAAAATGCTTGTTGAATGGAAAAAAACATGATAAACAAAACAAATTCCCACATTAGTTATATTCATCCCCCCCAAATATGCTTCATTTTGCGCCCTCAAGTGCATCACCTCTGTCCAGAGGTGGGCAGCGTGCTTCATCATTGATCCCCTGGAGCTGTCATTGGTCATGGTGCTGATTAGAGTTCCAGAGTCTTTCGGCAGTGCTTGTCTTTACAAGATTGTTGTTACCGTATACATTGTTCTCACTTCGGTCTGCCTCGGGATCACGAAAGCCCTATTTTTCCTTTGTTGAATATGCCTGAGTTCCGGGTACACAGTGGCTAGGGTTTGGGGGACTGAATTGGATTTAGGATAGCCATTGCATGTTATAACTGCGGCTCGGTCTCCTGGGGCTTCTGTATTGAACTTGCCATGTGAAAGAACCAAGAACCTGAATTGGATTGTGGAAGCTTGATTGGTTCAGATGGGAACATAAAATCCTCTTCTGTAACCAGTTCTGTCCTCCAGGTTCAAGGGGGTGAGGTTAGCTGAGAGTGCACACTCCAGGGAGAAAATTAAAGGTGGTTGAGGCGGGCAAGGGCAGACTTCTGGCACAGAGTAGGCTGTGCCGACTGGTGGGCCACAGGGTCCTTAGAGACCAGACAGCAGCTGCCCTGGGAGCCTGCCTTCTATCACCAGCTTATTCCCACAGCGATCACTCGTGTAGCATCTTCTAAAGCAGGTCTTCCAGCCAATCAGCAAGCAGTTAGGAAGCCCCCACTCTGCCATTTTCCACAGCGTTCCCTGGAGGCAGCAGGGAGAAAAGGGATATTTTCAAGAAAATAGACCAACCACAAGTTAATTAATTTTAATTTGTCAGAAACACTTATCGTAGATTTCGAGCTACAAGAGACTTCAAAGGCCCTTCAGTTTACCACTAGAAAACTAGAGGTCAGCAGGGTGAAATGATTTGCCCAGAGTCACTCAGGTAGTTAATGTGAGAGATTAGATCTGAACCCAGGTCCTGTGTTTCCAGAGACAGGGTTCTTTCCACTGTACCACTGACTCATCATGATTTAGCTCCAGAGATCCAACACTTCAGGCTTCAGGTTAGGTCAGTTTGTGTCTTGTTGTAGAGAGGCCTGTTATCAGACACCAGCCAGACATGCTGGGCATGAGGGAAGTACCAGGGTGAGATGGGAAGCCCACTGCATCCAGCGCGGATGACGCACAAGCGGCCAATTTTGGTGGAAGTTTGCTGCTTAATTGTTGTGCATCCCCATGTTCTCAATGCAAGATGTTGGTCGTGAGGAGCCGTGTAGTATCTCGGTTGCCAAGGTCTATGACTGCTAATCTGTTCAGAGTTTGTTCCTGAAGTGTTCCACAGAAAGAATTGTCTCTGAATTTCCGCTAAATAATCCTATTTTTTCCCCTTCCCTTTCTTTCAGGTGTAAAGAAATCATTGATTTATAGTTCGATGAAAATGCTAAAAATGTGGACCGGATGGACAAAGAAGACATCCTAATGTTGCTTGTTTTTGTAAATGCTGTGTATAGGTGAATAAAGTATCTGATCTTTTTGTCAGAACAGCATTGATTTTTTTTTTTACCTACTATTTAATTTCTTTGGAAACCTTAGGACAAGTAAGAAAGGATTACATAAAAGGTAGTTTTATCACAAGAGAATTATTCTGTTCAGGTTCAGCTGTGTGAATTGAGTGTTCATTAGAACTTAGACTGACATATTTTCTAGGCACATTAGTGTCAGAAGTATGTGAGGTTGTGCACATTTGTGGAATATTCAGCCTCAAGATGATAGCTTTAGAAAGCTTTCCCTCCTTACTTCTCATAGTCTCCTCTTCTTACTATCCTGCCTCTACACACTTGTTTTTTCTAGTCAGGATTCTGAAGTATTTAATTGAAATTTTACTGGGTCAAGGTTTTTGGTTTTTGTTGATGTCCTTCATTACAATGCATGGTAGTTATAGTCCCATGTGCTACACTCTTTGGGGCCCATAATTGTAATGGTCAAATGCCATTTTGTCTTATCCTCCTGGTAAGCCATATGTCTTCTTTTCTTGTATATAAGTTGCGAGAAGCATGGTTTCAGGCCAGAAACCTAGGGGAAGTGTGTCCCTAAAGCCAGTCTATTTGCCGGTCTGTATTACTTCCTCTGAATTCTCCAGCTTTGCTCTATATTCTCCATCCCATCAACACTAGGGTCAAGACTCTTCTTAGAATCTCACCACTAGTTCTTCAGTCTCTTCTCCCTGTTTGTTGCCCCCCTCTTCTCTAGTTCAGACAAGTCTTCAGTCAGTGGCTTCATTGGGTCATCTCCAGTTGTCCTGTTCTATATCTGGCCACTGGGTCCAGATGGCTCAGGAGGAGAAAGTGAGGCTGGTGATTTCACACAGTCCTCAAATCAAATTCAATTGCAAATCATGTCATCACCTCCCTGTTGTCAATGGTCCTCTTCAAGAATGAGGGACAAACCACAAGTCTGGTTTTATCCCATGACTATACCTTCCAAAGCTAGATTACATCTCTTCGAAGTCACCTGACAAGTTTGGACTTTACCAAAGTCTTCCTTCATCTGGTCCCACTTGACCAATCCCAGCACAGTGCTTAGAGTAGGTACCTAAGAGATTTTTTCTTTACTTGAAAGGAACTTGATTTCATTGAAGCACATACTTCAGCAGATCCAGATTGCAATCCCTCTCCACACATCAGCAAATAATTTCATGTGTTGCAATGGCCAAAAATATTTGTCAGCTGGTGGTCAGTTTTGTGATAGGCTGCTCCAAGAGGCTGGTCCTCATGAGACAGCGTGGAGTCATGACATGACCCCTCCTCAAAGCCATGCCAGCTTGTAGGACCTCCCATAAGTCAAACCCCCAAAACACAGCCTTCAAGAGCCCAGGGTTAGCATCCAATAGTGAGTGGAAAAGCATTCCAGTGGAAGCTCAGTGGTTAAATCTTAAAGACCATTTAGTCTGCCACCACCTTAATTTCCTTGGCTAGGAGAATCCAGCCCAGAAGTTAATTTTCTGGGCTATATGGCTGTAGTTATTAAGAGAATCTGAATCTGCATCCAGGGATCCTGACTTGTGAGTCATTACATACCACTCACAGCAAGCATTTATTAAGTACCCATTGTGTACATGTGCTTGCTTTTGAGGTTCAACAGCTCCCAGGACCGTTTAGATGTAGTCTGTAATTGATTACTACTGGAGCAGACCAGCTCAGCGGTTAAAAATAACCAATTTAAACAGTTTCTGAATTATAACAAAGAACAATCCTCTAGAGCGAAAAGTTTGCTCTTTATCTCAGCATAGTGCAGCAGAAAGCAAAGTTTGGGGAGCTATGAATTAAAACAAAACGTATCTTTTTAAAAAGAGAAAGCATTGGACTCAGTATTTGAATACTGTCTCTGCTGCCTACCTGCTGTGACTAGTTAAGTCCTGTGATCTATCTCTCTGACCCTTCCTCACTAAGGGACTGTGGGAAAAGTGTAAACTGAAGGCTTCTTATCAGTGTGAAGTTTTATCATTGGTTTATCTATAGAAAGCTTCTAGCTTAGCCCTGTGATCTGTATCTTCATCATTACTTTTCATCCTTCCTGTTAAGTTTGGGGTAAGGGAACAGGGGAGCCCCATAGGATTGACTGAACACTGCATACTTCATTTACAGCTGAAGCTTTTACTATAGATTTTGATCAAAGATGATAATCCATGGCCTCCCTGGGGAATCATGGTGTAAGATGGATAAACATAGTAGGCTGCTAGCACAGGTTCACTCTTGATTTAGTCAGACAGAAAAGACACTAAGAAAGGGTTAATAAGTAATCTTACTTTATTCTAATCGAGTTTTCTCAGAGGAGGATTGCTGATAATGGGAGCAGCATTCCAGCTTGTGCATTCAACCCTCACAAGTTTACATCACCTCATCCCTGTATCTCACTGCACACAGTGGATATTTATCACTATATAATGCTGCACAATCATGGTAGATCTGTTTTGAACCAGTTATGTAAGAACACATATTTAGTACCTGGGAAGCAGATTGTTATGGCTATGGATCCAGGGAAACTGAACTCTAAGAAATAATAACAAAAATTCACTTTACACAAACTGAAATTCAACTAACATACACATGGAAACTCTGGCCCCCTAGTCATGCATGTGTAGTTGAAATATCTCTAGTCAAAAATCTGGATTCAAGTTCCAGGGCTGCCCCTTACTCTCTGAGATGTTGGGTAACTCATTCCTTTCTCCTTTCTCTCTGAGTTTTTCCATTGAACAAAACAAGGCCAATAACAGTTGTCCAATATGCTTTGTCATGGATTTTGGATGAAATTATGTAAAATCCTTTGCAGATTATAGAGTAACCGTGGTAACTAACATAGAAGGATCAAACAGCATGGCCACATGTAATCCATACCACAGTCCTGAATGTGTCCAAATCAAATTGAACTGTAATTGAAAAATATTTAGCCAAATAAAAATACAAAAGATAATAGTACATTTTAAAACAAAGTCAGGATGCAGCCTTCAGGGATCCTTAGGTAGGGATAAGTGATCCTCCTCCTCCCCAACCCACCCCCATTTGAGGTTGATCAGCACAAGAAAATACTAAATTAAAGGCAACTATTGCTAGAAGGGAATTCTGTTGTACCATTCATGGAAGTAAAAAATCTTTGTTTATCTTTCTGGCCTCTCATTTTGCATTTTTACATAGCAACTCTATAAAGGTAGGTCTTGGCCTTCATCAAGAATTCCCTAGATTCTCATGTTACTAATCTGTTTTTTCTTAATACCACAAAATCTCTAGGAATAATAAACATGATGACGAAAATGTGCTAGAAATGCTAGTTAATTATACGTTCTTGGGCAAGTCTCAATTTCTTAGTGACTCAGTTTCTTTATCTGTAATATGTGGAAGAGGAAGGATAATTTGAAGTAGGCAAAATTTTAGGTTTCTTTTTAGCGCTGAAATCCTTTGATACGTGTATAATTTTAGTCACTAGAGAAATTTTGAAAAGACCATTATGAACTATCAGAATGTATTCTGACTTTGGGGAAGTTAAATGACTCATCTTCATGAGTTCAAATCCAGCCTCAGACACTTACTAGCTGTGTGACACTTGGCAAGTCACTTAACCGCCTGTTTGCCTCAGTTTCCTCATCTGTAAAATGAACTGGAGAAGCAAATGGCAACCCACACCAGTATCTTTGCCAAGAAAACCCCAAATGGGGTCACAATGAGTTGGACACAACTGAAAAATGAAAAACTGATTCAACAGCAACATTCTGACTTTGCTGATACCTTTAGAGATGCCTGTGGCTGGGGTGATTGACCTTGATTATTCTGAGAGCTGGGCAAAAGCCCAGACTTAACTAAGAAAAAGTCTGTCTCGGAAAATAGAAATACACTGCTGTTGGTTCCACAGTTGACCAAAGTACACCATTTTGTGTCTGTACAGGTGTCTGTGTGTGTCTATGTGTTTGAACACAGGCCAGTCTATGACAGCACCCCTATGGCTATTAAGGGAACTAGAGTGGAACTGGATTACTTTAACCTGAACTACCCCTATTCAGGAATGGTCAACTCCATTTTAGTTTGTAAGATGCCTCTTTGGGTTTGAAGCAACCTTACATCCTGAATGAACATTCTATATTTTAATATATCAATGATGCACATCATTTACTGATATTTTACAAGTATTTTAAGACTTCAGAGTAAATCATTTTCGTAGGAAAAACTTAGAAAAGACTTAAGGGATTTTTAGTCAAATTTTACAGATAAGAAAACTGAGGACCCAAAGAGCCAAAGTGTCTTGCTTAAGAGCACTCAGCCACAAAACAGTAAAGTCGAATCACATCCCACTTCTCCTGTCAGCCAGCTGCAGTTTTAGGGCCATGCTCCTTCCAACCTCTCCCCAACAAATGTCCTGTGGTCTGGAAAGACTTTGTTTTGCCTGGGTCCTGGCTTTTGAAAATCCACATTATCTTTCTGCCTTTTTAAGTGCCCAGCCTCATCCCTGGAGGCCATGGGGCTTTGCATGAATTATCTTCCTTTTGGTAGGAATCCAATAGTGAATGAGCTATGACTCACCCAGCCCTTCTTGAGATTAGTTCTTGTTCAGATTAAAGCTACACCTTCCCACAGTTGCTTTCATTGCTGCCTCATAGAAATGCTCCACCCTTCCCACACACATACACAGGCTAATTGCTCTATTTGGAGATGGGAGGGGGGAAGAGGTGAAGAATCGGTAAATAATACATGAGACTGTACAAAATCAGGACTTGAGAAACTGTGCCAAACTAAAGCTAACCCCTTTAACTGGAGCTAACTGAGGAAAGAGCTCCTGCTTCTTCAGCCTGGTGGCTGTCTGACTGTGAGCACTAAATGCTTGGTGGGGCAAGAGAACAAGCATGTTCAGGCAGGGAGAGGTGTCTACACTTGTCAAGTTCAAGCTTCTCAAACCAGTGAAGGAGAGGGGCTCTGCACCTGAGATTTGGAGAAATTGCTGGATCAAGGAGAGAAGGAGAGATCAGAGAACAACTGGGGAAGGATTGGAGAGGCCAACTTGGCATGGTCTTAGCACAGGCAGCTAGGTGATGCCACAGTGCACAGAGCACCTGGCCTGGAGTCCGAAAGAGTTCAAATCTGAACTCAGACACTTGCCAGTTGAATGACCGTGGGCAAGTCATTTCACCCTGTTTTCCTCATCTGTAAAATGAGCTGGAGAAGGAAATGGCAAACCACTCTAGCATCTTTGCTTAGAAAATCCCAAATGGGGTCATGAAGAAAAACAGCTCAACAACAGCATGGTGTGATGGAAAGTGGTAGAATCTGAGTTCAAATCTCACCTCTGCTACTGACTACTGTTGTGACATTAAAAAAGTTAAGATCACTTCTCTGGAGCTCTGTCTTCTCGTCTGCCCAGTTACACAGTCTATATCAGAGGCATGTCTCCTCAACTCTGAGCCCAGTCCTCTCTCCACTGTGCTGCTCTGATAACATTGCAGAACTTTCCAAAAAGAGTGACTGAATAATGATGGAGATTTCAGACCAGGTAGGAGGAGAGCGTATGACAGACCACTGGTAGAGAGGTTTGTGGTGGGACAGAAGGGACCTTATGCATACTTTGTCTATTGCCTTGTAGGGCTGGCCTGAACTTGAGGAGAATTATAGCCTAAATTATGAGGAAACTTGCCCTTGCTAAAAGCAAAGACTGGAATATTTAAGCTGTCTCCTGGTGGGTAAGCCTGTTACCTCATCCCCAGAGGAGTGGCAGGGATGTACATCATGACATTGGGAGTCTAATGGAGCTTAAAAGAGTATGGTTCAAGGACTGGAAGCATGCTTAGGTTTTTAATCAAAGATTGCTTCCTATAGAAGGATTTTTTTTCATTCCGTGGGATAAAGCAAACTCCAGGAAATAATACCAGAAAACTTTGTTTCTCTCTCCTGTATCCAATTACATGCAATTAGACATTTCTTAGATGCTTTCCAAGTGTAGAGCACTGTGTGAAGTTAATGCACAAAATGAGGAATTCACCAGCAGGGAACTTAATATCTAATAGGGGATCATATCACCAGGAATTGTTTTCAGGTGGAGTTAAAATAGTGTGGCAGTAGTGCGGAGGAGAGATGTTCTGCAGTATAATCAAAATGAGAAAGGGGCAACCCCATCCCCCAGAGACCAGCCCATGCTCTTGTCGGAGCTGGAAAGCTTAGCAGTGGGAGGTGGGAAGCAAACCCTCCAAAAAAGAATGTCAAAGTGACAGGACCAAAAAAACAGGGCCATGAGCACAATACCACAAAGGTAGGGACCTAAGGAGAATAATTGTCAGGCAACCTTGAAGAAAAATCACACCCCATTAGATATCTGCACTGTAGAACAAAGTCCCATCCACCCTGCCCTAGTTATGGCTCTGCATAACACAATCACAACTCACATGCTAACCAATTATTTGTCCATGTTTTACATTCTCTGATACTATACACTCTTAAGGACTTAAAACGTCCTCTTTCTCTTAATAGTGATCAGTTATATAATCCCCTATCAGATCATAAACTCATTGGGAACAGAGATTTTCACAGTAGATAAAATGCTAAGCCCAGAGTCAGGAAACTCTGAGTTCAAATCCAGCCTCACTACCTGTGTCACCTCAACATGTCACTTAACCTCAGTTTGTGTTAGTTTCCTCTCCTGTGAAATGAGGATAATAGCACCTATCCTGCAGTTGTTGTGAGGCTCAAAGCATAGCACAGTGCCTGACACACAGGTAACTATGGAAATACTTATTTCCTATCACCTGTGTTTCCCCCTAGTATGTGGCACAATTTATTTAGGACATAGTAGAAACCTAGTAAATGCTCAACTCAAAAGAATAAGTGATCATTGTAAAAAGAAAATTCTTTAGAAATAATAAATCACATTTCTGCAGACTTTTAAGACTTAAATGATTTTTCTCATAATAGCCTGTGAGGTAAGGAGTGCAGATAACCATTCCCACCTCAGTAGAGGAGGAGATGCACCTTCAAAACCAGTAAGTGATTTTCCCAGGATCACCCAGATTGTAAGTGTCAGAGACCCAGTTTGGGTCTCTCCTGACTTCAGCCCAGGACAGTGGAAGTCTTCTCATTTTCAATACTGCCTTGCCTTGACCACCCAGGAGAATGTTAAGATGACAAGAAAGATGAACAGGAAGGCAATGTTGTATGATAGAAAGAAAGGTGAACACCTCTGAGATTTCACATCACATATCTTTATCACAGTTTGTGATTAAGATGACAAAAGATGGAAACAGTCACGGACAGAAGAACTAATGCCACTCTATGACTAGTGGAGGAGAAAATTACTCAGCCATTCTGGAAAGCAACTTGCTTTTTAAAAGTGTCCTTGGGGCAGCTACATGGTACAATGGTTAAAGAACGGGCTTGGAATTAAGAAGACTCATCTTTGTGAGTTCAAATCTGGCCTCAGACACTTACTAGCTGAATGACCCTGGGCAAGTCACTTAAGCCTGTTTGCCTCTGTTTCCTCATCTGTAAAATGAGCTGGAGAAGGAAATGGTAAATTCACGGCAGTATCTTTGCTACGAAAACCCCAGAGTTAGACAAAGCTTAATAACTACAAACTATCTATATCCTTTAACACGATGTCCTACTGCGAGGCAAAAAGTCTCATATAAACAATAATATTCCAGGCAGGACTTTTTGTGATAGCAAAGACCTAGAAGCAAAATGGATGATTGCGAGTGGGGAGAGTGGAGTTCGTGAATGTAATGGAATATCATTATGCAGTAAGAAACACTAGAGATGAAGGAGAAGTTTGGGAAGACACATGAACTGATGCAGAGTAAAGTAAGTAGAACCAGTAAAGTAAAATACATGATAAGAATCCATCAATAACCATTTATTAAGGGACTACTAGGTTCCAAGAACTGTGCTAAGCACTGGGACATAAAAAGAGGCAAAAGATGTTCCTTACCCTCAAGGAATTTACAAGCTAATAGAGGAGACAAAATGCAAACAAATGTATGTGCAGTGCAAGCTGTGTATAGGAAGCAGAGAATAATTAAGAGAGGGAGGGCACTTCAATTAAGGGAGATTGGAGAAGGCTTCCTATAGAAGGTAGGACTTCAGATGGGATATAAAGGAAACCAGAGAAGTTGGGGCAGAGGAGAAAACAGAATGTTCCACACATAGGGGACAGCCGAAGTATACTAATGTAAGTGGAAAGACAATAAAGAAAAAAGAAAAAAAGATGACCCTGAGCCCAACTCTGAGGACAAGAGAATCGGATTCACAGTCTTACAGAATCATGGGATTTAGAGCTGGAATTGACCTATTTTACATGTGAGAAAACTGAGGCTCAAAGAGGGGTAGATTATATGTCTACAGTCACATCCAATGTAAGAAATGGGTCTTTGACTCTGCTTCTCTGACCTTGTGCAAAATTGTGAGGTTGACCATGGTTTCCTCAGCGCTGAGCTTCCTTTTTCTGTACCTTTTATCTACTGTGCTGTGTCCAAGTGCCCAGGGCTTTAACAATCTCTCCCTCATTCCCTGTTCTCAGGAAAGAATCTAAGATGCCATTTTCATCTTAGTGTAAAGAAGATCACTTGTATTCTCTCTCCTGGGGGGCATTTTTATTCAATTTGCTTTTAAATCTTCTTTCCAGTGGATAATCAAAAAAAAAATATCTCTGTTGAAAGGAATTTCAGACTTTTCTTCTCTGAAGTTTGGGTATAGGAGTTGTCATACAGGCCTGTGTTGCATCCAATATAATTTGGGGGCATCTGCAAGTCTCCTTCCTCCCTATTTTTGGCCAATAATACCTGAAATTCTATCATGTTAATTTCCTTGGGTTACCTTCCCAACTTTTAAAAGGCAGATACCCCTTGGAGGGATGGCATATTGGCTCTTGATACCTCCTTATGAGCCTATCAGCTACTTTCTACCCTAAAGAAAGGGGCAGCTGTAGGGACAAAGGAAAAAAAATGGAAAAGGACTCCATGTGATAAGATACAGAAATGTAAGAATGCTGAAGACAATCTAGGATCTACCCTGTCTCAATCAGACTTTTTGCTAGTTCAAATAGGATATTTATTTAAAAGAAAATACAATCCTAATGGATAGAATTTTGCTGTTCTGCTTAGCTTACCAAGCCTTGTACCTGATAGTTATTTAATTGGAGCCTTGGAGTCAAAAATCAATCAATAAACATTCATTAAGCACCTACTGTGTGTCAGTGATCGTGGTAGGGATACAAAGGTAAAACATAAAACAATCCCTTCTCTCAATCAGCTTACATTCCACAGGAGAGACAATATGTCCCCTTTTTAGACTTATAAATTTCTTAGATGAAGGGGCAAATAACAGAAATGATGAGTTATAAGGATGATTCCCATTCAGACATCATTTATCCCTTGTAAAAGGTGAGTTCCTTTCATATATGAGTGGATTGTTTTGTACCTTGTAAAGGATGTAAAACTTTGAGTAAACTTACTTGTAACTCATAAAGGACAAGAGGCTTTGAATAGCTCGTTTGCATATGAAAAGACCAGGAAACCTGGAGAGAGACAATGATCTTGCCCCCTGGGCATAGACTGCTTCAGTACTTTTTCCCAGACACTCAAACTATATAAACCAACTAGAGAGCTTTAATGTTTTAAAAATTGAGGAAACTTGCACCCTAAAACTCTTTGGTAATTATTGTCAGATGGGCATTGCCTTTTTGTGACTTGGTCTGCAGAGATAATGCTTTGGGAAATGTGCAGGAGAGTTACCATAAGTTAGGGGGAGGTTTCCCATTGGGCAGACTAGCCCTGTACCAAGAAGAACGAAAAGGAAAGGATCAACGTTTGCTCTTCTAACCTCCTCTGTGGGAAGGAACAAACCTAAGACCTAGAGAGCACGAGGGAACCGAGGACTGAAGCATTTAATTAAGATGTTGTACTCTGTGAGGAGCAAGTCTAGTCTTGCAGAAAACAACATGCTTGGTCACATGCGTCCCCTACATATATGCCCAACTAGAATTTTACTGTATCTGCCCACTTTCCCCATTAATACTGCGTGTATTTGTAGAAGAATGGACACTGCTTATGGGGGAGATATTTTGCAGTTACTGCTCTATCTCATTTCAGTAAATGCCTCTGCCTTGAGCTATATGAATCTACCAGTCAATTCTTAAAGGGAAGCATGCCATTGAGGGCTTGTGATTTATAGTTTTGGGAGTACCCCTAGGTATCCAGAGAATCAAAGGTATGAGCTGACCCCTGGGATGCAATCCAATTGTATGAATTGGGGAAATAGTCCGGAGGCAATAGGGAAGAGGATAACTGCTGGACTTGGAATCAGGCAGACTTGAGTACAAATCCAACCTCAGAAGCTTCCTACCTGTATGACCTTGGACAAGTTACTTAACCCCTGTTTACCTATGAATTGATGAGTCACTGGAGAAGAAAATGGCCAACTGCTCCAGTATCTTTGCTAAGAAAACCTCATGGGTAGAGATTCACGGTATCAGAAAGGGTTAGACGCGTATTAATGACAACATCCCATATGTAACGTAGTTTGGTGATCACCTCTCTACCTACTGTTAGCTCATTTTCCTTATTTTTTATTCTGGATTCTAAGGTAAGGGACATAGTTTGATGTTTCTTCATTATTTACTAAAATTATCACATCTCATTAATTGATACCTATGGAACCCCACTCTTGTTGATTAGATATTATTCAACAATAATACCTAATATTTATATAACACATACTATGTGCCAGGCATGCATTATAATTATTATCTTTAAGTTTTCTGCGTAACTATTGATTCAAAGGCAGTTTGCATAAGACTCTTCTCATTGGCAGAGATTAATTACTGAATGTTCTATATCTGAATAAGGGTTTAAGCTGGCAAGAACTTGAGAGAAAAAAGAGATCCTGGTCTTGTGGTTTCCAGCCTGGAGAGAAAGAAGTCAAAGGGTCCCAGATTCTTTCTGGGGAGAGATCTCTGAAGGGTCATAAAGACTTTATGAAGAAGTCCACATGCAACCAAGGGTGAATTCCTTGGAGTGTAGCTAGCTCGGAGATAGGCACACGATTGAGGTTCGCAAAGGAAATGAGATAGGTAAGAAGAAAACCAAGAGAGAATAGTGATACCCAAACCTAGGGAGAAGAAAGTATGCAGGAAGAGAGGGATGTCAATTGCCAAAAGCAGCAGAGCAAGAAGGATTGACTCCCATTCTGCCTCTAACACATACTAGCTGTGTGAACTTGGCCAAGTAACAACTCAGTGCTCTAAGACTGCTCTCTAAGAACATAGAATATGTGGTGATCCTGCATTAGTGAATGGAATTTCCTCATCAGGACTTCCCTACATACAGAAAGACAAATTAGTACAGCTAATTCGAAGCCTTATTTCAGAAGGAGCAGAGACTTGAATTACAGAGAGACCTTAGAGACCTTTAAGTCCAATTCTTTCACTTTACAGACAGGGAGACTGAGGCCCAGGGCAATAAAGCAACTTCCCTAAAAGCCTTCTGGGCTTCTTAATATGCACTTTGTAATTTTCACTTTCTCAACCCTCCCCTGACTATATTTCCAACTGTTAAAAAGCATTTCCAAGGAGCAGTTAGCATGCAAATAAAGGTTCTTTAAAAGGAGTTCGTTGTTTTGCATTTATTTTCAAATCCTCCCCTAAGACCTCTACTTGCAGGTGACTGGGTGTTGCTATCAAACTCTCCCAGCTGGCCAGCCAAATCTGCCCACTTTGGAACGCCTGCTGTGGGGCCTGCAATTAACCAGACTGGTACAAAAGCATCTATTGTTCGTTCTCTGCCATGAAAGTGAGGCGGAGGAGGGGCATGACAATAAATTCATTAAGCCGGGATCCTGGTCTTTTTTTTTTTTTTTTTAATGAAAGCCACAGACGCCATGTAACACAGAAGGGGTGAACCTGACTTGAAGGTTTAAATCCTGAGGTCCCAACTTGGCTGTCTGAATCACTGGGTATTTTATACTGAACATGCCCTGTGGCATTGAGGGGTGACTGGAGTGTGCTACTTCCTTAAATGACTTTAGAGGGGATTTTCTGAGGGCAGTGACAGGGTATGCAGTAGATTGTCCTTCCTGAGACATTATTTTTAACAGGGTCAGTTGAACACACCTTAATTTATATCATACCAGACAGAGCCCTTTTATCATTTTTTTTTCATAAAAATCACATTTCCCAAAGGAGAAGATATTTTATTAATAAAATAATGTTACCATATATCTATCAGATTTCTTTCTTTCTTTTTTTTTTTTTAAGGTTCAGGAGTTAAATCAACAAAGGAACCCATGTGGAATGGGACAGGGGAAAACAAAGTTTTTAAAAATCATGAATTATACTTATAACCCACCAAATTGAGGACCTTCTTGAGCCTGATATGGCATTTTTATTTCAATTTTGTTTTTTACTTATATCATTTGTTTTTACATTAATTTTATTTCTGAATATATCCTCCCCCACCCATGGATCAATATCCCTTCTAAAAAAAATTTAAAGGAGACTGGGAATGAAACATTTTCAGCAAAACTATCTAATTATCATCCAAGTGTAATAGTTCTGGCCAGGCTTGGGCTGGTGGGACTTCAGCTTCCGAAAGTGGTCAGTGATGTGACCTTGCGTGAAGAATTGATAAAATAGCCTGACGGTACATGCAATGCTCTACATCCATAGGTCCTCACCTCTGCCAACAAGGGAGGGAGGTGCATTTTCTCATCTCTTGGGATCCGACATGTATTTTTGACAGATGTTTTGTCTTCTGATGGCTCTCTCCAGCTAGCCATGAGAGAAGTCTGCCTCGGGATTGTAGCATGTGGAGGAGGAGCCTGGCACTTAACCTTAGGGCTAGTCACCAGTGAGGTCGTCTTCAGGCTTTGGAAATTCCTCTGCTTTTCTTCTTTGATCTGTGATTGGTTGGTGTCAGAACAGGATGTAGGCTGGTTGCCTCTAAGTAATCACTTTGGGGAAGGGCAGACAATTGCGTACATTACAGAGAAGAGAGCAAGCTTTGTCTTGAAAACTCCCTACTGAATTGGCTGGGGAAAAAAAAAAAAACTTTCTTAGGATCGGAGGAACTCGTCAGTCCAGAATAACTACCTTTGACGTCCTAGAATTATGATGAATAAAAGTGTGTGAGTTTTTTGTTTAATTTGTGAATCTGAAGAGTTTTCTTTAACTTATTTTATAGAAAGCTAGTCTTGGTTCTGGATAAGCAAACCTAGGAGGAAGATTCTACCTCCTTATCCCAACTAGCTACAGATATCGTCGATTTATCTTATATATTATCCATAATGCTCATACAGTAGAAGTTGGGCGCTGAGTTCAGACCAAGCATGTGTCAGTCTGCACCTAGGAAATATTAATAATTGGTCATCAGATGGATTTTCCCATTTGAGTTCACTAGTCTCACCCATGATGAAAGTGACAGGAAAGTACTGAGAGGAGGTAATATAGAATCACACCTCCCCCACCCCAAAGAATAAAATTTGGAGTGAAAATTTCCTTTAATTTACTTCTTCTGAATGACTTATAATAGACACTGACTGGATCCAGTTCGAGTAAAATGCTTTTTTTAAAGGCAGCTCTTGTCAGTTTTCTATCTATGACCAGCTTTTTGTAAGCCAAGCCCAGAGCAAGCCTGATTCCTTTGAGAGGTATAAAACATATGACATCATGGTGTCATATCCTGTACCTCATCAACTCCGTTTTGATGGCTGTTAGAAACTGGTCTTGGTCTCTGGTGCTACCAGTCATCTTCACATGGTTTATGATTCTGTTAATCCCCAAGGGGTGGGTGACAAACTTGGTTCTCGTTGATCTTTTTAACATTTCATACCAATTTCTGAGGTCTGTATTTCTGAGGGAAAAAGAAAAAAAAAACTTGCATTATTGATTACAGTGCCCTGGAAAAGGGTTTTCCTTTCTCTTTAAACTCCTGGCTTTTGAATCTTGGTTACACTCAGAATTTCCTTTGATTCTTCCCTTCAGTGAAAGAGAGAAGATATAGGAGAGTGCTGGGGACATGCTGTACGAGTGCCAGACCAAAGAGTACAATGTGTATCTCCATTTGTAGCCCATGGTCCAGAACCTCAGCTTTGAGATTAGACCATCCAAGTTCACTCCATGGAAGGTTTCTTACAAATTAATGTCTTTGATTTGTTTGTATCCACCTTCCGGTATAGCCCTGTTGGACCATATAAGAAAGAAAAACTTAAAGTGAAAAACAGACTAAGTCAAAACAAGATAACCAAGTAGGCTGAAGTCACTGAAATGTCATTAAACAGAAGCATTCTCATTCCTTCTGGCAAATAAATGTCCCTCATCCAGAGCTCTTCTGGAAGACTTTCTCCCACTCAATTCCCCTCCTCTTCTAGGTTCCCAGTCTAACAAGGGAAGGCTATAGTCCATAAAACTGACAGTATTTCCCATTCCATTTCATCTCAGTTATCTGGGGCACTGGTTACTACCTCCAAAGGCACCATTCAATCCCCCTTGCCTCTTCTCAGGCCTAGCAAATTGTGGATGCCACACCTCAGAATCCATCTACTGGTCTTTTCTTGCTTCCTCCAACTGTCCAACACTATTCTTTCTCCATCTTGCCTTGAAATTCTGTCTGATCCCTTAAAACTACACGTGCTGGAGGCACACTTAACTAGATCAGAATTTGGACAGGTTAACAGTCAAGTTCAAGTCAGAGTTATAGGACATAGATCTCAAAACAAACATGGGGGATTCATGCAGGGACATGCTTTCATATACATCTTTGACATGACTAGGTTGACATGTGACATGGTAGGGCATTTCACAGCAGAATGCCTACCTGATAAACTGAATTGTAATTGAGGAGTATGGTCTATTTCACAAAGGGAAAAGTTTAAATTGGTTTTAATTTCAAAGTCTTGGGAATTTTAAGGGAATTTCCTTTTTGGTCTTCAGTCTTCAGAGACTCCTCAAGATTCCCCAATGAGGAGTCTAGTCTGAGTGCAGTGTTCCTGGCCCAGGGACAGTGAGTCACAGAAACCATGTCAGTAGATTAACAGAAAATGAAATGCAATTTCAAGTTCCTATTAAGCTACTGTTGGGATCTCTGGCTTAAGGAAGAAGGGGATGGTGCTAAGAGGTGGGGAGAAGGAAAGTTTAGGGGTTTGGAAGCACTTAGGGCCTTTGCTTGGGAATAGGCCCTCTTGTTCTGTCAGCTTAGGCTACAGGGTTACAAAAGGAATTGCAAACTAAGGCCCTGAAGGCAGATACTCACTCCTGCTACTAAGAGAAAAACAGACTATATGCTTAAAGGAATCAACTTGTTTTGGATTTTCTAAGGCCTGGAAAATGAAAGCCATGAATAGAATGAATCCAATGAATACAAATCCTATTCCAACCCTTAGACTTTATCCCAATTTAGCTCCTCTTAGTGACAGTTTAGAAATAATCCACCAGAATCAGTACTAAGGGTAGACCAGATGGGCAATTCGCTGCCTTGTATGTGGCACATTGGATGGGGCATGAGCCTGGCACAAAAAGGAATACTTTTTAATATTCTTTTTATAAATGCATGTGTTTGCAATGCCAGCAAGTTCCAGTCTCCTGATATTTTGGGATATTGAAGTCACATGTGCCCCACAAACACTCCAGCAGATGGGCACCCGCAAGGAGCTCAATCGTCAGCCCTTGCTTAGGGGATCCAAACCTCTGGTTGGCACTTCCTTTTCACTTGACTTTGGTCTTTGAGGCAGTAAGGTCAAAGTCAAGAACAAAATTAAGTTATAGGCTATGGGGGCAGCTAGGTGGTGAAGTGGATAGAGTAGTAGCCCTGGAATCAGGAGGACCTGAGTTCAAATTCAGATTCAGACACGTAATAGCTGTATGACCCTGGGTAAGTCAATTAACCCCAACTGCCTCTCTCCAAAAAATAAATAAGTAAAAAAGTTATAGGCTAAAACCATTGGCTGGATAACGTAGGTCTTTTTTAATTTATGGTGTGTTTTTCTTCAGTGGAATTCACAAGCTTCTTCATGCAAATTGAAGGGATTGGAGGAAAGAGAAGAATCATTTTATCACCAAATATCAGCATTGGAATGTCTTTGGAAAGTATATATTGTTATAGGATCATAGATTTAGAGTTTTAGAATTTAGAAGTTATAGTCCTATACACTTCATTCTACAGAGCAGGAAACAGATCCAGAGAGATCAAATTACTCATCTAAGGTCATATAGGCAATTAGTGTTAGAGGTAGAATTTGAACACAGATCCTTGGATTCCAAATCCAGTTTTCTTTTTCTATTCCACCACATACTTATCTGATGCTCTCATTTTATAGAAGAAGATACTCAGAAGTGACTTGTCCCTAGCTAATAAGTGATAGTAAAGAACAGAGCTGAACTCACCAACCTTCCAAGCCACTGTTCTTTCCTGTATACTTTACTGCATTAGACAATTTTTTTTGAAAAAGCTGCTGAGGGCAATCTCTTTCCCTCCAGACTTTCTTTTGAATTTTCAAAAATGAATTAAATGCCAGTAATAGAAATGGCTTTGGGCTATGACTGCTACATTCTCCATATGTTTCAGAGATATTATCAGTCATTCATTTATGAATCTATTTATTCCTAAAGAAACAGGATCTTAGATAGTAAAATAAATCAGGCAAAAAGTCACCTGCAATTATCCAATTATCCTCAAGAGTACACAAGCAGTTGAAAGTATGGGTTCAATCAGCTGTGATACGTTTAAACCGCTGGCATTTCAACAGAAATATTAAGATCCGATGATTCTCAGAGACCACTGATTAAATTATTGCATCATTTGACAGAAACCCCAGTAAGCCACCATCAATTAAAACTGAAGTGAAATTATTCACCCATAGCAGGGGGAAGCAAAGTCAAAGGTCACATGAAAATTTAAAAAAAAAAAAAAGGGAACACATACAACAGAAAGAACCCTGATCCTAGAACCAGAAGAGTTGGATCCAACTCTTACCACACAACTCTGTGACCTTGGCAAAGCTGTCAAATCTCCCAGGACTCAGTTTCTTTATCTGTTTCCATGAACATCACTTGTTTGGGACTGGGGTTTTTTTTTTTGCAGGGGGGGGAGGGAGTGGTGAGGGAGTTGTCAGATAGAAATATTCAACGTTTTAAATTAAGACTAGAGACTGTGAAACTTTTTTCCATAAGTGAAATTGACTCTGATACTTTAATAAATTCATGACTCTGAAGTGGGTAGTGCTCCCCTAGTGAAAATTCTGACCCTTCTGTGCTTTCTCATTCCATGCTGTTCTCAAGGAATTTGAGTCAATTCAAGGAATATTTACTAAGTATCTGCTATTTCAGGCTCTTGAGCTGCAAAATGAGACAAAAACAAAACAGTCCCTGCCCTCAAGGAGCTTACTTTACTAGGAAGGTGGAATACAGGATTCAGTCAATAAATATTTGCTAAGTGCTTTCTATGTGTTCAAGCACTGTGCTAAACGTTAGGGATGCAAACAAAGGCAAAGGACAATCTCTCCCTGCCACCCACTCATAATCTTATGGGGGAGGCATATGCAAACAACTATGTATAAACAAGATGTATACAAGATAAATAGGAAATAATCAAAAGGCACTACAGTTAAGAAGGATTTGGAAAGGCTTCCTCTAGTAGATGGGATTTTAGCTGGGATTTGAAGGAAACCAGGGAAGCCAAATCATGGAGATGAAGAGGGAGAGCATTCCAGGCATGTGGCACAACCAGTGAAAGTAACTCAGAAATCAGGACTTGTTAGAACAACCTCAAGAAGACATGTGCACAAGTAAATAAATTCAACATATATACAAAACAAAGCTAATCACACATTTTCTACATTGTTTACAAAGAACTTTGTATACATTATCTCATTTGGACTTTCCAATAACCCTGTGAGGGGGAGGTGTCATTTTTATCCCCATTTTACAGATGAGAAAACTGAGGCTGAGCATGTTTCAGCAATTTGCCTAAAGTCAAGCAGCTAATTTATTATTTGCTGACTTGGGATTCTAATCCAGGTCTTTCTGACTCTAAGTCTGGGGGTCCAATGCATAACATTGCCCCTAGGTAATTGAATAAATCCTCTGTTAAGTACCCAACTAATGTGACAGTGGCCTTCTTCTGAGTTAGTATCTTGGGGGAACAATGTTACACACAGGCTAACTAGTGCTTATCTTTCATACTACAATTTGTCCCTCCACTTCTTTTTCCAAGTGTCCATAGTCTTGCCAATGTCCCTTGCACAACTTTTTGCAAACAAATCAACATTGGTAATATCTTGCTACCTGCTGGCACCCCCAGTGCATCTGATCTTTTGATGATCTTGGATCAACTAATTGTAACTGATTTTTCTGAAATCTTCTTGTACCATGATCCATAGCTATATAATATTATTGTAAACTATTGATAAGTCAATGAACTATTGCTGTAGTGAGGTATTTGCAGCAATTTGTTGTATTTGTCCTTCGTTCTCAAAGAGGACCATGACATTCAGATGATGACATGACTTGCAGTTGACTTTGGTTTGAGTGAGGGAGGGCTGTGCAAGATCACCAGCCTCACTTTCTTCTCCTGAGCCATCATCTGCAGCAATTTACAATCAATGAGTATACTACACTGGTTTTTTCAAGGTGACCTGCGCAGTCCCTCCCTTTCTTCAATTCCTAACCTCATTAGCTATACATCTCCAGGAAGTATTCAAGATTATTCGTATTTATGAATTCACTTGACAGGCTACTCATCTACCTGTAGTCTATGGAATATATTTTTCATCTACTTTGTTTCAATGTGAGAGGGGTATAAAACAAGAAAACCCCCTTAAAAGATATTTTCTAATTTTTTTTCTTTCTCTTCCTTATGCTACTACAAAGAGAAGAGTGCTGTAAACCTTTAACCAACAGCCCAAGTATGAAGGATGGAGACTTGTGCTCTTTATGGGTCTGGTCTTCAGGAGTAGCATCTCCCATGGAGAAGGACGATATGTCACAGAGGAAAAGAGTGCTGGACTTGGATTCAAGAAGAACTGGGTTCGAATCCCACTTCTGATTGGTTAAGTCACTTAATCTCTGTCAACCTCAGGTCTCTCATTCATAAAAATGAGCGTAGGACTCAGATGAGGAGGGTTGGCATATAAGGTTCCTTCCAATTCTAAATCTACAATCTTATTAATCTGTCAGCTTAAGAGGATAATAATATCTGTAGCACCCTACCTCATAGGGCTGTTAGAAGGCTAAATGAAATAATGAATTTATTAAGTACTTTGAAGACTTTACAATTTAAGTGTCACTTGTTTTTACTGTTATATATTATAATATGTATACAATATTATTATGTATGTGTATGTTATTTTATGTATAATATTATATATTATTAGATTGCTTTCTCACCTGTGTTATTATTGTTCTGTATTGTTGAGAAGGGGCTGCTTGATGAGTCAAATATTTTTTATTGACTTCTCTTTTTTAGTGAGGGCAGCCTATGTGTCCAGGCTTGCAGTACAAGAAAAGGAATAAGATATAATACCAACCTGTTAATGGGCTTGATCTTAGATTATATAGTAAAAGGCCGAGAGATGTGGGATTCAAGGGTGAACTGTGGGAGGATTGTCAGGATTGCCCATCCAGCGCATGAATCACACAATCCTGCTTGCTCTGGCATGATCTATGTCTGTCAAATGCACTATAATGTGGCTGTTTGTTCTGAAATGATGTAGGATAGTAAATGTATCATAATTAAAATCTTCCTAAGGAGATTAGGTTAATAGAGACTGCAGGTTCTATCTGTTTTCTTCAGTGTTACTCAAGAGGGCCATCTTGGCTGGGTGAGTCCTGCCAGGTAGTCTTGGGAATCTGAGCTCTACCTGAAGTCTGGTTGAGTACATCAATAGCACAAAAGAAGACTATCACTCAAGCCCAATGGTCCTGGGACCTGATTTCTGTCATCACTCAATCACTAGTTGAATGCTAAGTTCAGCGTGTTGGTGTTGTACTACATAATATGTGGACTTTTTTCTTGTCTAGGAGAACCCAGAACCCCCACAATAATTTTAAAAGTTGATTTGTCTCTGAGGTTTACCTTTTTAAGAGCAGCCTCTCATTATTTTTTGCTGACTTTGTACCAAAGAACCACAAACTCCAGGGAGGACTCATGCATGCCATTTTCCTCTTCCATTCTCCATTCCACCATCTAGTTTGTCCTCTCCCAATCATCTGCAGAGGAAATTAGGAGACACCATCTTAACCTCACATCGTTCATTCTTCATACTTTCCACAGGGGCTAGCCCCTCCATCATAAAAACTGGGTCCTCACCCTTTCCCCATGGGATAGGGAGATAAATCTTAATTAAATGGTACATTCTATCATACCATACCCAAGGCTGAAAGGCTGCCATCTATGTCTAGAGGGACTAGGACTCTTCCCTCTTCTCTTTTCTTCTAAACATGGCTCCAAATGGAATGAAACACTTAACTAACATAGACAAATAACAAATCAGGAGAGAAGTGGGGTCCTCAGTGGGGTGATAAGGGCCTGTGGGTACCACATTCTTCCCCACTTTCTATGGAAGCAGTATGATAGAGTGAAAATGAAAAGCAACAGACTTGGAGTTAGAGGAACTGAGTTCAAGTCCAGACTTCGCCCCTTAATATCTCTGTAACCTTTAGCAAGTTCTTTCATCTCTTTGGGTCTCAGTTATTTAATCTGTAAATTAGTGGGGAGGAGGGTTGTTATTCTAGTCCAAAATCTATGATACTACACTCTATTAAAAAAGCACAACACTAAATATAAAACATAGGGCAAGAAGCAATCTTTCTCACCAAATATGCCCTCAGGGACTTTTCTATGTTTATCAATAGCATATATTTCTTTTTAAATTTAATTTTTATTTTCTATTTTTCTCAATCACATGTAAACAAAATGTTTAACATTTTTTTAAATTTGGAGTTCCAAATTCTCTCCTTCCCTCCTTCCTCCCCTCGAGAAGGCAAGCATTTTCATATAACTTACACATGCGCATTCATGCCAAACAAATGACATATTTCAATGGAGAATCCCACTTCTGACACCAGAATTATTGCTCTGGATTGAACAGCATCCCAATGGTCAAGTGGCATTTGAATGTTCAAGGTGCGTGAGAGGAAAGTTTTGGCAGGTGATCCCAGGAAATATTGCATTTGGGTGATGTTTTCTTGGGTGCAGTTCAAGGGTATACCAGCCAACCAGGTCTCAGATGTGATCCTGACTACAACATTCTGAAGTGACCTATCCATTCAAATAGTGTCCCCTTTTATACCCAAAAGTAAGTGACCTTCATATAAAGTCATAGAACTACCTGGAATCCAAATACCATGCACCATCTTACAACAAGGAGTAAGAAACTTTTCTTTTTCATTTTTTTTAATATCTTAATATTTATTTATTTAACTTTTTACATTCGTTTTCACAAAATTTTCAGTTCCAAATTTTCTCCCCTTTTATCCCCTCCCCCCACCCCAATACACCAGGCAATCTTCTGGGGAGCTCTTCTTACATTAAATCTATGGGCTGTGGGTTTGGAGCCCCTAAATGTGCGTCCTTCTACTCCGCCATCTTGACTCCACCCCCCAAGTAAGAAACTTTTCACAAAAACATCCTATAGGAGATCACATCCTTATAAACACAACTGACTGAAAATGTGGAGAATATAATTATCGACTGTGCTTATTATTTGTTTGTGGTTCAGTTGTTTCAGTTATGTTATTAATGACCCCAGTTGGGATTTTCTTGGCAGAGATACTGGAGTGGTTTGCCATCCCCTTCTCCAGTTCATTTAACAGATGAGGAAACCGAGCAAATGTGGTTAAGTGACTTGCCCAGGATCACACAGCTAGTAAGTATCTTCTTGGCTCCAGGTCCAGTGTTCTATCCATTGCACCATATTATTGTTTTTTAAAGCAATTGATCTGATAGAGCAAAATGTCACCTTAACTATTTTGTGCCCAGAGGCCAAAAGATAGAGTATCTTGCGCAAGGGAGCCAATATTACTGGTGTAAGAATACTGGAAAGGTAAGGAGGGGCTAGGTTATAAAGAGCTTTAGAAAACAAACACACGATCTTGTATTTTGTTGTGAGGTCATAGGGAGCCATTAGAGATTATCAAATGAGAAGAGTGGTGACATGGAGAGACCTGGGCTTTCTGGAGATCTGGATGTGACTGCTGAATGAAGGATGGACTGTTGGGGGGAAAGACTTGAGGCAAGGAGATCAATCAGCAAGCTATTGGAATAATTTCAGCATAGGGTGATGTTAGAACCAAATGTTAGAACAGGATACAACATTCCACTCAGTTAGATGTGGGTGTCCCACCACCTCCCTCGTTAACATAAGGAAATAAATGCCTTATGCCATTTCCCTAGTCAGCAGGGCACAGTATATTGATTCAAAAAACCACCAAACTTGAAGGATCCCATCTTTTGATGCCTTTAGGTAAATAGGAAGCCACATCAATATGGCTTGAGGTCACCAGGAAAGTGCCTGAAGCTTATCCCCTTGAGTCAGTCAAATGTAGAGATCAACTTTCTTGGCTTTTATTAAAAAGAATGAGTTTAAGCTATGTGGTAGGCACAGGTAGGGGAAGACTTTGGTCTATCACACATACTGGGAAGGCGTTTGGCACCATCATGAAGGACGTTCAGCATAGAGTTCAAATGGAAAGATTCTCTCTAGATCATGAGTTCCTCCAATGCTTATTTATATTTGCATTTTACTGACTACATCAAGTTCTGGAATATTGCAGAGCCTCCAAAACAACATCTATAAGCACTCAGGGGTTTGGCTTAGTTAGATACACAGATATATTTGATTTCTCTTATGGCCCATTAAAGGAGAGAGAAGAGAGAAATTGTCTCATCTATAAAATACGGTGATTGCACTAGAGATCTCTATGGTCTCTTGCAAAGATATATAGCAAATGTGAGGGTAATACACACACATACACACACACCCTCCCTCATATATACACACATACACATGCTATTGAGGCCCCAGGTAAAAAGAAAAGTTGAAATGATCCCTCTATGTTTTCCTGAGCCTAGAGCAACATAATAATTCCATTGGGAAATGATTTTCCAGAAGGTCCTCATTTGTCTACCATTTGTCCTAGCTCTCCTGTCAGACACTGGAAGACCCATTCCCACCATTAAAAGGAAGTAGCAGCTGCAGCATCCCTTGGGACTGGGCTTGGCAGAGGCATACTCCAAAATCCCATCCTTGCAAACCTTAAAGTGCTGTATAAAAACTATTATTGCTATTTATTATAATTATATCATTATTAATATTATTTATTATTAACAATAAACTAATTCTGGACCAAGTTAGTGTTGTAAGCATTCTATTGACTTTATTGTATTCTCCACCAATCTACCTCATGTTATAAGGGAAAGGAATAAGCATTTATTAGGCACCTACTAAGTGCCAGGCATTGTGCTAAATATTTTTAAAATATTATCTCCTTTGTCCTATACCACACCTTGTCCCTGCCAAAGGTAATTCCATGACTTGTGTCCTTTTCTCTTCTCCTCCACTCCAGGATTTTCCTGCCATATTTATAACTTCTTCCTTCTTTCTCACCCTCAGATTCTTTCTGTCACTTTCGTTCTCTCACTTTTTCCCTGCCACTTACAAACATGTCAAAACTTTTCCATCCTTAAAAAACAAGAACAATTTAAAAACCCACCTTTGCTTGATCCCAAGCTTTCATGTAATGTCTCTCCTCCTTCTCACTGCCAAACTCCCAGAAATAATCATCTGCTCTTATTGTTTTCATCTCTTTATTGCTGTTTTACTTTTAGCCTCCTACTGTCTGGTTGTAGCCCCACTCTCACCCCCTTTCCCCCCAATACTAAAGCTGTTCTTTCCAAAGTTACCGATGATTTCTTAACTGCTGACTCCAGCAACCTTTTCTGGGGCCTCATCCTCCTTGACTTCTCTCCAGCTTTGCACACTGCTATTCGCCTCCTCCTGAATATTCCTTCTCCCTTGAATTCCATGAGTCACCTCCTGACTACTCTGTTTTAGTCTTCTTTGAGGGTTCATTATCCATGTCTTGACCTCTAAGCAAAGGTTTCTATCCAAGGCTTTGTCATGGTTCATCTTGTCTCATATATTTTCCCTTAATGAGTACAAGAGCTCCCAAGAATTCAATATGCAGAAAATTCCTAAATCTATCAATTTAGTTCTAATGTTTCCCCTTTAGTCTTCATTTCCAACTGCCTGATGCACGTCTCCTCCTGATCTTCTATAGGCATCTCCAACTCAACTTGTACAAACTAGAATTTATTCTTCTTTTTCCCAAAATCTTTCCTTCTTCCACCTTCCCTGTTTCTATTGAGGGTCACCCAGTTTTTGGAGTCATTATGGACCTTCCTTTCTTCCTCATTTATCTAAAGTCAGTTGGTACCTTCACCTGTGTCTCCTCCACTGTGGCCTTCTCTCTACTCTTATGATTGATATCCTACTTCGTTCTCTCCCCAACGAATTATCGTATTGACCTCCTAAACATTCCCCATGATTAAATTCTTCTCTCTCCTCTTCAGTCTAACCTCCACATAACCTGCCAAAATAAGCTTCCCAAAGCACAGTTCCAAATCACTCACATGCTCAGAAAACTTCAAGGGATCCCAGGGGCCTCTAACATAAAATGTAAACTCCGCACCCTAGCATTTGGCATTCACCATTTCCAGTCTTTTTATAAAACATGTTCCCCAACTCACATGCCACCTTCTTCTTGAAGCCTTCTCTGGTTCTTCAATTAGTATTCAGCTTCATAGACTTTCTAAACTTTGCAAAGAACTTTATTTTTCAGTAAGCAATTATTTTGCAGTAATTGGAATGCTCTCCAATATACTATGTCATCTCATGATTGTAACTGGTTTTTGAGATGGGCCCTTGAAGACAAAGAGAAGTCTTTAGAGCCAGCTGCTCCAGGCCTTGTTATTCAGGTCTGAAGGACAAAGCTCTCATGTCCTTCACTTCATCCCTGAACCACCGCAGGCCTGGAAACCACCAGCCTCCAAATCCCTCTTGACTTCTGGGGTTCATCCCAAAAACCCATTAGATGCATGCAATGTATATTATAGCTATTTATCTGCCTTATTCCCCTCCAAACCATAAGCTCCATGAAGGACAGACAGATCCTATGCCCAGGACACTCCAGAACCAACTAATACCAGCTCTTGGTGACCATTAAGTTTTCGACGTGAGCATTTGCATCTCAGAAATGTGCGAAGGCTTCAAGTTAGAGCGTGAGTTTTTGTTCTGCTGATTTCCCAGACCTAAGAAGATAATGGAGAAAATGTTAATGATTCAGATTAATCTTAAAAGTATATTGTGCATACATTATTTTTCAGAGAGCTGGTTGTTAAATATTAGCATATGCCTCCTCTAAGCCTTTTGTCTTCCCCAGGGACTTGTGCATGCTCTGTGGGTGGTAGGTACTGGTGAGAGTCTAGAAAAACTTCTCATTTTAACAGCATGACTCTGTTCAGCTAGATGGTTCAGTGGATAGGGTACTGGGCCTAGAGTAAGGAAGACCTGCATTCAAATCTAGTCTCAGAAACTTCCTAGCTGTGTGACCCTGGGCAAGTCACTTGAGTTCAGATATAATCTCACATACTAACTGTATGACCCTAGGCAGTTCACTTAACCTCAGTCTCAGTTTATCTATAAATGAGCAAAATAATAGCTGTTGTAAGGAGCAAATTACACACATACACACACACACACACATACACACTTTGCAAATCTTAAACACTATCTAAATGTTGGCTATAACTCTCTTGCAAGACTGGTAAGAGTAGAGTGTCTGACTCTAGATACACTGGCTGGTCTCAGTTAGACTTGGAGATGTTACAGGTCTGGGGCTTTCTCGGGTTAATAAGGTAATAATCACAAGGAAAAGGAAATGGGGTCTGCAGCTAGTTAGAGCTGAGGCTTGTGATATAGGAGATTTGTCATTCTGCTTCCCAGGTGCACCACTAATCTTTCCAAGGCTTCCTTTCTCATCATTAAACTGCTAGAGGTGACAGAAACACATAAATCACAGTAATGTTCCCTATATATTTCTCTCCCCAGTCCTCAAGGGGCTCAGGAGTGAAGTCCATTGCTAAAATTTGGCTGTGTTGGTGGTAAGTGGGTTCTTCTTATCTTGTAATCTTTTATTCAGAATGTTTTCCATGAATCTCCCTGTTATTATGTCAAGCTGGTATACAAGGCCCTTCGAAATTGGACCCCAATCTGCCCTTGTAACATTATGGTTCCTGGTCTTCACTGTATGGTACCATGGGCATTGGATGTGGAGTGCATGGATATGAATCGGAATGCCATCTCCGCTCATGGCTATCTTTATGACCATCGGTAACTTACTTGTCCTCTCTCTGGATGTCATTTTCCTCATCTCTAAAATGAGAGATTTGGATTGTTGCTCGGTCATGTCTTACTTTTAGTGACTCCATTTGAGATTTTCTTGGCAAAAATACTGGAGTGGGTTGTCATCTCCTTCTCCAGATCATTTTACAAATGAGGAAACAGAGGTAAACAGGATTAAGTGACTTGTCCAGGGTCTCACAGCTAGTAAGTCTGAAGCCATATTTGAACTCAGGTCCTTCTGTCTCCAAGTCCCAAGCTCTATCCACTGCATCACCTAGTTGCCCTACTTAGATTCTAGTCACCTATTAAGTTTCATCTCTAGTCTCACCTCCTGGGGAAACTATTTCCCTGTAGCCCCAGGCTGAATGAATCATTTCCTCCTTCGAACTCTACCAACATGATATGTCCCTCATATGGCAAAATTGTGCTATCAATCTTGATTTCTGGAAGATTAAATTACTTAAATCCTTTTTGGGGTTATTTTTTGGCCATATTTGACTTCTCAGGTCTTTGTTTTATCTCCCTCTCCCTTTATTAAATTGTAAGCACTTTTATGGCAAGAATTGGGCTTTGTACATAATATCACCCACAATACCTTGCAAAGTGTTTTGTACCTAGTAAAGTTTCAGTTTGGACACAGTTCCACTCTGCTTTAAGTTATCACTGTGAGCATTCACCATTTCAAAGAAAATTTTTTAAAAAATTGCTCCCTTTCCAGCCTGATGTGATCAGTAATCTGGTGTACCAAACTGGGAGTTGGGAGACCTTAGTTCTTGGCTCAGTCCTGCCGCTAAGGAAGAGGCAATAACTCACATTTTTATCACTTTACAAAGCACTTGGCATGAGCTTGCTGGAGCCTCACAACATTGTGGAACAGGAGGTACGTGGGACTGTGGGAAGATCAATGGTCTTTGAATAAAACAACCTGGGCTCAAACCCTAATTAGCAGTATGACCTCAGTCAAGTCAAGTTCCTTCATCTGTAAAACAAAGAAAATAATCCTGATGCACCTGTATATAGTTCTTCCAAGTGATTTTCAAAACTTTAAGGAACCACATCAACATGAACATCACATAAAAATGGCTATTAAAATTCTCATTTTACAGAAGAAGAACGGCAGGTGACAAAGCTGTAATACTTTCTATTTCACCAGGGTACTGCTTAGATGACATACACAAAAGCACTTTGCAAAGTCCTACATAAACATGAGTCATTAATTCCTACAATTCCTACTAAATTCACCAGTAGCTACTGTCATTACCAGCAGCAGCAGACACCACAAGTCAGCTTAGCTCCTGCTGCTGTCTAGCAAGGAACTAGAGGTGGCTCGGTGGAGATAAGCAGACCTGAGTTCAAATCTGCCCTCAGACACTTAATAACTGTGTGACCCTGGCCAAGTCACTTAACCTCTGTTTGCCTTAATCTATTGGAGGGATGGCAAACCATTCCGGTATCTTTGCCAAGAAGACTCCATGGACAGCACTGGAGTGCTATGATCCATAAAGGGTCATAAAGTGTTGGACGACTGGACAACAATTAACAAGAAGGTGGCACTATGGAAACAGTGTGGGGCCTGGAGTCATGAAGACCTGAGTTCAAATCCAGCCTCGGACACATATTAGCTGGGCAACCTTAGCAAGTCACTAAACCTTGGTTTGCCTCAATTTCCTCAACTGTAAAATGGGAATAACAGCACCCACCTCCCAGGGTTATTGTGAGGATCAAATGCATTAATATTTGTAAAGCACTTAGTATATAGTAGGAGCTTACTAAATGCTTACTTCTATTTGTCTTTCCTTTCCACCAAGAATAAATTTCTCCAGATGGGTCCCCAAGTATACACCTGTGTTTGACTAAAGAGGGAGGTATCCCAAAAGAATGCAGCATTTGGGCGCTCCTGTAATCTCTCCTGTGACTTCCATTCTGTCATAACTGTGTTTGCTGAAGGCTTAGTATCCAGCAGGGACCATCTCCATATTTCAGGGCCCAACTCAAATGTCACCTCCTCTCCGAAGACTTCCCTGTTTCTACTCCCCCTAAAGTGGAAGTGACTTCTCCTCCACTGGTCTGGGAGTACTTTTTGACTCCTCTTAGGAATTTCTCATATGCTACTTTGTACGTAGAGTTCATCAATGTACATGAGCTGGCAGCATGAGGCTATAGAGAGAGAGTCAGCCATGCTGTCAGGAAGCCTGGGTCAAGTTCTAACTCTCCCACAAGGAGTACTGACTAGCTCTGTGACTATGGGAAAGTCACTGAACCCGTCAGGGCCCCAGGTACTAATGATTGTAAGTTGCAGGTGAGTTGCCATTGGTATCCTCTGGAGGTGGTTTCCACCTGGGGAATTCCCTGCCCTGATGAAATCACAGGTCCAGACGAAAAAAAGAAAAGAAAAGAAAAGAAAAAAGTCCATGTCCTGCTAGATTACAGGTTCCCTGAGGATAAATTCACAGTCTGATTCATGTTTGCATAGCTCTCCCCCCACCCCAACCCTGGCCTCATAGTGGGTGCTTAGTCAATTTCTGTTGAATGAATAAATCAGTGATCCAGAGTCCATGCTCTACCACTGTAATTTTTCTCATGACCCTTAAGAAAGTGACCAGAGAAGGCACTTTGCGAGTTAGCTATGAAATCTGAAAAACTGTCTCTTTGTTTGGAGCCAAGCATCCCCCCAAAAAGGTTTAAATTTTCTCCATCTTTCTTTAAAACCCAGTCTATGGTACTTATAACAAGCCCAAAAGGCATCAGGTCCTGGTTTAAATGGCCTAAAAACCAGAAAATGGTATTTTTATGTTCCAAGCCTCCCATGTTTGTCATTGTGCTCATAGCATATGAAATGGGAAGCATTTGTCCAAATTCCCAATAGCACTCTGCTAAAAAGACATTGTCTGGCTTTACATATGGCTGCAATTAACTCCGAAGAGAACCTGCCTTCAGAGGAATTATTTTATATTCAACATATTATGAAATTGTTACTCATCCAGTTCTCGTTGTAAATTCCTACTTTCATTACAGGAACGGCACAAGGCATGCTTTCTGGGACAATTGTTTTATTTGCAAAGATGCCTGAAGGCTGGAAACCAGGGTCGTTTTCTCTTTCTTATTTTCCTCTTGTGAGCAGTGGGATGGTGGAAGGGACAGAAAAAGCAGTCTCCAAACCAGAAGAGCAGGGTTCTTAATTCCATCTCTGACATGTCCTAGTTATGTTTTCCCTCTGCCAAGATCTTCCCCCATTAGACTGTGAGCTCCTTGAGAACCAGATCTGGTTTTGCATTTCTTTTCCCTGCACATGATAGGCAGTTGATATATGCTTGTTGATTTGACTTGAAATCTCAGTGTTCTAGGTAATTCTCTGAGATTATAAACTGCAGAAATGGCACTGACCATGCCAATGAAATCACAGACTAGCCCCAATTTTTTTCTCTCATCCATTACTTTAGATGTTTGAAAGTCTGAGCTTTGGTCAAACAAAGAAATTGCCCAGAAAACTCATGCAGGACAAATCACATCTTCAGCATTTGTAATGCATGATTGGGTGCTTAAAATCATTGAATTTTAGAAATGGAATGAAGAATGGTTCAGAGGGGAAGGAAAAAGGCACCGGGAATTTTTTTCTTTCAGAAGTGAAGGCTTTCCAGCTGGCTACTTCTAGATTAGATAAATTTGTTCCTTCAGAAATAATCCAAAAAGCTTTATCCTGGTTGTTTTCTTGGTGCATTCCTTTTCTGCTTCTAGTATGTTAGTATGATAACTGTATCTGGAGACAGAGGTTGAAGCCAAAAGGGGAATGTCATGATTTGTAGCATTCTCTAGGAGATGATACAGCTCTCCTGATTCTACCCTTCACAGAACAATAACATATGGCCATTTTCTGGAACCTTTCCTGATTCAAACCATCTTGATGTGATGAGGTAGCTCACTGAAACCAAGAGGAAACTCCCCCTCCATCAGTGAAACTGGGATCTTTGGTTTTTATCCTTTCTTTGGAAAAAAAAAAGGACCCATTTATCCTGGGTGTGATTTGTACCAAAGTCTACCTCCAGGACAGGCAACTAAGGCTGAGAATTAAAATGGAGGACAAAGCTGAGTTTGCTATGCCTTGTTTTAAGCAAAACTTGTCATGTGAAGGCAAATGATTAGACTTCCCTATGGGATGTGAGGTCTGGAGTGATTGTTCAAATCATAAATCTGGTCTGACTTAAGGGAATTTACTCAGAATGATGCTATTAAAACAACTGACATTCAGAAAAATACCAAGCAATTTGAAACACTGATAGGTTTCAAATAATCCATCCACAAACCTTGGAACAACACTTTCAGTGATAATTGATAATCCCCTAATTCAACAAGGGATGTGAGGTTCAGGTTACTGCCATTCAAAATGGTTCCCCTTTCTCCTCCTCCATTTACTTGGACTCTCTCCACATTGTCCAATAAAAAATGAAATCCCCGGCCTAGTTGGGAGCCACAGCACCAGGTTTCTATAGGCTGATAGAGTTTGTTGTACTGCCCCTAGATGCTGTGCACATTTTAGTATTTCAAATGGGCCTATTATTTTGCTATACTTTTCTCCTTTAACCTCTGAAATCTGCTTCCTGCCCCTCCTCCTCCTCCCATGGGCTTTTAAATAGAAACAAGTCTGGCCCAGTCTTTTCCCTGGGTTGGCAAGCAGGTTCTGTAGCCACCAGCGGAGGAAAAATATTGCCTCTTCTAAATAATATTTAGAAAATTTAGAAGAATCATAATCACAGACTTTTTACTGCTGTCTGGTTCTTCAGACATCATATATAGTCAGACTCATTTTTGAAGATGAGAAAAGAGAAGTACAAAGAGAAATGAGTTACTAGAAGAGCTGAGAATACAATTCTTTGGTTCCAGTGCTCTTGCAGAGTAAAAGGAGAGGGAGAGGAGAACCCTTCGCCCTCCCCAATTCCAAAGGATTGCAAGGTTCAAGTTGTGAGATCAGTGGAATAAAGAGAGAAACACTGGGTTGATCTAGTAATACCTCTCTGAAAGACCTTAGGAGTTAGGGGAGAATGAATGGAAATGTAAAATTCAACACGTGGTTTAAAGAAAACCAGCTTCATAAGCATAGGGTGAGCTACTAATTCTGAGGAGGATAATAGTTTCTATGCAAATAATAGGGTATAAGGGGTTACATCATTAAGAAATCAGAGGAGTAAAGATCTATGGATCCCCATTAGTTCATGACTAAAAAGAAGGTAGAAAGGATTTCAGAAGATAAAATGGATAATTTTGATGATATAAAGTTAAAAAGGGTTTTGCACAAACACAGCTAATGCAGCTAAAATGAAAAGGGAAGCAGGCAAACTGTAGGGAAAATCTTTGTTGCAAGTGACTCATTCCCAAGCTATATAGGGAACTAGTTCAAGTTAATAAGAATAAAAGCCATTCCCCAAATGACAAATGATCTAAGGATATGAACACTCAGGTTTCAGAGGAAGAAATCCATGTTATCAATAGCCATATGAAAAAAATGCTTCAAATCATTAAAAATGAGAGGAATGAAAATTAAAGCAACTCTGAGGTTCTATCTCACACCCATCAAATTGACAGTTAGCAAAAATGACAAATGCTGGAGAGGCTGTGGGAAAACAGGTACATAACACACTGTTCATGGAACTATGAATTGGTTCAGCCACTTGGAAAAGCAATTGAAACTACTCCTTCCAAATTACTAAACTGTGTACCCTCTGACCCACTGTATAAGTCTATAGTGTATACCAATGACATGAAAGCAAGAGGAAAAGGACCTCCATAAAACAAAATATTTACAGTGGCTCCTTTTGTACTGGCAAAGGATTGTAAATGATTCCCCTTCAACTGGGGAATAGCTGAACAAATTATGGTATATGAATGCAAGTGAATGCTTTGTACTATACAAAATTGTGATGGCAGGGTCAGAGAAATTGGGAAGACTTGTATGAACTGACACAGGGTAAAGTGAGGAGAATCCAGGAGAACAATTTACACAGTAACAACATTATCAAAAAGACAATTTTGAAAGTATTAAGAACTCTGATCAACCCAGTGACCAATTGTCATCAAGGATTGATGATGAAAATGCTGCCCACTTTTTTCAGAAAAGTCATGGACTCAGGGTTCAAACTGAGACATATTTTTGACATGGTCATTGTGGAAATTTGTCTTGCTTGACTATGCATATTTATTACAAGGGTTCTCTTTTCCTTTTTGATGAGGAGCAGTAGGAATATGGAAAGGAGAGAAGAATATTTTTGTTAATTAAAAAAGTTTAATTTTTAAAAAGACATGAGTGTGACATGACAGCCAAAAAAAAAAAAAAGCTCATCTCTTCAGCTGTATTTAAAAAGACACAGTGCCCACCCCCAGAAAGAGTAACTCAATAGTTCTGCTATTTTCTGCCCAATTTAGATTACATCAGTAGATCTGGAGTCCTGTGTTCAATTCTGAGACTACATTTTAGGCAAGATATGGACAAAGTAGAGTGATCTAGAAAAGAGTGACCACACTAGTGAGAGAACATACCTTATGAAGAGTGGTTGAAGGAACTGGGTGTGTGTTTGTTCTTAGTTGCCAAAGAAGACCATGCCATCAGAGAAATGATGACATGACTTGCACTTGACTTTGCTTCGAGTGAGGGAGGGCTGTGCAGGTCACCAGCCTCACTTCTCCTCCACAGCCATCTGAATCCAGTGACCAGATATACATCAGGATGGCTGGAGAAGACCCAGGATGAGATGATTGGAGTTAAATGACTTGCCCAAGGTCACACAGCTAGTGAGTGTCAAGGGTCTGAGGTGAAATTTGAACTCAGGTCCTCCTGACTCCTACAGTGGTGCTCTATCCACTGTACCACCTAGCTGCCCCAAGGGAGCTGGGAGCATTCAGGCTGAAGAAGGGAGGATTCCAGGGTGGACACTATGGGTGTCTTCAAGTGTTTAAAGGCCTGTCATGAGGACAAGGAATAAAGACTTGTTCTTCTTGGCCCCTGTGAGCTTTTTGAGAGCAGGGACTGTGAGGGATTTGGGGGCATAGCATAATGCCTGGCATATAGGACTCAATTTGGCCTGACATAAAAGAAAAAATCCTACTCATTAAAATGGTCCCAAAATGGAATGTGCCACCTTGAAAGCTGGTCTGTTCCCCTTCACAGAAGTTCAAGTACTAGCTAAATGACCACAGATTGGGGATCGTGTAAAAAGTAGTCTTGAAGTAGATGGCCTCTGAGGTCCTTTCCAGCTCTGAGATGCCCATCTCTTCCTCCTATACTAGTAGCCTCCCTGCATCCACTATCTTGCCTCTCCAGGCCTCTACTTTCTCTAGGATAAAATTAAAATTCCTCTTCTAGAACTTAATGCCTCTCCTCCCCTCCCCAGATCTGGCAACCCACCACCCTTTACCTTCATTATTACTTCTCATTCATTAATCTGCATGGAATGAAAGGAAACATTTTTAAAGCACTGGTTGGGTACTTAACAAGTCATACAGACACAAAAGTCAGACAGTCCCTGACCTTAAGAAGCTTTCATTACAAATATATACAAGGGAGTTGAATCCAGGGATGGGGTATTTTTATTTGGAAAGTCAATGGATTAGTGAATGGAGTCATTGGGAGAAGATTGAAGTACCCATTCCAGAAGAAATTAGACTATTGATTTCATTATGGTTCCTGGAATGGGGGCTGGGAGGTGGTAACTGGAAAGTGAGCTGAGAGGAAACGTTTCCTTGAGGAGGCAGAATGAAAATGGCCGAGATGTGAATCGATATAGCCTACTGACCACTACCTCAAATTCTCATCCCCTCTTCTACTTCCATGACATCATACAGGCTTCTGTGCATGGAATATGGTTCCTTCTTGACTTAGACTTTTTAGAATCTTTATCTTCCTTCAAAGGCTCAATTCAGGTCCTTCCTGCTTCTCCCAGGTGCTAATTTTCTCCCTCCTCAGATTGCCAAACCAATTATTTATCGGTATTCATCTATTGAATGTAAGAAATCTGATTTCTGGGTTTTGAGGTTTTAATCACCAAAGTTTAGCATAAAGTTGTGCAGGTAGTAGGTGCTTAAATATTTGTTGAACTGAATTATCAAAAATTCAATGTTTTTCTTGATTAAAAAAAAAGTTCCTAGGAGTTTGGACTAGGTGAATATTTCAGGTTGTCAATCTGCTTTGGTCTATATTTATCTGCCCTTTAGTGCATAGCTTGAGGAGAAAGAACCATGTGAAGAACATTAGGGCTAGAGGAAGGTCAGGGATCCTGAAACTGATAGACAACAGTTAAATATCTAGAGTACAGAATCTACTGGAACGTTAAAGAAATTCTAAAGAAAAAATAAAAAGGGATCCTGAAACTGATAGACAACAGTTAAATATCTAGAGTACAGAATCTACCGGAATGTTAAAGAAATTCTAAAGAAAAAATAAAAAGGCAAAAAACTTTCATTGTTGCTCACTCCACAGAGGTGCCTTGACATATTTAGGATCACAAAAAAAATCAACTAATGGCCAGGGCTCTGACATCTCTGACATACTGATGTAAAGGGAGGTGCTGAAATTAATAGACACAAGATCAAAAGCTTGTCACATGCTTGCCAGACAGCTCTGTGTTGGGAAGACATTGAAGCTGGTTCTAAGCAGAGCAGGAAATTGAAGAGTCAGTGAACCCTCTGAGGGCCTCTGGACTACACTAATATGCGAATCACTTACCATACAAATGACACATATTTAATTTGGATTATCTGGGTAAATAATGATACAACTGCCTTTTCCTTTTCTGATGATGCCAAATAACCAGTTCCAAAGTGCTGTCACCTATTTCTTTAAATGCTTTGTAGCAGAATTGGATTTATGATAAATAGAGGGCGAAAAGCATTATTATTCCCATCAGTAACCCTAGCAGTCTTGGTAGTAGTAGTAGTAGTAGTAGTAACAGATTAAGAAATGTCCCCCTCAAAGGAGTATTAGGGAGAGAGAATGTAAAGAGGCAGATAGCTTGGAAGCTAATCAGGGGCTTCCACAGTCCAACCCCCTCTTTTCTTTGGACTGTGGAAGCCCCTGATTCTCTTCCAAGCTATCTGCCTCTTTACACTCTCCTTAATATTCCTTTGAGGGAGACATTTCTCAGTCTGTTATTGCTACTACTAAGATTCCTAAGGTTATTGATTGGAATAACAATGCCATTTGGATAGAACTCATTTTAAACTCTATCTCATGTGCTCCTTTAGATCCTAGTATTAGAAAGCTACCCTTGGGAAGGGCACAATTGAGATGAAAAAATGATGAAATGAGCTATAACCATTCATAAGGCAAGGTCTACCTTTTGGATTACATCCTTGGATGCTATGGAGACCGTGTGGTATAGAGCACTGGCCTGGGAGCCAGAGGGCTCTAGAGTCTTAGTACTAGATGGTCTTGTCAGGAGGACTGGCCCTGGGTTACTTTCCTCCTTTGGGGGCATATAGGACTCAATTTGGCCTGACATAAAAGAAAAAATCCTACTCATTAAAATGGTCCCAAAATGGAATGTGCCACCTTGAAAGCTGGTCTGTTCCCCTTCACAGAAGTTCAAGTACTAGCTAAATGACCACAGATTGGGGATCGTGTAAAAAGTAGTCTTGAAGTAGATGGCCTCTGAGGTCCTTTCAAGCTCTGAGATGCCCATCTCTTCCTCCTATACTAGTAGCCTCCCTGCATCCACTATTTTCCTATCTATAAAATCATCCCTGCCTATTATGTCCTAGGCTTACTGTTAGGGTGCAATGTGATCATGTTTGTAAAAGTGTTCTGGAGGCTGTAAAACACTGTCCAAACCACAACTTACTCTCTGTTTAGCCTATCTCTGATACTATTCTTTCCTCTGCCTCATTCGCTCTTCTGTTAAGCCTTTATAGCTGTGTCTGTTACTAGTTGCTGGGGTCTAATAATGGAAAAACAAGTGACACAGGCATTGAAAGAGAACAGGAGGTAGTATCTCTGAATATTTTGTACAGTTAATGGCTGCTTACATTATAAAATGTCTTCTTAATTGTGGCAGTCGGGGAATAACTATGGGGAGGAGAGGAGGGTGGGGAAAGGGACTAGGGGAGGGCAGAGTGGCTGTACAGAATAAACCAAAAGCTTTGCAAACTCACCATCCCCAAGTGCTAGGGAGAATGACAGGAAAAAAACCTTTTTCATCTTCTGAATGTTCCCAGTTCTAATAATAAGAACAAATTTACTCTAATGAGAAGTGTTTCATTACACTTTTTCGGAATCCCCAGCCCCCAGCCCTGGCACTCTTCAGAGAAGACAGGGTTTGTAGACTCCACAAGTCTGCCAAACCCAGTCAGCATTTGTGAGGGCTGCTCCAAGCGGGAATCGTCCCGCCCTCTCTTCCACATTGTTTTCATTTACCCTGACTTCCTCCTCGAGGCAAGGGAGGGAGGGAAAGGGAGAGACTTATCTGTAAGAGTATGTGTATAGTAGTAGCAGCCGTAAAATACTGTAATGGGAGGAAGCGAAGCTCCGTGAACACTTCGAACTGGTCCTAATCGGTGTGGCACGGAAGTAGGCACGCATCAGTGCCAGCGTGAGCCTCTGTGTGCAGGGTTCAGAATGTGTACTTAGCTCGTTAGAAAAGTGTCTTTCAGAGTTCTTGGGCAAGTAGTTTGCACGTCCTGAAGACTGGGGTAGCGAGATAAGGTCCTGTGTTTACGTGCAACCTGGGAGTCAAGGCACAGTGTGCAAACGGAGTGTAAGTGCTGGCAGCGAGCGTGGGAACGACCGCTTTGCTCAGGGTGGGCAGGCGGGCACTGTTTTTGTCAGGCTCTGTAGCTAGGCGGCATCTCCACCTAAAAAGTCCTGCGAGGCTACGCGTTCATTCCGAACCGTGCGCGAGCACAGCGTTTGTATCTACTTGCCCATTCTTGAGGGGGTAGGGCTGGCCAACACGTACGTACGTCTGCATGCATGCATGCATGTAGAATGTGCCCTCTGATTACGTGTGTACCTTGTGTGTCTGTGCGTACGCGCGCACCACGGAGGGTTTGGGGGGGCAGGTGTCACGCTGAGTGCGCGCGTGGCGGGGGGAAGGGGGTGCGTGTACACCCGGGCGTACCCAGTGTGTACGGGCTCCGGGGCTGGGGAGCAGGCCCCGCCCCCGTACCTGCCCGGCCCCGCCCCCGGTCCTGGCCGGGCTCTCCGCTAGCGCCGGGACTCGCTCCTCCAGGTCTCGGTCCCCACCTGCTCTGCGGCAGCGGCCGGCCGGGCCGGGACGGGAGCGGGGCGGGGCGGGGCCCAGGGCCGGCGGCAGCAGCTCCTCATTCCTGGGATTCCTGGCGCTCCTGCTCCCGCTCCGGCTCGGGCCGCACGGTCCTCCCCCCCATCCCGCCCCCGTCTGTGGGTCCGGCTCTGCCCGCCGCCCGCTCGCGCCTGCCGGCTCCGCAGCCCGAGGAGCTCGGGCGGGTGGCACCGTCGGCCCCTGACCCCCTGGAGGGGAGGTGGGGGGGAGGGGAAAGAAGGGAGCGCCCTGCAGACCACGCCCCCAGACCACGCCCCCACGAAAGCCACACCTCCCACTAGCGGCCGGGCCGGGGCCGGAGGTGGCGGCGGGGGAGCCGCGCACGGGCCGGTGAGTGAGGGAGAGAGAGAGAGAGAGAGTGTGTGTCTGTGTGTGTGTGTGTGTCTGTGTGTGTGTGTGTGTGTGTGTGTGTGGCAGAAAACAGGAGGGCAGCTGGGGGGGCACTCACGTGCGGTCGCGGGGTGTGGGGACTGCCCCGGGGACCCTGCCCGCCTAGGGTCCCGCCGCTGTCCAGCCTTTAAGGGTCTCACCGGACTGGAGCATTCCTTGCTGATGAGATCTGTCTTGTGAAGGGAACGAAGGTTCCCTCCTCTAAGGGGACGCAGCCGGAGGGGCTTTCTTACCAGAGGACGGGGGAACCTGAGGATCCCTCCTCTGTAGTGGAGAGACGCAGTAAGGGGAGTCCTGATCTTGGAGGAGGAGACCGGGGATCCCTCTCCCGAGGGGGTGGGGAGGGTCAGAAGGGTCTCTCTGAAGAGGCGAGGGGAGCCAGGGAGTCCTTCCTGTGAGGACAGTAAGAGGATCGATTGTTTTCGGTGGGGAGGGGAATCCAGGGGAGCCCCTTCTCATATATGGATCCCCCATCACCGCAGGGAAAGGTGTCCCTGGGGGGAGCGTCGAAGGGAGTTCCTTCTCTAAGGGGCGGGGAGTGGGAACAGCAGCGGAGGGAGTTCCTTCTCCAATGTGGGACGGGGAGTGCCTTAGGGTGTCCTTTCTTTGAGGTTTGATGAAGGATTAAGAGAGACTTCCTTGGAAGAGGGAGAACTGATGGGATCTTTTTGTTGCAGTGAATGAAGACTGAAGGAATCCTTTTTGGAAAGGGAGGAAGGGGGAAAATAAGGAAAGGGGGAAAGGGAAGAAGCTGAAGGAACCAGCTGAGCTGGTCCCGTTTCTGAATATAAGAATCCGAGGTTTCCAATTTTGAAGAGAATGAGGGTCGAGGGGAAGTATGCGGAGGAGGGCCGTAAGGGGGTTTCTGCTCTCTTGGAGGCAAGCAGAATGGGTGGTTGTAACTCCAGTTATGAGGTGGCTGTGGAAAGAGGTTACTGGAAGCCTGAGATGCAGGTCAGCCTATACTGGGTTGGAGGGAAACGAATGAGATTTCAGGTGATGGTAGGCAACAGGGACTCTCTTCTATTCATCTGTCCTTCCAGCACCTGAGAAAAAGCAAAAACAAAAAGCATCCCCACCACTACCACCAGGCTATCCCCATTTCTTTCAAAAGTTATTTTCCTTTTCTAAGATTTACTGAGCTATAATACTTAGCTATTTTTGTTGTTGTTATAATGGTGATGACAGGTCTTGCTAAGATTGCTCAATATCCTTTAGGTAGATTACTTACCGACAGACATTTGAAATTTCCTTTAAATTGGTATGGCTTTTAAAGAATCTGTTTTGCTTTCATCATTGGTGCTATATATGTTTTCTTCACCGCTTAATAAAAACCAGCAGCCTGGTGGTCTTATTTTAGTTTATTTCAGCAGCTACTCACCCATTTCTTAGGAATGATCTCCTGCTTTGCAGTATTTTATCTTGCACTTGGAAACCCTGCTATCCTGTGATATAAAATTAACATCCAGATGTGTTTCTCCTAAACATTCTAAGATGTTCAACATCAATGCTAACTTCCTTCACAAGATTCAAAGTTCATTTATGCATACTCGACCAAACTTGAACTCTGTCCCAAAACAGAGACAAGACAAAGCATCTGTATACTTGGGCAATGCTCCCTGCAGAGTTAATGAAGAGTATATGCATTCTTATGAGCTCTTTCTTATTAGGACTGGCTAGGAAACAACTCTCTCATTATGAGTTAGGCTGCCCAATTTGTGGATTAACTGGGAAAATTTTAATTACTTCTGGACTGAAATGCAAACTAGTTTTAATGCTGACCCAAACAAAATACAGGAAGATAAATTTGCTATAAAAACAATCACAGGATACATTCAAAGTAGAACTCTAAATGGTTCAGTGGCAAGAGTGTTGGTTTATTAGATGGGAGAACTGAATTTAACTCACTGACCTAGAACTCAATTTTCTCCTTTGTAAATTTAGCATAACAATACCCATCGTAGTTTTAAGGATGAAATAAAATCTCTTGAAAAACATAAAATACAAGAGTAATGCAAATTATTGTGATTTTTATTTTAAAACATTTGGAATTGATGTGAAAATAATAACATTGTTAATTAACTGTATTTTAAACATATAGTTGCAAAATTGGATCATCACTATTTTTCCTAGTACTTTTACAGAAGCCATTTGTGTTATCCAATGTGTACCACAACAAAAATCTCTGAGTGGTATGTCCTGTTCCTTCTTTTATATGCACAATTGAAAGTTGACAGTAATGTAATGACAGTTGGATGCTCATTTGGGGTGTGAGAAGGGAAGAGACCTTACCTTTTAACATATTTTAGGTAATTTCTTCCAAATATGCTTATGACCAAATTGAAGTTTTCATACTGTATTCTTTGATATATTTGTTATATAAAATAAACATCCAAATGTGTTTTCCCTACCATTCTAAGACATCCATCATCATTGCTAACTTTCTATAAAGAACCAAAAGGAATTTCATTCTTTATAGTATTAACATCAGATAGACATAGATACATGTGTAGAAACAGGTATAGATGTATATCTTTATAAATGTATATGTGAATATATGTGTTGATGGATAGACATATGTATATTTAGGTATAGATATGTGTATAAATGTATTTGTGGACTTGTGTATAGATAGGTATAGATATATGTGTGCATCTTTATAAATGTGTATGTGAATGTATGCATAGGTAGATAGATGGATGGATACATCTGTTGTAGTAATTGTTGAAAAGGCATCCAGCTGTGAATTGTCAAATTATTTAAGTTGCTTTTTGTTCCAACTTTTAGTGCTATTTGAAATACAATAGTCACAAAAAATATACAGGAAGCTGTGAATGCTTAGGAGAAAAAAATTCAAGTAAATGGGAAAACCTTGGTATAGGAATTTATGTGGTAATAATTCCTAGGCACCATGGTGACTGAGAATTATGGTCTGCTTAATGCCTAATATCATTTGTATTATATATGTGAGAAAACCAATGAAAGGGAAATGTTTCAACTATATGATATCTCCTACTCTATATTTAGTAGTAGTTAGGAAAAGATAATTTCTTGCATGAGAAATAGCCAAATTAAAGGGAGTTCACTTACGGTTCTTTTGGTGACTCCCATGGTTAATTAAACCTATATGTAAGTGTAAAATAGGGCATGGGGGATAATGCTTGTATAGCCTTTTAAGGTAGGACACCATTAAGGAAATTAGAAATCTGGAATGCTGTATTTTAACTATATGTTGCAGCAAGGTGAGAAAGAGGAAGGAGAATATGTATGGAGGCCCTTAAAATTAAAGGGAGATTTCATGCTTTGGGCTGGAGGTAAATAGCAAGCTGTTTTACAGTGGATTAAAAACGCTGCAGGATGGATTTCATGTGTCTCCTGGTTCAAGCCTGATAACCCAATATTCATTAGTGCTAGTCATGGTGCTTTTCAACAGTACTGTATGTTTTAAGTTAAAATACTCCCTATTTACTCCTGAATCAGTTAAAAGAAAAAAGAATTATCTTTCTTAGACCTATGCATTCCGTTTACTACCATAGATCCAGTGTGAGGGAATGAATGAATGAATGAATGAATGAATGAATGAATGAAAAAGCATTTATTAAGGTCCTACTATGTCCAGAGTACTGTGCTAAGTAAGCACTGGGATTGCAAATAGAAACCCAAGTCAGTCCTTGTTCTCAAGAAGCTCACATTCTGACAGAGACCACACACGGGAGGTTTGTGTTGTAAGTCTAAAAGGAGCAGACCCCTTGGACCTGGTTTGGTGGAGGGAGTGCTGAGTATGATGGAAGAGGCCAGGATCTACAGCCTCATCTTCCCTTTGCCAGATAGTACCTATGTGGTCTCCTACAGCTTCCATTTCCTCATCTGTAAAAATAAGGGAGCTGAATGGCAGCTAAGGAGCTACATCCTTTCCAACTCCTAAATTCTTTGATCCTCTGATGAGTGGGTTGCCTTCTAACAAAGTAATATATGTTCTTAATTCTTGTCTTTTTTAATCTTTGAGGCTGGTAAATCTCTTCTTTTCAAGTTGAATAGAATTGAATAGATAGAACAGTCTTTTTTTTCCAGAGTGAGAAACTCATAAGCAACCAAATAACCAAATAAAAATGAAATGCCCTTATAAATTAATGCTTAAGAATGCAGAACTTGGAGCTAAAAGGTCTGGGTTAAAAACCCACCTAAAATACTAGCTGTGAGATCACAACCAGGTTGTTTAACCTCTGGGCCTTAGTTTTATACATTGGTGGAGTGGGCACAGTCATTTGTACAGTTTACTTCGGGGTACGTAATGAAGCAATGAAATTTTGTAAACTTTAAAGTATCATAGAAGTATTAGCTGTCATATAACACATGTATTATACATATATGTATATGAATGTGACTGTATACATGTCTATACATATATGCTTATACAGAATATATATATACAAGCATGTTGTATCCTCAAATAGAACCTAAGTTTCTTTAGAGCAGGGAATGTTTCATTTTTTGGCATTTTTATTCCTAGCACTTAGTGCAGGGCTTGGTACTTAGCAGTTGCTTAAAAAATGCTTTCTGACAAATGGATTGATTGATTTTTTGATGGGAGGATAATTTTTGGCCAGGAATAAGGAGACCTGAACTAATTTAGGGCATCCTAGCTTGGGAGTTTGTGATATTTATAAGGCCAAGCCTATAGTGACTGGTTAATACTTTCCAAGTAAACAAAGTTTGTGATATTTTGTGATATTTATAAGGCCAAGCCTATAGTGACTGGTTAATACTTTCCAAGTAAACAAAGTCAAGTGCAAGTCGTCTCATCGTTTCTCTGATGGCATGGTCTTCTTCAGCAACAAAGGATGAACATACTGTGCTTGTAAGTTCTAGTAACTGTTACCAAGGTAAAATGGTGACCTAACTTCCTCTTAGACTTTCCATGTGCATGGCTAAGAGGAAAGACTGAGGGCGTATAATATAGCCAGGAATGATTTAGAAAAATAAAATAAATCTTTTTTTTGGTCAAGGTGGGGTGGGGAGAGAAGGGATTGGGGGCTAGACCTGTGATCTCATTGGTCTGAGGTGATTCTCAGTATGGAAGCTGCTTTCATTGATTCAGACTGGCAACTGGTCTGTAACAGAGCTTGAGAGAGTTGCCTGGGGGTACAAACAGGTTAAGCAACATGCCCAGGATCACACAAGTTATTAGTAGGTGTCAAAGGCAGGATGTAAATCCAGGTTATTCTGTTTGAAAGGCCTACCCTCAGTCCATCAGTAATCAATAAGCATTTATTAAGCACCAACTATATACTGTACACTGTTGAAGTTTCTGAGGATGCAAAGGTATGAAAAAAAAATGAAATCGTTCCTGTCTTTAAGGACTTTACATTCCATGTATAAGTATATATGCAAATGTGTATATGTGTATGTCAAACCATGTGTGTATACACACATACATATACACATAACAGAATAAATATAAAATCAATGCAAGTTTCTTATAAGCACCAGGGGGAAACATGATAGTTTTGGAGGAGGATGAGAAAAGTGTCCAAGGGGTGCGTGGGTTGAGTCTTGAAGAGGCATTCTAGGAAGTAGAGATAAAAAGGGGGTGCATTCCAGGCATGGGAGACATCTACCGTGTCTTGCTGCCTCTCAAAAAACATTGAAAATAGCAAAAAATATTGATTAATATAGAATTTCTTCACTGGCATCTTAGTAAAGCGACTCTACTACTCTTGATGAAGGAAACAGTTTATAAAAAACTTCACAGATCTTTTACATCTTTTTTCTGTTTGTCCTTCCATTTTTTTCCTTAAATGTCCTTGGGATAACTTTATCTAGCTGTATTTCTCTAAATGGGTTTTTATTCTTTATTGCTTCATGACAAGACATTGTTTATAATCTTCCATCAGCCTTCATAAAGTTAAAAAAATGCTGGCTTAAGGACTATTTTATTGGCTGCTGTTTCTAAACCATGCTGCCTGTATTCTGGCAAGCCCCCTTAACCTCTTCATGACCATCCTTCCAAAACCCTGGACCACTCTAGTTTCTCATAGGTAAGCCTTTGCCTTATTTTGCCCAGAACCACATAATTTCCTGGCCACCATTTCCAAACCATGTCTCCTGCAAGCTGTCTCTTCTCATTGCTCACTTTTCAGATTTCTTTTGGGTTTTGTCTTTCTCCACTGGAAAGTAGGTTCCTTAAGAACAAAGACTTTCTTTGTTTCCTTCATTCTTTCTTTCTTTTTTCCTTTCTTTCATGAGCCCTAACCCTTAGCACAGTGCCTGACATCTAGTAGTTAATAAATGTTTTAGCTCTTCATCTCTTACTCAAACACCAACATCATTCAGGATTCCTTGAAAGATACAACAACATATACAAACTTTTTTAGTGACTCTCTGATCATAAACATCAGCTGAGGCATAGAACATGTAATCATTCATTCACAAAAGTTGTTTGCCATTGAGATAGAGAAGACCTAGCCAGGAGTCTAAGTGGAAAAGAAATTCTTTATGAATGGTGAAGTTCTCTCCAGATGTTTTCCTTCCTGATTACAATATGCAGTCACATCAAGCTTGAGAATATTTCAGTGTCTCCTGGGAGAGATCTGTAAGAGATATGGTCTGAGAACCCACAAAGAGTGGAACTGTTAGATGAAGAATATTTTTTACCAGGATTATGACATGAAATTCTATGGACAAATCATGGACCTTGTTCATTAGTATGTATGTATATCTGGGGTCAGACAGTACATATAGACCACAGACTGGACTGAGAACATAATGAGAGGGGACGGGTAGACCAGATTGTTTTCAGGAAAATGAAAAGCTCCTTTTGCCAGAAACAATGACCTACCTTTTTAATACCAGTGTTTTTGCTGTGTTCTGAGACAAAGCACATCATAGTCTCAAAAGAATTGAAAATGGATATCACACAGAGGGCACTAGAAAGGCTTATGGTGGATGTCAGCAGGTTGCAACATGTAACAAATGAAGACTTTCCAGAAGGAGCTAGAGGAAAGATGGCATAAAGTAAATGTATGATTAAACTAAACAAAGATGGGCTGGCCACATGTTGAGCACAAGTAGGCATCTCAAGGGCTTCAGTGATATCCTTAAGCTATCAGGAGAAAAAAAGAAAGACTTCCAGCATATTGAATGGAACCCAATATAATGAACTGATTGAAGACCTAAGCAAGCATTCCACAGGATGGACAGCCATGGAGGCATTGTAATCTTTACCATGAGAGGGAACATCCAGATGGATGAGGTCACAGATGCATTTGATTATTGGAGTATAGATAACATTATATATGATTTAACTTAAGGTTTAGAGAAATATGAGTACCTGTGTACAAGTTAAGTACATTACTCAGAAAACTCTGTTATTAATCACAATATAAACCTTGGTTTTCTTTACCAGAGATAAATAGAAAAGAATGCTCATTCTCTAAAACTTTAGTTAGTCAGAAACCTTTGAAGATTGTGCTCAGCTTTGACTCAGACCAGCTTCTAGGCTATAACTTTGGTCATTTAAAAAAAATCCTTGTTTCTTCCTTTGCCAGGTTTAATTTCCCTAATAATAGCTTTAAGTGTCTTAGAGAGTTGACTTGCCCTTTGCCAATTATTCCCTCGCATCCACCCCCACCTCTTGCCCCCAAGTGTGGTAAGATTTCCTTGCTTTTAAGAAGGGAAAAGATACTGTTTTTTTCCCATTTATTTCAGAAGGCAATGGGATTTCACTTGGGATCATGAACACTGGAATGGAGATCTAAGAATTGAGTTCTAGTCTTGTTTCTTTCGCTTACTTGCTCCATAACCTGAAAAAAGTGGTTATTTTCCATCTCTGATTTTTTTTCTTCTGTAAAATGGGAATATTAACACTTACCCTACCTACCTATTTAAAACTTTGTTGTGAAAATCAAACATAAAATATATAGTGGCAACATCATTTGCTTGCTTGGGAGTTAGGAGAACTCAGTTCTAGCTTTGCTGCTAAAAAGTTGTCTTAGCGTTGGACAAGTCACTTAATCTTTCTAGGTCTCAGTTTCCTTTTCTATAAAATGAGGGGATTGAACTCAATCATCTGTTTTAGTCTAGCCTTAAAACTCTTTGATTTGATGACAAAATAGATGTGGAAGTCTTTTAAAAATGGAAAGTGTCATAAATGCATTTTTATCATCCTTCAAGTTTGGTTTTTGGTCTGTGTTTCTTTAGATAAACCACTTAACTGCTCTATTTCCTTATCTGTAAAATGGGGATGAACATATTTGCTCTACCTACCTGAAAATAATTGGATGAGGTTATTTACATGAAAACTTTGAAAAGGCAAGGTGATATTAAAATGAGATGACATGGGGAAGTACTTTGAAATCTCATAGTACACTCTATACAAGTGTAAGGTGGTAGTTTTACTAGCAGAAGGAACAGCAAGGGAGAAAGTGCATTGTTAACAGAGTTATAGGTTTCATGGGAGATATTAGGGGACAAGTAGAGACCACTTAGGAACAAATGCAGCTAGAAGGAGATGGAAAGGAGTGCTGGTACTATTGATGGAGACCAGGTTTTTCTATTTCCTTTTTAACATTAGTTTTAATTAATAAGTGAACAAAAAACATTTGTTCTTACATCCTTCCAGTTGGAAAAGAAAAAACAAAATCCTTATAACAAAAGTCAAGCAAAACATGATCCCATGTTGGGAATATGCACAGATGTACATCTTATTCTGTATCTTGAATCCTTCATCTCTGTCAGGAGGTGGGTTGCATCATTCATCCCCTGGAAGCAAGGTTAATCTTGCATTGATCAGAGTTAAGTCTCTCAAAGTTGTTTTTTCTTTACACTGTGGCTATTGTGGGATAAGTTGTTCTGAATCTGTTTATCAGTTCCTACAAAGCTTCCCAAGTTTCTCCCAGCTCCTCCCTTTCCATCATTTCTTATGGTGCAATAGTATTCTATAGCATCTGTGTGCTAGGATTTGTTTGGCCATTCCCCAGTTAATGTTCATTCCTTAGTTTCCAGTTCTTTTCTGCCACCATAAAAATAGCCACTACAAATATTTCTGTACATACAGGTTCTTTTCCTCTTCCTAGGATCTCTTTGGTGTATAAACCTAATAGGGGTATCACTGAATCAAAGTGACTTTTGGAGGACAGTTATTTACTTTCTCAGATAGCTGGACAAGGCTCCACCAAGAGTGCATTAATGTACCTCTTTCCCTGCAGCTCCATTAACATTCGTCATTTTCCTTTTTTGTCACCTTTGCTAATCTGATGGATGTGAAATGGAACCTCAGAGTTACTTTAATGTGCATTCCTCTAATTATTAGTGATTTGAAACTTTTTTGCATATGACTATTGAATTTCTTCCTCTGAAAAGTGCCTGTTCATGTCCTTTGATGATTTATTAATTAGGGAATGACTTTTATTCTTATAAAGGAAATCAGTTCCTTATATATCTTGGAAATTAGACCTTTATGAAAGAAATTTGCTGCAAAGATGTTACCCAGTTACCTGCTTCCCTTCTAATTTTAGCTGCTTTAGTTTTGTTTATATGTTTCATTTAGATCAAAATTGTCCATTTTATCTTCTGAATGCTCTCTGTCCCATCCCCTATTTGGTCATGAACTCTTCCCCAATCCATAGATCTAAAAGCAAATATCTTCCTTGTTCATATGTGTGTGTATATGTATATACACATGTATATACATACATAACATATGCACACATATATTGATACATTTTAAAAATGTCTAATTCATGTATCTTTTTGGAGCTTTTCTTATTATAGGGTGCGAGATGCTTATCAAAATCTAGTTTATGCTTGACTGTTTTCCAGTTTTTCAAGGACTTTGTCAAACTGAGGACTCCCCCAGTAACTGGAACCTTTGGGTTTATTATAAACTAGGCTAAGTTCATTTGCTTCTATATGCTGTGTACCTAATCTGTTTTTACTGCTGATGGAGACTATTCTACATTTAGCTAATGAATCAGATGATTGCTTGAATAATCTTGATATTTCTGCAATCTTTACGATGGAAACAGATTCAACTACAAGGCAATATACCCTCATTTTTAAGCTCCTCAAGATCAGAGATTGTACCTTTTTTTCAACAACCCAACAGATTTTTTCTATTAGAATCACAATTTTGTGAGGGAAGGAACTCTATCTTATCTTGACTTTGCATCTTTCCCAGCACATATTCTTTGCATTGTAAGTATGTATGTTGAATTGACTATTTATTATTGACCTTCTTTGTATGAGTCAATGTTTGTACTATACCCTAGGTGAGTTATATCAGCATTCAGCTATTTTTATTAGTGATAATGTGGCTAATGTGACAGAACGAAAATGACTTATGGTGAGTTGATATCCAAGATAAATGGAAAGATAATAAGACAGCCCCTAGTTGCCCTTGATGAGCTCATCACCGGGATCACAGCATTGAAAGAACTGATAGATGTGATTAGTGAACACCCGTCAGCTATCTTGGCTAAATTAAGCTCTCATGGGAGAGCTGCTGTAGGCCTGGAAAAAAAGAAGAGAGTAGAGTTTGCAAACTATAAACTAATGAAAATGACTTCCAATATTAACAAAGTCACAGCACATACTGTTAAAGGGATGATTAGTGAACATCTCTAAAAGGAAATGGTGATCACAAAAGTAGCACAATGACATCATGAACAGGTCATGTCAGGCTAACCTGATTTCTGTCTTTAGCAGGATTATTTGCTAGGTAAAGCACTGTAAGCAAAGCTTAACAAAAAAGTTATCAAAGGCTTTCATGATTTCTGCGTAGAGAAGATAGCTCAATGGGTAGATTTAAAATTGACTGAATAGCTAGTCTCAAAGAGTTAGTAGTCATTAAAGGTTCAGCGTCCATTTGGAATGAAGCCTTCAGTGGAGCATCCCCTGGGTCTGTCCCTGGCTTCATCATATCTAATAATTTTGTAAATGATTTATTTGGCATGTTTATCAGATTTGCAGATAATAAAAAGCCAGGAGCAGTAGCTAACACTCCGATGACAATGTCTAATCTCAACAAGTTAGGACGTGAGGCTGAAACTAATAAAATGAATATTAATAAGGAGAATGTAAAATCTTAATGTGGGGTTCAAATGAAAGATGATAGAGATATTGCTAGATATCAGTTTGTTGGAAAAAGATCATTTAGCAGTGCGTTATGGCAGCCAAAAAAGTAATGTGATCTTAAGATCTTTTAAGAGAGATTTAGTGTTTAGCATAAATAAAATGATAACTGTGTCTCTGCCCTGGCCAGAACACATCTGAGGTTCTCTGTTAAGTGCTGGACTTCACATTTTGGGAAGCACATTAATAGGCAGGCAGAAGAGGGTCCAGAAAATGACCAGAGTGGAGAAAAGATGGAGGTCAAACCAAAAGAGGATCAGTTGAAGTTTTAACCTGGAGAAAATAAGACTAGGGTCAAATGAAAGATATGTCCAAGTCTTTGAAGGATTGTTACGTGGTTCTGCTTAGTTCTAGAAGGTGTAACTAGGAGTGGAGAGATTTAGGCTCAATATAAGAGAAGTCTTCTTAATTCAATTTCATGCATTTAGCAAGTGCATATTGTATGCTGTATTAAGGGTTAGAAACTATCCCTGCCCTCAAGCAGATTACATTATGTTAGAGGAGAAGACACAAACATGTAAATAAATAAAAAGTATGTAACAGAACTAACCAAAAATGGAATATGCTGATTCATAGGATCATAGATCCAAAGATGGAAGGGACCTCTGTGACCATGAAGTCAGACCTCCTGCCCCCATTTTACAGATGATGAAACTGAGTCAGACCTTCTGCCCCCATTTTACAGATGATGAAACTGAGGCCCAGGGAGGTTAAAGGACTTGCCCAGACTCACACATGTAAATATCAAAAGCAGAAGGTGGCTTCTCTGTCATTAGGCAAAAGACTGAATGGCCTGTTGTTGGGTATTTTGTAAAGGAGATTCTTGGATAGATGCAAATTATGCTTGGAAACTTCTGAAATGCTTTCTGATTGTAAAGTTTTATCATTATGGATGTTGTAAGTACAGAAAAATCAGGTTCCTTCTCTGGCCATCCCAACCTCTATATTAGAAAGCATACAAGATAAATAAGATGTAATCCTTGCCCTCAGGAATTTTATATTTGAATAGGTAGGATAAGGCAGAACCAAAAATCACTGTAGCACAAGGCAGAATTTGGTATTTCATAAGAAGAAAAGTACAACAAAATACCCTGAGTATTTGGTGGGGTCAGAGATCATTTCCAGGTGGAGACAGGACAATCATCACAAAAGGGCTTATGAAAGGGGTGGCATTAGAAATGAGCCATCAGCGATGGGGAGGATTTTGACAGTCAGAGATGTGGGACTGTGTTCCAGAAGAAGAGAATAATGAGAATGAAGGAAGGTACAAAGGCAGTAAACATAAGGGGATGGAGAGATGTAACGTAGGTTGTCAGAATTTAGATTATGTTCAAGAGAGAAATGGCAGATGAAGAAATTCAAGTCAAGTCAATAAATGTTTGAAATGCTGACTCAGTCAGTATAAAGCACTTAACAGCATCCTTCCTTGTCTTATGAAACTTACCTTCTCTTTGGAAGCAGGAAGGTGGGGCTGAAGCCAGATTGTCCTCTTCTCTCTTGAACAGAATGACTTCAGTCAATAAGTCAGTGAATAAACATTATTAAGCATACAGTCTGTATTAGGCACTGTACGTGCTAAGTGCTGGGTATTCAAAGAAAGATATTTTGGACTACTTTGCACTTGTAAAATTGTCACCTGAATTATAGTTGTTTATATGCATGCCTCAGTAGATCATTTATGTTTCTGTATTCCTCAGCACCTACTGTGGTATCGTATAGATAGTTGTCATTTGGTAAGAGTTTGTTGTGATCCTTATAATATATCCTAGAAATTCTGTTGTCAGTCCATAGAATGGATCAAAAAGGGACTAGTCTCTTTTTTTTTGTACACAGTGCACAAAAATAGTAATTTACATTTGTATACCACACAATACCCCTGTTAGGAAAGTAGAGCAAACAGAGCAAGCTAGCATTTATATAGTGCTCTAAATGGACAAAGCACTTTGCAAATATCTCATTTGATTTTCAAAACAACTCTGAGAGGTAGGTCCTATTGTTATTCCCATTTTAGAGATGAGAAAACAGGGCAGACAAAAGTCAAGTGACTTGATGAGAGCCATATGGCTAGTAACTGTCAGGCAGAATTCTAACTCAGGGATTCCCAATCCAAGTCTCATGCTCCATTAATTCTTGGAAATGGAATCAGAAGGTAATAGACTTACTCATAGTCACCTGACTAGTGTCAGTGTTGGGATTCCAATCCCAATCTTTTGATTTCAAGGCCAGAGCATTTTTTTTTTTATTATACCATATTGGGTCTTAAAACCTTTATAAATGAATTTTCACCCCAAAATTGATGTCTCCACCCCTAAAAATTTGTTTTTACTTTTCTTGCATTGCTCACAGATTATTCAGTACTCTAATGCTAGCTTTCTGGTGTGAGTGCATTGTTGGTTTCAAAGAAGCATGTGTGATAAGTGAATCCATTGTCACTGATGGGATTGTAGACTTAGAGTTGGAAAGAATCTGAGACCTTGAAAGCCATCCCTCTCATTTTACAGGGAAGAAAACTAAGAAACTGTACAGTTAAGTGACTTGCCTAGGGTCATAGAGCTAGTAAGTATGTGAAGTGGGAATTGAATCTAGGTCTTCCTTAATCCCAGTGCAGTGTCCTATCCATATTATTTTTAGAATTCTGATAAAGAAATTACAGAAAAAAAGCAATAAAATCATGGTTAAGAGTTACTGACATTTGCTTTATCATAATTTTCTTTGTGGTTCTGATGTTAGTGTATACATGCAGAATGACAGATTTAGAGGCAGTGATCTATTAGATCTCTTCTAACCTTTAAAAACAACTCTGTGATTCTGTGAGAGCAGGTGTTCGCTTTTAAAGTAGTACAATTCTATATTTGATGTTCTATTTTACCTGAGTTATTGAAGAATTATATAAAATGCAATGTTGAGTAGGCTTCATTTTATTCCTCTCACTGTCCTCTTTATCTGCTCAGTTCTGTTGTCCATAGCTGATGCTTAGGTCTCAATCTGGTTCTTCATCCTTGGATTACTACAGCTACTTCCCAGCTTGGTCTCAACTTATACCTGAATTACTGCAGAATCCTCCCAGTTGATCCCATTCCAGTCTTTCCCTTCTCCAGCCTACTTTATGTACTGCCAGAATATTGATATATCTAATATAAAACTTCAAATATGTCATTCCCTGTTCAAGAAATATTGTACTAGTACCTCTTGGATAGTCTGCCTGTTTCAAGTCTCTGCCCACTCCAATCCATTTTTCATTCAACCACTGAAATGGTTTTCTTAAAATGCAGGTCTGATATGTCACCCCCCCCAGCTGAAAAACCCCAGGGGCTCCTCGTTGCTCTGTTTGGCATTCAAAGTCCTTCATAGCCTTCCTCCTGCTAACCTTTCCAGTATTCTTATATCTTATTCCTTACCATGTACTCTGCAATCCAGGGGCACTGGCCTCCTGGCTGTTCCACAACCAAGACACTCTATATCTCAGCTTCAGACATTTTCTCTAGCTGTCCCCCATGTCTGGAATGCTCTCCCTCCTCTGCTTTTCCTACTGACCTCCCTAACCTCTCTTAAAATCCCTACTTTTACTGGAAGTCATCCCCAGTCCTTCTTAATTCCACTCCCTTCCCTTAGTTAGCTACTTCCTATTTATCCTGTGTATAGCTTACTTTGTTTATATTAGATTGCATGTTTTTCCTCCCTTTAGATTGTAAACTCTTGTTGAAGGTAGGGAATATCTTTTGCCTCCTTTTGTATTCCCAATGCTTAACACAGTGCCTAGCACTTCGTAGATGCTTAATAAATATTTATCATTGATTGATACAGTAGCTCTCCATTTCATAGAATCAGAACTCGAAGGGACCTTGGAGTTCTTTTCTCTCATTATCATTTTTTTGGTTTACATGTAGAGTATGTCTGTATTCTGGTCCTAACCAACCTATCCCACCTTCAGCTTCTGCCATTTCCCAATAATGATACACTGCCCCAGACAGGTTAATCTTCCTAACCAGCGTCACATAGCTAGTAATTGTCTGAGACCAGATTTGAACTCAGGATGATGAATCTTCTTTACTCCAGACCCAGCACTCTATCTTCTGTGCCACCTAGCTGCTGTCTTCTTAATTTACTAGGAAAATGAAATCTAAGGAACTTTTGATGGCAATATTATAGAGTCTTTATGTGTTCATAAGAGTTTCTCTTCCTGGTATTCTCTATTTAAAAAATTCAAATAGTTTGCATTGAGGAATGTTGTTTTAATTAGGAATGGGTATGGTGAAAGAATTTCACAAAGAAAGTATTCTATCACAAAATTAAATGCTAGACCTGTGCCAGATTCCTGAGAAGTCTTAGACTAAGAGACCTACAATGGACCAGCCCCTAGCATAGTACCTGGCACAGAGTGGGCACTTAATAAATGCTAGTCAACTGATTGGTGTGTTTTTTGCAAAGACTAACTTCTCTGTCAATATCTTCGAACAGGTACAGTTAGAGAATTGTTTTTCCTTCTTGTTAAACAATTATGATTATTTGGATTAAAGGATCTCAGTGGGTTACTTGGTTCATGAAGGTGAAAGAAGACAGTTGAGAAAGGGTTCTCTTTATATTTTTTTTTTCCTTAGATGATAGTGTTTTTGTGTGATTATATGGAAATGGTCTGTTTTAAGAAAACATAATTTTACAAACATAAACAAGAATATCTATCCACTTCTCTATCCATCTGTCCATCCATCTCTTTCTGCCAGAGATCTTTCCTGTTCCTCCATCTCTCTACCTCCTCCGCCAACTAGTTTTCTGAGTCTTTCCTTCTATGGTAACTTTTCATCTAAGTTGGATGCATCCCTATTAATTAAAATGTTGTCTCCCCCATTAGATTGTGACCTCCTAGAGATCCAGGTTTGCTTTCTTTGGATCTTTAGTGCTTAGTATAGGACTTGGCACATAGTAGGCTTTTAATAAATGCTATCTGAATTTATATGTGTATATGTTTACAAACATACATATATCATGTTATCAATTATATCACAAAAAGTATACTTCACTTTATAAAGGGAGTTGCTATATGCTACTTTAAAATTATGAGTTATCCTATTGAACTAAAATTGAGATATAATTAATACACAAATTTTTATGAAAACATCCACCTTGTAAATTAATATAACCTGCCCCATAATCACACTGAGTACTTTCCTACCATGCGTGTTATCATCCTCATCTCTCAACTAAGGCTGGGGAACCAAATACTTATCCAGTGGGTGATGCTGTTCAAGTCATTTAACCTCTCATAGCCTCATCTGTAACATGATAGGGTTGAGGTAGACTGCCTCTGATATCCCTTTCAGTTTTACTTATTTGAAGTTAATAAAATCAACTCTATTTCTGGAGATTATGGGAAATTCTTTCTTGAAACTCTGCAACTTCTGACACTATTAACCATGCTTTCCTCCTAGATAGATCTTCTCTCCAACTTCCATGATAATACCATTTTTTGGGGTGGCCTCAAGATAATGAAAGTTTTCTAACAATTCATATTTTCCATAAGAGGAGCAGGCTGCCTGGGGAGGGGGATTTATCTCATCAGAGGTCTTAAATAAAATTGGGTGCTATTTGGTGAGTATTAGACTAAATGTCTTTTGAGGTTCTGTCCAACTCAGATCCTATCATTCAACAAATATTAAGGAGTTAATGCATGTAAGTCACTGGCAGTACAGAGAAAGAAGAAACAATCCCTTTTTTCAAAGAATTTCTATTCCATTGAGATGAATGAAATGACTTTTAAAAAATGTTTATTTCTTTTTATGAATTTAACCATAAATAAAAACAAACATTTCAACATTAAAAAGAATGAACACACACATATACATGGACCCATGAACTTCTATTATGTACGTTTTGTTTTTTAAGTTTATATTAAATTTAATCAGATAGTAAGAAAATTGTCCCATGTGTGTTCCATTCTGAACTTTCTCATTCTGTGTATTTTTAAGAGTCTTGTTAGGGATGTTTGTTTCTCTTTTTTTTCCTATTTCATCTTTGTGATGCATTCACATTCTCCAATGGAAGCCTCCTTCACCTTATAACAAATCGTTCTTCAGTCATGTCCAACTCTTTGTGACCCCGTGGATTATAGCATGCCATATTCTTCTATCCTCCACTATCTCTCAAAGTCTGTCCACGTTTGTGTTCATTGTTTCCATGACACTATCTATCCGTCTCATCCTCTGCCATCCCCTTTTCCTTTTGCTTTCACTCTTTCCCAACATCAGGGTCTTTTGCAATGAGTCCAGTATTCTCATTATGTGACTGAAGTACTTACTCTTCAGTATTTGACCTTCCAGTGAATAGCCTGCATTATTTTAAGTATTGACTGATTTAATTTCTTTGCCATCCAAAAGACAATTGGGATGTAAACTGATCTTTTCCAATTCAGTAGCCACTGTTGTGTTTTCCAGATTTGCTTGAGGGCAGCATTTTTATAGCTTATAAGAAAGAAACAGCCAAACAAAATTAATTATCCCATTGGCTATGTATGAAAGTATATATCTCATTCTGTACCTCTACTCCATCATGTGCCTGACAAGCAGTGGAAGGCCAACTTCGTCATTAGTTTTCTCAAGTCATGATTGGTCACTGAATTGATCAGTCCTGAAGTCTTTCGCAATAGTTTTCCTTTAAGTTATTGAGGTCATCATGGAAATTGTCCTCCAAGGTCTGCTTATTTTATTCAGCATCAGTTCATGCAGATAGATCTTCCCAAGTTTCACTAAATCTGTGGTATTTGTTTTTTCTTATGGTACAAAAATATTCCATTACATTTATATGCCAATTTATTTCCCAATCCATGGTTAATCACTTTATTTCCTGTTCTTGATATTACTATAACTTTTTTATAGCAATAAAGAACTGGAAAAAGAGGAGATGCCTATTAATTGGGGAATAGGCAGATAAGTTGAGTTATGTGCATATAATGGAATATTACTGTGATGTGAGAAATAATGAATGTGACAAATACTGAGAAGCATTGAAAGACTTAGAAGCTGATAAAGTGATTTAAACAGAATGAGGGAAACAATATAAAAATGGAAAAATGGAAATGGAAAAAACCCCCAGAAAACCTAATAAAAATGGACTGCTGTGCACAATCAAGCCTGACTCCAAGAAAAGATAAGAGCCTGGGTCTCCCTTCCTTGAAGATCTGGCAGCAGGGGCTGTGGGTATGGAAAGCTACATAGAGTGATGGTCTTGGTTGATGTGTTGGTCAGTTTTGAACCAACTCAACTGTTAAGCTGTTATTTATAAAGGATGTCTGTCTGGCAGGGGGAAGTAGGGCATGATGGGAAATGGAGGTGCTGTAAAAACAAAAGGTATTAATGAATCGTTTTGGTGTTCAGTATGTTTATACATCCCTATCTCTTTAATCTCTTTGCCACTTATGCCTAGAATTAGTATTTCTGCTCAAAGATTGTATAGAGTAGTGACTTTGGTGGGGCATACTTCCAAAATGTTCAAGTTACATTTTCATTAGGTGAGTTCTTTTCTTACTGGGTCAAAATGCTTAGTTATATTGACCTTTTTTCTTTCTTTTTTTTTTTTTTTAAAAAATAGACTTTGTTATTGGAGCATTCATTTTCCCTTTTCTGTCAGAATCCTTTATAAGCCAAGTCAGTAAGCATTTATTAAATGTTTTCTATGTAGTAGGCATTGTGCTAAGAGCAAGGGATACAGGAAAAGTCCAAACAGTCCCTTTTCTTAAGGAGCTCACATTCTAATGAGGGAGACAGTGTGTTAACAGCTATGTACAAACAAGATATGCGACAGGATAAATTAGAAATAGAGGCAAGGCATTAGAACTATGACAAGCTTTAAAAGCCAAACAGAACACTTTATATTTGATTCTGAAGATAGTAGGAATTCACTGGCGTTTATTAAATTGGATGAGATGATAGAGTTTTAGGAAGATCACTTTGACAGCTAGTGGAGGAGGGATTAGAATGGGGAGAGATGAGGCAGGAAGGCAAAGTAGCAGGCTATTGAAATAGACCAGGTGAGAGGTGATAAGGGGCTGGGCCAGGGTGGTGGGAGTGTCAGAGAGAAGAAGGTATATTGGAGAGATGCTGCAGGGGTAGACCTGGCAACAGATTGGATATGGAAGGAGAGGAGGCTTGTGAGCCTGGGTGGCTAGGAGGATGTTGGTGCCCTCAGTAGTAATTGGGAAATTTGGAAGAGGACAGGGGTTGGGGGAGGAGATAATGAGTTCAGTTTTGGATATGTTGAATTTAAAACACCTGTAGGACATCCAGTTTGAGATGCCCAGTAGGCAGCTGGAGAGGCAAGAATGGAGGTGAGGAGAGAAGTTAGTCCTGGATAAATAGATATGAGAATAATTGTAATAGAGACAATGGAGTTGCTGAAATAGCATAGAAGAAGAGAGAGGGTCCAGAACAGAGCCTTGGCAGATACTCATGCTCAGGTGTCACCTGGATGAAGAGCCAAGAAAGGGTTCTGAGAAATGATGGTCTGAAAGGGAGGAGGAAAATCAAGAGACATCAGGGTCACACAAACTGGAGAAAAGAGAGAGAGTAGCCAGTAGAGGGTGATGGACAGTGTCAAACGCTGCAGGGAGGTCGAGGAGGAGGAGGATTGAGAAAAGGTCTCTTTCAATTCAACCAACATTTATGACTTGCATTAAAATATCTTCTGAAGCCTTCCGATGATGGAAAGATGGCTGTGGCTTCTCTTAGGTTATACCCACAGAGGATGAGCTGCAGCAATCTGTGCCAATCCAGGAAGGCTTTATATACAGTCTTTATTGATGAATATGGTGGATAGAGATCTGGACTTGGGAGTCAGAAAGATCTGGGTTCAAAACCTGCCTCTGACACTCTCTAGCTGTATTATCCTAGGCAAGTCACTTAATCTCCATCTCAGTTTCCTCATCTCATGAAATAAAACCTGTTTCCATGGGGCTTACAGTCTAAATCTTGATGGTATTTCTTTCAGGCTCCGACCAGGAATGGAGACCCCATTGGATGTTTTGTCAAGAGCGGCTTCCCTAGTTCATGCTGATGATGAAAAACGTAAGTCAACAATTTGTTTCAAGTACTTTCATAATGTACCTTCTTGCAATCCCCAGCATATAGTAGTCACTGATGTCTTTTGTTTTTTACTTATGTCTCAGGATATTTGTATGCTCTTAATTTTGGGGTTTATTTCTTAGGGCTCAGCATCTTATTTTCTATGACAATCCAGTCATCTATGATCCAATCAATTTAGCATTCCCTCCAACAATGCAGATCAAAATCTATCTATACTTTCCCATCTTGGACAATTCTTGCTCACATACTTCAAAAATTTGCCACAAGTCATCCACCTTATATGCAAAGAGCCTTCTTTGTATTCTTTCCATGTTGCCTCACCCCAGTGGAGTACATGGGCTGCTGACCTTTGTCTTGTGGCATGATTGACTTATACTGTTTTTTTCCCAGTCCTACATTTTTCCGATGATAACCTCTAGACCACTTCCCCAGTATTTGTAACATGTTGCATCCAACTCACATCCACTAAGCACTTCTCTATTTCCCTTCACTTCTTTGGCGGTTATAGTATTCCATACAACATGACTGGGAGAATACTGGTGTTAAAAAGATAGGTCTTTGCATCATAAAGAAACATGGCATCATGGCAAGCACTGGCTGATGTTCCAGGGCAGTCCAGCCCCATGTCCACTTGCTGTCTGATCCTGAGTCAAACTCATTATCCCTTTGCATTGTCTGTCCTAGATACAGGTACTAATGGATGAGCTCTCAGAGGCTATCAATCCATCTGTGTGTCTGAGACTGGACAATAGACATTTTTTATCCACTTGATCCTTCCTGTATGTATAGTCGGTCTGTCAAGTTGACAAGCATTTATTAAGTACCCTTATGTGCCAAGAGCTCGGGATACAAAGGAAGGTAAAAATAATCCTGGCTCTCAAGCAACTCACAATCTGTATAACAGAGTACAGAACATGCAAATAACGTTGTACAAACAAGATATATGATAGAATAAATTGGAGATAATTAACAGAGAGAAGGCACTAGAATTAAGGGGATTTTGGAAAAGGCCTCCTGCAGAAAACGGAATCTTTGCTGAGACTTAAAGGAAGTCATGAGATAGAATGAGGAAGGAGAGCATTCTAAGCATGAGGGGCAGCTGGTGAAAATGTTGTGTCATCTTTTCCCTGCCTCAATTAATACTAATTCTCAAAGGGGAGTCTTGCAAAATTATCTTTGTGGTTATATATTTCAAGGTATCTTGTATGATTTTGAGTCTATCCCTCAATACCTTCAAAACTTTATCACCTTTGGCACGAATCTTTCCTAATTGTACTTGGTATTATAATGCAATGACTTTCCCATCTTTGTTTACTTCAGTGCAGTTTCTCTTTCATCTGGCAGTGACTTTGGAGCTGCGATGTTAGAGTTCAGATATAGTAATTCCACTGTTTTTGGTAATGAAAAGAATGTGTAATAAAAATCTTCACATATCTTTCCCATTTTTCATTTATTTGTGGTTCTTGGAGTATTATTCTTATATGGTCTTAGAATGCCTTCCCTTGGTTGGAAGATTTCCCCTCGACTTCTCTCTGTTTTATGAGATAATACTGTTCACAATCCACCATTTTCCTCTGTAAGATTTTATGAATAAATTTATATTCTAAACTAGTGTCTCCCTTGACTACCATTTCTCTCCGCTTGCTAAGGAGTTCTAGTACTTGCTAGGTGAGGTGATTTTCTAGTATCTTTCGGTATCCTTTTCATGGCTGTTGTTTTACGCAGCTTAAATTTTTATAGGAAATTGTTGTGTCAATGTACATTCTTCCATCTATTTACTATTTTTCAGGATCCGTAATTAATTTTAAACAAGATTGGTTGCAGTTTTAATTGTATGCCACACCTTTTTTCATTTTTATTCTTCTGGGTTTATCTTACTTTTTATGTTCTTTTTTAGAACATAGTCTGACTGTACAGAGAGCTGATTCATGAATGATTCCCCCAAGTGTAATGGTTTATTTCCTGTGTATTAATACATGATTAATTAATTTTTTTGTAAGTTGTGTTATTTGGTGCGTGCTATGTTCATCGACTCGATTCTTTTCTCAAGAACCCATTCTTGATTGATTGACACAAGACTGGTGTGAAATTTATAAACCCCTGACCTCTTTCATTCCTTACTCCTGAACCATATTATTTCACCCTTCTCCCTATAATACCCTCGTTTGCAATGAAGTTACTGAGTACCAAAGTATATGTTGACAATTTGGAGGATCCTATCAAGTTCTTGGTCAAATTTCTCTGCCTGTTCATTTTTTGAAACAAATATTAGTATATATAGATTTTTTTTTTTTTGCAAATACTTATTATGAGTACTGCAATTTAAAATGACCAGCTGTCCAATGGAATGATGTTTTTTATGCCCCTGGATATATGATATAATCTATCTCCACAAACTCACTTCCAAGGAATTCTAAGTGGGAAGCAAGGTATTATCTGCTGCCTACTTACATACCTATGCTTTGAAATTTTCAAGCATTATATAATTGGTTGAGAGCAAGGAGAAGGCAAAAGGGAGGGTAGTGAGAAAATCTGACTCATCCTAAGTCTGACTTTGGGTTTGCTGTCATAGAGATAGCAGCCTGCTCTTTCAGGTCTTGGCTGGGCTCAGAAACTCTCCCCTGCACAGGTGGTCATGAGTTCATTGCTAAGAACAAAGGTGCCAAAGTTTGTTTGTGGTGTGCATTTCTGATTTAACTCTTGATGCACCTGAGTCAACCTCTAGGTCCTAAAGTGTATTATAGGTATAGTGAACAGATTAATACTCTCCGAGGGCTTATTGATCAATACTTCATATTAGGGATACTGCATCTATGAAATCGACCAGGAAGCAATTGCCCAGAACTGGAATAAGCTCTAAATGCAACAAGAAAGAAGAAATGTAAGATGATAGATCAAGGGGGTGTTAAGGTGAAAGGAATCATTTGTTTGTTTGAAGAGTGGGGAAGACCTGAAAGTTCTTGTAGGCAGGGAGGGATCCAATAAATCGAAAAATAAAATATGAGAGAGACAGGGAAGAGGAGAGAAAAGAAAAAAGAAAGGGAGAGGAAGGGAGGAAAAGAAATAGGGAAAGGCAGAGAGAGGGGGAGAAGAAGGAGAGAACAGAGAGAGGGGAGAGAAAAGGGGGGAGGGAAGAAAGAGAAGGCTTAATGGGGCAGTTTCTCAAAGGAGTTGGTTGAGGAGGAAATGTGATCAAAGGCACAAATAAGAGGGTTGATCTTGGCAAGGAAGTTTACCTTTTTCTCAGAGACTAGGGCAAAGAAATAAAAGACAGGTGAAAACATAAAGAGGTTTGAGGAATGAAATAGGGGAGATGAGGAAATTCATACTGCTTCACTTCAGTTTTCTCAGTTAAGCAGAAGGAAGGGGGTGGAGTAGGGGGGATGGCATGTAGGGCTGAGAGAGAGGGGTTAGAGCAGGCACTGTGGGAAGTGTGGCAGTCAATCAGGAAAGAATGAAGTGTCATTGTACTGCAGGTGAGACTCAATGACATGAATCCAAAACAGATTCAAGAGACTTAGTTTATGACATCGTCCTGGAGTATTCACCAGCATGGGAATGGTTTTGTGGGATGAAGATGGGAGAAGTGAGCCAGCTTTAAGGAGTGGCCGTTCTGCGTGTAGTCAGACCATGAAGCAAGGGATTCAAGGGTGAGGATGTACTGAATTAGTCAACTATTGGGTCATGATTGTGAATAAAGGAAAGTGAGTCCAGAGGAGGATTGATGGAACTAGGAAAAGAATGAGGAATGAAAGAACAGGATGGGAGGGAAGAGTGAAGATAGGGGGAGGAGGAGAGAGAGGAAGGGAGGTAAGAAAGTGGTGGGGCAGAAAAAGTAGAGAGAGAGAAATAAAGAAGATTGTGAGGGAAATTTCAGAGTTGATTATGAGATCAAAAATAATGATGACCTTTATGGGTAGCTTAGGTAGGTGAATGAAGATGTCAGTCTCAGGCTATTGATGAACAGTGAGGCTGGGATGTCCAAGGGTACAACAGCATGTATATTTAAGGCCTCAAGTGTGAGGGGGGGAGTTGTGTAGAGGACACCCATAAGCTACCTTTGTCCAGTCTTTCAGTCATGTCCACTTTTTTGTGACCCCATTTGGGGTTTTCTTGTCAAAGATCTGGAGTGTTTGCTATTTCCTTCTCCAGCTCGTTTTACGGATGAGAAAACTGAGGCACATAGGGTAGATTGACATGTCCAGGGCCACACAGCTAGTAAGTGTCTGAGGTCAGATATGAACTTAGATCTTTCTGAATACAGGGCTGGTACTCTATCCACTGTGCCACTTCGCTGCCCATAAGAGAGAAAGAGAAAAAGAGAGAGAGAGAGAGAGAGACAGAGAGAGAGAGAGAGAGCGCAAGCAGAGCAAACACACTCTGGATGTCAGTGGATTAATGCCAAAAATAGAAGATCTAGACTGTGTAATTGATGTAGACTTATGGAAGAGAAATTGCAGAAGGATGATGGTGGAGGGAGGATGTAGAATTAGCACTGGGGAATAAGGTTTATGCCTATTCCTCACCCTGGAAAAATATTTTGGGATGGAGTAACCTTCATTGAAGAAGTTGACCGGGAATGAGGTGTCTACTAGAGACAGCTGGGTTTCTGTAAGTGCAAGATGAGAAAAATATAAGAGAACTAGGTTGAAGGGGCATTTGTCTGTGGAATTCCAGTTCAGAGGGCATAATGAAAGTGGCAGGTAGAGGGGAATGAGGAAGAGGTAGGTAAGTAGTGATAACACAGAAAAGCACTTTTCATTGTGGTAGGTGACAGAACCAAAGAGGTCTTTGCCTTAGGCTGCTACCATGGTGGGGAGGCACTGGTTTTTCCCCATCGCTACTTTCCTTTTTGTCCTCTGCTAGCCCATGCTGCCCTGTGAGCCTTCTTTTTTAGCATCTTCACTCCTCTGTCTTTCAGCTTGTCTCTCCCCTCCACCCCAACCCATACACCAAAAACTTGAAGGTTTAAAGTCCATATTGTTTAAGAAAAAAATATGCTCCTCCTAGCATACTGCAGCCCAGGTCAGATTATCCTTGGTATTGCCCTCCCCTTCACCCAACACACACACACACACACTCACACACTCACACTCACACACACTCACATACTCACACACTCACACACACACACACACACACACTCTGAATTTGCCCCAGGCACAATCATTTCTATCTACAGTTCTTGTAGATATTGATTCTGAAGTGCAGGGATCAAATAGTCTGGGGCCCAGGACAGGAGAAGTACAGTAAGCTGGGACACTGGAGTGGGGAGTTGGTGTGGGATAGGAACATCGGCTTCAGAGGTGCGTTCTCTCCGAACATCAGAGAGCTACGATGGGAGCAGTAGGGTGCTTGGATTGAACTGCTCCCCATCTATCAATTCCTGCCTTCTTCCTGCGGACCAGTAAGTAAACAAAAAGTAGAAGACAAGCTCAACTTCCCCCTCTGTGTCCTGGGTACAGACTACAGGTAAATGATGTGTCTTACCTCTGCCAGGAATTTCTTCTGATTTCTGTTGGAGAATTGCTATTCTACATACTGCGAAGAGAGGACTGTAATCTTTCCTTTTCCTCTGGGCTTATAAAAACCCACATTGTGATACGCAGGTAGGGACACTGGGATGAGTATGTAAGGTCAGATGTATCATAACACAGTCTTCACCAGAGTCATCTTCATTTGGTTCCACTGCTGCTTCTCTTGGTTTCGAAATAGGTCTGGCACCACTCTGCCATAACTATGCCATTATTTTGACTTATTTGATTCATTTCCCTAAGTTAGTCACTCATCAAAAGAAGGCGCAAAGATGTGAAGAATTCTATACCGATGGAATCATTTTCACTGACATAATGATTATTAAAACACCTTGGGAAATCTTTTCTTTGGAACCACGTACACCACCCGACACTGCCCAGAGCTCAAGGACTGCATGGTATTTCCTACTGCCTAAAATCATGAGTATGTTAAAATCACACTCTTCATATACTTTGACCTTAAAATTTAATTTTGTCGTTAGGTAGATTCCTGAGAGCCATACAACTTAGATCAGCATCTCCTTCCTTTGATGCATTCTAGTTTATATTTAAAAAAGAAATTGTCCTAACTTGAGTTGATTAAATGTTATCACTCTCCTTGATCCTTTTTTTCCTCTTAAAGTACTATTTGTTTATCCAGAAGCATGATTGAGTGGGTGGAGGAATCCTGGAGTCTGAAAGACCTCCAGGTCCTGTCTTTGACCCACATCCCAACTGTGTGACCATGTGCAAATCACTTAATTGCCTTCACATTGCCTTCAGACAGCTGTACAGAGGTAGAGTCTTGACTATAACTCAAAGAGAAAGGGGCAACCTCTTACTACATAATTTGGGAAAGTAAACTAGTACATTTTTCTGGTCTATAATTGGAGGATGGGCAGACCCCATGCTAACCTATAGTTATGGAGGGAATTTCCAAACTAGAAGTTCCCCACATCAGTGAAACCAGGTCTGCCCACTCTGTATCTCATATATCTGTGATATTGCCAGTTTGGGAATTATCTCCAACAATACAGATTGCAACTCATTCAGGCCTGCCCATCCTCATGAGAGTTCAACACTCAGAGGGGCCAGCCAACATGCTGGAGATTTTCCTCACTTTCTCCCCACATTGGGAGGGTACCAGTGGAGGACTCTGGCCATCCACCTGCTCTCTTGGACTCTTCACCATGTAACCAGCCCATTTTCTCTTCCCGTCATACAGGTTTTTAATGAAATCCTTTACTTCTGTCCTTTGGAGTTTGCACTGACCTCCATGTCACACAAATATCCTTTACATCCCTGCCCTTCCCCTCTGCCCATATTAAAATGTGAGGTTCTTGAGGTAGGGGTTGTATCCTTTTTGACTCTGGCTATGTCAGTACCTAACACAGTACATGACACATAGTCGGCCTCTGGTGCTTTGGAGGCAGTTTTATTCACTGGGAGTTTATTGTCCCTTGCTGAATCTAGATCACTTTTTTTTTGAGGTGGGGGAAGAAAATATTCCTGTGAGTGTGAGGGTTCTAAATAGTCTACAAGTCTTTAATCTTTCCCATTTCTTTCTTCTGAACCATACTTTCCCATATATTTCCCCCATTCTTATCTTTTCCCATCTTTCCTTTGAAGTCACCAAGTATCAGAGTCCAGGTTGTTCTGAAGGGTTCTATTCAATTCAATAAACATTTATTAAGTGCCTACTGTGCGCCAAAGAGACAAAAACAGTCCCTGCTCTCAAGGAGGTTACAGTCTAACAGGGGAGACAACATGCAAACAAATTTATACAGAGCAAGCTTTCTACAGGCTAAAAGGAAACAGAGGGAGGGCACTGGAATTAAGAGGGGTTGGGGAAGGCTTCCTGTAGGAAGTGGGATTTTTAATTAGCATTTAAAAAGACCAGGGACATCAGAAGTTGGAGTGGAGGAGGGAGAGCCTTCTAGGCATGGGAGTCAGCCAGAGAGAGTGCCCAGAGCCAAGAGATGGAGTTTCTTGTTTGTAGACCAGGCCGAAGGCCAGTGTCACTGGATCAAAAAGTATGTGTTGGGGAGTAAGGAATGAGAAGACTGGAAATGTAGAAGGCAGCTAAATTACAAAGGGCTTTAAATGCCAAGCAGAACATGTTGTATTTGTTCATAGAGACAACTGGAGGCCATTGGAGTTTATTGAGTAGGGAGGGCGATATGCTTGGACCTGCATTTTAGGAAAAATCCAGAGCTGATGAGATCATCAAGTAAAATAGTAGAGAGGGAGAAGAGAAGAGGACCCAGGACAGAATCCTGAGTAATGTTTAGAGCTTTGAGATATGACACAACTTGCCCAAGTTCAGACAACCCTCAGCTGTCAAAGTGGGAGCTCTTCTCTACATTATCATCACCATTCCATTCAATGGGGAATGATTTAGTCACAGGGCAGCGCTGGAAACTAATGAAAACGAATATTCAGATTGGCCTTCATACATTATTGGTGTTTGAGTTTAAGGAAGCTATTTTATTTGCTGTTGTTTTCTCAGTGATCTTGAATACAGTCACTGGGAAATCCCTGGCTTTTCTCACTTTTTTTGTCTGAGTCATCATTGATTAGGATTGGTCATAGTCATTTTGAAAATTGTTTTTCTCTCCAGTGAAGTCTGGATACATCTAATATTTTCAATATTTATGCTTTCTTAGTGACTTTATGAAATTACCTTCCCTAATTCTAACTCTAACCCATTTCGAAGATTATTTCCAGTTTATTCTGTATATATCCAGTCTGTATATAACTATTTGCATACTGACACCTCCAAAAGACTGAGTTCCTTGAGCAGGGATTTCTTTTGCCTTTCTTTGTATCCCCAGTGCTCAAGAACACTGCCTAAAGGTGTTTAATAAATGCTTATTGCCTTAACTTGTTCTTTGGTTAAATTAGGTTCTGTGCACTTTGTTCTTGTACCTTCTGGGTACAACCAGAGCTGGTTAGCCAAGGGTGCTGACCTTACTTAAAGGTAAAATAAATTTTTTTAAGGAACAATGTTTTTTAGAATATTTGTGCAGAGGGGGCTACTCTGTTTTATGTGATCTGCACATAAAATATGATCAAGAATAGAAAAGTCATATTTGGGGTAATGTATCTGAGTTTAAGTTTAGGTACTTCTGAGCCCACAACTTCTATAAATGTTGCTACAGCCTATATGGACTAATTCCTTTGGGAGAAAGATTTTTATGAGGCAAGATAGCAAAAGCAACATTGGCCTTTAAAGTCAGAGGATCTGGGACAAGTCCGATCCCCCTTCCCTCTTATATCTCTTCAAATCAACAACCCTCTTCAAATCATGTAACCTCTCTGGGCTTCTGTTTCCTCACCTGTAAAATGGGTATAACAATATAGCAATCCAGTCCACAAGGTTGTTGTATAGAAAGTGTTGCCAGCCTTCTGTAAATGTGAGCTGTTACGTCATCTTGGCTCATTAAATAGGGTTGTGCTTTCCTGCTAACTGCCGGTGTAGGAATCCTTTCACAAAGAACATTTCTGGGGATATCACCGGAGCATCGCAAATGTTGTTACATGTTTTTGTTTGTTTTCTTTTAAGCCATGCAGATGACATCATGGCGCTTACCTCTTGTTTTTCCAGGTTGGCCTTGAAGATATTTGGGTTCTAATTCTGGCTGCACCTAAGTAAATAAAGTCGAAGCTTGCGGTCATGTGTTGGGGCCGGGCCTGTTTAATGTGCTTTTTACAGGCAGTTCCCTCTAATTAGAGCAGCCGAGGTGCGGGCACCCCCGCCTTAGCTGTCCCTCCACTTTTCTGCTCCTTCCCTTTCTCCCTTCCATCCTCTTTCCTGCCTCCTGCACTCGGCCATGTAATGGTCCCTCCTTCTGGAATCCTGTTTTGTTGGAGAAATATTAGGGAGAGAAGGAGAGGGGGAGAGAGAGAGAGAAAGAGAGAGAGAGAGAGAGAGAGAGAGAGAGAGAGAGAGAGAGAGAGAGAGAGAGAGAGAGAGAGAGAGAGAGAGAGAGACAGAGACAGAGAGAGAGAGAGAGACAGAGAGACAGAGAGAGAGAGAGAGAGAGAGAGAGAGAGAGAGAGAGAGAGAGAGAGAGAGAGAGAGAGTGTACCCACGCACAGGACACCGCGGGGCGGATGGATCCCTGCTTCTGTGACTTGCTTGGATCTTGGGAGTTCACAAGCACAGACCAGCCCTGGGTCCGGGGCCTGCAGTTTTTAGGGAGGAGAGCTAAATAGGTCTGACTACGTTAGACTGGCTATTTTCAGTGGGCACTGACTAAAAACGCAGGCATGGAATAGAAAAGGGCTGCTGCTGCGGAAGGAGCCATTGTTTGCTCCTTATCAATGCGCCAAGTCCTCGATTACTTGAAAGAAAACAGTATCATGATGTCCTTAGTGTCCGATCACCTCGTCCATGCGCGCGATCCCACTGGTTGCCCTTGGTGAAGGGGAAGGCTGCCTGCAAGTCTTTGCGGCAGCTGTTGGAGGTGCTGGATGTGGGCTCAATGAACTAGAGGGAGCGTTTCCTCAGTAAAGGCTGTGATGTTCTAAGGGGTGCTTCAGAGGTGGTCAAAGGGCCGCCCTCGAGGATCAAAGGGCCACAAGTGGCCTCGAGGCTGCAGGTTCTCCTCCCCAGCCCTAGATTAGGGCCATTGGGCAAAAGATATGCATAAAGATGTTTGCCTTTGAATTCTTTATGTTGTTGTTTTAACTCCCCTAAGAGTATGCCTATGTTTTCATTTGTGGTTTGCCTCGTCGAGAGACCAGCCTGGGAGGTGGGGAGGAATGGGGATTAGCGCCCCTTTCCTGAAGAATGCTTTAGAATGTGCGAGCTTCTCCTTGTAACCCAGCAGGTGCTAAATTGGGTTTTAAAAACACAATCCTCAGTGCTCCACATGCAAGTTTATGTTTTGATTCTTGAAGTTCTTGTGATTTCTTCTGGCAGGAATATTCTACTCACTGAGAGAAATCTATGTTACTAGAAGTTCTGGGTTTCTTTCATTAATGTGGCAAAAGTAATACTAATAATTCATCGCTGTCTGGCCACCAGACTGGGCTTGGCTAGTCCTTAGGTAACAGACATCAAGTCCATTGCCAGAGCGCTCTTGAGAATTTTCCAGTTTGGCAAGACCTTGACAGAGTTTGTAGTCCATTAGTGTTGAATTTGGGGACCCAGAGTGCCCTCCTTGTCACAATAAGGGGACACCAGAGTAGGACTTAAGTATTCTTTGCACTCATAGAGCATTATGTAAACAGAAATTTGTAAGGAGCATCTAACCACTGGGCTTTCCACAAGGAGGCACCCAATAAAAATTTCTTGAATGAGTTGACCATAGTTGTACTTTAGTATAAGATGTAAGTGCAAATGCTGGTTCTGTTACTGATTAAAGCAAGTCACTTTCCTTCTTGGTTTCCTCCTCTGTAAAACCTTAGGGTGAGGTTAAATAATCAGTGGGCACATTTTATTCTTTGAAATTTTGTGTATGAATTAACATTAGTGGTATTTTATAAAATAAGCATTGTTTCACAACAGTCTATATTATTTATTTGGTTTCATACTGACTTTTGGCTCATTGAATTTTCATATGGCTTACTTAGTTATGAATACTTGTATCTCCATGGAATGAATTTATTTCATTACTTTACTAGCCTTTATTGAATCAGAGGTGTGTGTGTGTGTGTGTGTGTGTGTGTGTGTGCATGTGTGCAATATGGTTGAAAACAAATGAAGTTAAATGAAATGAACTGTCTTAAACATTAGTTATCCTGTGTGCTATTTTGTATTTGTGAATAACCTTGCATCTTTTGTTTTTGCTTTAATCTTTTGGAATATTGTAAAAATAATTCATCACTAAATATGAAAGTGGTATTTAAAATTTTCTTCAGAATAATCTTTGATGATTGAAAGAACCAACATCTTTTGTTATTGTATGTCTTTATAGAAAGCTTGATTAAAATATTGACTTCTTGATTGTAGAAAAGTCTTTTTTCTAGCATGATGGAAGAATGAAGCATATTTGGTGGAATAGGTGGCAAAGGGAAATAGACTCCATTAACCAAGAGTCCAAATGGTTTCCTTCTTAGTCTTTCTCTAGCTATTCCCCTGAAGACCTATAAGGGAATCAAGGAGCAGTGATTTACATACATGAAGCCCCCATAGAACTGAATCTAGCTAGTTCTCCTACTCCCACCCCTGCCCCAAATCTCAAGGTCTGTGCTAGTCCCCTTTAGCATTTTCATCAGTGCACGTGACTTGGTTGGTCATTTTTAGTGGGAGCTATCACAGATGCTAGTTCATAGAAATATTACTGCTGGGAAAGTTATATTATGCAGCTTTCTTTTAATCACTGAGTGTCTCTTCTAATGGGAATAGAGGGAAAAGAGACTTCTCTTCTGTAGTTGTTAACAATAATTATATTCAGAACTGCTAGGTAGTGAAGTGGTTAAGACCCTAGCCTGGAGTTAGGAAGATCTGACTTCAAATTCGGTCTCAGGCAATTACTAGTCGTATGACCCTGGGAAGTCACTTCATCCTATTTGCCTCAGTTTTCTCATCTGTAAAAACAAACTGGAGAAGGAAATGGCAAACCACTCCAGTACCTTTGCCAGGAAAAACCTAAATGAGGTCACAAAGAATTGGACATGACTAAAAAATAATGAACAGCCACTGTATTCTACATTTACATGTAGACTCGTATGTATACTTAGCACCCAACTCATGCTTACATTCATAAGTTGTGCCCCAGAAGTCACTGCTGCTCTTAGGTTTTAGGGTACCTTGTGTAGACCTATACTTCTAAAGCTATGGCAAACAAACCCTGTCCTCCTCCCCCAAATTGGGATCACAAGGTCTGGCAGAAATTTTAAAATTATTTTAACACCTTGTTACCAGCTTAAAACTTCATTATTAATGATTAGCCAGTAGACACAATTAGTTCTCATCAAAGGTATTTACTGTGATGGTATAGGCAAAAAAAAGTAACTACAAAATCTTCCCTCCCACTCTCCCTTCATCCTCTCTCTCTCTCTCTCTCTCTCTCTCTCTCTCTCTCTCTCTCTCTCCCCCCCTCCTTCCTTCTCTCTTTTTCTCCTTTCCTTCCCCCTCTCTCTTTTTCTCTCCTCTTTTTATCCCTCACTTTCTCCTTCCCTCTATACCTCTCTCTTTCCTCATCACTTCCCTCCCTTTCCTTCCTCCCACTTTCTCTCCTGCTTCCTTCCCTTTCTTTATCTCACTGCTTCTCCCTTCCAGTGAGGTTACTCCCTTTAATTCTCTCAAAGAAAGATTTACATTTCATAAAAGGATCACAAGGTCTGGCAGAAATTTAGCACCTTGTTACCAACTTAAAACCTCCCTGACTACATCAACAGAGATGGGGATGAAGAATAAATCACCCTGCCCCAAAAATATGTTTTATTAAAAAACTGGACTTGTGTTTCATTTTTGTAGAGAGTTCCCCAGAAGGAGGTAATAAAGCTCCCTCTACCAGGGCAGACCAGCATCTTTTCTGCAACTTAATGATTTTAGAGTTGTCTGGGAAACTAAAAGATTGAGCAATTTATCCAGGGTTCCACAGACAGTATGTGTCAGAGTTGGGACTTGAACCCAGGTTGTCCAGACTCAGAGTTTAGTTTATTCTACTTTTCCATGTTTTGTGTTTATCCATATAAATATGCACATATACACAATGCCTAATAGAGTATGTATGTATACATACACACATAATACATACATACATGTGAAGCAGTATGCTAGGAAATGTTTAACAACCAGCTCTGTGGGAAAATATGTGCCCACAACACTCTTATAAACTAATAATCTGCATTATTAACATTGTCTTCATCACTTTCTTAAGTCTAGACAATCAACACAGCAATAATAAATCAATCCCTGATTTGTACAGTTTGTCAGTTTAGGAGGTGTAAATATTCACAATGAAAATTTAACAATCAGAGCAGGTTCAGCTGGTCCTGTTCACTCCTGCTTCTATGTACAATTGCCTAAGGTAGGGGAAATAGTTTCCAAAAGAAGTATACTGTAACGTCCGTCATAGCCAGGAAAATAGTTTCTCCCAGAAAACTGAGCATCAGTTGGCACATAGTATGACTGTACTTTAGAGCCTTTAAAAACTTCGTAACAGCAGTGAAAGAGGTAGAAATAGTGGTTATTCCTAAAGGTATTTGCTGATGTAAAAAAAAATTCTCTTTATATTACCTTCATTTTACAAAAAAACCCTAATATTTTACTTAAAAGTATATGGGGCAGTGAAATGAAGCCTGCTCAGCAATTCCATTTTATGGTCATAAATGTTGTTCAGTCACTCTTTATGACCACATTTGGGGTTTTCTTTGGCAAAGATACTGGTGTGGTTTGCCATTTCCTTCTCTAGCTCATTGTACAGATGAGGACACATGGTTAAGTGACTTGCTCAGAGTCTTATAACTAGTGTCTGAGATTGGATTTGATCTCAGGAAGATGAATCTTCCTGACTCCAGGCCCAGCATTCCATTCACTGCATCACTTAGCTGCCCCTGTTATTAATTAACTAGGTTTAATTTATCAGTGAAAGCATCCACAATGTTGGGCTAATCAAAATTTCTGAGGACATATATTAATAATTGATGATAATTTATATAGCAAATAGTGATACTGCAACGTTCTTTTTGTTGTCATTGCTGCTGCATGTAATCTCCTTTGATTCTTGTAACCATCCTTTGCAAGTTAGGTAATGTAAGTATTATCGTGCTCATTCATTTTATGAATGAGGAAACTGAGGCTCACATATGTTAAGTGCTTTGCACATAGTCGTACTGTCAGTGTTTAAAAAAATATAGCATTCAAATGCAGTGTAGCTGATTTCAAGTTCAGAACTCCATCTATCCACTGTCATATTGAATATAAATAATAGGAAGACACTTTCTCTGTCCTAGAGCACTGAGCATCATTGAAAATGTTCCAGCTTTTAAACAAAGATTTGTAAACTCTGAATGACTGAATGAAAACATTCTCCAAATCTCAAATAGTAGGAGAAGTGCAAATTAAAACATATATGAAGTTCAATAAATACTTATTGAAGTATTGATATCTTTTTTTTTTGTTTCACTCTTTGCAAATTGAAGAAAATTAAACAAAAAATGGGGAGAGTCTTTGTTGGAGAGGGTAAGGGAAGACAGGCACCTTGGTGTAGTCTGTGGAGCTCTGAAGTGGTCCAACTATTTTCTTTTTCAACTTGGATTTAGTTAAGGAGAGTGATGAAATTTTCTAGACACCTAGACCCAGTATTCTTATAACTGGGCGTATACTCCAAGGATGTCCGAGTCAGAAAGAGAGGTCCAATGTATGCCAACATTTTCATAGTATACTCTTTTTTTTATATATATTTTATTTTTTTTTAATGTTTTACAATCATTTCCTTAAAGTTAAGATTTTATCCCCCCCACCCTTCCCCCAATACCCCCCTCCCTCCCCGTGACAGCATACAATTCTGTTTAGGTTCTACATATACTTTCCTATTGAGCACATTTTCACTATATTCATGCTACGTAGTCGAACTAAAATAAATGGAAGAAATCATATAACAAATCAACACATAATACACTGAAACCCACCCACACACAAACATGATCTGCTACATTCTGCAAGTGACTTCCACATTTCTTTCTCTGAGTGTGGAAGGCATTTTGCCTTAGAAGACCGACATTAGGATTTTTTTTTTTCTCAGTAAGTTCTTGTGTTATTACAAAGTTCCAAGTCTACCAGAAAAAACTCTCGCACACTGTGGTCGTTGCTGTGCACGAAGTTCTCCTGGTTCTGCTCCTTTCGCTCAGCATCAGAACATATAAGTCCTTCCAGGCCTCCCTGAAGTCTTCCTGTTCATCATTTCTTATGGCGCAATAGTACTCCATTACATTCATATACCATAATTTATTCAGCCATTCCCCAATTGATGGGCATCCCCTTGACTTCCAGTTTTTGGCTACCACAAAGAGTGCTGCTATAAATATTTTTGTACATGTAGGACCCTTTCCCGTTTTTATAATCTCTTGGGGATACAATCCTAGTAGCGATATTTCTGGGTCAAAGGGTATGCACATTTTTGTAGCCCTTTGGGCATAGTTCCAAACCGTTCTCCAGAAGGGTTGGATGATCTCACAGCTCCACCAACAATGAATTAGTGTTCCAACTCTCCCACATCCCCTCCAGCATTTATCATTCTCTTGTTCTGTCATGTTTGCCAATCTTACAGGTGTGATGGGGTACCTCAGAGTTGTTTTGATTTGCATCTCTCTAATCAGTAGTGATTTAGAGCACTTTTTCATATGATTATAGATATCTTTGATTTCTTCCCCTGAAAATTGCCTGTTCCTATCCTTTGACCATTTATCAATTGGGGAATGACTTGTAAGGTTATATATTTGAGTCAGTTCTCTATATATTCTAGAAATGAGGCCTTTATCCCCGAGCTTAGCTGTAAAAATTTTTTCCCAATAGTATACTCTTTGTGGTAGCAAAGAACTCAGAACAAAATCAGCATGCATTCATTGAAAAATGACTGAAATAGCTGTAATGACCTGAAATGGCCAAGAGAATTTAGGGAAGAGTAGGAAGATTTGTATAAACTGATGCAGAATGAAGTGAGAAGAAGCATTACAAACACACTGACTACAATGGCGATGAAAAGGTCTGCCAGTCAGTCAGCCAGTAAGCATTTGTAATGAACTTACTGTGTGTCAGACACTCTCCTAAGGGCTGGGAATAAGAAAGAGAGGTAAAAACAACCCCTACCCTAAAGGAGGCCACATTCTCACTGGGCAGACAATATGTAAATAACTAGGAATAAAGAATAGATGGAAGATAGAAGGCAATCCCAGAGGGAAGGCATAGGGAGGAGGGAGACCAAGCAAAGCTGGGATTTGAGATGAGTCTGGAAGGAAGGAAGGGAATTGAGGAGGGACAGCATTCCAGGCAGGGAGTACAGCCAATGCAAAGTCAAGGAGTCAGGAGATAAGAGTGTCCCACATGAGGAACTGAAAGGTAAGTGTTGTTGGATGGTAGAATGCACAGAGGGAGGAGAGTAAAGTGTAAGAAGACTGGAAAGGTGGGAAGGGGTCTGGTTGTGAAAGGTTTTAAATACCAAACGGAGAACTTCGTATTTGATCCTGGAGGTCATAGGGAGCCACTGGAGTTTATTGAGAAAGGGAATGACATGATCCTACCTGAACTTTAGGACAATTACTTTGGCAGCAAAGGGGAGAATGGATTAGAGCAGGGAAAGACTTGAGGAAGAGAGCCCAATTAGAAGGTGATGCAGTAGTCTTAGTGAGGGGCAGTGAGATCCTGAGCTAGGATGGTGGCTGTATGACTGGAGAAAAGGGGATTTTTATATGAGAGGGTAGCGTTAGTTGAATGATAAGGTCACAAATCATATTGCAGAGTGAGGAGAGAGAAAGTTGAAGCAGCTAGTGTAGATGACCTTCTCAAGGAGTTTAGCTGTATATGCCAGGAAAACTATAGAAAGCTAGCTAACAGGGTTGGCCAAATCAAATGATTTTTTTCTTTAAAGAATGAGTTAGACATGGCAGCAAAGAAGGAAGCAGCAGATAGGGAGAGAAAGTTGAACTTCGGACCTTTAATCCTATGATTTGGGGTTTTGAGTAAAGCATAAAGTAAGTAGTGTTTGCAAAAGCAAATAGTCATGAAGAATGAATGCCATCTGTACAGTCTGAATAGAAGAGGAGACCCTGTTCTCAAAGAAATGTCAAAAAAAAAAGTGTTGCAAGGGAAAAGAAAACAGCATTTGAGCAACTTTGCAGTATTTACTGGTGTTATATTGGGGTAGAAAGCAGTTGCTTTCAATGGAGCTATTTGAGTATATTAGTCATAGTGTGCTCTAATCCTGTGCTATTATTTAAACTTGTAAGGGATGTTGTGATCATTGAAAAATATATTTTGTCTGGGCATAGTAACCCAAGCCTGTGGGGAAAGCTGTGGCTGGTGAATTGCTTGAGCTCTAAGTTCTGAGATGTAGTGAGGCTAAAACTATTCTACAGTCCATGCTAAGTCTGACTCCAACATGGTGAGCCCCCACAAGTGGGGGCCCATTAGATTGACTAAGGAAGGTCAATATGACCAATATTGGAAAAAATAGATCTTGCTGATCATTATTGGACCATGAGTGACCATGGTACTTCCAGCCTGGGAGGGATAGGGAGACCCCGTCTCAAGAAAAAGGAAATTCCCAGAATGTTATAGGTTGAAGACACATACAGACATAAATCAGGAGCTGGAAGAGACCTTGGAGGCCCTTCTAGTTCAGCTCCCTCATTTTACAGATGAGATAACTGAGGCCTAGAGAGGTGATATGGCTTGTCCAAGGTCACACATTAAGTGATAGAAGCAGGATTCAAACTCAGATCCTTTGATTTCATAATCAATGCCTTTCCACTGCACCATGGAACCCTCCAATCGTTCCATGGTAGAAAACACTGAACAGGTTTGTTTGGGAGGTGGAGGAATTGGAAATTATACTTAATAGAAAAGTAGCAGTATCCATTTGCTAATTTCATTCACTAAGGGCAACTGGCAACCTCCTTTGCCATTCATTATTGGTTGAACAAAATATTCAGAGTGTTCAAAATGTCTTTTGATTGCTAGCTAACAGGTGAGACAACTCAAAATTAAATAAGCTCTGAGGTTCCTAGATCAAATCTTTTGGTGGGAGCAAAGTGAGCACTGAAGAGTTTTAGTTCTTGATAAACCTTAAAGATAGATTCTGCATCCATGTGAGTTCAGAGCTTTGACAGTATTATTGAGTGTTAGAGTGATTCTACTGTATGATGAGTGATGAAGACCATGCAGTCAGAAAAAACCTTGACATTGAAAGGAGAGCGAGATAGAAGTTTGTAGTCTGAAGGAATAAACCAGGCCCACAGAGGGGATAAATGGCTTCTTATTCTTTACAGTACTAAAGACTCAGACATATTTTAAGGTAGCCTGGAAGGAATAGTAAAGAGGAATGTAGAGATATAGGAGATAATTCAATGTTAAATGGATGTTACCAAGGATAAGGAAAAACTGAGGAAAGGGAAGCAAAGAATGTTAAGAAAGGCTTAGTTAGCATAGTACTTTTTTCCCAAATAACCCAGAATGTTTCACAACATATTTATATTTTACTCATGATGGGCAGTTAACTGAGTTGGCCGGAAGGATATACTCCCAAGGGAAATGATTGTGTAATTTAGAACAACCAAAAAGGAAATATAACCATTCTGTAAAGGGAATGGAAAGGATACTCTAAGAGGTCATTTCCATATCAATGATATGTTCTTTGATTTATCAAATAATAGCTTCACATAATGGCTTATTCTACATGTATTTTAAAATGTCTAGTTTGGACATTTACTTTGAATTAAGTCTTCCTTTCTGTGATTGGGAAGACAAAGGCACTCCTTAGCTGTTTAGTCAATGGGATGAATTTAAATGTACACCTTTCTTTAAGTATCACTTTAATATTATGAAGTTACAATGTTACAGGATCTATTGCTCTCCATATTGTGGGATTTATTAGTTTGAACTTGTGCCTGTTCCCTAAAGTAGTAATAAGTTCTATCCTGATTAAAGCTGTTAGTAAGTAAAAGCTATTCCATTTAAAAACCTTTGTTTTAGTGAGCAATCTTTTTTCTATCCCTCCCAAGTTCCACCACTTTTCAAGAAAAAGAAAATAAGAAAGTGCTTGTAACAAATAGCCTAGTCAAGATAAACAAATTCCTGCATGTCCATGTCCAAAAATATATCATCTTCTATTCCCCAAAGTGCATCAGCCCCCTATTAGGAGGTGGGTAACATGCATCATCATTGGTCCTTTGGTGTCATGGTTGGTTATTCTGTTGATTTTGTGATGTCATCTTTCAAAGCTGTTTGACTTTACGATGTTGGTACTGAATAAATTGTTCTACCAGTTCTGTTCACTTCACACACATCTTCCAGGTTTCCCTGAAACTGTTCCTTCCATCACTTTCCATATGCTGTTTGCCCATTCCCCCAAAGTTATTTAATTTTGTATTTGTATAACACATAATATGTAATATAGGTATCACTCCTATGTAAGCATATGACTTGGTTAATGTTTGATGTAAACTGCAATATAAAACTGTTTAAAATGTAAATCCTTGTTCACTAAATTAATAAGTTTTCCTGTGACTTAATTTTAGTAAGTTAAACTGTTTAAGAGGTTGGCATTTTTGTTTTGTTGCTGTTTAGAATGACATTGAATATTGAAAATTACTCCATTTCTCAGACTGAAGTCGTTAAGACAAACTACCGAGAATCCTAGAGTTCTGGGAGGACATACCAAGACTTTGTGGAAATTGGGGTCAGACTTCGGCTGTTCTAGCTAGACTGATGACTTTGTAGAATCTTCATTTTTCTGTCTGTCATAGCAACTGTTCTTGCTTTGTGTTATGAACGGATATATGAAGCAGGCCTTTTATGTCTTCAGATTATTAATAAAAAATGTTGATCAGATCAGAGTTGAGATCAGAGCCCTAGTGCATACTGTGAAATATCTCTCTCGGTTGCTATCAATCCAATAAACAGAAATATCTGGGTTGGGTTGTTTAGCTTGCTAAGCTTGTGTCTGGAGATGAAGGTGGGAATCATTCCCAAGAGGTGATCATTACAGCCCTGAGAATGGTTTAGCAGCCTGAGGGAGAAACTTTGAATTGATTTATTTTTGTTCAGGAATTAAATTACTATTTAGAAATTGTCTAATGAAATCTGTATAAATATTCTAGATCAATGGTTCTTAGGATCCGTGAACTTGGAATTAAAAAAAAATTGACAACAATATTTCAATATAATTAGTTTCCTTTGTCTTTGTGTGTGTATTTTAGAAATTTATTCAGAGAAGGGGTCCATAGGCTTCATCAGACTACTGCCAAAGGGGTTCATGATACAGCAAAGGTTTAAGCATCCCTGTGTATCTAAAGGATTGTGAAGTGCTGAATAAGAGCTAATTAAACTGAACACATTCTCATTACCTTTAATAAGCAATCTAAATTTGATTGGGGGTTGCAGCTTTTTAAATATGTAGAGCACAGGAGGGCTGTTTTAAAGCACCATGGATTGCCTTTGTTGATTGTGGTGTAATCATTTCATTCCTTAGTTTATGCCTCTTTGGTCTTTGGGTGAGAAGTGGTCTGTTTCTAATAAAGTTATGATTAAGGGGAAAAATCTTCTTAATAAATGAGAAGCAGGCCCAATAGCCCTAGCTGGGCAATAACTAGCAGGGAAATTCATAGAACTGGTTTGTTTCGTGTAGCCAATGTGAGAAATTAAGTAACAGATAAATGTTAAGCCAAGCGAAGTTGTGACTATGTCATATTTGAGAGGGGAAACTTGGGTATGTGAAAATATTTATTCACATAACAAATAAAATATTGACGATTACTTTACCCAAAGATGGTATGCTGAGAGTATGACAGTGTAAAATGTAGAGTTCTTTGTAATACCAAGTTGAAACAGATTACTGGCATTGGTACCCGGTCACCTAATCGCACTTTTAGGAGGCGTTTCTAAAGTAGTTATATAAGAATTGGGTTGATGCTAGGAGAGCAGGGACCAGTAGAATATGGATTCTGGGCACTATATTGTAAGCCTGAGACATTGCCTTCCCTGGAATGGACCTGTTCTATGCTCTAGGGAATCTTTGCCCCTGGATTGTGGGTTTAGACCATTGTGGACCTCAGATATCCAATGTGAAGCCACCATAGGTATACAGCTAGCTTTTAAGATTATGATTTGTTAGTAATTTTGAGCTCTAATAGAATCCAGTCTCCTGTGTTTTAAGGTATAACACTAGTTTTGTGAGATCACAAGTCAGGGATAAACCCCACCTTTTTTTTTCAATGAAATATGTCTTAAGGGGAAAGTATATATTTATGAGAATCAAAGATACAGAAGAATTAAGCTAAATGATTAAAATCCAAGAAAATGCACATTTTATTTTGCTCCCAAATTATCGAGTCTATCTTCAGGCTAATTATATAAGAATCTCTGACTTCCTAAATTGTCAGTAACTCAGTAGATGAGTCTTCAGATTTGTATGAGCCTCTGATAAGCAAAGTAACTTGACTGTGGTTGTAGAGCTAGTGTCACGAGTGGTATTTGAACCTGAATGTTCCTGCCTCCAGTCTCACTCCGTAAATAAGCACACAGCCCAGCCATTCTACTAGACTCTGCTTTTATGCCTAGATGACATTACCATCTAGTACGATGTAACTTATTTGAAGTATTTGTTACTAACCAAGTCATGGTTTCCTGTGGTGAAGGAGCCTGCAAACAATTAGGTTTTTCTCTTGACCTAGAATAAGTCAAGTATTATCCATATTATATCTTTATATTTTTGTTTTACACAAATTTATGGTAAAGGTTCTTGAAAGGATTTTAAGACCAGAGAAATGTGGGGTTTGCTTTCCGTTTATTATGGGTGCTCTGTAAATTCTCCATTGTTTGTGTTCAAGTGTTTCCTTGTGGATATAGTTTATATGTACTTGGGAAGTTGCTTTCTTAATTTTAATAAATAAATTCTTTCTCTTCTTAAATGTTGTTTATAAACTCGATGAGAAATAGAAGAAAGATCCATTCTCAGGAGAGTACTGCTTATAATTCGTATCATATCTTTATTGAGTAGGAAGACTTAGAAAACATGAATTCTCAAATACTACCTGAGGTGATATTCAGCATTCAGTTCCATGGAATTTCATTACCACTTCAAATTCATGGTTCCTAGAAGTTCATAGTACATACAGAAGTAATCATTACTATCCCTCCTTTGATTACGAAATCTTCTCCTGTATCTGATCTCTATAGGAATTCCTCTAATTCAAGGAGTATCTTTACATTCCAATGATTCTCTCCCCCTGCACTTTTTTTTTGTATTAACATTTGTATTTAAAGTTTTAAGTTCTAAATTCTATCCCTGTCTTGCTCCCTTTCCCCTTCCCTGAGAAGGTAAGCGATGAGATATAGGTTATACATATGCAATCACATAAAATATTTCCATATTAATCATTTTGTACAAGACTTGAATAAAAGAAAAAAATGAAAGACAGTGAAAAATAGCATGCTTCAGTCTGTATTCAATCAATATCAGTTCTTTCTCTGGAGATGGATAGTAGACTTTATCATTAGTCCTTTGGGATTGTCTTGGATCACTGTATTACTGAGAACAGTTAAGTCATTCACAATTCTTCAAACAATATCCCTAGGGTTTTGAATTTGTGCAGAATATTGTTATCTTGCTGAAATATCTGAACACACTTTTAACTTAATTTATGAGTGGATGAGTCAGTGGCTTTTGGGTAAGCAGAAGTTTCCCTGGAACCCATTGAATATGATATATCATAAATTGTCAACCGCAGCCAGCTCACCACCTTTGTTCCTGACATGCTGGGCTTTGTTTAAAACTGAGAAGGGAAGAGAAGTGCAGTCATCAAGAAATTTGTATTGATTGGGTTCTTATTGATGAATGAGTAATAACACTGAGGTGTCGGCGTCACTGAGGTAGAAATGTGTTTTAAAATTTATTATAAACTTGATCAACACAAAACAACCAGATAAGTATATAAAATACAGGATAAGATCTTGCTTAACACAACCCACAGTATTTGAAAGAGTAGAAAGGAACAAGGTAGCAGAAGACAAGCAGGAAATGGGCTTGCTCAGCGTTTTTCTCCAAGTCTGCCTGAACTGTATTCCAGAGCTTGTGTATTCTAGAGGATGGGGTCCATCCTGACCTTAGTCATAAAAAATGCAGACATTTCGATTGAATTAAACAATGAAAAGTAACCTAGATATGGATTGGCTCTTAATTAGTTTTAAGGGATTATTGATATTTTGGCTAAAAGCACATGACTCCCTGAAGGAAATAATCTTGTAATCGGTTGAAGATCAGTCTTGAACTATACAAAAACAACAGCTAGTCAGTGAAGTTCAGAAGTCTACAAATGTAGGAACTGAGTGGCAAGCAGAATGGATGGAAGGGAGAGAATTAGAAAATAGGTCAAAAGACCAACGGTGGAGCTCTGTCACAGCTGCTGCACGAGCTCTCTGTCGTAGCTCCCGCACAAGGTCTCTTTGAGGTATTTTGGCTAAAAGCACATGACTCCCTGAAGGAAATAATCTTGTAATCGGTTGAAGATCAGTCTTGAACTATATAAAAACAACAGCTAGTCAGTGAAGTTCAGAAGCCTACAAATGTAGGAACTGAGGATTCCAGGAATAAAAGTCTTTTCATATTTCCATGTATGCTCAGAGTGGTCACTTTATGGCGCCATAATGTTTAACTGCATATTTTGTGGGATCATAGCTGTGATTTCAGTGGTGTAAGGAGCTCCAGTGAGAAAACTCCTAGACTTGCATTTCATGTAATCTTAGAGCGTTTGCAGGGACATCAAAGAGATTGGCAACTTGCTGAGCCACTCAGCCAGTCTGTATAATCTAGAAATGGAACTTGAACCTAGGCTATGTGATTAATAGACATTAATATAATACAATTTAGTTACCATACTACAGTCATACTGTTAATATAATATCTAACATATCGTTTTTTTATTTAGCCATTCTCCAAATGTTGGATGTATAGATTGTTTCCAATTTTTTTTTGCTGTTAAAAAATAGAGCTATTATGGGTAGCTTTGTACAAGTAATTTTTTTCTTTGCAATATGATTTTGATTTTGAAATAAAGGGTTTACATTAGAAGTGCTAGATTGAAAGGTATGGTCGGTTTTATGATTTTCCAAAGTGCTCTACTTATCTACAATCTTACCAATAGAATGCCTGTTTCTCCACAGCCCAACTGACACTGGATTTTATCTTTTCCCCCTTGTTCTAGTATGTTTAATAAAGTTTTCTTGCTTTGGATTTGTCTGCTTCTTAGGGATTTTTGAACATATTTTCATGACATTATTTACAGATTCTATTTCTTCTTTGGGAAAGTGTCTGTTCATCCCCTTTGACCATTTCTCCATCTGGAAGTGTGCGTTATTAGTTTTCTATATTTTCATCCATTTTGGATGTTAGAACTTTTATCACTATCTCTATTGCAAATATTTCCCCCAATATGTTTGTTTCCCTTAATTTTGTAGATACTGTTTTGGTTTTAATCTTTGTGTGACAACTCAACTGCTGGCTTAGGAGGAGCGGAGCAAGACTGGAGATGTATAACCTACTAAAGGGACTCACATAGACACCAGATTCAGCCTTAGGGGAGTCTGGCCTCTAAAGAGATGGGTCAAACTCTGTTTTGTCATCTCTGGCTCTTTACATCCAGATCCTAGAACTTTGCGAACTTAAAGAGAGCTTAGGTTTGGCCCTTTTTTAGGGTCACTCTAAAACAGAATACAAAGTTACGTAGTACACTGTGTAGGACTAGTATAAGGCAGCTATTTATTTTCTCTGCTACAAAATAAATGTTTAAAACATAAAAGACTCAGAAGCATGCACTGACCAAGATTTAAAAAAGGGTAACCAGTCAAGGGTAACCTCTTACTCCTGTTTTATTCTCCCTGTAGGTTGCTACCTCAACCTGTGAGGTGAGACTATTGAATAGGTGTTTTATCTTCAAAACAGCTCTGCCTTTTCCAAGCATCTTCAAAGTCCATGTCTTTTAAAAGGCAATCTGGGGCATGATTCTGGGGTATAAGTACAAACAAAAGTCCTCCTTCTTCCAGTCAGCTCCAAGTAAGGACCTCAGGAACTCTTACCCTCCGGTAGCCAGGCCTGAAAGGGTCCATCTCTCAGAGTACAGTTTTGGTCATCTCTGCTCAGGAAAAGAACCACAAACAGGAGAAGCAGCTGGGACCTGAAATCTGGGCTTTGACTCACTGCCATGGGTAAAGAGGAGTCTTCCACAGAATCTCCACTTGTCAGAGGGGAGGACAGGGAGCATCAGAAGGTAGTCACTCCTGTTAAAGTCTCCTGGATGAGTCTCTTCCAGGTTCAGTGATCAATTTCTCTTTTATGTGCCCTCCCCATCAGGAAGACCAAGGGATGGTGGTGTTTTGAAGTTTTTCTGCACTGAGCCCATGTATCTCCAGAGGTGTCCAGAGGAGCTCAGATCAGCTTAACGGAATGGCTCCTGGTACATTTGTATAATTAGATCCATCAATTTTTTTGTGTCCAATAATGTCTTCTGTTTGTTTAAATCATAAAACGTTTCCTCTCTCCATAACTGAGACAAGTGTTGCTTTTTTCTTCTAGTCTTTTTCAATGGATAGATACTCAGGAGAGCACCATATTGCCCACCACCACTACCTTGTTTCTCTCTAATGTAAATTCCTCCCATCCCCAGTTCTGTCCCCTTCACCTTAATGCAGCTGGGAGTGGTTATGCAGGTTGCCCAGGGCTCCTTTCAAAACCACTTGAGGCAGGAAGGGAGAAGGCTGGCTTAACATACAGGGAAAGAACTGCTCCTAGTCTTCACACTAAGGGATTGGATTATGTACTTTTTAGGTCCCTTCCAGTTCTAACAATCTATGGCTCTGTAATTCTAGGTGGTGTTAGATAAATTTGTGTTCTTTAATCAACTTCCCGGCCACTGCTGTGAAGATGTAGCATCTAGATGATGCTACCAGTCATGGAATGAGTGTGTAATTAGCCTGCAGAAGCAGCTTTCCGGGTGGGACACTGGGACATGTTGTGACTTGGTGCTGAAGCTTGCCTCTGTTCTGGAAAATGATTTGGGAGTTGAGGAGAATTCCACTTGGTAACATGTGGTTATTGAAGAGGCAGATGTTCTTGGCATTTTCAAGTTAGAATGTAGTGGCTTTTAAAAAGAAAAAAAAACAAACCAGAATTTCCATTTTCCCGACAGAAAAGCAGCATACTATAGTAAGATGAAGGGTTTCCTGTCCAGGCATTTATATTGAGTCGAATGAATGCCTGGAGTTTCAAGTTACTTGGTTATGAAAAGGTGACAAGTCTATGCAATCTAATACTTTGTACCTGTTCTTAGAGGAAACCTTCCACTGGGAAACTTTCCTGTCTCCCTGAGAAGATGCCTTATGTGCTAAGGTCCTTGAAAGGATGACTATATCAGATGGGGATACTTGTTTTTTGTGTATCAAGGACCCCTCTGGTGACCCAAGAGACTCTCAGAATAATGTCTTAATGTCTACATTCAGATTGGAAGGAAATGCTAAATGTCAGTTAAAGGTCAGTGAAAATAAAGATACAATTTTTTCCCCTAAGTTCATAGATCCTATGAAATCCATCCATTGACCCCTTGGGAGTCCAGGGACCCAATGTTAAGAATCAGATCCTTTAGCTAAAATATCTTCGTACTTTCAGAAAAGTGAAAGGCTTATAGGTTTCCTAATTCCATCATTTTTCTTTCTTGATAATGTCTCAGAATTTGAGAGCTAGAATGGACCTTGGAGATCCAGTACTACAGATAAGCAAACTGAGGTCAAGGTCACATAAAAAGTTAGGTTCAAAACCCACCACCACTATGCTTCATGGCAGTCTTCTGTCAAGTCACCTTGAATGTTTTGAAGACAGTGGCTAAACAGATTTGCCTCTATCAAAGACAGAGTGGATGATAGTCAATAGAGCTTTGAGCCTGGGGTCAGGAAGACAAGTCTAAATCTGACCTCAGATACTTAGTATTTATGTGATCCTGAGCCAGTCACTTGACCTCAGTTTCCTCATCTGTAAAATGGAGATGATAATAATAGCATTGTCTTCCCAGGATTGTTTTGAGAAACAAATAAGATAATACTTGTGAAGTGCTTAGCACAGTTCTTGGTACATAGTGACTTCATAAATGTTTCTTGATTCTGAATACTGAGTCTTTCCTTCCCCCTGTTTCTTATATTATAAGGCAATAGAAAGAAAAATTAGCTTCATAAAATGTCAGGGTGTAACCTTTATTTTACAGATGAGGAAACTGAGTCCCTGAGAAGTTGTAGCTTGTTTAAATCAATACTCTTGTGGCGTAAGTTCTTCTATAGACAGGAGAACTGGGAATTGAGCCCAGCTCTCTGGTTCATTCTGCAATATTTTTTCTGTTACACTACCCTCCCTCAGTGGCTGCAAACAAGCTTTAGGATTCGGCAATTGGGAGGCGTGGTGTGGGAATTAAGAAGTGAAGATCTGACCTTAGGGTGTAGTTAACCAGAAAGTAATGCCTGGAATGATTGCATTGAAAGTTTTTGCAAGAATTTTAGGCAAATACCATCGTCTTATGAAAAATGTGAGGCATTCTAAAAATCCATTTTTAAAGAGAACTAGCCTGTGATGCTGGTCTCTAATACAGTTTCTAGTTTCCATGGAATTTTACTGGTTGAGGTTAGAAATGTGTATTTTATAGATGTTATGATTGCAGAATGAGACCTTGTAGTTTATTACTGACCTGGACCCTGGTGAAGTATTATTTTTTTTTCTCTTTTTCTCTCTAAGTCATACCCAATAGATTAATAATTGAGAGGGGTTGCGTGTGTGTGTGTGCGCGCACTGTCCAGCATATGACTATGACATGAGCGACACATTCCATAGTAAAAATGTGACATTATTTATATATACATGCTGAAGAAAGGCCAAAATTACTGCATGAAATTTCAATGAAGCAACTCCAGAAAAACCTCCTCTGATGTCTCTGAAGTCGGTCTCAGTTTTTGGGAGACAATTGGAGATCTTTTAAAATCACAGAACCGAAAGGGATTATAGAACATTTAGTCCAGCGTCTGCATTTTTCTATGAGAAGTCTCCTTCAGAAAGGTTGCCAAAGGTCACATAGCTAGAATGACTGGACGGGAACTCATATCTAGCTTGTCTGATTCAGAATAGGGGGTTCTCCCACTACAAATATGTTGTTCTTTATTTCAATTACATGTAAAAATTTTTACATTCATTTTTTTAAAAAAGTAAGTTTCAAATTTTCTCCCTTCCTCTCCTCCTCCATTATAGAGAAGTCAAGCAATTTGCAAAATGTATTTCCATATTAGTCATTTTATGAAAGAAAACACAAACCAAAAAGAAAAACCACAAGAAAAATAAAGTGAAAAAAAAAAGAATGCTTTGATCTGTATTCAGACTCCATCAATTCTTTCTCTGGAGGTGGATAGCATTTTCCATCATGATTCTTTTGGAATTTTCTTGGGTTTTTGTATTGTGGAGAATAGCCAAGTCATTCATAGTTGCAAATCATTTGCTGTTATTGTGTACAATGTTCACTTGGTTCTGCTTATTTCACTTTGAATCAGTTCATGTAAGTCTTTACGGTTTTTTGGAGAGCATTTTGCTCATCATTTCTTAAAGCACAATAGTATTCCATGACAATCATATATACCACAACAACCATTCCATTGTTGATGGGCATTCCCCCCAATTTCCAATTCTTTTATATTGTTTCTTTTAAAGAACATCAGACATGCCCTTCAGAAGAACTCAAAAGTGCCATTATACATTCTCACAAACTTTGTAACAAAGGATATGTAGTGTGTATACATGTAATATATGTGTACGTTACATGTTGCATATATGATATATACCCGTATTACACATATATTGCAAAATCTCATAAGATTACAGTTTCTTTTCTTTAAATCAGGACCATCCCAGATAATTCTGAACAAAGGGTTACCTAATGATGATGGTGATGATTTATTTAATGCATTAAGATTTGCTAAGTGTTTCACACATTATCTTCTTTGATCCTAACAACAACTTTGTGGGGTAGGTTGTCTCCATTTTACAGATGAAGAAACTGAGATTGAGAGACAGTAAGTGACTTGTCCAGGAACATATAGTTAGTTAATGTTTGAGGCAAAATTCAAATTCAGGTTTTCCTGACTATCTGCCCTATCAGTCTAACAACATTTTACACTGTCAACCAAGTACATTATTAGTAGTAATTGTATTAGTAACTTATTATATTGTATTATAAATTATTAATACATATCATTGCTAATATACTAAATATGGAATAATTTAATATTCATATTTGGTATATTATAATAGACAATAATTTCCCCAAGGTTTCAATTGAATGTTGTCTTCCTTAGGTCCATTAATTCTGGAGACAATAATGGTTCTCCTTGTCCCTCTTCACAGATTTGGCACTCAGTCTCAATTTTTATTCTATGGCTTGACTATAGAATTGTAAATTAGGTTGTGACTTAGAGTTTACAGCATTCAATGAAAAGCTCTCCAACATTCACAGCAAGCAGGCAGCCTTTGTTTGAAGATGTCCAGTAATGGAGAACTCCTAACCTCCAAAGGTTCCATTCCATTTGTGGATAGTTCTGATTATTTAGAAGCTGTCTTCATTCTGAGCTGAAATCTGCCTCTGTGTAACTTCCATCCCTGGTCCTAATTCTGCCCTTTGGGGCTAAGCAAAAGATGTCTAACCTCTTTTCATCGAACAATCCATCAGATATCTGACTTCCCAAGTCTTTGTTCTTCCAGGCTAAAGCAGTCTTCCCTAAGGCATAGTTTGGAAGTTCTTAGCTGCCTGGTTACCTTCCTCTAGGCATGCTACAAATTGTGAGTGTCCTTCCTAAAATTTGGTACCCAAAACTGAATGAAATATTCCAGACATAATCTGATTAACCAACAAGTGTTGATTAAGCATCCACTACTGTGTGCTGGGTCCTGTACTAAGCTCTGGGACAGTATAGGGTGGAATTATCACTTCCCTTGTTTTAGACACCCTATTTCTATTAATGCACACTACACATGCAGTTGTTCTGGGGTTTTTTTTTTGCATTGACTCACTGGCCTTTCAGGATACCAGAATCCCTAGTTCTTTTTCACATAAACAGCTTTCTAGCAGTAAGACCCTAGAGTCGTAGATCTAGAGCTAGGTGACCCCCAGAGGCCAGCTAGTCTGACTCTTTCATCTTCTACTTATGAATGACTTTGCTTTTTACCTCTGTTCAGTTTCCTCTTATTGATTGGTTCCAGCCTGGTGAGATGTACTTTGATCCAAAGTTATCTCTCAATGTATTAACTTTCCTACCAAGAAATAAAGCTCTGGATCATTCACAGCGTTAGCAAACATTTCTTCATCTAATTCCACAACAGTCTCTTTAGATAACTTTGCCTTTTTTTCTTCAGTGAAATAGCTTTCTATTGCATTGTCATATTTGTTACTGAGAACCTCCTGTCCAGCACTCCTTTTGGATCTCAAGCCATGCACTTTTCCTTTCCCAAATTGCTAATTTATTTTTCAATTAGCAAGCCTCTATTTTCTCTCCTTCATATCCAATTTTTTTAAAAAAGAAAGAAAAAAAAAATCCTTGTAATAAATATGCACAGTCAAATAAAATGAATTCCCACATTGGTCATGTTTTAAAAGGTATATTTCATAGACATATGCCTTCTTAGAAGCTGACATACAAGTCACATTATTGCAGGTGATGACCCCCTGTCTTAGTTTAATAAATTTATAATGTTTTCCTCGATAATTTCATAGAAGATGATGTCTAGGCCCTTTTTTTGATCATGACTTTCAGGTAGTCCCATAATTTTTAAATTGTCTCTCCTGGATCTATTTTCCAGGTCAGTTGTTTTTCCAATGAGATATTGCACATTCTGTTCCATTTTTTCATTCTTTTGGTTTTGTTTTGTGATTTCTTGGTTTCTCATAAAGTCATTAGACTCCATCTGTTCCATTCTAATTTTGAGAGAACTATTTTCTTCAGTGAGCTTTTGAACCTCTTTTTCCATTTGACTAATTCTGCTTTTGAAGGCATTCTTCTCATTGACTTTTTGAACCTCTTTTGCCAATTGAGTGAGCCTATTTTTCAAGGTGTTATTTTCTTCAGCATTTTTTTGGGTCTCCTTTAGCAAGGTATTGACCTGTTTTTCATGCTTTTCTTGCATCTCTCTCATTTCTCTTCCCAGTTTTTCCTCCACCTGTCTAACTTGATTTTCAAAATGCTTTTTGAGCTCTTCCATGGCCTGAGCCCACCGGACATCCACCTGGGATGTCTGGGATATAGAGGCCCCGACCTCCACGTCTTTCCCTGATGATAAGAATAGTTCCTTGTCATCAGAATTGAAAGGTGGGAACATCTGTACCCCATCAAAGTAGCTTTCTATAGTCCTATTTTTCTTCCCTTTTCTGGGCATTTTCCCAGCCAGTTACTTGACTTCTTTGATTCCTCTCCATCCCCACCTAGATCCACCCAACTAGTGCTTGGGGTCTGAGATTCAAATGGGCTTTCCGCGGCAGGCGTGGCTGCTATTCAATGTGAGCTTAAGTTCTGGTGCTGGGGTGAGGGCAGGGCTGCCTCCCAGGCTCAGTTCCTTCAGGGGCTTTATGCAGAGACCTTCAGTACTGGAGCGGGTGGGGGCAGGACTGTCTCCCAGGCTCAGTTCCCTCAGGCGGTTTATGCAGAGACCTTCGGTAATGGAGCTCCTGCCTGCTTGGGGAGTCCTGGGCCACAGCTGCCTCTGCCGCTGCCTCTGCCACTCCCTCTGCTGCTTCCTCCCGAGGGGACTCGAGCCATGGAGACACCCTGCTCCCCTCTCGGCCAGCCCAGACATCTCTCTCACTGACCTGTAGCGTCTGTGGGTGGAGGGACCTTCCCAGCCGCCGGAGGTTCTGTCCCTGAAGCCTGCTTGGATCTGCTCCTCTGAGGCTGCGTGGCTAGGGCAGCGCAGGGGTGGACTCCACTGTCCGGAGCGCGACGGACCCCTGGGGACGGCTTTCCAGGGCTCTCTGGAACGGAGATCTTTTCCACTGTGTTTCTGCGCACCTTGCAGTGCTCCAGAATTTGTGGGGAGTTTTTCTTGCAGGAAATGTATGGGCTGTGGGTTCGGAGCTAGCATATGTGAGTCTTTCTACTCCGCCATCTTGGCTCCACCCCCCCCCCCATAAATTTATAATGTTTACATAGCACTTTAAGGTTTGCAGATTGCTTTATGAATATTATCTCCTTTGTTCCTTGCAACAACCCTGGGAAGTAGGTACAGTCATTATTCCCTGTAGGGGACTGTAGCAAAGAGAGGTTAAATGATTTGTCCAGGGTCAGATAGCTAACAGGTATCTGAGACAGAATTCAAATTCAGGTCTTCCTCCCTTCCTCAGTCAACTAATAAAGATTTCTTACGTGCCAGGCAGGGCAGCTAGGTGGTGTAGAGTGTGTAGAACACTGGTGCCTGGAGTCAGGAAGACTCATCTTCCTGATTTCAAATCTGGTCACAGATACTTCTTAGCTGTGTGATCCTGAGCAAGTCATTTAACCTGTTTGCCTCAGTTTCCTCATCTGTAAATTGAGTTGAAGGAAATGGCAGAACTACCCCAGTATCTTTGCCAGGAAAACTCCAGATGGGGTCACAAAGAGTCAAACACTGCTGAAAACCACTGATGTGCCAGGCACTGGGGGTACAAAAAAAGACAGAAGACAGTCCCTGGTGTCTTTAAATTTTCATTATTGTAATTTGTTATATTGGTACTGTTATTAATGATAATGGATGAATTTTCATCACCTTTGATGGGAATGATCACCATTATCAATTAAATTCCATTTTCTTCAAGCTGTTATACAAAAGTTGCTTATGAATTGTGAGAATTTGTTTTTTCTTTTTCTTAAATAATCAGCTTTACCTTGACTATATACTTTGATTTGGTTATGACATTTCCCATTCAAGTCTATTATTTGTGTGCTGGGGTGGGGCAGCAGGTTGGGGGTTGGGAGTGGGAAGATTTGTTCTTTTTCTGTCTTAAACTGCACTTCTTGCTGCAAAGCAGATTTAGAATTCATCTATCTTTAAGCTGAGTTTGAGAAAAATAAAAATTGTGCCAGCATTCTTGTGTAAAGTCATCCAGTTGATTGCCTGGGGATTTAAAATATCTCCACGTTAGAAGTACTATCCTTAGCAGGTTAAACAGGTTTGTCCTGAAAGGCGCAGGGAGCCAGGTTTTCTTTTCTTTTTAATTAATAGCCTGCATTAAGATGATGATGTTGACATGGTTGTAACAATTTCCATAAGTTTTTTTTTCTGTGTTTAAATAGTCTCATGATTTTTAGAGTCCCAGGATCCAGTGCATAGAGTGATCAAGCCTTAGAAAGGTGTAAGAGGCTTAGTGGACATTCAATCCAGGTTCTTTTTACAGGTGAGGGACTGAAGTTTGTGAGATGATCCATTTCTTTACCTGTTACTTGAAATAGCGCAACTACAAATTAATGTACGTAATGAGAGTCCCCAAATTAGTGTGTTTGGAGAACAGCTTATATGTAGTCCTTGCTTATTTTAGTTTTAGTGTGATAATTTTTTGTTTTGTTTTGTTTTGAGTAATATTTTACTTCAAATGATTGGGGTGCTCCTCCATTCCCCTTTATGTGACTGAGACTGTTGAACCCTTTAATTCAACAAACTGGATCCTGATCAGCTATAAAACTGCTCTCTGTACTTCTGAGAAAGCTGAGCAGCCCATTCTAGAAACTCCACCTTTCTCGAGGAAGAGTTCCTTAGCGGGAGGGTGACTAACTTCCTGGCATGTAAATGTCTACCTGTTGGGTGGGGCTGCTTTAAATGTCACTAGGCCAGCTTGGGGGGAGGGAGAGGAAATGGGAACAGTATAGGTATGCCAAATGGGAAAGTTAGGCCTTGTGTACAACGTACTTAGTGATTCCCTCTGCCCTAGGTTCCCTTTCAGAAGGTAATTTTAGGACATTTATGCATTGAAAACATTACAATTTACCAGATTTCTTTTTGGTTAATTATATAATGATTAATAATTTAGAAGTATATCTAAAATATATAATATGTAACTATCAAAGTATACTTCAAGCACATAATTATAAATATCAAAATAGCCAATAATATACAAATAATAAAGCACATCCATCAAATTATTTAATACAAATACCTAATAATACATAAATAATAAATACATTTAACAAAGTCTATAACATAATAAATTTACACATATCTAATATTGTATAAATAAAATATACTTAACATAATGAAATATAAATGTATTAATATAAATATATAAATAATAAAATATAACAAATAAATTATAGAATAAAATACATTAAACAAAATCTATAATAATATAGTAGTACAATAGTACAGCTATTTAGTGATGTACGCAATATGTTTAAAAATATATAAATAAAACAGTTGATAAAGTATAAAATATAACATATATAATTACATATAAATAATAAAATATATTTAGCAAAGTATATAATAATAGGGCTGCTAAGTGACTCAGTGGATGGTGTGCTGAGCCTGGAGGCAGGAAAACTCCTCTTTCTGAGTTCAAATCCAGCCTCAGACACTTAATAGCAGTGTGACCCTGGGCAAGGCACTTAACCCTCTTTGCCTCAGTTTCCTCATCTATAAAATGAGCTGGAGAAGGAAATGACAAACCACTCTAGTATTTTTGCCAAGAAAACCTCAGATGGGGTCATGAAGAGTCAGACATGACTGAAAAAACTAAACAACAAATATGATAAAAATATACATATATTTAATAATGTATAAATAGAATACATTTAATAAATTCTATGCTAATAAGTATATAATGTAAATAGTAAAAATAGTCAATAAAAGTACATAGTGGCATATGACTAATAAAAAATGATATGTAGTCATGAGATCATAGATCTGGAAATGACAAGAGATTTGGAGGTCTCCTCAGGTGGTAGCTCTGAATCTGTAATCTGACGTCGGAGTATTGTCTCCTTGACACAGAGTGGGATACTCCAGTAATATGGCAGTTGGCCTTTAAGAGTTGGGGTATCCATTGGCCAATAATCAAAACATGATGATGAGTCTCTTTGGTCTTAGCAGGCCTACTCCTCAGACAATGAGCACACTGTAAATGTTGGCCCAGACTCAAAGCCTTTCCAGCTTGGTGAGGCTTGTCGGTGCTTGTGCTTTGCCAAGAGAGCATTTGAGAACCCAGGGTAACTATGGGTAATATTTAAAATCTCCCAGAGAGCAAGTCTGTTTTGACTCCAGGCAAGAAATTCCCCTCCAGCCTCTTTCCTTGTTCCCCAACTGATTGATATTTTCCCCATGTGGATTTTCTTTTCCACGCCTGCATGCATGGGCAGAAAGTTGCCTCTGTGTGTGTGTGTGTGTGTGTGTGTGTGTGTGTGTGCCCGCGTGCACATGCACACATGTGCCCACACACACATAGGAGCATATTTGCCCTCTCCATTCTGCCTAGCCTCCCATCCAGCTGCCTTTGCCCACTCCGTGTTCTCACCCTACAGGTTGCTGGCTGACATCACTGGATAAAGTGGCTTTGGAAGCCTAGCAGGTGTAGGGAGGCTTGTTGAGATTTGAAGTTGATATTCAGTATGCAGTTTTTAGAGTGAGGGAAAGCATTCCAGTTCCACCACTTGGCAAACAACGTGGGCTGAGGCTTTATCTCTTAAGAGTTAATCAAAAAAGGCTTTGGAAGAACTCAGAAACTACCACCAATAGCCTTTGTCCTGAAGCCAGAAAGAAAGGGGAAAGGTGGGAAATAAAGTGTTCCCTGGTTTGCTGCTAAAGGGAGACATTTCCAATAATCCAACCAACTTTTATTAAGTGACTTATGTAAAATATTGTGCTAGGGCTGAGAATACAAGGACAAAATGGAGAGATGCCATTGTATAGTAGAAAGAATCAGAGAACTTGAGTTCAGATCCTGCCTCTTTTCCTTATTACCTGAGTGACCTTGGTAAAGCAAGTATTTTAACTTTTCTGAACCAGGCAATCATATCTGTAAGACAAGGGAGTTGGGCTAGGTGATCTCTAAGGTTCCTTCCAAATCTAAATCTGTGATCTTATGATCAACCCCGCCCCCCCCACAAACCCCTAAACTTTCCTTCCTTATGGAGTTTATTGAGAGTACCAACCATATAAAATAATAAACAAACAGATGAATAATTAAGTGAATGAATGAATCAATAAATGAATAATCAAGCAAGATTTTTTTTTTTTTGAGAAAAGCGATCCTTTAAAATTAGAGGGATCAAAAAAACATTCTAAGAAGTGTTTTATTAGTTGAGCCCTGAAGAAAGCTGTGAATTCTTAAAAGGGAGTGTTACTGTATCTTTGTAAAGATGATATGCCAAGTTAGTTAACAGCAAATAATTTAGTTTGGTTGGCATGTAGAGCAAGGGAGGAATAATGTAAAATAAGTCAGGAAATGCATCTGGAATTAGATTTGGCAGACCTTAACCTTTGTAACCCAGTTTATTTTATTTTGTGCATTTAAATACCTAATTTTGAGAAGAGGTCCATGGGTTTCATCAGCTGGTCAAAGGGGTCCAAGACACAAAACAGGTTAAGAACCCCTGATTTAGAAGAGGGAGTCTTCTGAACTGCCTAGTCCAACCTCCTGTTTTTTAGATGAGTTCCTAAGTGATTTATACAAAGTCACACACAGTGAGAAGTGAGTGACAGCCAGAATCTGAACTTAGGTCTTCTGATTCCAAATTCAGCACTGTCTTCTGAGGGAAGCACTTCTAGTAAAATACTTCTAAACAGTAATGGACATATTGCTTGAAGGAAAAGAAAGAAAAAGGAAAAACTGTCCACTGATACCTGGTTTTAAGTGAATCAGTTGCCAACTTTTATTTACTTGTACGTTTACTTAGAAGGCAACCCTGGCATAGTAAGATCAGATTCTGCCTATGAGAGGTATTGGCTCTGTGACTCTGTGACTCTTCACCTCTCAGTACCCCAAGTAATTCTCTAAGATTATTTGATTACAGATGCTCATCTGCACTCGTAGAAGGCATTTCTTTACCGGAAATCCTTTTTACTAATATAATCCTCAAAACAAACATACTATTCTTGGTTCAAGTTCCAAGAACACTTATTGGCCATCTAGTATTTTAGGAACCTATACGAAGGATACAGAAAGAGACAAGTGCATAGAATTTACAATTGTAACAAATGACATATAAATTAATCCTGACTGATCTTCCTGTCTCCAGCCTCCCGTTATCACCAGTAGATCCTATGTATTTTAGTCAGATTAACCTGCCTAAAATACCTTCTTCTCTTTCATCATATTATTCTCATGTTGAGTGTTGGAATTTTTTGGTTCTTCTTTTCCAGAAAATTCATGATTTTTGTTTCAGGACACAGAGCTATTTAGTTTTGGGCTTGAAAACTCTTAGATAAGCAAACATCATAAAAACAAACTCCCATCGAAGTGTTCTGAGACAGTAGTGGTATTAGAAAAGTAAAAGCCTTCTTTTCATGTTGTTAATATAGTGCAAGAAAGCAGATAATGAAAACACAGGGCGGTGAACCTGTCTTTAATGGTAAACCAAGACAGAGATTATTTTTTTTATTTTTTTAAATTTATTTATTTAACTTTTTACATTCATTTTCACAAAATTTTGGGTTCCAAATTTTCTCCCCATTTGTCCCCTCCCCCACCCCAATACACCGAGCATTCTAATTTCCCCTATCACCAATCTGCCCTCTCTTCAATCTTCCCTCCCTTCTCTTGTCCCCATCTTCTCTTTTGTCCTGTAGGGCCAGATGACTTTCTATTCCCCATTGACTGTATTTCTTATTTCCTGATAGCAAGAACAATACTCGACAGTTGTTCCTAAAACTTTGAGTTCCAAATTCTCCCCATCCCTCCCTCCCCACCCAATCCCTTTGGGAAGGCAGGCAATTCAATATAAGCCATATCCATGTAGTTTTGCAAATGACTTCGATAATAGTCGTGTTGTGTAAAACATTGTATTTCCCTCCATCCTATCCTGCCCCCCATTGTTTCTATTCTCTCTTTTGATCCTGTCCCTCCCCAAGAGTGTTGACTTCAAATTGTTCCCTCCTCCCATTGCCCTCGCTTCCATCATCCCCCCCCACCCTGCTTATCTCCTTCTCTCCCACTTTCCTGTATTGTAAGATAGGTTTTCATACCAAAATGAATGTGCATTTTATTCCTTTCTTTAGTCGAATGTGATGAGGGTAAACTTCATGTTTTTTTCTCAACTCTCCTCTTTTTACCTCCACTAAAAAGTCTCCTGCTTGCCTCTTGAATGAGATATAATTTACCCCATTCCATTTCATCCTCTCTCCTCCCACTACATTTCTCTCTCAGTGTTTACCTTAATTTCTTTTAAGATATGATCCCATCCTATTCAATTCACTCTGTGCTCTCTGTCTCTGTGTGTGTGTGCATGTGTGTATGTGTGTGTGCATGCACGCATGTACACGTGTGTGTGTGTATGTGTGTGTGTGGTCCAACCAACTACCCAGGTACTGAAAAGTTTTAAGAGTTACAAATATTGTCTTTCCATGTAGGAATGTAAACAGTTCACCTTTGGTAAGTCCCTTATGACATCTCTTTGCTGTTTACTTTTTCATGCTTCTTCTCATTCTTGTGTTTGAAAGTCAAATTTTCTTTTCAGCTCTGGTCTTTTCATCAAGAATGCTTGAAAGTCCTCTGTTTCATTGAAAGACCATATTTTCCCCTGAAGTATTATACTCAGTTTTGCTGGGTAGGTGATTCTTGGTTTGAGTCCTAGTTTCTTTGACTTCTGGAATATCCTATTCCACGCCCTTCGATCCCTTAACGTAGAAGCTGCTAGATCTTGTGTTATCCTGATTGTATTTCCACAATACTGGAATTGTTTCTTTCTAGCTGCTTGCAATATTTTCTCCTTGACCTGGGAATTCTGGAATTTGGCCACAATGTTCCTAGGAGTTTCTCTTTTTGGATCTCTTTCAGGCGGTGATCGATGGATTCCTTCAATACTTATTTTGCCCTCTGGTTCTAGAATCTCAGGGCAGTTTTCCTTGATAATTTCATGAAAGATGATGTCTAGGCTCTTTTTTTGATCATGGCTTTCAGGTAGTCCCATAATTTTTAAATTGTCTCTCCTGGATCTATTTTCCAGGTCAGTTGTTTTTCCCATGAGATATTTCACATTCTCTTCCATTTTTTCATTCTTTTGGTTTTGTTTTATGATTTCTTGGTTTCTCAGAAAGTCATTAGACTCCATCTGTTCCATTCTAATCTTGAGAGAGCTATTTTCTTCAGTGAGCTTTTGAACCTCTTTTTCCATTTGGCTAATTCTGGTTTTGAAAGCATTCTTCTCCTCATTGGCTTTTTGAAGCTCTTTTGCCAGTTGAGTTAGCCTATTTTTCAAGGTGTTATTTTCTTCAGCATTTTTTTGGGTCTCCTTAGCAAGGTATTGACCCGTTTTTCATGCTTTTCTTGCATCTCTCTCATTTCTCTTCCCAGTTTTTCCTCCACCTGTCTAACTTGATTTTCAAAATCCTTTTTGAGCTCTTCCATGGCCTGAGCCCACCGGACATCCACCTGGGATGTCTGGGATAGAGAGGCCCCGACCTCCACATCTTTCCCTGATGGCAAGCATTGTACTTCCTCATCAGAAATGAAAGGAGGAAGGAACATCTCTTCCCCAAGAAAGTAGCTCTCTATGGTCTTATTTTTCTTCCTTTTTCTGGGCATTTTCCCAGCCAGTTACTTGACTTCTGAGATTCCTCTGCACCCCCGCCTAGATTTGCCCAGCTAGTGCTTGGGGTCTGTGATTCAAATGCTGCTTCCCAGCCTGAGGGCTTTCTGCAGCGGAGGGGCTGCTATTCAATGTGAGCTTAAGTTCTGGTGCTCAGGTGGGGGCAGGGCCACCTCCCAGGCTCAGTTCCCTCAGGGGGTTTATGCAGAGACCTTTGTTAATGGCCCTGAGCTCCTGTGGCTGCTCCGGGAGTCCCGGCCACCACTGTGGCCCTTGCCTCCGCTGCTCCCTCTGCCGCTGCCTCCCAAGGGGGCCCGAGCCACAGAGACATCCCGCTCCCCTCTCGGCCAGCCCAGACATCTCTCTCACTGACCTGTAGCGCCTGTGGATGGAGGGACCCTCGCGGCCTCCGGAAGTTCCGTCCCTGAAGCCTACTTGGATCTGCTCCTCTGGGGTTGCGCGGCCAGGGCAGGTCAGGGATGGGCTCCACTGTCCGGAGCGCGATGGACCCCTGGGGACAGCTTTCCAGGGTTCTCCGGAATGAAAATCTCCTCCACTGTGTTGGTGCGCACTTGCTCTGCTCCAGAATTTGTGGGGAGTTGTTTTTACAGGAAATTTCTGGACTGTGGATTTGGAGGTAGCATATGTGAGTCTTTCTACTCTGCCATCTTGGCTCCTCCCCCCCCAAGACAGAGATTATTGTTCTCTTAGGTTCAATAAATAGGCACTTAATTAGAGAGTATATTTGAAACATAGGTAATATAGTGGTTGGCATAGGTTTTAGTAAGGTTCAGTGAATGAGTGAAAATGACAAAGGATTATTTTACATTCTACTTATGATTTTCTGGGTTGGGTCCAATAAAAAGCAGTAAGTTTCTGTCTTTATCCTTGGCTTTTCTCTTTGCCTACCCACTTATTTCTTAGCTACCTAGAAGTCAGAAACCAGAGGCAAAGTCTTCTCTCTGCTGGGAAACCTTGTAGCACATGTAAAACTCATATTGGCTTATTACAGTTTGATTGACACTCTACTTATGACTATGGGGTCTGCAGATAGATAAATGTATCTCCAATTATACATTATATTCTAGATCAAAACTACATGGAAATGCTGCTGATGTCACTTCTTTGTTGTTGGGGAAAATACAAACAGATATTTAAAGCAGGAGATTAAAATTAAAGAAAATACTTTCCATAGAAAGCTTGAGCTTTTCTTAACAATTAATCTAAGTGCTACGGTTTTTCTCCGAGTAAATAACAGGAAGGGTTGGGTGTACAAATCATCCTGACTAAAGTTGAGAATCTATGTTAGTTGATCATGGAGGTTATAGACTTTGACTTTTTAATGTGGGCTTATTAAAATTTTTTTAAATCTTATTTTGTGGTATCTTGTTTTTTTGTCACTTTCATTTCCAAATATATCCTTCCTCTTCCAGTGAACCATCGTTTCGAACACAGATTTTCTTTTCATTTAATTTTACTATATTTTCAATTCTAGATTTCCTTTCCTCTCCCTCTTCCCTCTAACACAGGTTTTAAAGAAAAAGGGTGTGTGTGTGTGGAGGAAACAGTTCAGCAAAACCAATCAAAAGATTTCCTCTATTAAACAGTATATGCAGTATTCCCTACCCATTGTCCTCTCCCCCTGCAAAGGAGAAAGAGGAAAATTTTGTCATATTTTCTTAAGGACTGCACACACAGGTTTCCGTTTCCTTTTTGTAGTTCTTTTTCGTTTGTTTTTGTTCTTTCCATCAGCATTGTGCATCTTGTTTTTCTTGTTCCTATTTTGCAATATTTCATATGTCATCCTTTGCTTCTCTGAATTCTTCATATTTATCATTGCTTATAGCACTGTCATGTTCGGTCACATTTTTGCATAGAACTCATTTAACCATTCCCCAGTTGATGGGCTCCTGCTTCATTTCCAGTTCTTTGCTACAACAGAAATTGCTACTAGGGATGTTTCTTATAGACTGGAACCCTGCCTAGGGCACCATCATCTTCCCATCCCCCTAGGCTAGTGATGTAAGTGTCTTCCTTAGCTCCTCCCTCTCCAATCTGTTGTCAAGTCCTGTTGATTTTATATTTGTGGCATCTGTCCTATACTCCCCCTTCCCTCATCTGGCACTGCTGCTAACCTGGTGCAGGCTCTCACCCCTTCATGCCTAGACTATTGCAAAAGCCTGGAATTGACTAGCAAGGTTTCCCTGCCTCAAGTCTCTCCCCGTTCCAGTGTATTTTCCACTCAGCTCTCTCAGCATCTTCCTAAGGTGCAGATTTGATCATGTCAGTCCTTTTTTAAGTTAACTTCATGGCTCTCCGTTACCTCCAGATTAAAATGGAAAATCCTTGATTTGTTACTCAAAGCCTTTCCCAACCTGCTTCCTTCTTCTGTGTTCTCCAAGATCCAGTGATGCTGGCTTCCTCTCTGGTCCTCAAACACAGCTGTTCTCCATGCCTGGAATCTTCTTCCTCCTCGCTTCCACTTCCTGACTTCTTTCAAGTCCCAGTGAAAATGCCTTCTGCAAGAATCTTCCCCACTTGCCCTCAGTTCTAGAGCCTTCCCTCTGTTGATTATCTCCAGTTTATCCTGTCTGTAGCTTGTTCATACATACCTGTTTTCTTCATGCCTCCCTCATTAGACAGCCTCTTGAGGGTAGGGACTGTCTTATGCCCTTTTTTGTATCTGTGTTGCTTAACAGTGCCTGGTGTATAGTGGGAACCTAATAAATACTTACTGATGGATTGTTTGATTTCTTTTCATTTTGACCTTTCTGAAAACAGGCAATTAAAGGTTTAAAAATTATTCTTAATAATTTATAGTAAAAAAGGAGAGTGAATCCAAACCATCCTTGACTAGGAAAGTACTCTACAAAACCCTGGTAGTCCAAAAGTCCACTTTCAGACCACCAGCGGATTGGGAGCCCACCATTTCCTGAAACGTCCCATTTGACTTTTAGGCAGTTCCAGTTGTGGGGAAGTTTTTTTGTACTGAACTGAACTCTACCTTACTGTGACTTCTACTCATTGTTTTAGTTCTGGTCTGTGGGGCCAAACAGACTAAGTGAGGTCTTTTTTTGTGTCTTTTTCTATTTTAGCCCTTTCGGTCCTTGAAGACAGTCTTCTCGTCTCCAACTGAAGCATCCTAGTTTCTTTAGTCATCCCTTATATAATCTCCAATTCTCTCACCATCTTAGTTTCCTCCCCTTGATTGCACTCTAGTCTGGTTGATGCATTTCCTAAACTGTGGCTTCTCAAACTGAAAACAGAACTCCAGCTATGAGCTGCTCAGGGCAGAATACTGTGAGACCATAGCACCCCTCATCCTGAATGCTACACTATTGACAACAGCCCAGGGTGACTTTGGAGGCGTCTAAATGACATTGTGGATAGAGCACTGCGTTTGGAATCAGAAGGTTCATCTTCCTGAGTTCAAATCCATCCTCAGACACTTACTTGCTGTAGGCAAGTCACTTCACCCCGTTTGCCTCAGTTTCTTATCTGTAAAATGAGCTGGAGAAGGAAATGACAAACCAGTCCAGCATCTTTGCCAAGAAAAACTCAAATGGAGTCACAAAGAGTCAGGTGTGACTGAAACAACAGCTGAACACCAGCAACAAAGAGGGACTTTAGTGGGGTTTTTGTCCATTGGGTTTCTGTGTTCTTCTTTGTAGCCCACTTAACCCCCAAATCTTTTTCATGTCTTTTATCCTGACTTAGGCAGTTGATTTTTTTATCCAAATGTAGGACTTTATATTTATTAGCATTAAATTTCATTTCATTATATTTGACCTATTGCTCTTTCAAGCCTGCTAAGGTCTTTTGGGTTCCTCTCTCTGATATCAAACATCCCAGCTCTATGACATCTGCATATCTGATAAGATGACCATCAATTTCTCCATCCAAAGCATTATCAGACATAGGGTTGAACCTCACATAGGGAACCTTGCTAGAGGCTCCGTTTAAGTTGACATAAATTCAGTCATGGCTTCTCTTAGGTGTAGTCCTTCAGCAAATTCTAGGTTCACCCAACTATTCTGTTATCTCACCGACTATGTGGCTGGACTGCATTCTCTTCTAATACCTTTTTTTCCCTTTAATTGGATCTATACTTTCCTTGGTTTAGAGAAAACTAAGGGAAAAGACAGCCCCACAAGAAAAATGTCAGTGGCTTACCATGTTCTGATTATCTTTAGATTTTGATTTGGTTTGCTTTGTTTTGTTTTAACTGGACCTGTGACTTCACAGATGTAAAGGAATCCCTCTACTAGTGCAGATCAGCATGTGTTAAGTTCTATTGATAGCTTTTGTTTTTATAATATCTATATTTCTCACTATATTTTTCCTCCCTATCCTACCCAGAGAACCATGTCTTGTAATATAGTTTGAAGAGACTATATATTATATATGTACATACATATATGTATATATAGACACCATACACATATACATGTGTACATTTACGTATATACCTGTATATACATACATGTACACATATATACATACAGAAAGAGAGAGAAAGAATGAGGATGATCTTTAACATTCATGTTACATCTTTGATTGTGGGATCCAGTATAGGAAGTTGGTCTTAACCTAATTCCTACCAGACTGCTTTCCATTTTTCATAGCAGTTTTTTATCATATAGGGATTTCTTTTAGAGGTAATTTATGTTTTCAGATTTAGCAAAGACTTGTTTACTATGTTCAATTGTTTCAGAATCTTTCTTCGCTAATCTGTTCCATTGACCCCCTCTTTATTTTTTAATCAATAGCAAATGGTTTTGGTGATTGCTGATTTATAATATTACATATACTTTATAAGTTATGTATTCCTATATGCTTTGTATATACAGTCAATCATTATTTGTAGACTCTGCATTTGTGAATTTACCTACTGGCTAAGATTTATTTTTAATCCCCAAATCAATACTCACAATGCTTTCTCAGTCATTTGTGGATATGCAAAAAGAGGCATAAAATTTGAGTAAGCAAATGCAGACATTCCCAGCAGAGGCTGAACAAGGAGATGCTCTGCCATCTTGTTTCAGCTCACACACTGCCAATCAGTGTTTTTTTTGAGTTCTGATGCACCAGATAGTGCATTTTGCTACTTTTTTTTGTTGGTTTCACTGTCTAAAATGGTCCCCAAGCATAGTGCCAAAGTTATGTCTAGTGTATGTAACCACAGGAAAGCTCTGATTGCTTTAAGGAGAAAATATGATAAGCTTCATTCAGGCATTAGTCACAGTGCTGTTGGCTGTGAGTTCAATATTAGAGAATCAATAATATGGTACATCCAGAAAAAGGAAGAGAAAATTCAAGGATCTGAATGTGAGGCTACTTTCAAAAAGTGCTAAAGTAAATGTGAAGCAGATAGATGGTGCAGTGAATAGAACACAAGCTCTGGAGTCAGGAGGTCCTGAGTTCAAATTTGGCCTCAGACATTTGACGTTTACTAGATGTGACCTTAGGCAGGTCACCTAACCCTGATTACCTCACCTCTCCCCTTCAAAAAAAAAAATAGTGTTTGAGACCAGAGACTCTCAGAAACCTAATTATATATTTCCCCTAGGAGCAATGGTTCATTATTTGCTAACCTCTAGTGATGAGATTGAACTGTGTACAGTATATACTTTATGATAGAATTTATACACATATATGGAGCAGCTAGGTGGTGTAGTGGATAGAGTGATGACAGACTTGGAGTCAGGAAGACTTATCTTCCGGAGTTCAAATCTAGCCTCAGATACTTCCTAACTGTGTGATCCTGGGCAAGTCACTTCATCCTGTTTGCCTCAGTTTCCTCATTTGTAAAATGAGCTGGGGAAGGAAATAGTAAACCACTCTAGTATATTTACCAAGAAAACCCCAAATGGGTTTTATGAATAGCCATGCACAACTGAAACGACTGAACATCAAACTTTGTAATACTTGTAATCAGTATGGAAGTCCTGTTCTCCCTTCATTCCTACTTTTCCCCCCCAAATTTTCCTTGGTATTTTAGATCTATTATTCCTCAAATGAATTTTGTTATTATTTCATAAAGTATAATTTTGTATACTATACATTTACTGAAGCTTTTGATGGTCCCATTGTTTCTTTGCTGATTTCCTAGGGTTTTCTAAATAAATTATCATGTCTTTTGTAAAGAAGAATGTCTTTATCTCCTCTTTACCTATCTTCATGCCTTTCATTTCTTCCTCTTGTCTTGTTATGATTTCTAGTGTTTCTCAATCTTTGACAAATACTAATGAGGATCCTCATTTTTATTTTTGTACTTACTGGGAAATGATTTGCAATTTACGGTTTTAAGGAGTTACCTGGAACACTGAGAGGTTTCTTCTCTATCTTGTTAACACATAAATAGTGTATGTAACCCGAACCATATCTCAGTATCACTAAACCAGTGGTATTTCTTAGCTTAGCTTTATTTTTGAAAACTGCAAAAAACCTTGGATCTGCCATTTAACTCCTACAGGTAGTTTGTGCCATATACATTTTTTACCACTGCCAAAAAGAAATGGTTTTTTGAATACCTGTTATGAATAAGGCAGGAGAGAAACATATCCAAGTGGAAATTGACTTTGCTTCTCTGTCCAATTAAATACAATGGAAGGATCTAGGCAAGGGAGTGGTATTGATGCCAGTGGCAAAACATTTTTCAGTTTCCCAAACCAATCAGTCCTGATTTATGGCTTTGACCCTCTTTTTCCCTGTTACTGCTACACACCCACTAACAAAACAAAAATCATTTCACGGCAACAGTGTCAAGAATTGACTTTTTCTCTTTGTTCATCTTTCATCTGATATCATTTCCAGTTCTAGTTTTTGAGTCTTTTTCCACTGTGAATTTTCTTGTTTGGCAGAGAGTGTTTTGGATGCAAATTGTATCTATAATTAACTATTGCACAAAGAGCAAGCAAAATATTCTATTCTCTTTTCTCATATGAATAATAATGATAGGTAGTAGCTGACATTTATATAGCATTTTGTGATTTACAGAAAAAGTATGCAGAACTTAGAAATTAAACTCTTCTCATTATACTCATCACAGAAGTGAGAATTGTTCTCAGTATGCATGTATATCAAAGAAATGTCCCAATTGCTATACTTGCACTCACTTTTTGAAAGAACTGGTTTTGGTTTTTGGAAACTAAAGAATGAGTGTAGATCAAGGTATGCATCCCCTCTCCCCCATCTGCTCTCTGTCATCTCTGTGCCCCTCATTCCTCCTAAACCTGATCTTTGCTTTTAGCGCAAACTCCAGCATTCTGTTCCTTTCCAACTCCAGTATCTGTACTCTGGCCCCACTTTGTGTCCTTCACAATCTTAGCCCTGTCTAGTTAATCCCTGTTCTTTCCACTTGAATTTTTTGTCTCCCAGGCCTTTCTCCACTTATGCCTGGGCTCAACCTCACTCTTGGGTTTCCCACCATCTTTCCTCCCCTCTAATACAATGGAGCCACACAACCGTGGCAGTTGGGTCCATTACAAATTAGTGTTATCTAATCTTGACTGGATCTCTCCCTACTGTATATCAGTCCTTCTACTCTTCTCTAATTGACTTTTTTTTTTTTTTTATCACATTCCCTTCAGTAGCTGTTGTAAACTATTTCTCTTTTGGATAGAGAGGACCTGGAGTCAGGAAGATTCATCTTCCTAAGTTCAAATCTGGCCTCAGATACTTCCTAGCTGTGTAGCCCTGGGCAGATCACTTTACCTTGTTTGCTTCAGTTTCTTCATCTGTAAAATGAGCTGGACAAGGAAATGGCCAACCACTCCAGTATCTCCATCAAAAAAACCCCAAAAGGGGTCATGGAGTCCGACACAACTGGGTAACAATGCCAACAGCATACTTCTTGTTCTCTGCTCTATCTCAGCAGGACCTTGCTTTCTACTTTACCAAAAAAGTAGAGGTTACATTGCATTTTCTCTTCTCTGATATCCCATACCTCAATATCATCTCTCATTTTCACCTCTTTTGCTCCAGTCATTCTCAAAGAAGTGGTGCATTTTCTTGTTAAGAACAGTCTTTCCCTCTGTACCCTTGATCCCATCCCCTCCCCTCTCCTCTCTTCTTCTTGTGTGCCACCTCCTAAACGAAACAATTCCCGATCCTCTCGTTACACATGCTCTTTCCTTCTCAAATCATCAGTTATACTCATCTGTTGTTTCTGTCAGTAGAATATAAGCTCCTTGGGGACAAGGACTGTTTTCTGTTTTGTTTTTATGTCCAGCACATGGTACATTATCCAAATTAGATCCATGTTGACTGGTGCTTGTTGGCTTCGAATGAATTTGACTTCCCCAACTAAATTGAAGTTTTTTGAAGGTAGAAATTCTGGTTTAGCATTTCTATTCTCCATATCTCATAATAGTTAACTAATTTGTTGGTTATTTAACCCTAAATGAGTCAGTGTTACAGGTATATGTATCTGAAAGCAAACTTCAGTTTGGAGTTAACAGTTTGTTACACTATTTATTACATTTAATCCTAATCTCCTCACCGGAGAACACATTTTCTTTCATTTCAAAATGAAATTCAAGAGCCATGAGAATTCTGTTGACTAGCACTTGAACAATTACTAGGCAGTGAGTGACTCAAACCTTTACTCCTACGAGCAGATGGTTTCTTATATAACAGTCTTTCTAAACATCAACCCTTCATTCCCTCAAATGGAAGTGTTCTTTGACAAACAAAGATTGCAGTCTATCCAAGCTTGCCCATCTTGTTCATGTTGGACAAACCAACATGCCTAGCCCCTACTTCTAATAAAGGAAGAGACAGGAAATATCCCTTTTTGATGAATATTATCTGTATGAATGCCCTGTTTGAAGGGCCCAGTGTCTTTTAGCTCCTTAAAAACAGATTTTTCTGTTTTAGAACCACAAAAAAGTAGTGTCATTTTCAGTGTTCTTACACACACCCAAATCTTTGAGGGTATTTTTTAAACTGATGATATTAAAAATTGGGGAAACCCCATTTGTGATGGAGGTTTGCTGAGACCTGCAAGGTAAGCACTCAGTGAAATTTCACAATCTATATGGATTATATATATGCTGTAAACATCATAGTATATTTTAAGAAATTTTCTGGGTACAGATGATTCAGAAGTTCAGTGAAAGGATTGAAAAACTTCAACATTTTATATTGTAAAGTGCTGAGAGATTAAATTTCACTTTCTACTACTCTTACTAGTCAGCCCTATAGTTATGAAGCCCTTTAAGGTTTGCAAAGTGGTTTGTAAATATTATTCTGATTTTTATCTGCACAACAACCTTTAGAGGTAGGTATTATTGTCACCATTTTACAGATGAGGAAACTGAGGCAAACAAAAGTTAAGTGACCTGTCAAAGGTCACATAGCTAATGTCTGAGACCAGATTTGAACACATTTTCCTACCTCCAGGTCTAGTACTTCAAGCACTGGCCCACGTTGCTGCCTCTATTTTATTTCTTTTTATAGTAGAATCATTTTTATTTAGAATATCATGACCAACAAAAGAAATATTAGAATGAGTTATGTAAATGAAGGAAGCAGAGCTCTGAGTAATTATAATGACTAATCTTGATTCCAAGGAATAGATAATGTCCGTAGAAAGGTGGGAGGCCGTGTGTGCCAAATGTTATACGTACTAACAGACATGGTAACCTGTGTCGTTTGACTTTCCGTTTATTTCAGAGAAAAGCTAAATGCTGGGTGGATGGGAAAATTTACCTGGAAATGATTGCAACATTTTACGAAAGGAATCCAAAGTAATTTTAAAATTAAATTAAAATTTTAAAAAGAGAATTGAACACTAAAGGCAGATTATGCTGAGATTAACTCTTTGTTTCCTACTAAAATCATTTAGTTAGCACATATACCTGATGTGTGTGCATGAAGGAAAATCTGAAACTCAGTTTTTCTTTTATTAAACAAATGAAATGATCCAGGAGAATAGGAGGAAAGTTGTAGGAAAGAGAATGTTTGCTTCTACTTTGTGGCTTTCTGATTTTATTAAAATTGACAGCTGCTTCTTCTGTGAATCATAGCAGTAAAACAAAACCACTGCCCAGCTTTGTGGTCAAGATGATTGGGTTTTGGGCTCTGCCTGATCAAACCATAGGAAGAAGGCTTTTCTCCGTTTTCCATGCAAGTCTAGCAAAAGAGGTCAAGATGAGCCACCTCTGGTCGTTCCATCAGAAACCAGAAAGGTTTTTCCATGTACATTTCAGGAGCAGCTGTGACTTGAAAACAGCCCTCAATAAGATGTCATTTGTCTTGCTTGGGAAGCTCTGTGCCATTGAGTATGCAGGCACAATGTCATATTCACTTATAATTTATGCTCTCCCCTCTATTTCCCCCCTCAAAACTATTGTACTATGAGAATGGAGTAGAGGGCTAGGCAGGGAGAGGGAGGAGGAATTATTTAACAGGACAGCAGTGAACACTGGCAATCCTCACTGCAGCTGGAGCCTAATTTTCTGTTTGGCAGGCTACAAGGCTATTAGCACAGCCATCGGCATTGGCTGTCTCCTGACTAATCAGAGTTTCAAAGGGGAGTGATAGCCATTTAAATGTAATAGGATTATTCTTGGAATTGCTATACATAAAGCATCTGGACTCTTTAACCCTCTAGTAACTACCACATTTTAAGCATTATTTTTATTCCTACGGTAAAGAGAAAAATCAGATTTCTTCTGGTTAGGAGTAGCTGTCAGTAAGTCAAGAAACATGTATTTAGTATCTATTTTGTGTCAGGTACTCTACTAAATGCTGAGGATATAAAGTGTAAATCAGAGACTCAGAATGGAAGGGCATTCTGGGATTTGTAGTTTAGTGAGACAAGCCTTCCCAGGTAGCTAGGCAGTACAGTCAGTGCCGGACTTACCTGGAAGATAAAGAAGAAATGAGGTCAAATATGGTCTCAGATACTGGCTGTGTGACCCTAGGTAGGTCACTTAATTTTAGCATGCCTCAATTTTCTCATCAATAAATTGGGAATATTTAACATTCCCAATATTTAATTTTCCCTACTGCTCAGGATTGTTTTGAGGATAAAATGAAATAATATTTGTAAAGCACTTTCCAAACTCTAATGTACTATATAAATATTATTATTGTTATTGGTGAGAAACAGTAGACTGATTTGACTCAACTGTAGAGTGTGTGAACACAAGTTGGAATTGGGTCTGGCTTTAATGTCAGGCAGAGGAGATTTTAGTTTATTCCAAAGGTAAAGGGTACCACTGGAGTTTAAGCAAGAGAGTAATATTGGTAGCTCTGTGGAGGATGGAGAGGGGGGAGAGGCCTGAGACAGGGAGACTAGTTAGGAGGCTATTCCAAGAATAGTCAAGAAGTGATGAAAGTTTGAATCAGAGTGTTGACTGTATGAGTAGAGAGATGGGGATACATGCAAGAGATGTAGAGATAGGAATGGTACGACTTGGCCGCTAATGTTGGGTAAGAGTAGGGAGTCAGGGACAACTTTGAGATTGTGAATATTTGTAACTGGGATGATGGTGGTGTCCTCAGTAGAAATAAGAAGTTCGGAAGAGTGGGGTGAGTTTTGGGGAAAAGATCTTTATAACTTAAATAAAGATAATGAGTTCTGGTTTTGACCATGTTGAATTTGAACTTTCTGGATTTCACATCTGAAATGTTGTCGTTGTTGAGTTTTTCAGTCATGTCCAGCTCTTCGTGACCCCATGGACCATTGCACACCAGACTCTTCTGTCTTCCACTGTCTCCCAAAGTCTGTTCAAGCTCGTATTCCTTGCTTCCATGACACTGTCCCTTTCATCTTCTGCTGTCTCCTTTTCCTTATGCTTTCCATCTTTTGCAGCATCAGGATCTTTTCCAGTGAGTCCTGTCTTCTCATTGTGTGATCAGAATATTTAAGCTCCCACTTCAGTATATGACCTTCCAGTGATTAGTCTGGATTAATTTCTTTAAGTATTGACTGATTTGATGTCCTTGTTTTCTAAGCTTTCCTAATAGTTCAATTCTCACAGCCATATGTTGCTATTGGAAAGACTATGTTCCGGGAGGATTTGAAATGACTAATATTCAATTATATGAAATTGGAGCTCAGGAGAGATACTAACACTAGGCGTACAGATTGGAGTTTTCATCATAGATATGATTATTAAACATATGTAAGCTGATGAGATCACCAAGGGAGAAGATGTAAAGAGAACCCAGGAAGGGACCATGGAGTTCCTTCATCAACAGTTTTAAAGAGTGACATACATGATGATTCAGCAGAGGAGACTGAAAAGGAGACTGAAAGATAGATGTAAACCTGAGAAAGAACAGTGTGGTGAAAAGACAAGGTAGTCCTAAAGGAGATGATAGATGTGCAGAGAGGTGAGGAAAGGCATGGATTGGATTAGACAATTAAGAGATCAACAGTACCTTTGGAGAGAACAATTTTAATTGAGTGATGAGTTCAGAAGGCAGATTTCAATTCTATGCAATAAGATTGTCCATTTTATCAGCTCTCTCCCTTGTTTAGTGTAGAATTACTTAGGAAATATATCACCTTCTATTCTCATTTAATTTATTTATGGTATAGCTCTTTACATTAAGGTTCTGTATCCATCTAGAAGTTATTATAGTGAGTGAGATATTGGTCTCAGTCTAATTTCATTCTATTGTTTTCCAATATTCCAAGAACGATTTGTCAAATTGTGAGTCCTTACTCTAGTAATTTGTGTCCTTGAGTTTATTGAATACTTAAGCTACTATGTTCAGTTGCTTCTGTATCTTGTGAACAATCTGTTCTAATGGTCAATTTTTCTATATTTTAACCAGTACCAAAATGCTTTGATGATTGATGCTTTGCAGTATAGTTTAAGATCCTCAAACTTCCCACATTTTTTTCATTATTTTCTTGGAGATTCTTGACCAAATGAATTTTCTTGTGTTTTTCTAGTTATAGAAAGTAATCCTTGGGTAGTTTGATGGTTAGAGCACTGAATCTGTAAATTAATATTATCATTTGCCAGTAGCATAACCCAACCATGAGTAATTCCTCTCTAATGATTTGTCTTATTTATATCTGTAGAGTGCCATATAATTGCCATGTATGCCTTGGTAAATGAACTCCCAGATGTTCTATATACTCTTTAATAATTTTGAATGGAATTTTTTTTTATCCCTTTCTGATGGATTTTTTGATAGTGTTCAAAGAAGCTGATAATTTTTGTGCATTTATTTTTGTCCTGATATCTTGCTGAAGTTGTTAATTATTTCTGTTTGTTTTTGTTGAATCACTAGGGTTTTCTAAATAAACTATCCTATCATTTGCAAAAAAAAAAAAAAACCCCAATAATTTTGTTTCTTCTTCCCTTTTGTTTAATCCTTAGTTTCCTTTTCTTTCCTTCAGTCTCAGTATCATATTGCTGTAGCAAGTATTTCCAGTAATAGAATGGTAGTGCTTTACAACCTTGCTTTACCCCTGTTCTAACTGGAAAGGCTGCTAGTATTTCTCCATGGTGTTGTTGCTGTTCAGTTGTTTTCAGTCTTGAAAACAAAATAAAGCCTAACTCTAACTCTATGACTTCTTTTTTAGGAGGTTTTCTTGGCAAAGATATTGGAGTGGTTTAGCATTTCCTTCTAAAGATCATTTTACAGATAAGGAAACTGAGGCAAACCTGTCTTAAGTATTTGCCTAAGATCACACAGTTACTCAATATCTGAGGCTGGATTTGAACTCAGGAAGATGAGTTTTTCTGAGTTGTGCCACTTAGCTGCCTCTGTTATTCTGTTATACTTGATGATTGATCTTGATTTTGGATTAATACTATTTCTATACTTTCTATTGCTTTTAATGTAAAAGGGTACTATAATTTCTCAAAAGTTTTTTAAGAGCATTTATGGATAGAATCATGTGATTTTTATTGTTTTTTATCATTAATATGATCTATTATATTTAGAATTTTTCTAATGAACCAACCCTGTATTCCTGATATAAAATCAAATCAATCATAGTATATAATCTTTTTTAAAGTATTTTGCTGTAATCTATTTTATTCATACACTATTACACATAAAAAGTAAAAAAAAAAAGGATATATAAATCCCTGTTTCCTTTTATAATAGTGCTGAAAATAGATTCTCCTTTCTTAGGAAGAAAAAGAAATTTTCACCATGATACTTAGTATTATTAACATATCTTAAAGAAACTCAGCGGTGACTCAAGAAAAGAATTGATCGTTTTTTAAAAGGGAAACATCCCACCTTTCTAAAAAACGTCAATCCTGCAATTGAAGATGATTTGATGGTTCTGGGGAGTGGGGTTCATCAGTTGTTGACAGTAGGTTTTTCCATGCCTTTGTTTTTGTTCCATCATTTTAGTCATGGCCGACTCTTCATGATCTCAACTGAGATTTTCATGACAGAGACAATGGAGTGGTTTGCCATTTCCTTCTCACCTCATTTTTTGATGAGGAAACTGAGGCAAACAGGGTTAAGTGACTTGCCAGGGTCACACAGGTGGGAAGTATCTGAGGCTGGATTTGAACTCAGGAAGATGAGACTTCCTGACTCCCGCAGTGTTAGCACTTTATCCACTGCTCCATCTAGCTGCCCCTTGCCTTATTTATATAGTAAGGAAATGCTGTCATATACCCCAAATATCAGTAGTCTACTCATTTTTAAGAAGCAGAAATAACATAATGTAAATTATAAGAGCAAAAGGGATAGGGTTATCTTCCTTCTTTCCTATTCTTTATCCTACTGTCTGCATCCCTCTGGGGCTGACCATTCTCTCTGTTTCAAAGGGGACTCAGCCCTATGCCCTCAGGCAAGATGCCTGTCTCTAGTGCTTCTTGACTTCAAGGTTATGGTCCCACAAAGGCAAGCCTTTAGAGTAGGAGTATGCAGACATGAGAGCCTTTTGTGCATTTATTCCTCTCATGTTTTCATGTCTGATCATGCTTAGAGCTCACAGATGAAGTGATAGAATAACAGCAGTGTTTGGGGCAGTAAAAAAGAATAGAACCCAGAAGTAGACTGGGGGAACCTGAGGAGACACCTCAGGATTTTTTGGCTCTACTTGGATGAATCACACGACTTTGTATTCCCAAAATAGCAACATGCTTTTAGGTTGTAATGACACCACAGCTTGACATGACCTTCACTGCACAACAGACAAAGTCAGTATAAGAAAGTAGAACTGAGCTATGGAATGAATCACATGAACCTCCTGTCTCCCGATTGCCTCAATCTAATACCCCCTTTTAAAGTCCTTCATGTATATGGTTCAGTCCCTCACATCTTAATATGATCAACCTGAATTTGGCACATTCTCCTTCCTTTTGCTGCTGTGGTTACCATCAAAAGGCCAGTGAACTGAACCCTGCCATAGGGAGGACTCCAAGTCAAGAATCAGCAGGGATTTTCTCTCTTCCCCCAAGGGGGTTGTCTGACTCTAGATTCTTTTTGTGTATTTCCTTTGTTGTTATTTTATTTCATTTGGCTAGCTCTCTTATTGTGGTTGCAAAAGTTTTAGAGGGAGCTGGACAGGCTTGGAATCTTTACTAGAAGTCCCCATGTGACTGTGTATTATGACTCTCTCCAGACAAACATCCATCAATCTCAAGTGAGGGGAATTTAGCAAATATTTCTCTAGAAAAATTATCCCTTGTGAGTTTTAAGAATGAATAATTCCCTTTTCTATTTCCAAATGACCAATATTCATTGACAAAAGATCTTTAAAACTGAGTTTGTATTGGAGGAAAACCTGCAATGCTAATCTTTCCCTCTCCCCATCCCTCCATAGACTTTTAAGAGCAGCAGCAGCAGCAGGACAGGTTCCCTCAACTTTCTAGAATGATTTAAGCTCCCTACATGGAAGTGCCTTATTATCTCCTCTAATTACGAATAATTAAATTTTTTTGGTACAGAAGATTTTTAATGCCCTCTACTTGCTAAGGAGTAACTGCCCCTTTATCTTTAGACAGCTTAAGAAAAAGCAATATAAGACTTGAAGAAATTCATTACTGTCCAAATTTACCCTAGTAAACCTTCATTTCATGTCCACTCTACAAAACTAAATGTGCCTAGGCTCTTAGGGGGGTAAGACACAATCCCTGCCTGCAGCGAGTTTACAATTTAATAAGGGGAAAGAGTGAACACATAAATAAATACAACACAAAATAGATCATTATAAATTTTGTGTTTATAAGATCCAAGCTAAGGATTTTGAGAGGTCATAGGAGAAGGATCATTTCTGACTTGCAGAGCAGGGAATTTTACAAGGAGAGATAATAGAGCTATAAGGGACTTTAGAGATTACCTAATTCAACCCCTCATTTGTAGATGAGGAAACAGAGTCCTTGAGAAGTTAGATGAATTATCTAAAGTGACATTTGAGCCAGGACTTAAACAGTACATGGGATTTCAGCTGCCTGAAATGTGAGAATAAGGTGGGGTCCTGTGGACTAATATGGACAATCTCCTGAAAATCACAAAGTACGCCATTCAGAAAATCAAGTGTACATTTCTTTCTTCCACAAGAAGCTTTTCCTGATTTGCCTTAATGCTAGAGCTTTCCCTCAAAGATCAGCCCCAATTTATCCCATCTGTATCTTGTTAATACATGCTTGTTTACGTGCTATCTTCCCACTAGACTGTGAGCTCTTTAGAGCAGGGACTTTCTTTTCCTTTCTTTTAATCCATCCCAAGTACTAAATGCAGTTCCTGGCGCTTAATGTTTGTTGATCATAGGATTTAGACCTGACATACTACTTAGAGATGGTCAGTTCCAAGTCCTTCACTTCTATAAATAAAGAAACTAAGACTTGTTTGGGGTCACATAGTAAGGATGACACAGTGTTTGAATTTAGGTGTTTTGACTAAAGAACTCATCCCTCAATGGTGTGAAGAAAGACAAAGAGATTTTTGATCAGGCTATATAAGGAAGATGAAAACATAGCAACTTTTGTATGTATGGTAGCAAATAACTGGAAAGAAAATGGGTTCCCATTGATTGGAGACTGGTTTGAGAAATTCTGGCATATGAATGAAATGGAATATTATTGCATAGTATGAATACATACAGGGAGTTCAGAGAAGCATAGGATTCAGGAAGAGCTTCTTCAAAAGCCAGTCTTTTCTATTGGATCCTGGAGGTCATAGGGCGTCACTGGACTTGGCTAAATAGAGGAGCAGCATGGTTGGACCATCACCTTGGGAAGATTCCTTGGATAGCATAGTGGAGGATGAACTAGAGAGGGTAGAGACGTAAAGCAGGGAGACCAATCCCAAGTAAACCATTGTAATAGTTCAGGCATTGAGTGCCTGTGCCATGGTGGTGACAGTGTGATATAAGAGAGGAACACATACGAGAGATGTTTGGAATACTGTGGACAAGACGTGGCAGCTGACTGGATATTGGAAAGGGTGGTAGGTAAGTGAGAGAGGGACCCTCAGCAATAGTAGGGAAATTAGGAAGGGGGAGGGATGCGAAGGAAAGTTAATGAGTTCAGTTTTGGACATGTTGCATTCAAGATGTGTACAAGGCATCCAGTTTGTTTGATTGGCTGATTTGACTGTCTTATTACTCCAATAAACAGTTAAAGATGTAGGACTGAATAAAAAGTCAGGAGAGAGATCGGGCTGGATAAATAGATCTGAGAATCCATTGATCATAGGGATGCCTTCTACACGTGTTGATAAAGCCTAATTCAGTCTCTTCCTCCATAAACCCTTTCTTCATCTCTCCAGTTGGAAGACCATTTTCTCTGATTCCATTGCCCAAGAACCAATCTGAGCTTTGGGATGTAGGTGACTTGCACTAGTGCTACTTCTGACAGAGGTGAGATGATTTTTTTAATGGCATGTGGGCAGACATGGGGAAGCTCCCCAGCTCAATTTTAATTTTACTTTTAGAACCTGAGCACAAAAAGTTGATGGGGAGTGCACCTCATGGAGGTGTCTCCATTTGGGTTCACAAGTTCACAGACTACTTCAAGATCAATTGAATAGATAGAAAGTTCACTTGGTGAACCGAGAGTTAGAAATTTGTCCAGGCTCACTTTGGAAATCCAACACTCTTCAGCTGCTCTCCTTCCATAATAAATTGTTGTGGATGCTCTTGCTGTAATTTTTTTTATTAGTAATCTTTTTCTATAAATACTTTGATATAAAACATCAATTAAAAAAAGAAAATGAGGTTTATCATCATGTGGAAAGAAAATAAGATTGTGAGGAAAAGATTTCACTGGACTGTGCAAGTTTTAAGAAACCTCTAGGGGGTGCTGTTGTACTGAAAGTTTAAGACTTGTATGGAAGGTGGAAATAGTTCAAAGGAAAAATATTTATTTGGATTTTTAATACAATTAATATATTAAATGGTAGATCATCTGACACTGAATGCCATTTAATAGCTACTAAAAATATATTACTTTGCAAGTATTAAGCTTTCATTCATAATAAAGCTTGAGAGACCCTGTTTAATGGGGTACATTTTAAATATACCATTTGCAGTTAACATTAGTTCATCCTAAGTTATTTTAAATGGATGAGATGCCCATGATCGGTAGAGGAGAAGACCTGTGGTGCAGGGAATGGTATACTTTGCTATTCTAATATTTTGTATGACCCTTGTTCCATAATTCCTGATAGGAGGATCCAGCCAATGTCCTGAAGACTTCCTTTACCTCTTTTAATGTCCTATGGTTTAAGGACTTCCCATCCATCTATCCTTTGTTCTCACACTTCCCTTTTAAAATCTCCTATTTCCCAGATAAATCATCTCTGCCATCTTTTACAGAGGTCAGTGTGGATCACATGCCCTGATCAGGCTTTGCAGAATCTTTATTGATTCTGCAGCTTGTGGTTTCCTATAATCTGCAGTCCAGTAGCATTATTGTTAGAATATTGATGAATTTTTTGTTTCAGGGAACAGATTGGGATCTTTGAAATTGCCATATATTTTCCTAGAGATAATAATAATTAGAATTTATTTAGCTTTTAAAGTTTGCAGATCATGTTATAAATGCCATTGTCTTCTCTCACAACAGTCCTGAGAGGCAAGTCCTGTTATTGTCTCCATTTTATACATGAGGAAACTGAGACAGACAGAGAGGTTAAGTGACTTGCCCAGGATTATATGGCAAGTAAATTTCTGAGGCCAATTTGGAATCAGGTGTCCCTAACTCCGTTATTTATTAGACCATCTAGCTTCTAACCAATGGGGAAGTCTCCCAGATAACTTGTATTAGTGACAGACACTTGTAGTGACATCAGTATTTCAAGCCCTGAAATACTAGAGAGCCTCCTAAAAGAGCTTTTGACTTCACACTCTGCACAGAAAAACTGAAGAAGAGATAAAAGACCTATTGTCCAGACTAGGACCTGCTGTGTTTGGATGGACAGCTCATCATTGGTCTATTAGTACATATGTCTTAGACAGACACTGCAGATGGCTAGTGGATCTGGCCCAGCAATGAATGGAAGGAAGAGCCAGCTGAAGTGACTTTGGGGATCATTCCTAACAATAGTATGAGACTAGTCACTGCTTACCAAAATTTTACCACATCTTTTAAAAGTGACTTGTTTGTATAGAAAGGGTTATTTCCCTCCCATCTTAAATAAATATATTTTTTCAGATTCTCATTTTATCCCTCAAATTTGAACGTTTTTTGAAAAAACTCCGTATCCTAGACTATATCCATTCCTTAAATCAATGCTTCAAGCACAGATTTAAATGTGATTCTCATTTCTCCTGTCTTTTTATCCTACCATCAAGCAATAGATATTATTCTGTTTCTAAGCAAATAATAATCTTTTTAGCTGAGAAATATATAACTATGCATATGAAGGAGTGGATTCTGTAGGTGCTTCTAAATGACATTTAGATTTCCAATTTGTACTCATCTGGTGAGTGATGAGTCAATTTAGAGAGCAAATTTATAAAGCAAAACATATTTGCTTTCCCTTTGAGAAATGTTTCTGTGAATTGTTCTTGACTCATGTTGAGTCAATTCTTTGAAAAATTTATGTTAAAGAGAAAAAAATCTTACTAGTATGCCTAAAAGCTTGTTTCCTTACCTTGCTAAAGAGCAGAGAGCTTTTGAATCAAAGGAGAAGTTGAGCCCATGGCCTGTTAGGATTTTGTTTCCCTCCCAAACTCTTTGAAGCAGCAATTACTTTTAATATTCAGAACTTTCCTTTCTCCAGAAGCATGTGACTGTCTCATTACATTTTTTTTAGCTTACCGAAGTTACATTTTTAAAAACAAATTCCATGCAAAGAATGATGTTCAGAAACAGATAATATGCAGTTATGCAAACCTTGAGGAAGGTAGAAACTGGTACTTAGAAAATTTTAATTAGTGATTTCCTCTTCTCTGTGAGGTGAGAACCAGCGATAATCCACAAATATTTATTAACTGGTGGCAGTGGGTAAGGGTGCTGAGACTTAGAGTCAGGAAGACCTGAGTTTAAATTCTGCTTTGTGTGCTTACTAACTGTATGATCCTTAACCTCGCTCAGTTCCAATTTCCTCATCTGTAAAATGGGGAGAAATAACTAGTGCCTATTTCACCGGATTGTGGAGACCAAATGAGATCATGTATTACAGAGCTATATAAATGCTAGCACTTCCATGAACGTAGTGCTAACGATCATAAGAAAAAGTATGACAGCTTTTTTCCTCAAAAAACTTACATTCTAACTGAGGCGATAAGACTGCACCATATGAAACTATCAGTGAATAGTTTGTGTGATTATTGAAGTACTAAATAATTATGCTAGATTCTAATCCTTGTAGAAGTTTATAATGATAATTATAAGAAAAACCGATCGTTGTACAAATAATAATGACAGCTAACACTTATAGAGTGGTATGAAGTTTACAAAGTGCTTTACCTTTATCATCTCATTCAAGCTTTCAAATAGGTTTGTGAGATAGCCGCTATTATTAACCCCATTTTGCAGATGAGAACGGACTGAGTAAGGTTAACGGACTTGCAATGGCTTATACAGCTAGTAAGTATCAGAAGCAAGTTTTGAACTCAAATCTTTCTGACTCCAAGTCCATGATTATTGCCACTACACAGAAGTCAGGATGGGCTTTGCTCTTCCTCCTTCACCTGGTTCTTCAAAACAAATGAGCATAATTTGCATATATAAAGAGAAGGAAAACAAAGCTTTCAGACCCGAACAAAAGTCTTGGAGTGGGGGGGGGTGTGTATGATGAGCTTGCTAGAAGAGTTTGTTGGGCAAAGGAGGATGCTGGCCAGTGGACCCTGATTAGAAATGAATGCTCAGTTTGGGGAGCAGTGGAAAGAGTTATGATTCAATGTTAATTCCCTTAAGAGGAGAAAATTGATCATTAGGGATCTAAGTAATCTTTTTTGGGGGAGGGGGTGGCCACCAGGGTTAAGTGACTTGTCCAGGGTCACACAGCTAGTAAAGGGGCCTAAGTAATCTTATATCCTTCCTCTCTCTATTAGTAGTCAATAAAAGAGATTGACTGTTTAAGTATTTTAATTTAGAGAGTTCATAAGTCTGGAAAGCTGGAAGAAACTTTAGAGACCATCTAGTCCAATCCCTTTTGAGGAAACTGAGTCACTACCACCTGCTGCAGGTCAAATTACTTGCCCAGGGTCACACAAGATGTGAATTAGGTCTAGAAAGCTAGGTCCCTAGATCCAGATCTGGTGTTTTTTCCCCACTCTTTCAATACTTCTGTGACTGTGTGATTTCCTCGATGTGGTCATGCCTGCCTTCCTGTGGTACACAGCAAACTCTAGCCATATTCTTGTTAATGTCTTATTATTAAATCCACCTACTTTACAATACTCTATGTTTGCTCTCCACCAAAACTAGAATCCAGGTATTTCTTTCAAGTAACAGTGATGCTGCTTCTTTTATCAATTGCTCTGTGTTATATAAGGTCACTTATCAGCAAGTATTTATTATGAACTTAATATGTTCCAGACACTGTTTTAAGTGCCAGGAATATAAATCCAAGCAAAAAGAAAGGTAGTTTCTGCCCTCCAGAAGTTTATACTCTAATGGAGAAAGACTATTTGTCAAAGGATGAGGTGCACAAAGGTAACCTGGCCAAGGGGTGTGGCTGAGAAGAAAATATGGCCACCTGGATACCCAGTCAAATGAAGGGCTTTGTGGGGAGCTACCCAACCAAAGACAGAGGCCCAAAAGGCCCAAAGTGCTGAATGGTGGAGGGCATGCTAGTTAAATGCTTAAAAATAGTTTCAGAGTTTTCTGGTGCGGTATTTGTTTGCTGTTCATAAAGATTTCTGACACCTAGAGAAGTTAAAATCTTTATTTTAATCATTCAGAAGTGCTGTCCAAGTTTTAGCCCTTGCAAAAGCCTGAGTAAATACTTTTTAAAATGGCATTTAATAAACTTATTACAGATAGTCCTTTTCATAATGAGATCAATCAGAGACTTTTGTCTGTTACAGAATTGATAAACTAGGAAACAAAGTCAATATATTTGATCTTAGCAAAGTGGAAAAAGTCCTGGATTTGGTGTGGTAAGACCTAGATTTAGATCTCAGCTTTTCCTCCATCTAGATGGAAGTCAGTTACTCTCTATGGCTCTCACCTCACATGAAAAGTGATAATTGAACTAAATGATATCCAAGGTCCTTTTTAGGTCTAAGGTTAGGGGAAACCCTGCATCTCCTTTTCCAACAGCATGTGCTCACATTATATCTCTTTGTCATATTTTGGTAATTCCTGCAATATTTCAAACTTTTAAAATATTATTTCATCTGTTATGGTCATCTGTGATCAGTGATCTTTAATATTACTATTGTAAATTGTTTTAGGATGCCCCAAGTTACTCCCATACAAGGTGGTGAACTTAGTTGATAAATGTGTGTATTGACTGCTCCAGTGACCTGCCATTGTCCTACTCTCTCCCTTTTCTCAGGCCTCCCTATTCCCTGAGACACACCAGTTTTGAAAACTATTATGTAAACTTAGTTGATAAAGCAGTGGCAGTGTTTGAGAGGATTGACTCCAATTTTGAAAGAAGTTTTATTTTATTAAATTTCCACTTGCAGAATTTTAATTTTCTGTCACTTGCCCTCTCCTGCCGCTGCTGCTGCTTCTTCCTCCTCCTAATTCTACTAACTAGCATTTATATACTTAACTATTTTTCCAGTTCTTTGTCAGAGGGTTTTCTAATATTATCTCATTTGATCCGAACAGACCTGGGAAGTAGGTACTACTGTTATCCCATTTTATAGATGAGGCAATGGAGAATGAGAGTAATTAAGGGTCTTGCCCAGGGTTTACATAGCTAGTGAGTGTCTGAAGCAGAATTTGAACTCAGTTCTTTCTGACTCCAACCCCAGAGCTTTATTGACTGTGTTACCTGTCTTTAGGTTTCGTTTTATAACAACCAATGCTATTTCTAATGGTTATTCAAATGAGACATCAAAAAAGAAAAATCACATATAAATTTGAGGGATGTATTTTGTCAATACCATATTTATTTCATTCAGCTTGGAGTTTTAGGGGGTAAGGGTATGTAGATCTTTGGTTTTGGTGGTATTGGGTACCCTGAAAAACAAATGCAGTTTAGTCATAGAGATTTACCAGGAATACAAAGAGGTAAGTGACCTGTCCAGGGTCACACAGTCAGTATGTGTCAGAGGCAGAAATTTAACCCAGGACTTTTTGACATTCAGGCTAGCTCTCTGAGGTGCTGAGATACTTGTTTCAACAAGAAGAAGAATCTTAAATTGAGTTATTTTAAAACTATCAAAATGTTTTCAACATTTATTATTTACTGAGTATTCATCCTTTGTTGCCTAAGAAGACCATACCATCAGAGAAATAATGACATGACTTGCACTTGACTTTGTTTTGAGTGAGGGAGGGCTGTGGAGGTCACCAGCCTCACTTCTCCTCCAGAGCCATCTGAATCCAGTGACCAGATATTCATCAGGATGACTGGAGATGACCCAGGATGAGGCAATTGGGATTAAGTGACTTGCCCAAGGTCACATAGCTAGTGAGTGTCTAGTGTCTGAGGTGAGATTTGAACTCAGGTCCTCCTGACTCCTGCACTGGTGCTCTATCCACTGCACTACCTAGCCATTGTTGATCAATATGTACAACATATTGCTTCTATATTATTTGTAAATGTATACAGGAGAGAGGCAGCTTAGCGTATTAGATGGAAGGCTTACTTGAAATTCGGAAGACCTAGGTTCCACTCCCCTTTCTTGTGCTCACTAACTGGCTAACCCCTGGGCCAGAACTTCTCTGTGCTTCAGGCATTTCCCTAGAACCAATCTATCAGGATTTAGACTATCGTCATCCTCAGTCTCAGAGGAAGGAATCCCTTAAACTGATGAAATCGCTGATCCTTCTTGTATTCCAAAGTTACTGTGTGTACATATAGTCTCCAGTATATAACAAGTGGCTTTAGCATCTACAATTAAACACAGACATGTGTGAAGCATCCCGTATGGGCAGTGCATCATATCTGCCGCCAACATTAGGAAAAGAGATCTATTACGGGTCTGACTCGAGTTCTTTACGGTCTCATGGGGAAAGACATGCACCGAGTAACTGATACAAGGGAGAGTGACTTAAGCACGAAGCAGAGACACAAGCCAAATATTATGAGACATCAGTTGTCAAGTTGGGCTTGTGGGTTTTTTTTTTGGGAGGGGAGGGGCAGTGCTTCACAGAAGAGATAGCACCTCAACTGGGCCTGGAAGACAGCCACAGACAAGAGATGAAAGTGAGGAAGAATCCCTTCCAGGCATGGGAGGATAACACAGAATAGAAAGGGTAAGTGGAGAATTTAACTCCAAAATATTCAGAGATGCAGGACTTAAATGTAAGGATTGTTCATAGCTCCTTAAAATTCAGAGAAACTGGAGCCTGAGCTCGCAAGTGTCTCAGGAAGGGACAATCCAATGAAATGCTGCTGACCCAGAATTCAAGTCACAAAATGCAGGATTCCTAATCCAAGGACATGTGGTTCATATCCCAGCATGACACTGAGTGTCTGCATGACCTTGGGCAAGTCTCTGATCCTGAGTTTTCTCATTTATAAGTTGAGGAACTTGGTTACATTATAGGTGGCTTTCAGCTCTGTTTGAAAAGAGACAGAACTGCATTGAACTGAACCTATAATACAAAGTTGGAAGGCGGGTCACCATTTGAAGTAATGGAAGGATGGAAGAAGAAAAATAATTTTTGACCTTCCTGTGACCTAAAACAGTTTTCATTAATAAACCTTAAATTGAAAAAAATTAAATCCCAAATGGTCTGTGATATTATAGCAGAAAGAGGAAGTGATTAGAGTTGGGAGATATAGGTTCTGGTAACTAGTAATAGTACTAGTCATTGGTATTAGTGCTACTATTAGTAGTAACTAGTAGTTCTACTAACTGACCTTACACTCTTGGACAAGTTAGTCCTTCTGCCTCTCTCTGTCAGTTTCCTTATCTGTAAAATTGATTAGGTGTTCAGCCTTCCTTATATGGTGGTTTTTAGGACCCAGCAAGGTAACAGATGAGAAAACATTCAGCAAATACCCATGTGTGTATATGTGTGAGTGTGTTTGTATGTATATATTCCTATCTCTCACTCACTGTTTAGACCATTCTTTAGGTCTGTCTTATAATCTGAGCATTAAGCAAGTCAATAAGGACAGCAGATTCAAAGAAAGCTTTTCTCTGAAACATTCCAACCTTCGCTACTAGAGAAGGAAGGGATTTCTAGCTCCAGAATATCGGATTCTCCCCAAGAAAGACAAAGACAAACAACTGACTTGCTTTAAGAATAATAATATCTATGTGGTTGTAGGTATAGGTTGTTACAAATGCCCTTGTGCAGTTTTAAGTGATTGAAAAAATTACGCTGGAACTTTTGGGATATCCTAATGGTGTTGTAGAAAGTTTATAATGCCAGATGGAAATTATAAGCTGAGAAAGAGTACATAGCAAGTTTAAGTTCAGGAAAACTGAACTTTTAGAATGTTTTTTGGAGCTGATGAATTGAAGTCAAAGTCTTTCCAAAAGTTAAATCCTTCTGTTAGCTTGCATGATGGATTTAGTATTTTTTTTTTTTAACTTTCTCCTTAGCTCTTGGTGGGGAAAAAGTCCTTTTTGTTTGTTTCCCCCTGTCCGAATTGTGCAGTGGCAGCACTGCCTCCTATCAAGAGAGCCTCTGACATGGCTTCTTCTGTAAATGCTCTCCTCCTCCTCTTCCTCTCCCTGCGGCTGATTTTGCTTCCTCCCTCCTCCTCCTCCATCTGCCTCCTCCCTCCTTCTGCCGCCTCCTCCTTCCCTTCCTCCTCCTTCTCTTTCTTTCAAACACTCAATACATTTAGAGCCTGATCTTGTGCAGAAAATATCCCTGACATTTGAAGAGCTCCAGGGATTCAGTGAGCATGCTCAGTCCTTCCCTCCTGCTAGAAAGAGGAAGCTAGTTTACATACGAGTCATACCAAGCATAGCCAGCATGTCAGTGCAGTTAACTTGCAGCTGGGCTGTGAGGAAAACTAGAGTGTCTTTGTCCTAGGAAATGTGCCTCGTTTTGTGGCCTTTTTTATTGCTTTTTTTTAATTTGAAGAACGATTGGTAAAGACTTCTGAAACTGCATTTTCGTTCTAAGTCAAGGTTAACGACGCACATACAGTTTCCGAACAGCCCTTGAAGGGTTTAGTGTGTGTATGTGCGCGCTCTGAGCTTTCTTTTTGTGTGCGTGCTTTTTAATTTTCTTTTTTTTTTTAAACTTTTACATACTTAATTTTGATAGTTTGAGGCTGGGCCTCTCACTTTTGTTCTTTTTTTCTTTTTCTTTTCTTTTTTGTGAAGTTAATCAAAAGAGCCAGGCGCTCCCAAGCAATAATTGATTTTTTTTTTGAATCCTTTTTACCATTTTGGGGCAGAAGCAAACAAGCTGGTTTTCTCTGCTAAGCCCAATAAATGCTATTTATGAAGATGGACCTGTTGAATTACCAGTACTTGGACAAGATGAACAATATCGGCATTCTGTGCTACGAAGGTAGATACCACCCGCCAAACTGATCTACTCCTTGTGTGTGTGTGTATGTGTGTGTGTGTGTGTGTGTGTGTGTGTGTGTGTGTGTCTGTCTGTATGTGTGTCTGCCTAGGGGAGGCCCCTCCCTCTGATTAGTGTTCTAACAACATTGCCTTGGAAGTTGCTGTTTGTACTTGTAGCGGGTCTGTCTCCCCTTTGGGCTTTCAAGGGTCCATTTCTTCTTTCTGAGGCCACAAAGTTGCCTTTAGTGTCCCTTGAAGAGGGAACTTGATGGAAATACTCTCTGAGAGTTTTGCTGGGCGCCTGCTCCAAGCAGACTCCAATTGATATGTGTTCATTTCGGTGTATTTCCCTATCTCAGTAATATGTGTGTATGTCCACACACACTCGAGATTCGTTGGGGGTGGGTGGATGGGGAGATCTCTTGCTTTGGTTGTTATTATCACTTATTCTTGTGAACAGAGAAATCTTACTGTCCAAGTCCAAGTCCAACTGGGAGAGTGTATGTTTTATATCTTGGTATATGATAGGGTGCTGGCATTTGTTCTCTATAGCATACAGTATTTTTAGGCCTTCCAGAACTCAGGGATTGTGTAAAAAAAATCTGCCTGTATTTGAGGACAAAAAGTTACAATGTGTTTTTGTTTTAACAGAGTGATAGAAAAAAAACATAAAGAATTTTGCCATTCATTTTGGAGGATTGGTTCTGCACCCATGTTAGATAGTACAGACTGGCCCTTTGTTTGATTTCTCATTTCCTGTACAGCTCTGAGAGGATTCTGACATTGAAGGATGTTTCTCCTCCCTTCCCCACTCCCCCACGTTCTGGTCTCTTGTGGAAATAATTACACACAACACTCCAGAAAAAATAAGTTTTAAAATTGAAAAGATTTTTAGGGGGGAAAAACTAACAAAAAATAATCCAACCCAGATCCTAATGTTGTCGTTCTTCAGTGTCTAGCACTTTTAAAATTGCCTCTGGTTGTAGTAAAAGGGAAACTCTATTTCTTTAATTGGCATTATCTACGTGCAGTTTCAAGAAGGGGTAATGGCCTGGCTTGGAGTGCCTAGGAAGGCACCACTGAGGGAATTTGGCTTGGCAGTAGGAGTGTTTTTGTTGTAACCACATACAAATAGTGCAGCTTCAAGAAGAGCATTTTCCATGTTCTTTTAAAAATTAAAGTTAGCATTTCTTTTGGACAAGAAAGACGTGGGGGTTGGGATGAGGAGGGGACTGTAATCCACTGGAGGATTCGATGGATTCAAATCACATGCTGGGAATATTCCTAAGGAAAAGGCTCTGTGCCTAAAACCAATCACAAACCTGTCCCCCCTCCCTTGAAAACATAAACACAAAATGCTTGCTCAAGTTGCTTGTTTTTCTTTGTCCTTGTGGGGGAGGATCTGGCATTTTGGAGCTAGAAATCCCCTCTTTCCCTACTTACTGTAGGCTGGAGTGTTTCAGTGAAAAGCTTTCTTTGAATCTGCTGCACATATTGACTTGCCTTTTAAGTGCTCAGATTACAGGGCAGACCTAAGCAAGCAGTAACTGATCCAGCTTGTTTCCTTGGTATCTTAGTACACTATAGTTTTGTTTTTGAAACTTTTCTTCCCCCTTCACTAGATGGTGAACACAAACCTTTGTTTCACATTTCCCTGCCCCTGTTGGGTGATTATCCTCTCATAAGGAGAAAATAAAGTTTTTTTTTTAAGTACAACATAGCTGTCAAGCTTTTAGAGGAGTCCAAACCTTGTTAGGAAAGCTGATATCCAATTAATATTTTATGTCTGCAGCTGGAAGTGGGGAGGTCAAGCTGATGGAGCACCTCCTTCTCAGCTCGGTTGTTTCATTATTTGTGTAGGAATGAGAAGTCCCAGCTATAGTTTTCTACTGTGGCCTCTGTTACTTAGAAGAGACCCTGATTTTGAAAGTAAAATAGATGTATGGGAAACAGGAGATAATAGGCCATACAGTCTGTTTAGTTTCAACATCTGTTACTATTTTCCTTATTACGAACGTTAACATTATTTAACACCAAAATAAACACACAGGAAATGAAGAAAAACAAAGCAGAATGTGAGTGGTGTTTCTAGTGAGCTGTTTATGTCCTGGTGGTTTATTCAGTATAAACAGTGCTCGCAGCTGCACCGGACCCCAAAGGGTGATTTTGAGAGATAGGCACAGACCTTCCATGCCAGACCCTGCAGTGTCTGGCATGGAAGTGTCCTTGCAAGGGTACCTGGCTTAATCAGTGAAGACACTCCTTGCGCGGAAGCAGGTCAAGACTCCTCTACATCTCAGTAAATTGTCTTTGTAGAATACTCCTAATTAACTGATGACAAGCCCTCTGGTGATGAGCCTTCCCAAAGTGAGGGAGGCTGATCTGGGCCTGTCAGGGAAAGTCCTTCTTGATAGGTTAGGACCTGCCCAGAGCTTTGACTCTGCCTCCATTGCCTTTGAGAACATTGGGTCAGCTCCACGTGCCCTTAGAGTGCCCAGGGTCACTGCCAGGTTGTACATGTTAAGTAGATCCTTTGGGCCTTGTGGTGATGAGGTTCTATTGAGGAGGATACTTGAGCTCACCTACCTAGTTCAGAGACTGTGACCTGTAGCTGCAGGGCCCTGTCTTGGTTTTCTTTGGTACTGTTGTTTCCTATAGCAGAAGTGCTTCCTGGGTATTATTTGATTTCACTTATTATTGGAGGTCACTTCCATGCCTGTTCTTAAATAGGAATATGTAACACTTGACAGTATAAATCAGAGGATATAAAAAAAGTTAAAGTTTTCTTGATAAGTTATTTTCATTGACTCATTCTGGGCCAATCTACTCTATTTATTCTGAGCACAAATGAAAAGGAACGACATTTTTTATCCAGGAGAATTGAAGGTGTCTGGCTACCCTCATCATTCCTCAAGCTTTCTCCATTCCTTCTTATTAGCTCTAGAACTATTAGGTCTACTCAGTTAGTCTTTGTTCTTTCCTTAGTGAAGATCTTTCTGAAATTCAGTTCAGCCAGAAGCTTTCTTTGAATTGGGTGGAGAATAGCACTCCTCTCTAAATGATACTGGCCCTTGCCTTCCTCGGTGCCTTTCCTTCAGAAAAACGGAAAAGAGAATAAGAAAACTACCCATAGTGTGGGATTTTTTTTTTTGAAGGGGTGAGGCTTAGGTGAAAGAGGAGAGGCGGCTGGGGTAGGACTCAAATGGGAGGGAGTTATGTCCATGGTAATGTCTAGGAACTGAACTTTCTCATTAGCAGAGTAATTAATTAAACCTGTACATTTATTTTAAACCTAAGGTGTTTTTTTTTTTTAGTAAAAAATTCCCAACAAAATCCAGCAGTTAGTCTTGTAATAAAAGGATTAACAGAAACATAGTTTAGCAACTATGTGCCTTTCCATATAGTGGTTATTAGGAAAGCAGTGTTGGGCAATAGAAAGACAAGTAGCCTCAGAAGAACTGAATTTTGGTCCTGACCTGCTCGCCACTGTGACATTGAATGTCTCCTAACTTCCCTGTGCCTCAGCTTCTAAACCTGTGAAAAAGGAATACCAGTGCTTGTAATTACATGTCACGGGGTCATTGTGAAAGCACCTTTAACTCATGGAAGCCACTCATTTCTTTTTAATTTTCAGTGGGCCTGATGATCTTATGTGGGCAGGTGGCTCCAGGTAAGTAACTTCTCCTTATGCAGTTGGCCACCTTCTCCATGGCATTCTAGGTTCTGGATTTTCCTGAGGGCACAGAGAGATTTCATGCACTTGCCCCACTCACTCCAGCAGCCTCTCAGTTCCTGAGGTGAACTTGAACCCAGGTCATCTCTAGTCACTATCCCATATTGCTTCTCATTCTCATCATTATTATTACCTTCCTTAAATAATAATGATACGATAATAACTAGTATTTATAGAGTATCTTAAGGTTTGCAGAATGCTTTATAAACATTATCTCATTTTATCCTTACAACAATATTGATTGTGTGACCCTGGGAAAATCACTGACTCTCTCAGGGCTCTAGGCAGTGTATCAGACTCAGAAATGAGGGCTATTAAATCATCCATGAGAACCCTGGCTGGATATTGACTTAGAAAACCACATGTTAATGTCATCCATGTTTTATTGTATTTTTATTCATTTCGTTAAATATTTTCTTACTGTGTTTGGCACTCTGGAGTGTATGGGGCCAATGTCTGACACCTCTGCTCTAGACCACTCCTCTGTAAGTCTGGGAGTAGCAGAGAAGGTGTTGACTGGCCCTCCTACAGTGAGTTTCCTTCCTTGGGAATTCCCTGTGTCACTGATGTGCTGCAGCCTTCTCTCTCCCTTTGTCCTTTAAAGATAAGAGCAAGTCTTACCTCCAGGAATCTTTATGTATTTTTTCACTCATTGCTTTCAATAAATTAATAAGTAATTATTAAGCATCTGTCACATATGTACAAGGCACAGAGCTAGGTGCAGGGGATCCCAAGACACAAACAATATCCCCGGTGCTCATGGAGATTATGTGCTTGTGTATGTATGGGGGAGAATACCAAGCCAGATTGGTTTTAGGAAGCAAAGGTAGCAGCACTAACAGCTTGGGACTGCTTCATGGGGGCTGGGAGGGGGATAGAATGAGGATAAATATACAACAGGCCTGGCAAAGAGCTGGGTTGGACACCCAGAGGTTTGGCGTGCCCACGTATCCCAGCCATAGCACACATTTGGACCCTTGATCATGTAGGGATGTGCTCTGGTTTCTTGCTTTTCACATTGAATATAGTCTCATCTCTTAGAGGAGAAGTTCCTTGAACGAAGAGACTGAAAACACTTGTATATCCTTTCTGGATCTAGTCGGCCTAGATGAAGTCTGTTGTGTGAGCTTCCCCCTCCCCCATCCAAATTATTGATATCTAAAGTAGAGCAATCTGTCCTCCACAGAACCCTGGATATTGTCCGTTTCCATTAGACCTTAAGCACAACCAGTCACAGGTCAATTGCTTAGCTCCTCCTCAGAAATAAGCTTTTCTACCTGCTTTAGCCAATGGGGTTTTTTTCTGCCTCCATAATTGTGAAGTGAAGGAATTAATGAGATGATGTTAGATAAATATTTGTAAATCATTTTGCAGACCTTTAAGTGCTATGTAAAGGATGCTATCATCATCCTTATCATCATTAATGGAGGCATCTCTAATTACTGTTATTTCTCATGCCAGGTAGGAAACCTGAAAAGTCCCCCAGTAAGGGTTAATCCATCCACTTACTCCAAGATGGCTGCCACTTCTGTTTATATAACTTCTTGGTGCTGGCAGATTAGTAACATGGTACAGGGGAAAGATCTGGAGACAGAGGACCTGGTTTAAATGCTTTCTCTACGACTCTTACTACCTGTATAACCTTGGGCAAGTCAGGGGTACAGTCTTCACTGTACAATTGAGGGTTTGGGACTGCAGGCATTCCTTGTATAGTTGAAGAAACATCAATTCTGGAGTCAGAGGGACCTGTGTTCAAATCTTACCTCAGACACTACCTATATGATTCTGAGTAAGTCATATACTTAGCTTCTCTGGATTTCAGTTTTCCTCATCTGTATAGTGAGGGGGTTAGTCTAGAGGAGGGGTTCTTAACCTGGGGTCTATGAACTTCACTTTTAAAAATATTTTTTCCAATTGCATTTCAGGGTAACTGATTACTAATAATCCTGTGTGTTTTATTTTATACATTTAAAAGCAGTATTCTGAGAAGGGGGTCCATAGGCTTCTTCAGACTGCCAAAGGGCCCACTCCATCTCTCTGTCTGTCTCTCCTTCCTTCCTCTGTCTCTTCTCTGTTCTGTCTCTGTCTCTCTCAGTCCCCTAGTACTGGATTACATCGGAGGTCCCTTCCAGCTGTAGAGAGCTCAGTCAATGAAAACCTCTAAGGGAGCCTCCCCTCCCAGCTCTAACTCTGAATGGGGAGCCTTTGAAATGCCTTTATATTTGGATGGTGCTTTAAACCGCCCTTAATGCTGTCTTCATTGTGTGCTTGGAGTCATTTGTGCATTGCTTGGTGGAAAATTTCTCTCTCTTTGAAAGATGTGATTTATACTACAGAAATATAGCACATTTTCTAGTATTCTTAAATATTGAAAAGCGTGTTAAGCTCTGGTTTGAGAACAGAGGAGAATGAGTAATCAAAGGTTTCCTCACTGTCTGGGTTGGCAGTTGCTGACTTGAGATGTCCATATTGGAGTTTTTTACCGGAGTTTCATTGAATGAATTTGGGTGGGTGGGTGGATGGGTGGGGGGCAGTTTGGAACAGCTCCCTGTGTAATGGAGTCTCTTTTTCATTGTTCTTTCTCTAATTAGCTCAGCAGGCAGGAAGCTGAGGGGAGCTTTGGGCCCACTTGAGGTGAAAAGGCTAGACCCAGGTCCCCCCAGTGCTGCCGGTCAAATGACAAGAGCTTGATGTGGGGGGAGTGGGGCAGGAGGAGGGGGTGTCTTCTGAGGTAGAACATCTGGAACTATTTTACTCTGGAAACTAATTTTACTCTAACTTCACCGGAGGGTGAGTACATGTGAATGAGGTCACTGGGAGGGGTTTGGGTTTCTAAAACATGCCCAGGTGAGCCAGGCTGATACCTCCAACAGGAAGACCAGCCAGTTGGGGTTTCTACTCATTACAGTTTGGGAAAGCTAAAGTTTAGGTTATCCTTACGCTGGCCTTCATCTCCCCCACCCCCTTCTCAATTTATACCCTTTCCTATCCTCTCCTCCCCACCCTGTGTCCCCAGATAATTTTCCTTGGCTGTTTATCTCTTGGAGTGTACAGATGGCTCTGTTTGGGAAGGCAGATTTGTCTTCCTTCCTCCCTTTCTCCCTCTTACCACCCCCCACCCCCCATCTCCCTACCCCTGCCCCCATCTCTTATTGTTTAGGCATGTGCTATAGCTGTGTTCCTAGGCTTTTGGATTTGTTGCAGTGAGAGATAGAAAAGAAATGTTGAACGATACAAAGAAATCCCCACCAGTCTGTGAGGAGGCAGCTCAACCTCTTTAAAACTTTATCATGTGGCTGTTGTAGAAAACTGGGTTTTGTTATGATGAAAATTAGATACAGATTTATCGTGTGTGTATGTGTGTGTGCATGTGTAAACAGTTCCTCTGAGAGAGAATGTGTAGTATTGTGTATAGATACAGACACACTAGAGTGGGGCACTGTTGGATGTCATTTAGTTGTAACTATGTATTACACATTTAGTACTTCAGAACTTTATTATTTAGCCTATAGTATCAGCCTTGCCTGGCATTGGAGGTTTTAGGACCAATTTTTTTTTTTAAAGAGAGATCATGTATCCATTCCAAAAAAATTCAGTGGAAGCTTAATATTAGACGCAGAACCTGAAAGTAATTTTACAAACTCCGTTTGCTTACTTCTTTCCCCCCTAAAAATCATGTGTTGGGTTGAGTTCTGAAGAATGATTTCCATCAGTTTGCCTCCATCCTGCATTGGAACATCAGTTTCCACTCAACTCAGTAGGCTGTTTTAATTTTAGCATATTGTGTCTACATTATATTTTACCCTTAACAATGAGCCAATTTCTGGTAGTTGAAAGCATGTTTATTTACTCAAATAAAATATAACTTATCTTCCTAAGGTCCTCTCTAGTTTGCTGCTATTTATACGATCTTTCAGTAGGCTTACATTTCAGTCTGTTGTTTGCAAGGAAGTTAAGTAAATACAGCTCACTGAAATACTTTTAGTAAATGATTAGAGGAAACTCCATAATGTCCTTCCACATTCAATTCCCAGGACTTTTCAGGAAGAAAGAGGACCAGGGACTACCAAGAGAGTGTCTTTGCTCAATACAAAGCCAGTAGAAGTCACTTGGATCCCACCACATCTCTTGGAGTTTCTTCTTTGTTTCTCCTTTACCAGCATTTCCATGGTTTACTCCATGGAAGCCAATGATGGTGCTCTGACATGCACGTCTACCTTTCTTTCCTCCTTCACCACCCTCCACTCCACGTTTAATGGGAAGAAAATGTATTACGTAAATAAAAACATAGTATCGGAAAGGACAAAGTAGAGAATCGTTTTGGAGATTCGTCACTTAATTAGTGTCTGTAAGCAGCAAGTTTAGTTCTGCGTTAATAAGCAATTTGCTTAAAGGCAGCAACTGTTATGAACAAGTCAACTTTGTGGCTGTGCCAGGTTTCTTTGGATTTAAATCCAGGGACTTTCTGGATACATAGAAAAATCTTAAATTGCTCCAGTGTTTAAACAATACACTACATTGTATAGAGGACTGCTCAAAAGCGACAAAGACCTCCAACCACAGAGCTGGTTGTGTACACTCTGAAATTATGAATGAAAACGAATCATCCATATGTATTGGTTCTGATTTTTATTTTGTATCTGTTTTGCATGAAAATAGTTGCCTCTTAATTCTTTCTAGACACTAATGCAGATGGAGCCCTATGATTTGATTCTGGCACAGTCAGTTCCAAATTTTAATATGCTTGTTGCATATGCGCTCTGCCAAGCAATTTAGCAAAGTTGTTTACACTACCCATAAGCCAGCAGGACAGATCCTATAATTCTTGACTGATAATAGTAGAGGGAGTGATGAATGCAAGTCTCTGGAGTTTTTTTTCCCTTTAAAATAAAACAAAATTCTAATTATAAGGTAACACTGCTAAAGAGACATACATTTGATTTGAAATTTTATTTTAAAACCAGGCACTTCCCTTCCCACTTCTATGTTGAGAATACTTGTTTTAGCATGTGTTTTTCAGATGGGCAACTGACAAAGTATTGCCTGACCCTACAGAGAATTATTATTTTCTTTTTCTGCTGGAAATCTTTGCTCTCTTTGGCAGTGATTGAAATAACTGACCAGGAGAACACTCACTATAAAAATGTTCCTTGGAGTATTCTGGACAGCTTTAAAAAGCCCCAGATCCTGGGGAAAAACTTAGTAGAGGGTAAGAAAATTAAGCAAATAGTATAGAATCAATCCTTGAGCTAGAACAAGTATTATTGGCAGCTCGTTTCGGGCTGAACCTAGCTTTAGGGTTAAAGTTCTCTTTAGGCCCCTATTATAGCCAGTTAAGAAAGAGAGGCTGGTCTGGGGAGCCATAGAGAAGAAAATAGAAAGTTAGGAGGAGCCTGAGAAGAGAGAAGAAAGGCATTAGCATGGAGAAAGGAAAGAAAGAACCGGGGCAGGGAATTAAGGGAAAATAGAGTCTAGGATCAGTGTTAGTGGGAAACTAATTTTGTCCTGTTACAGTACCATCCCTTGAACCTTGAAGGTGTCTGTCGTTATTCCTAACTGTTGAGAGTCTAATTTGTTCCCTGGGGAAGTTTAAGGCAATCCATTCTGCCCCAGGAAGAAGCTGGTCTGGTTTAATTTTCAAGCTTTAATTTTTTTTCTTAAACAAAATAAATCTCATGGATTTGTGAAGGTTTCCCATGGTTTTTTTTTAAATAACTTGTTAATTTTTAGAAATTTCCTTTGAAACTTTAGAGGGGTCAGTCATTTTACTAGTATTTTGATATAAAAAACCTTTTGATTTCCTTCTTTTTTATTTCCGGATTTCTGGAACAACATCTGAGAGATTCAGTGGGAACAAGCATTTTATTGCATTGTTTTAAAATCTTAAAAAAAATCATAGTTCTTCTGATCTGTAGGTTTTGATTTCTTCATGTGTAAAGTGAGGAAGATGAAGACGTACACGGGCTTTGAGGTCCCTTCCAGCTCTCCGTCTATACCACCCTGATGCCACTAGATGTAAATATATGGTTGCATTTGTTTTGGTCTGGACTTGTGATTTCACCTCTGTAGGTCTCCTTGTGTGTCATATCATGCAGATACAGATCTGCAAGTCTGTGGTGACCTCTGTGGGTCTCACCCGAAAGGAACAGGAGAGAGCAAAGAATAGTGGAAAGACTTCTTCAGGAGTAAGTGGGGCAGCGGGCAGCTGCCCTTGACATGCTTGCAGAGGTTTGGCTGCAAATGCCCTAGCTCCAGGCCCATTGGACACAAAACTCAGAGGACTTGTGTTCATTTCCTAAGTCGGATGATCATTAGCTGTTTGCCCTTGGGCACATAACCAGACCCTTCTGGAATTGTTTTTTTTTTCCTTTGTAAAATTTGGAGGTTAGACTAGATGAGCTTAGAAGTTCTTTCTACCTTGGCGTTTCTGGGCTCCATGATTCCCTGACTGGTGGTTCATAATTAGAATACTGTTAGACTGAATATGAGATCTGCTGAAGGCTACATGATATGAAGCCTGACAGCCAGGGTTCATCACCTCATTCTTGAGTTAAGAGGGTGCTTGTGCATCTTCGTTTTTCTTTTTGAGTAATTGTTATTGATTAGGGATTGTTTTTGTTTACGAAATGTCAGGAAGGCATGACTCCTTCTAAAATGTAGAAAAGACATTAGGTTCCTAGAAGTTTAAGGGAGAAGCCAGCATGTAGGTGCTTTCCCCAAAGTATAATTTCCAGGAAATAGTAGTTTACTATTATGAATGTTTTTGATGGTCATTTATCTGCAGTGGGATGTTAGTGGAAGCATTTTAACACAGTGCCTTGAACATGGTTGATATTCAGTAGACAGTTATTGGATGATGGAAGGTAAATATAGGTCATAGGGTCAGAGATTTTAAAATTGGATGGCATCTTACAAATGAGTTTGGCCAACCCCCTCCTTTTATAAAAGGAAAACTGAGGAAACTGAGCCTGGGGAAGATGCAGGAGTCACCCAGGAACCCAGAGGCAAAGCAGGGGATAGTGCTCTTCCATTTTACCAGGAAAGCTCTTTGGTTCATTTGGAGCTTGGATGCTTAAGACATTTAATCAGTGTAAGGATCCAAACAGGTGAAGAAGAGGGAAATAATGAGTCATTATTGGATTAATTTGCTAGATACAGATGGCCCACCTTGTTTCATCAGGGCTTTCAAAATTAGTGAAGGAAAAAAGCTCTGGATTTCTGATTGGAGGACCTCCAAACTTTGTTTGTACATCTTACCTGTGTGACCTTGGCTAAGTCTCTTCCCTTCTCTTCATCTCTAAAGTAAGAGATTTTGACTAAAGTATTGGTGTCAAACTCAGGTGGAAATAAATACCATTACATCATAGGTGAGCCTCCCTGCAGGCCTTGTATTGGCTTAGAAAACCACATATTAACATTATCTATTTTTATTTATTTTGTGAAATATTTCCCAGTTACATCTTAGTCAGGTTTGGGCACACCCAGGAGTATTGCTGTCTGTGTTTGACCCCTCTGGGCCAGATGATCTCACTAGAAAAGACCACTGTCTCTTTTATGTCCCCTCAGGTACGTGGTATAATCCTGGGCACATAATTGTAGGCTTAATTTAGTTCCTTCCAGCTCTAAATCCTCTGATCTTTGGTAAGAATTGGGAGGCCTGAATCACTCAGCCTTAATTTTACTTAGATAAGGTCAGTGGTAGACAGTCATCTTTCAGGTTTATAGTCAGGGAAACCCTTTCCATTCACCTGGTGTCGGCATCATATGTGAAGATGAGCCCAGTCGTAATTTTACGTTGAGTTAAATCAATAGCCATATGCCCAGTCTTAGGTTGTGATCTTGGCAGGGTGTGAAAGAAGAGATGGTCTTGGCTCCAGGGGAGGCTGAATGTATGTAACTGAACCAAATAGGGAACGAGCTGTCTTTCTGCCTCTTTATCCTCACTAATATGCCAAAAAACCCCAAAACCTTCTCTTTTAAAAATTATCTTATTTGCACTGATGCCATCTCATTGATAATCATTGCTAACATTTATTATTTATTTATATTTATCAACATTTATATATTACAGTTTCTAAAGCCCTGTATATGCATTATCTCTTTTGACGCTCACAGCAAACCTGTGGTGTAGGGTGCTATTATCCCTGTTTTAGGGATCAGGAAACTGAGGCTAAGGGAGTTAAGTGCCTTGACCAGGCTCACACAACCAGTAAATGTCTGAAGTGAGAATTGAATTTGAGTCTTCTGGATTACACATCCAGTACTCTATCCACTGTGCCACGCAGTCACCCATATTTGTTTCTAGATCTACTTCTCTTCCTTTCCCTGCCCTGTGAGCCATCTCTTATAACAAAAATTTAAAAATAGGAAACAGAAAGGCAGTTAAGCAAAATATAACCAATAAATCACCTGTTTCTGACAGTATGTGTACCATTTCACCCCCATATCTCCTTCCTTCCCTCCTCTCTCCTTTCTGGGGCCAAGCTTGGTTCATTATTGTTATGCAGTGTTCTCTTTAATTTTCTAAAATAGCCTTCCTGAATCATAGGTCTGAGTATCATTCCCCTGCCCAAAACCCTTCATTGGATCACCATTGTCTGGTGGCTAAGGTAATACTCTCTAACCTGGCTTGTAAGATTCCACGCAATCTGGTTCCCACCAAGTTTCCCATATGTATTACACACGCACTTTCCATATTTTATATTCCAACAAAACCAGACTACTAGCTACTTCCACATTCCGTACCCCATCTCTCATCTCTGTGCCTTAGGCAGGTTACTACCCTTAGGCCTGAAATAGCCTTTTTCTACATCCCCTCATTCCAAAGAATACTTATCTTCTTTGAAGGCTCATTAGCAGGTGCTATTTCTTCCTCTGCTCCCCCTGACGTCTCTACCCCACCTCCCAACTGTCAGTGCCCTCCTCTCAAGTTATCTTGTATTTATTTATCTGCATTCATGTTGTATTCCCCTAGCCTGGCAGAATTCTTTGAGGTTCTTTGAGGTCAGGGGCTATTGTCCACATGTCTCTGTGTTTAAGTGTACACACATGTACGTGTTTGTATGTGTATCCCAAGTGCCTCACATTTAATAAATGTTTGTTGAATTTAATTGGCTAAAAGGTTATGGTTTTCTAATCAGATCAGTGTCCAGGCATGGAAATTAGTGAAAAGCTTGCAGACCCCTTCAGTACTGCCTTGGACCCCTCCATGTTGGTCACAAGACCATAGATCTAGAGTAAGGAGGGATCTCAGAAGCTATTAAGTCCACACTGTCCATTTTATAGATTAAAAAACTGATACCTAGAAGGCCTAAGTGATTTGCTGAAGGTTACACAGATAGTGAGCCTCAGATGTGGGATTTGACAGACTCTGGAGCTGGTGCTATTTCTACTGTATCACCATGCTGGTGGAGGGAAGGCTTTCTAGCGGTCCAGATTTCAACCCACTTATATATCTTTTTATTCTGTCAACTTGTATGTGCCTTTCAAGAATTTTCTACAAGGCATCTACCCCAAATTCTGGGACCTACCTCTCCATCTTTTGAAGTCACGTGGCAAGCAGTGAGTCCTGTGGGATACTCATTGGATGTCCTTCGCTCTTGTTATGTCACCTGCCCACTGTCTTTTTCTAGCACTCATCTCTCTGAGAACATTCTCCAACTGCTTTTCCATCATTGCCGATGTGTTGCAGATTACTTAAGCCTACCATGTTCCTCCTCACCATTGCTCTTTGCTTGCTTGACTTGTGCCTTTATTTCTTTGAAGATGATGGGACTCTGACTTGAAGCCATGCCATATGGTACCACTGGTAATAGCCATGCTGATGTTAAAAAGCATAGATAAACTTTTATTTCAAGGAGAAGCCTGGGATGATTAAAAGTGCTAGACAGTTTCTCAAAGGCAATCCAGCATTTTCTCCTGTCCAGTTCTGGATGTAACATCCATCTATAGCGTCTGTTCATAAGAACTCGACTGGCCAACCAGTTGTATGGGTCTCTCTCTAAACATTCTTTATCCACTTGATTTTTCTGTGTGTATAGATAGCCTGAACACTTGAGTTCTTAGGGATCTCATTTGAGAGACTCTGCAGTGCTCCAAGGCTGATGTAATCAACACATGATTTACAGACATGAACATCTGGAGCAGCTTACCATCTATAGGAAGTCGCTCTTCCATTTGGTCCTTGTTCCAAACAACCTTTGTGGTTTCAAGTGACAGAACCAGGAGAATTTGGGTAGGGCACAGGGAAGTTGATTTAAATTCCATGTAAAGAAAAACTTTCCAACAATGAGAGCTTTCCTAATGTGGAGTGGATTCCTTGAAGAAGGTAAAGGATTCCCTATCACTGGAGGATGTCAGGTTAAGTCTTCATGACTATTTGAGTTGGAGGGGAGGTTGCATTAGACTAGAGGCATACCCAGGTGCCTGCTAGAACTGAGATTGTGGGGTTCAGTCATTGTCAGCTTATGCTTATACTCTCCAAATCAGGGCTTCTGAACCTTTTTTGGGTCATGATACCCTTGGGCAGCTTGTGGACCCCTTTTCAGTCTTGTTTTTAAATGAATAAAATACATATTATGCAAAGGAAACCAATTATATTGAGATACATTTATTAAAATATTTTAAAATAAAAAGACAAATTCAAGGATACCAGGTTAAAAATTAAGAACCTCTGCTCTACCTGTTTGTTTTTCAGCATTCCTGTAGCGCCTCCTTGTTTCTAGGACCATTTGTTACAGCTTTGGATTGGTAGTTAGCTTTTTCTGTATATAAAGCTGTGACTACACAGAAATGTGATTAATTTTTTTTAACAAAGTAGCCGAACTTACATATTCAAATGACTTCATTCCTTTCAAAGTATAGGCAATGGCCTCATCCTACAATTCCAGGAAGATGTGAAGTTAGATGAAACACTATTGTTGGAAAACAATTCTACATGAATAATGTTATAAATGGGTGATTGGCTAAATTAAGCAAATATTTAAGTGTTAGTTATATACAAGCTACTGTGCTATGCAATGACAGTACAACACCCCCCTCCCCCGCCCAAATGAGGCAGTCCCTGCCTTCATGGATCTTACAGCCTGTAGGGGTACAGGCGGATTCTAGAACTAGATATATACACATACATATGTACTTATATATACATACATGTATATTCTTAAGTTATCATGAGAGCTGTCTCTCTGTCTCTGTCTTTCTCTTTTCTAGGTAGTACAGTGGACAGAGTGCTAGCTCTGGAGTTAGGAGCACCTGAGTTCAAATCCAGCTCCAAGATACTAGCTGTAGGATTCTGGGCAATTCATTTAATCCTGTTTGTCTCAGTTTTCTCACCTGTTGGAGGAGAAAATGGCGAACTCCAGTATCTTTGCTAAAGAAACCCCAAATGGGGGGTGAACTCTGACTACTCAACTAAACATATACATATGTACACACACACACACATGAGCATTAATGACTGAACATAGGAAGGGACCCAGAAAGTCTCATGGAGGATGAGGAATTTAAATTGAGTCTTAAGGAAGCAAGGGATTCTGAGAGGGAGGGATGAGGATGGTGCATGGGGACAGCCCGTATTGCAGAGGTAGAGACAAGGCAGAGTAAGGTGTGTCGAATTCAGGGAATTGTGAATAGGCAAGCCTGGCTGACGCATTAAATGTGTGAAGTGGAGTGGTATGAAGTGTTGGGAAAGGTAAGTAGGAGCCACCGTGCAAGGCTTTCAGTGCCAGGCTGAGGAGACTGTATTTTATGCTAGGCAGTTGTGAACCACTGAAGGTTTTTGAGCAGGTAAGTGACATAGGAAGACCTGTATTTTAGGGATATTAATTTTGAATATCCAATGACACTACAGCAATATTTTGTGACTTCGCAGTGGGGTTTGGCTTTTTATAACTTTACAGTGAGTATAATTGTAATGTACCAATACATTATTCAGAACTCAGGTTGGTAAGGACAACTTTATGTGAATTATTGCCTGTAGTTGCCTTGGAAGACTGCTGTACTTTGGTTCTCTACTGTTGTTATTGCATCTGGGGCACTCCTTTTTGAATTGCCTTCAGTGTTTGCCCTTGGAGGACAGAATTAATTTTTGTAACCTAAAAAAATCATTAGGACTCAAGTTTTGTAAACACAGTAGCTTGAGAAATTTTTCTTTTTAATTATAAAAAAGGAAGAGGAAAATGTGTGATTACATAATAATAGTTTTTTAAAATTAAAATTGATCTTGAAGATATTTTCAAAAGAGGCAACCCAAAAATGTTTTTAGCAATGGCAGAATCATTTAGAATAAATGTCTAGCTTTCAAAGATGATGGATACAAAGAGGACTGTACTTAATTGCATATGTAAATTCTCTTATGTATTTTACTTCGTTGCTTTGTATGTACTTTGTATATGTCTTATCTTCCCAAAGTAGTTTCAGCAGATTCCCTTTTTCTGTCTTTTACTCACTGTGTGAGCAACTGCACTACTGAATTATCTCTCTTTTACCTACAGAGGGTTCCTAACCTGGGATCCATGGAGTTCATGAAGATATTTCAGGGGGTCCACGAACTTGGATGGGAAAAAATACATTATTAGTTTCATTAACCTCTAACAGATATGTAGCATTTCCTTCAATAATGGATGTCAGTAACAAAACATAGGGGATCCATAAACTTCACTAGACTGGCAAAAAGGGGCTGCCCCACAGAAGAGACCACAAATCCATAGTCTAAAGGCATAGTTGAATTCATTTTAATGTAAATATGTACCAAGTGACTTCATTTTATATCATCTAGGACTTTGCATATAGGCACACAAGAAGCACAAGTTGATTGATTCCCTGAGTAGTCTCCATTTGGAAACATTCAGACCTAATTTCAGGATGCTGAATTATCTTGTGCTGCACGGGGCACCATTTCCTCTGCCCTGCCTTTACAGTACTCAGCTTGGCTCACACGTTTGTGAGCTGTTTCATTTACTTGGTAAGCTCTGGCAACATCTGGACTGCTGCCCCTTCCCTTTTGTATGAGTGAGTGTCCTTCACTTTCTATCAAAGATGCTAGAATGGCTCTGTCTTTTCATGTCTTTTCATCATTAATCAACAAGCAGTTGTTAAGCTCCTACTATGCCCCAGAGTAAGAATAGGAGGCATTGTGGTACAGTGGTTAGAGTAGGCTTTTAAGCCAGGAGGACATGGATTTAAGTGATGGGTTCACTTAAACCCTTAGTGTTCTAGGCAACTCTCTAAGAGACCCATCATTCTATTCAGTGTCATCTAGTTTCCTCTTAGAATATAAGCTCTTTGAAGGCAAGAACTGTATTTCTTTTTTGCTTATATTTGTGTTTCCAGAGCTTAGCACAATGCCTGGTATATAACTTAGTAAATACTTTCTCTCTAATAGGAGGTATCTGTGCCAATGAAATCACAAGCCTGGTCTGTATCTCCATCCTTTTTCCTATGTACCAGGCATCCTGCTCAGCCCCCAGGATGCTGTAACAACTTAAAAAATATTAAAACTATAAACTTACAAAAACACCATTTGAGAGGCTAATTACTTAAATTTATTTTTGCACTTATTTTAGCTTTTGCATAGTAAATATTTCATTTTGATGGAATTTTCTGGATGACCCTTTTTCAGACCAGTCAATCAGTAGAAAAAGTCTTCTTGCTGTTGACTATGGTCACCAGATTGAGTTGAGTTGTTTCATGTGGGGTTACATCAAAACTGTCATGTATACATCAAAACCTCATTCTTCATATCATCTTAAGGTTGGGATTACAAATGCAGTCTATTCAGTCACCAAGCGATAGCAGATGAAAGTTTTTTACAAAGTTCAGACACTGACTAGAGTGCTATATAGCACAGAATGGTCATTATGTTGAATTTTAATTTTTAAAATGTGAATATTTTAAAATGGAAGTAACTTCCAAATGTTGGTTTTATAGTATTTTTACTTTATATATTTGTAGCATTTATATTTCTGAAGTTATTAAACTTAAAATTGCACTAAAACTTTTGAGATACCCTGTATAAAGAAATAATGGAATGCCATGATCTCAAGAAGACTCAAAATTACAAAAACCTCAAAAAAGCAATGGAAAGACACCATATAGTAAATATAGTAAGTAATACAGAATAATATATAGTATATATAGTATGTATATTATATAGTATATATTATATATACTATATAGTATATATTATATATAGCATATATAATAAAATATAGACAGTAAGATGTTACTGACATTGGCTGAAGCGACGGAAAAGGCATTGTAGAAGACATAGATGACCTGGGAAATGGGGTAGATGAATAATATATTGAGGATGAGAGGCAACAGACAAAGATTTTAAGAGAACAAGGGAGAGGCCTATTGTGTGTTGGTTAGATCTTTAGGAAAGGCTTATGGAGAGTTATGGATAAGAATCCTGCAGTATGAGACGATGCAGATGAGTTGTAACCTATAGTGGAACTGAGAATATATCAGAGCATCTCTCACTTTATGAAAGAAACTCCCCCCCCCCCCCCAATTCATTGGCCATTGAAAAAATTTGTGCAAAATGAGTCCATTGTAAAAATGAGAGCTACGGTAACATAGAATAAAATGCTGTATTAGAATGAGTTGAAAGTTTTGGAAAAGGAAGCGTTTAAATGGATCATGGCCAAATGGGTAGCATGCTATGCTTTAAGCCAGGATGTAACCTGAGGCTTCCAATCTCAGATCTGGACTCACAGAAACCAGCTGGGTTCGATCTCTGTGTTCTCTCAAGAAAAACACAGCCACAGCTCAACTCCCACCCAGCCATGGGAACATCTGATCTTTGGCTGCTGACTCTCTAAGGACCTTGGTCCCCACTCCCGGCTCACCCCGCACACTGTCTGACTTACAAAATGTTTGAGCAAAGAACAGGTTTATAAATAAAATAAATAAATAAAAAGAAAAGAAATAAAAAGAAAAGAAAATAGAAGCAACTCTCTCTTCCCTTTTGTTCTCCCACAGAGCCGGCCCCGAGCCAAGGTTTCAGAACTGTTGCTCCTTCCTTCCGTCTAAAGTTCTGCCCTTTCATGGGCCTCAGGGAGGGGCCATGGCTCACTCCCCGCCTCCTCTATCTGGAGCCTTCTCACAATCCGCCCACTGCTGCTGACATGTTTTAGCTCTTAGCTCTTTCTCTGTTCTGGGTCCCTAAGTAGTCTCTCTCACCATTATGGTTGCTTTCTCTGTCTGATTGTCACTACATCACTTGTTCAAACAAGATGGAATTGGATGGTATCTTTGCCCAAGACCCAGTCCAAAGAGAAGACCCTACTTGAACCTTGGAAACCTCAGTAGCCAAGTGTATCTTACCTCCAGCTCTACTTCAGGGTACACCTGGAAGAGGAAGCTCATGCTCTGTCAGTAATTCTTTTCCTTTCTCTAACTTCCAGTCTACCGAGATTACATACAGTTTCATGCTTTAAGTAGTGGCTTTTAGTACTTCACTAATTCGGGGATCCTCCTTCTTACAACCACCCCTGACGTTTTCAGTTTCCAGAATTTGTTTCCCTCTCCTTTTTGCCCAGGCATAAGTACCTGTAACATCATCTAGTTGTTTGACTCTGGGTGTCACCTCGCCTATCCCTGCCTCAGTTTCCACATGTGTAAAATAGGGGTATTGTGAGGATCAAATGAGATAACATTTGTAAAGCTTTTCTAAATTTAAAGTGCTACATAAATGCTAGCTGATATATGCATAACAAATATTATAACAAATAACAACATATGTCTCCTTTTACATCCTAAATTCATCACCTCCCTGTGATGAATGGATGGCAGATTTCCTTCTTGGACCTCCTCTGGATTCATGAATTGCACTGGTCGAGGTTCTTCCAGGTTTCCAAAGTTGTCTTCACAGTATTGTCCCTATTGTATGAATGGTTTTCCTGGTTCTCCTCATTTCATTTTTTATCAGTAATCCAAATCTCCAAATTGTTCATTTCCACATCAGCGTTATCACATCACTTTGTCTTTCTGGTTCTGCTCACTTCACTGTGCACCAATTGATATAATTCTTTGAATCACTTTTTACAGCACAGTAGTATTCCATGACATTCATATCCCTCAACTTATTTGACCATTTCTTAATTGTTCAGTATCTCCTCAGTTTCCAGTTTTTTGCCACCACAAAGGAGCAGATGCACACTCACACACACATACGAATGCACATAAATGTATATATGCGTATACACACATGCACATGTATACAGTTATCCTTTCCACATTGCAGTTTTGATACATTATGGGCTGGCATAAGAAATTAAATGGGAATTTTTGGGGAGTTTTGCAGAAGCTGTATACAGCACTTGAAGGCAAACAGATGACACAGAAAAAGTTTAGAAACTCAGAAATGCATAAAATATATGTATAGTATTGTATAATATCAACACATTTTACCTTTTAATGCTATAAGCATTCAGACTTCTCTGGTACGAAGGGAGGGCCAAAAATGTTTGCTCAGATTTTCCAGATTGCAGGGGTGCTGTCCGCTAACCCCTGTGATGTGGAAGGGACAACTGCATTTACTTAAAAGCCCTTTTCTGCTTTCTTTGATCCCTTTTGGGTATAGATCTAGTAGCAGTATAACGGTTGATGTTGTTAGAGTGATTTGTAATATGCTTCACCAGGTGAAGCTACTGTGCATTTTTGCCTAAATTTTACTTTAATTCAAAGCTTTGAATTCTGTAAAAAAGAAAATTACCTACCACTTTTCTTAGCAGAATGTTCTGTAATAGTCACTGATGTTTACCCGTTCTTTGTTTGTACTTAGATGAAATTTTTCTGCTGCTTTTCTCAGAGTAGGTGTTTAATGGTTACTGAACTGAATTTCTTGTTTTAAGAGAAGCGAGAAGCTCCTAGTTCCCCAACGTGAGGGTTGGAGCAGAACTCAGTCAACACTGATTCCATCTGAGAAGGTGTTGTTACTCAATTTCTTATTTAATAAATTAACCTCTTATTAAATTGGGTCCTTATGTATTTTTGAGAAAAGGTACAGTTCTTGTGTGTGTGTGTGTATGTGTGTGTGTGTTCTCACTTATCACTGCACTAGGCTACTCTGTTTTTATCTTAGTGTTTTGCAAATATTGTGGCTAATCCTTCTGTCCAGTCCAAGTTCAGTTGGCATATTTTTGGGTCCTAAAACTTCCCCCCTGTTTCTACTGCTTGAAGTTTACTACTTATCACCCCATGGGCAACTATGGCTTGGTTACTCTCCTGGATGTCTGATTGGCCTAGGACTCAATGAGACTCTTATGAATTTTATAGGATTCCTCATAGCCCCATGCTGGCCCTGTCTCACTTACTGGTAATTAAAAAAAAAAAAATCAGTTGTCAAGCATTTATTTTTTCTCTCCCCCTTCTCCTATCCTGCCCCCACTATAAAAAAAAGAAGAAAAAGAAAAAAAGTTTGCTAACCACTAGAAGTGGATTGATTTTTGCTATGCTCTCATGGCAGTCAGGCAGATCATTGTGCTGGATAACTTGCCCCATTTTTCCAAATTTGAAATTGGAAGAGGAAAAACATGCCATCTCCCTTGCTGGCAGCCTCCCAGAAAAAGGTGATAGCCAACAGTTTACAATGCCATGGTAATGGAGAGGCGTATTTTTAGTACCTGTCAGATACAAGTTCTGTCAAATGGCTCATCTTCAAGGCAGACACTGAAACTTGTTCCACAAACCTGAGATTGAGCCACAGATGCAGTTTAACCCGTGCTGGCTTGTAAGCCCTGTGCTGGACAAGGGGGCATGGTTTTTAATAATGTATTTTTATTCTGCGACATCTGATGAAAGTAAGACTGCCAAATGCAGGCAGTCAAGTTTACTAGGCCTGCTAGAACTGTGCAGGAAGAAGATGGAATGCCATGTATGAATGCTCAGGCTTCAACAATGATAGCTGTTTTAGCTGAGTCTTTTATAATGTACTCTGACAAAGAGCCAAATTGAAAATCCCATTTAGGACACAGCAGAGTGGAGTACTACTTACTCTTGAACTTTCGCAGAGGGCGTCCTTTATGGATTCCTATGTTTGAACATTCTGCTTCTTCGATCTGGTGTATAACTATTCATAGAATGAAAAGGGGTTGGTTTCTAATGGTGTCTCTTGGTGAAGAGCTTGGAGTTTTCTTTCTCTTTTGACATCTGGTATGTGGGGATGCAGTTTAACCCCCACCCTCCGTTGGCCTGCCTCGGCATCTCAGAAAGCTATCACAGTCTCTCTGTGGTTGACTTAAATTAAATCACATGAAGCCAGCTGGGAGAATGCTGACATACACATTTTTCCTGCTGAGCATGTTGAAACCAGTGGCTGCAGTTTAAGGGTGAACTTCTCTTTGCATCCCTTTCTAGAGCCAGCAGGATGAGGGCTCTGGAAGAGCTGCAAAAACATAAGCTGACGTGATTAACGAAAGAGGAGTATACTTTTAAAAATTACAATTTTTAAAAATCTTTTGAAATTCCCTATGAATGAAAAAATCTATAATGTTTTGTTATTATTTTAAAATGTGACTATAGGATTGTAGATTTCAATCTGGAAGGGATTCTGGTCCAGCTCCTTTCATTTTACAGATGAGGAAACTGAGCCCCCAAAAAGTTATGACTTGCTTAAGGTCATGCGATATTAAGTGGCAGAGATGGAATTTGAACCCAAATCCTGTGACTCCAAATCTGTTGATTTTTCCACTGTACCATAGTGCTTTTCACTGAATATATGTGTCATATATAAAAGTGGATTGATGCCAAAAGAAAAAACTTTTGGTAACCAATTTGGTCATCTACTCTTTATCTTTATCGTTTGGGGCTTCTAGCCCCAAAGCAAGAATTTTAGATGAACCATCTACATAGGACAATGAAAGCTGAGACTTTACCCACTTAAAAATATGATGAAATCCCAAGTTATTAATTTGGTTTGCCTTTCTGCGTTTGAGGTAAACAGCACTTGAGGTAATGAAAAGTACAATAACTCCTCATAATTTTATTTCTGTTATATCTTCTGAAGAGTCCATTGGTCTACTTGGACCTATTTAGGTAATAAACCTGTTCTGAGATGGGAAGACCAAGGCTGAGTTAAGTGTGTGTTCTAAAGTCATACACTCAGTCAGTGACACCACCAGGGCTAGAAACTAGAGCTTCTCATTCCCTTATCCATCTTGGTTTTCATTATGATAGTAGCACTACTAGATTTCATTCTCTTTTACTTGCTTTTCTAAATGTATTCGTGCTCCATGAAGCCACCATAGTCTTGTTTCTACAGCTTGGGTGTGATCATGGCACTCACTAGCTCAATAATCTCCAGTGTCTCCCTATTGCCCCTACAGTCAAATGCAAAACCCTCTAGGTGACATTCAGAGCCCTTTTTAACCTGGGTCCAACCCAACTTTCCATGAGTATTATTACACAGATCACTTCCTAATTCACTTTTCCTCTCTCCTCCCCTTCCTCCTTCTTCTTCCATAGCTTACTAGCTCCCATCTCTGCCTTTACACAGACTTTCCCCCAACTCCTGGAAGTCTCTTCTGCCTCAGTCTCCACTTCTTGGAATCTCTAGCTTTGTTCAAAGCCTAGTTCAAGTGTTTCCTCCTCCATGAGGCCTTCCTGAATCTTGTCCCACCCTCACTCCTGCAGCTGTTAGAGTCTCCTTACTGAAATCATTGCTTTTACTTTGGAAAGATTTGTCTAGATTTCTGTGTGTATGTGCCCCTTCATCTGATGTACGCTCCTTGAGAGCATTTGCCTTTGTATTCTCAGGGCTGCCATGATTCCTGGCCCCTAGGAGGTGCTTGACATAGGCTTGGGTTTTTTGACCGATGGCTATTAATTATGAGATCTCCTTTTTAATAAGAATAACAAAAAATTGTGGCTATAACTGACAGAGAGTTCCTGTTGACTACTGAAATTAAACTAAGGGCCAGGCCCGATGTTTCCTCACTTCTGCTTCTAACGGAATCCCCTTGGAGCATTTAAAATGTGACACAGATTTTATGTGTAGATAAATATAGATATAGAGAGTGATATAGATATATAAATATATGAATACGTATATATGTGTATGTGTGTATACACACACACACACACACATAATAAACAACTCTTTAGGAAATCCTCTATGTGAAGTTTATAGATTTTCAAAAACTAAGCAGACCAAATTTTTGTCATTTTACCTGCCTTAACTTCATTTGGAAATATAACTCCTGACCTCCTCTACTTCCTAGACTCTATTTCGTGTCTCCCGAAAGGTTAGAGCAGGAATCCAAACCCACACACAGCCTCCTTGGTGCTGCTCATAGACAGCCCCTTCACACACACACACACACACACACACACACACACACACACACACACACTCTCTCTCTCTCTCTCTCTCTCTCTCTCTCTCTCTCATCTAATGCAGTTTTGTTCGACTAAGTGTGTAATTGGATTAACAGGTCTTTGTGAGAAGAAACAAAGATTGAGATTGTGGTAGTACAAATAGATTCGTGATATAAACTTAAACAGGCAATTTGAGTTTGGACCATTGGTCTGGAACCCGATGAATTCACAACAGTCTCCTAACTGATCAAGTAGATCACTCAAAGAGGCCACTTGAATCCATGTGGGCTCACATGGAAGCCAGGATTTGGATAATGTATGATGAGGTGATGTCATTCTCTCCATCTGGATACTTCTTCTGTGTGCTTTCAGCTAACCCAAAGCAAGAATTTTAGATGAACCCTCTACATAGGACAAAAAAGGCTGAGACTTTACCCACTTAAAAATATGCTGAAATCCCAGATCATTATTAAGTTTGCTTTTCTCTGTCTGATCAGAACTGTGTTGGGCCAGGAGAGGGCATGAGCATGTTGGGGAAGTAAATTGAATTAAAAACAGAAGCTTTTTCAGGCTGCAGTAGCCTTTCAACAGAGTGAACTTCCTCAATTACATTAGCCCAACACCTGCTGTCTTCCATTTGAAAGACCATGTGCCATTCAGACACTGTGGAACCGCAAACTCTGCTGTCTCTAGAAAGCATGTTCGGAGGAAGCTCTGGGGTCTAAAAGGTGAACTGTTGAGGAGTAGCCTGGAGGATGGGGAGCGATGTACATACCAGCAGTTAGAAGCCACTGACCTATTTTAATTTGCTAGAAGTTAATAGAGCCTAATAGAGCCCAAATTAAAACATTTCAGTTTTGCTTTCTTTTCTCATTAGTCTAATTTCCACTGACCTTGTGTCAGAGCTGAACCGATTTGGGATCATTTTAGCATAGAAGCAGTTTAATCTGTCAGCATGTTTTTCAGGGAGATAGCCCCGCCAGAGCTCCTGTAGCTTTGGCCCTCGAGCATGTCTCAAGTAATACCATGGCGCTGTACTTTTATGTTTTGTAAAACCACTCAAACAAGGCTTTCAAAAAAGACTCCATGCATTTCCACGTAAGCATAATTTTTTTTCCCCTTCTGGGACTTTAGGACATTGGTCTTGCAGAGTGAAATTACCTAGTATTTAAAAGTTTGGTTTCCCTGATTATATAACAGGAGATGGCACTGGCCTTGTTACAGAGTCCTGGCTTAGCAAGAGAGGAGGAGGTACGTGAACGATGGCTGTTTTTTAGTCTGCCAGGCAATCTTTTCTTCAGCTGCTGCTGCAAGGATTTGGATCCGATTTTGTGGAGCAAAATCCTTTAGATGAGGGGGACAATGCAATGATAGATAACTGTAAAGAAACACATGCACAGTGTACTTAAGTTTAGAAGGATCTTTATGAATGGTACTTGGCTTATCAATTTTATCGTTTACAAGATTCTTTCCTAACAAAAGTAAGTTATTTTACAGAGCATTATCATCTAATAACTTGTTTTTATGCCCATTTCAGTACCTTGAAGCCAGAGATCTGGAACCTTTTTTATGTCCTGGACCCCTTTGCCAGTTTGAAGCCTATACCATGCTTCTCTGAGCCATGTTTTTAAATGCATAAAGTAAAATCCATAGGACTACAAAGGGAGCCAGTTATATTGAAATAGTTACCGATTGCTAAAGGACACAATCCTACCCCCTCCCCCAGATTAAGAACCCTTATTTTAGGTAGACATAAAAAACCCACACCATCCATTGAAATCAGAGATATATCCTGAATCCAGACGATCTGAGCTCTTTCATGAACTCTGGGCAAGTCTTTGATACACCAGGGTAAGACCTTTAAATATGTGTGTGCGTCACTGGTGGTGCAGGGTGGAGTCAGGAAATATATTGTACTCCATTTCCTCTAGAGGATGCCAGATGACCCTTTCTACTCCACCCCCATTACCTCAACTGGTCACCTGGAACTTTCAGGATCTTCCTCCCAGGACTCGAAAGGGTTTCCATTGGGAAAGAAGTCATCCTAGGTTTCTTCCAGCCTTGCAAGGCAATAGATAATAAAGTAAAAGCATAATAATTGTCAATTTTCCTTCTCCTACTAAACTGAAATTTAGGGTTAGGACATATTTATATAAACCCAAGCTGGATGAGAGAGCTGCTTCTTTTAGATATGTTCCTAATCTCACAATGTGTCAACATTCCCCTTTGGTGGTCAATCTGGTGAAGCCTGTGAACTCCTTCTCAGAATCATATTTATAAATAATTGAAAGATGTGCTAAATTTCATTTAGAAGGGCGTGAAAATGAAAACTAATTTTTAAGTTCTAAGTTCATAGACCTCCTAAAATCTGACCACAGATCCCATATAAATAATCCCTGGTTTAAAATATAACTGTGCTCTAGGAAACGTTTCAAAGCAACTCCCTTATGTGTCTAGACCTGAAGGTTTGTTAACAATCTGCTAATTAGACTTCAGTTTGAAAAGTATAGCCCATTTGTACTTTACTCAGAATGTTCCTGTTGGACCTCCCTCATCCTCCAAGCTCCTCAATGCCTCCGCAACCAAAAGAGCTACTGAATTTTCTATTTATCATTTTCCCATTAAAAGCCATGGCATGAAGGTATATTGAACGTAAACATAACTGTCTCTGGGGATCCAATCTATTATGTTACAATCAAAGCTTCTATCTTGAAATTCTTTCCTATTGTAACCTTACCCCTGCACAGATTTGCCTTTGAAGTGGGAGAGGAGCCTTTCATCTTTGATCATTTTCACTTAATGACAGATTGCCCTTTGATCAGCTCAGTTTTCTTCTTTCTTTTGTTTCACAATAAGTCACTTACCTTGGTGGCAGGGAAAGACCTGAAGTAGGTCCGGAAAGGGTCCCAATTTTGAAGAGCGCAATGGTTATTTAACCTCTATACCTTAAGCAAATACACCCAAGCAAAAACCAGCTCTTCCTGGCCTTGCTTAAACCTGAACACTGTGTAATGTAAACGTTGCCAGCTGCACTTCTCTCCCTACCCCCAAAAGTGCAACCAACCAAAGGCAGCTCCCCAGGAATGTTTTAAGTTGTTCTCATAGCTTTGGGAATAACTATGAAAGTTCCCATCCGTATCAAGTCTGTTGATGCAGGTGTTTTGAGTTTTGGAAACACAATAAACTTTGAATTGTAATTGGATATTTATTTTCAGATTACGTTTTATGACTTCTTGGTTTATTATTTAACAGTCATTTGCTATCTGAATACGAAACAAACGTCTTCCCTAAGTCATCTCCTTGACTAGAAATCTAATGTTTTAAGCATGGCTTAGTAAAAGGAACAGTAGAGAATGGGAGTCCAATGGAAAACTTTGGTTCAAACTCAGTCCAATAACTTCTTGAGGTTCAGTGCTTGGGACACAGTAGGCATTTAATAAATGCTATTGACTGAATGACCGAGCCTCACCTGAAAAATGAGAAGTTTAAACTAAATGTTCTCTAAGGTCTGAGTGATTGAATGAATAAAAAAAACCAAAACCATTTATGAAGCATTTACTAGGGCCAAGCACTGTGTTGAGAGCTGAGGATGCAGATAGAAAATCGGTCACATTCCCTGGGCTCAACCCTAACCCTAAGCCTCCAGTTCTATCATATAGAGTGGACTGGGCATATGGAAAGACGGGCTGGTCTTTGGGGGGAAGTGACTAGGCAGATGCTACTGCATCTTCTATGGCGTCATTTCTTTGATTTAACTGTTTTGGTTTCTGGAGTTCAACCATTTGATGGTCCTAAGAATTTTGGTCATGAGAGTTTCTTTTCCAAGTCTTCAGTAGCTATGGCTCCTGGGCAGGGAAAGGGAGATGGCATTCAACATCTGCAGGGGCCATTGCTAGTTTCTTCCCCACAAAGATAGCTCCCTTGGGCGATCCTGTGGGGGAAGCAGGACAGGTGTTAGGGGATGAGTTCTTGGGCCCAACTCCTGGGTTGCCTCAGTGGGGGTCTGAGAGGAGGTGATGGTCAAAAAGTGGTATGGTTTACCTGCCACATGCTAATTTCTGTCTTTTCCTCAGTGCATATTTCTACCTCTTCAGACTAATAAATGGATTGGATGGCAAGGCCATCAGAGTTGATAAATATTGAAAATTTGGGAGGAATGATTGTGAAATGAACCTTTAAGAACAACTTGGAGATTCATTTCCTTATTTGCAAATACTGTTAATCAGTAGTTGTCATTTACAGATTCATAAGGCTATTTGGGTGTTAATTACTATTCATTATAAATTGCATATTTATCATTCCCTGAATCAGAGGATTTAGAATGGGAAGGGACATTGAAGATTATCTAGTCTATAGCCCTTTTCTAGCACCAGGAAAAGTGAGCTACTAAGAGTGGGACAGTGATTTGCCTAAGGTTACTCAAATAGTAGAGTTGGAATTCTAACCCAAGTCCTTGAATTTCATGTGCCAAACATTCTTTGGGGCTCCAACCCATCATTATTTTCCTTACTCAGGCAATCAAATTCATTTTAATATTAGCCTATGCACAGTAATAATTAGGCAACAAAGATCTGTATAAAAAGGCACTGCTAGTCAAAATGGAATTTTCAACTCTGTGCCCAGTAATATTTTATGTGGCAACTAGGTTGTGCAGTAGATAAATCACTGGGCCTGGAGTTAGGAAGACTCATCTTCTTGGGTTTAAATCTGGCCTCAGACACTAACTAGCTGTGTGACCCTGAGTAAGTCACTTGTCACTGCTGGTCTCGGCTTCTTCATCAAGAAGATGAGTTGGAGAGGTAAGTGGTAAAACCATGCCAATGTCTCTGCCAAGAAAACACCAGATGGAGTTAGGAAGAGTCAAACTTGACTGAAATGATTGAACCACAGCAAATGGTTATTTCTACTCCTTGGTTATCTGACCATGATCTGTATTTTGAAATTAGCATGATAGAGCCAATATAAATTCAGATTTGGATTTTTGTGGGTCAAATTATATCTTTGAAGTGTTATACTACATATAGTGAAGAGCTATGTAAGGGATGTTAGTCCTGTCTCCTGACTTTTTTTGTGGTGTGGGTTTTGGGGGGATGAAGGGGAGTTCTAATGTGTCATCTTACGTAGTTTGTTCATCTAGAGTGGATCTGTTTTGAATTGAATGTTTAAATTATTAATCATTTTTTTCCCCTTATGGAACTAGAATCTTATTATTTAAGGTAAACTTAATATCGTCACAACTAAGGAAATGGGTTTCATTTGTAGAAAATTATTAAACATTTGAAAATAGCTTTTTAATACTTAGCTCTATCAGAAATGAATGATTGTAGGACTTTTATTTTCTAATATCAATGGAGGGAGATCAGTAGAGTTGGAAAGAACCCTATAAATCATCTAATCCCAGAAGTTCTTAACCTGGGGTCCATGAACTTGGTTCTTTAAAAAAAAATTGTTAACTATATTTCATTTCATTGACTCTCTTTGTTATTCTTTGTATTTTATTTAAGGCATTGAAAACATTATTTGGAGAAAGGGTCCATGTGTTTAACCAGACTGCCTAAGGGGTCTATGACACAAAAATGATTCAGAACCTCTGATCTAGGCTCAACTATTCATTTTATAGATAAGGGTAAGTCTCAGAGAGCTTAAGTAAGTTGTCTTTGGTTCTTCTGTTTAGTAGGTGACGTGACATCTTGCCCGCCTGGGGCATTGTCACTGGCCAGGAACTCTCTCTCTCTCTCTCTTCGTCCCCTCCTCCTGGCTTCCCAGCTTCCTTTGGGTCTTAGCTGAAGTCTCACCTTTTGCAAGAACTCTTTCCTGATCCCCCTTAATGCCAGCGCCTTCTCTCTGTTGATTGTCTCACTTTATCCTGTAAAGAGCTGTTTGTATGTTGTGTCTTCTATTAGACTCTGAGCTCCTCGAGATCAGGTACTGTCTCTTGCCTTTTTTTTTTTGTTTGTTTCCCCAGATCTTCGCACAGTGCCTGGCACATGGTAGGCACTAAATGTTTGTTCACTTGACTTGATAACTGAGTGTCTCAGAAAGTTTTCTTACTTCAAATTCAGTATCTTTCTAGAGCCAGGCTGCCATTGTGTTGTCATTGACCATAATTAACCATTTAAAATTCAAGATATTACTCACAAATTCAAGTCAAATCTACTAACATTTGTGAAATGCAAGACTCTAGTGTTAGAAATGGTGGTAAATGCTGGGAATAAAATAATATTAATGAAAAGGGAGCCTTCTCTCAAGCAACTTACATTCTAATTGGAGTTCTAGAAAAATAAATACAAGATAATTGGAGAAGGGAGAGAAAATGAACAACTGAGTTAGCTCAGGGTAGGCTTTGTGGGTGAACTGGCATCTGAACTGAGATATGATAGAAAGTAAGAATCCAGAGAGATGCATATAGGGCAGTGCATTCCAGGTATCCGCTACCTTCAAGTCAAGATTGCTCAACCATTTGCTTGGATAAGTTGTAGTGGGGATTCTTGTTCAGCTATAAGTTAGACTTGATGATCTGTGAGTTCTTTGCTAATTAATTCTGAGATTCCGGATGAATGCTTGTTTGGAATTCTTGCCCTGCCATCCAAAGTACTTTTCTTTCCAAATGTGAAATCACATTGTGTTTGGAAGCTAGAAACACTGAAACGGCAAGGTTTTCATAATAATCAGCATTAATCTCTTTACAAGGTTCAGTTGCCTCCATTCTTTCTTTTAGGAGTTCATTGGCAATTTCTTTCTGTCTTCATTCTGCCCTGTTTCTAATAGATCTGGGAAGTTTTCATTTCTGATTTCTTGAAATATGGTGCTTTATTTTCTTATCTTGGCTTCTAGGAGTCCAGTGATTCTGAGCTTTTGTTTCTCCTTGACCCAGTTTTCCAGGACAGAAGTTTTAGACAGCCCATTGCTTACATTGTTTTCTGTTTTTTAAATCTTTTAATTTTTGTGTTCAATATTTCTTGCTATTTCAAAGGTTGCTATTTCTGTTTGGTTCTGTTTACCTGGGTAAAGTTCGCTACTTCTTGTTTTAAGCAATTTCTTCCTTTTTCTTGAGCATTTATTTCCCTTTTTATCTTCTGCTTTATTATTTCTAGGTATACTTGTAAGTTCTTGGGGAAAATCTATTTTTTCCTTTGAGTCTCTTCCAGTTGTTATGGCATTCCCCTCTTCTTCAAGGCTAGATTTTTTTTGGGCATCCCTGGATCTATAATAATTCTCTATAATGGTCTTCAGTTTACTCATCTTTAGTTCCTGAGCTGGGGCATTGTGGCAGCCCCAGATTCTGCCTACCCACCCACCCCAGTTTGGAAGGGGTAATCTGCCATGTTTGTTTGGTACTAAGTACTGAGAATTAGAAATGAGCTAGAGAAAATATTTGACCTGTTTTCCATTTATAAAGTATTACTGAAAAGGTTACACAAATATGTCAAATGCTTTATCAGTTCACAGTATTGTAGAATATTAGAACTGGTCAGGATTGTAGAGAGTGTCTACACCAACGTATTGGATTTTGACTCAGAAGGAAGGGATGAGAATGCTGACTCGGCTTTACTGCCTGTGACTTTGGGTAAGTTATTTACCCTCTTATCTTCCTTCATCTCTAATGAGATGTTTAGAGTACATGACCGACCTCTAGGGTCCCGTCCAACTCCCAGTCTATTTCCCTATAATCTATACCTGACAAGTACTGTCCATGTGTGTAAGGGTCAATTCTTTCTCAGTTCTATGTGGTGATATCTTTGTCCCTGTGTGAATCACCAGAAGTGAGGACTGGTCAGCGGGTTTCATGAATCTTGGGAGGTTCTGCATCACATTTCAGGTATATCCTGGATACATACAACTGACATTTTTATTGCTAGTATCAAATCAGCAGGTAGGGAGCCCACTATACTTCTTTCCCTTACTCAGACCCTTCCTGGATAATCCTTACATGTCTGTCAGTTCACACCTTCCATCGTTCCTTGGAGCACAGACTGCTATTTCCTTCTCAGAAGATCCATCTCCCACCGCCAGCCCCCATGTGAAGAATCTCACTCATTACTTCTCAGTGTTCCCTTGCTCTTTTCCAAACAGACATTGCTCAGGATTCCCTTCTGTCTTTTTAGAGTCCTCCTTCCTCTACTTTAATCCTGAAGCCCTTGAATTTTTTTAAAGTAACATTTTCTTGTCCCAAAATTCCCTGAGCTATTTCACCTTCTTACAAAGAAAGGAGACTAGCCTTCACTTTGAGCATCAACACTACTTATTTGACTGTGGAAGAAAAAAAAAGTAACACATACCACAGAAAATTTCTTGCCTTCCATACACTCTGGAAAGGAGTTTCTTACTCCTTAGTTACTCTTGTTGGTAGCTCTTATAACCAACTTCCATGGTATCCAGTTTACTTTGAACGAAGGTAACATCCCTTAGATTTGTCCCTTCTTTCTTCCTATAGCTACCAACCTAAAATTGAGGCTGTCTTTACTTCATACCTGTATTTCTGCCTGGATATTTCATTCCCTTCCACCTCTAATCTGACCCAGTATAATAGTGTGAGGCTAAGCTTCTCTGAAATACCACTTTCATCATGTGTCTCCCCTGCTAATGGCTCCTTAGTACTTACCATGTCAAGTCTGACCTCTCACACTTCTCTCAAGATGCTGTTATTTGGATGGGCTCTATCAAATCTTACCTCTATAATTCCTACTGCTTATCAACAGGAGCCCTCTGATTTAGCTGAGTGCCAACTTACTGGCAGTATGATCATGGACAAATCAATTAACTTTTCTACATTTGTTTCCAAATATTTGAAAAGGAGATAAATCAACCAGTTAATCACCAACCATTTATTAAATGCTTTCAACATGACTGGCACTATGCTAGGGAGGAGGAATACAGAGAAAAGATGAAACAGTCTCTGCCCTGAGGAGCTTACATTCTGTTGGGGGAGATAAGATACAAAATGTCTAAAAGGTAATTTGAGGGAGAGGCATTTACATCTGGGAGATGAAAGGAACAGTGGAGTTTACTGAGCAGGGAAATGACATGGCCAGACCTTTGCTTTAGGAATATAACTTTGGCAGCTGTGTGGAGGAGAATAATACTTAAGACTATTTCCCTTATAAGGCCTTTGTGAAGAAAACAGCGTGTGACCTTCAAAGTTCTACATAAATGAATTATTAAAACAATTATTAGTCTAATTGCCTTCCTATATTCCACCCCTTTTTTTCCAGCCTCTGATTCCATCACATTCATTTTCACCTCCATGACTGTTCTCTTACCATCCCCCTTGCTGGAATTGTGTCTTCTTGACTCCTCTAAATTCTAGTCATCCTTTAGGTTCCAGTTGTACCTTTCCGTTGGAGTCTTAGGATCCTAGACTTAGAGCTGTAAAAGAACTGGGAGACTATGTTATCTGAAGCTTAGGGTGAATCTCTGAAAGTCTTACTAGACATCTCACAAGTTCCTTCCCATCGCTGCTCTGCAACAGCATGTTGTCAACATCTGGAAGGCCATACTCTTCCGTTGTCCATTTGAGTCACTGTTGGGCATTATCTTTCCCACTTCTGGGAGAATGTAAGAGAACGTAAGCTCCTCCAGGGTAAGAAGTGTTTCATTTTTGTCCTGTAAACCCAGTGCCTTGCATATAACAGAGTAGGACTTAAAAAATATTTGCTGAATTGCAGTTCACTTCTGGCAGTGAGGTGGCACAGTGGATAGAGCACTCGGCTTGGAGTTAGGAAGACTCATCTTCCTGAATTAAAATCCATCCTCAGACATAGTAGCAGTGTGATCCTGGGCAAGTCACTTCACTCTGTTTGCCTCAGTTTCCTCTTCTGTAAAATGAACTGGAGAAGGAATGGGAATCTACTCCAGTATCTTTGCCAAAAAAAACCCCAAAAAACAAACAGCCCCAAATGGGGTTATGAAGGATCAAGTGCATATGAAAAACAACTGAATAGCAACTTTTGACACTATAACTAGTGCTCTTTCCACCATACAGCACTATCTTCCAGATCGTAAACCCCATGAAAGGCAGGCACCAAATCTGATATTGAGCACCAGGTACATTCTTAGTATTGAACAAATGATTGATGACTTGGAGTTGTAAATCCTGTTCCTTGATGATATCCTTTATCCTTAACATATGTTACATGTAGGATCTTAAAACATGTAACAAGCATTTTAAATGTCTGATTTAAATTTTACAAATTACTGCTACAGAATTTACTCTGTACTTTAAGCCACACACAGATACTTTGTGGAGTTCTCCTTCTGTCAGTATGAAAGAATCTGACTTTGGATATCCTATTTTAGTATTTAGAAGGTTCATTTGTTGACTGTAATGAAGCCAAATGTCATTGTGATTCATGATAAATCATTCAGATATAAGCTGAAGCATATGCATGATTTTTTTAAAGATGTGTGGCTTGGGAAAACTGACACTTGATCATTACCTCAACACCTGGCTCTCCTATATGAGCTGGGGAATTCAGGATTATGAGTGAGATTATACAGTTGAAACAGGTGGTGAGGAACATCCATAGTAAGCCTGAGGTTAACTTGTGCGTGGAATGGCATTTGTCAGATAGAATATTGTTTTATTCCTTGGGATCTAGGATAATAGTTGTCCATTATGTTTGAGAAGGAAAGTGGTGACCACAAGATGGGAGCATGAGAAGCATTTTAGTGTAATGGAAAGATCTCTGGATATGGTGTAAGGAGGCATGGATCTGAATCCTGTCTGTGTTGCTGACCTAACCTTTGGGCTTATCATCCCACAGCTAGATATCATCTCCAAAATCCCTCCTCTCCTGGAATTCTCTTGATTCCATATAAAATTCTAATTAGGTATACTCTTATGAGTTAGGGCCAGATATTAGAATGTTCTTCGCTACTCTAGGATACTTCCTGTAGGACAAACGATGAAATGAAGTAAATCAGCAGAGATGATATTGAGTAAATGATCAGTAACAGAAAAGAAAGTCTCCTCTCAAAACATGAGTTTTGAATGTGTTGTTGCCTGGATACTGACAGAGAAAGAAGTGAAAAGGGTATGGATATTTCACTTAGAAATTTTAAATTTCTTTTTCTGATGATGAAGATCAATGAACATGAGTATTTCCACATACAGGGGAAAACAGAAAAAGAGTATAAGATAGTGTAAACTTTTTTTTTACATACTTTTAAAAAAGTAGATAATAAATTCAACATGTCAGTGTCATGCTTACCTGTATCTGTTTCCCTTAAGACATGGTCCTGTTCTCTGTGCATTAAAAAGACAAACTTTCAGTTATGGGCTTTTCTTTCTTTCCCTTCCCCAGACTTCTCTGATCCTGTGTTAAAAACAAACAAACCTTTCCTTTGTAACATAAGTATAATCAAGTAACCTCCCCCTGACACACACACACACACACATTGGACAAATCCACAAACATCTGTCTCATTCTCCACCTCTAGGCAGGAGGTGGGTGACATATTTCATCACTGGTCCTCTGCAGTTGTGCTTTTATCATTGCTTTGCTCAGGGTCCTTAAGTCTTTCTGGTCATTTTTCTTTATGACGTGGGCATTATACAAATAAATATATTGTTCTGGTGCTCCTCCCTTCACTCTGTCTTAATTCATAAAAGTTTGCCCAAGTTTCTTTGAATCCATGGTTAGAGTGCTGGACCTGGAATCAGGAAGAGGTAAGTTCAAATTCAACCTCAGATATTTATGAAGTGTGTGACCCTGAGCAAGTCACTTAGTCTTTGTTTACCTCACTTTCCTCCTTTGTAAAATGGGAATAGTACCGCAGCACCTAACTTCCAGGGTTGTAGTAAGGGTCAGCAGATAATATTTGGAAAGCACTTAGCACAGTGCCTCCACATAATGGGCACTATGCCAATGTTAGCTGTTATAATTATAATCGTATTAATCATTGTTTTCTCTTTTGTCATTTCTTATTCTGAAATAACATTCCGTTCTAGTCACAGTTTATGGATATTCTAAATGGGAAGAATGGGTCCCAGCATTTGGAGCAAGGAGATCTCTAAGTTCATCCATTCTATCCTCATTTTACAAATGAGGAACCTGAGACGGGTGCACAGTTGGAGCCAGGTTGGAGGTGGGGATTATGGAGGACTATAAGCGTGGGGGCAGGGAGACATAGTGTGCTATGGTAAATAGATTACCTTAGCTTTGCTGGAACAGAGGGCTAGGATTCCTTGAGTTCATTTCACCAAACATAAAAAGCATCCGTTAAGTGTGTGTTACAGTCATGTATAAAACATAGCTCCTACCCTCAAGGAATTTATGGTCTATTAAGGGAGAGATGTACGCAAATAACTATAATACAAAAAGTGTGAAAATATTTGAGGTACAAATAAAATGCTTGGAGCCTACTCACAGGAAGGAGACTCATACCAGCTGGAGAATTTCAGGGCTTCATTGGGGAATGGTAGTATATATATCTGGACTAGGGTACTTGCATGTAATAATGAGAGTTAAGTCTGTAAAGGTAGATGTGAGGAACAATGAATGGAAGGCTTTCAATACTGAGGTTTATCTTTATTCTTTATTAAGTTTCTCTCTTTTATTTTTTTTTTTGAGGCAATTGGGGTTAAATGACTTGCCCAGGGTCACATAACTAATGAGTGTCTGAGACTGGATTTGAACTCTGGTCCTCCTGACTCTAGTGCTAATGCTCTATCCACTACACCACCCAGCTGGCCCTGAAACAATAAATTCTTAAGCCAGAGAATGACATGATCCATTTTGTGGATATACAAGTATAATTCAGACTGGATTGTTCACCATCTTCCATACTCTCTTGCTTATACACTTTTCTGTGCCTGAATCTACCCATCTCACCCCAACTTTCTTCCCTGATTCTTCTATATAATGGAAAAGGGCCTGAACTTGGAGATGAGTCAGAAGATTTGGGTTGGAGTCCTGGCTCTATCCCTTATTAGGTGTGTGACTTTGAGCTCATCACTCAGCCTTTCTTGGCCATCGTTTTCTGCGTCTGTAAAATGGAGATGACTTACTTTCACTATTAATCTCACAGGTTTGTTACAGTGAGCATATGAGATAATGTGGAGAAAACTCTTTGTAAACCTTAAAGTGACATATAAATATCAATTGTTAATATCCACTCTGCGGTAAGTCTCCAAAACTCACCTCAGATACCACCATGAGTTTCTCTAATACTCAATCAGTAATGACTTTCTCTGACTTCACATAGTATCTGTTTTCACATTTCTCTTGTGCATTTGTCATACATTTAATTTCATAGAATTTGTATAAAGAGGAGACTTTGAAAATTGAGTTGAGCTGTCTCATTTTAGAGATAAGGAAACTCTTAGGACTTTCCCAAGGTCTGGAAGTCCTCTGACTCCAAATTTAATTCTCTTTCCATTACCCCATGCTGCCTTTTCATCTGTGTCATCTCTTCCTATTAGACTGTAAACTCCTTGTGGATGGGGTCCTTGTATCTAAGCATTGTATCTATTCCATCCCTTCCCCAAGTACCTGCAGCAAGCATGGAAGGTACCTCCTACATATTTATTGAACGAGTGACTGTTAGTGGTGGGGAGATGGAATCCCAGTAAATTGCTCCATTGATTGGTTTAATTTAAATGTGAATATACGTAAATATGCATAGTGCCTTGCACATACTAAGCCATTCAGCGTTTATTGAATTGAATTGCACACATATAAACATGTTGTCTCAATAAATATGGCAACCTGGGATTGATGAGTGATGTACAGATAGATATTAAACTGAAGGGCTCTGAATTATGATGTTGGCTTTGGCCAATGTGAGTTTCCATCATGGGATATGAGCACTGAAAGAGATTCTAGGAATCATGGTGTCCATTCTTTCTTTTATCGTTCTGAAAAACCATTCCTAGAGACATAAAATGACTTGTCTAAGGTCACACAGTTTAAGGAGAGGGACAGGGCTTAGAGTTCAGTCGATAAAACTGTAACACTTTGCATGGATTAACAAGCATTTATTAAGTGTCTTCTGTGTATCAGGTATTATGTTAATCACTGATCATACAAAGGTTCCTGCCTTTAAGGAGTTCATAACTGAATGGAGGAGTCACCATGTCATGTATAAACAGAGTATAGAGCTTTATATTTTTCAGAGGGCATTTATATGTATTATCTGAGCCCTGTTGGGTAGACAGGGTCGATATTAGGGTCTTCATTTAATAGTCAAGGAAATGGAGTCCCACTTTGCCTAAGTGATATCACCCTTAAAATGAAGAGGTGTAAGTAATAAATACAGAGTATAATTCAGATAGGGACAGAGACCAAAGGGTGCTCCCAGCTGGGGCTGGTACTGCGGGCCTGAGAGGGATTATGTAATTTGCCCAGGGTCACATGGCCAGTATATAAAAGAGAGAGAATTTGAACTCAGCCTTCCTGGTTTTGAGGTGGGTGCATTGCCCATCATATCATACTGCCTCTTCTGATAGGCTAGAATAGTTCTAAAAACTGATTCTCTACCAACCCTATACCAGGCTGCCTCTCATGCAGCACAGCCACTTTTTACAAAGTTATATCCCAAGTCAATCTTGTTATAGTTATATTTCAAATGATTTAAACAGATCTACTTCCTCGCTTCCCCTTTTCCTTGTCTAAATTTGGAAGGCGTAAGTATGCCCCTCTCCCTTTCCAGTTGTTTTTTTCCCTTGTGAGCACTGTGGTTATGCTAATAAAAGCATCTCGGGTTTTCTTTCATTCATTCGTTCATTCAAATATTTATCGAATCCCTACTGTGTACAAATAAATGTACTGGGAACTGAGAGAGACAGAAAGAAAAACCAGACCCTGTTTCTCTTCTCATGGAGTTTATAATCTGCTATATAAGAGCCAGGGAGGAGGTATGAACAGTTTTTTTTGTTAACCTTCCTAAGCTTTTACAAGTCCCACCAGGGAAGAAATTATGCTCGGGCTTGGTCCCTGATTTCACTGCTCTGTGGGAGCAATTGGCTTTAATAATTCCCCTCTTCCCCATTAACAGTAAAACTTTTACTCAAAGGAGGGAGAGTGGGATTCTGCAAATAGATGCAGTAGATTTTTGAGAGAGATGCCAAGAGATTTGCCTTTTGCAAATGGACACTCAGCATTGTATGCTTTAGGAAGACAAGGCTGTTAAGTACATCCCAGATGTCCTTGGGTCTTGGGTACTCTGTGCTTGGGTCCTCCCTCCACTAAGGGGCTTTTATTGTTGGTAATTTAAAGATGGTGTATGATAGAATAGATCACAGTTAGGTCATTTGCCTAATAGTAACAGCTCCCAATATATATGACACATTGTACAATGCTTTTCTCCTAATAAACCTTTGAATACACATGGTAGGCAAATATCAGTCATTTTACAGGTGAGGAAACTGAGAGCCAGGGGAATTTAGTGACTTGTCCAAAATCACTCAACCAGGTGTCAGAACTGGGCCTCAAAGAAGTGTTTGTTTGTTTTTTCAGACTCTGCGGGGTCTCCTGTGCCGCTCCCTCATGCTGCTACCTGTGGGGCAGACATGTAAGCATTATGTTTCAGATGAGGGAGATGAGTTTGGTCACCAAATGGTCTGTCGTCTGTTTCTTTGATTGACAGCATGGGGGCCGTGTTTGAAGGATGTCTTCTCCTTGGTGGAGCTTTCTTTAGCTTGATTAAGCCTATACTTTGGTTTTGGAGGCGTAGTAGAAGGACCAAATTCTAGCTCTAACACATTGCTAGCTTTGTGAAATTTAAAAATCACGCATGCCTCAGTTTCCTTGTCTATAAAATGGGGATAGTAATACTTCTATTACCTGCCCCACAGAGTAATTGTGGAAAAGTCTGCAGAGACGCGAGCAAATAGGCAGCACAGGAAAGCGTTCAGTATTCTTGGGAAATGAATGTATTGTAACATTACATGGCATCCTGCAAACATCTTAAGGAGCTTTAAGAACGTCAAATATGATCAATTATTGTGTAATTGTTTTTCCCTAAAGGAAGAACCTCACAAATCTGACCAGTGATTGTTTGCTAATGATTTTATTCCTATGATATCCCACCTAAGATTTCACTTGCACATTCTAGTGAAGTCAGGAACTGTGCCTGTAATACAGTGGTAATGATTACATTTCTGGCAGCATGGATGGGATTAATAAATGATGGGTAAATTTCGGTTGAAGTATTTTCCTTACACAGTTATACTTGGTAGCCAAGATTATTGACTTTATGAGCTTTGTATCACAGTTTCCAAAGGTTTTTGTATATTGTCTCCCGTTTTAGACTGTAAGAAAGCTCCTTGAGAGCAGGGACTGTCTTTGTACGCTCCTGCCAAAGCCAGGACCAACGCCAGATTCAGAGATGTGGCTGGGACAGAAATTCCCAGAAGTTCCTAAGAAGATGAGGACTGGCTGCGCCTGTGGCTCAGGGAAGTGGGAAGTAGAACAAGCAGCGAATCAGATGCCTTCATGTTCACAGGCAGAAGTCGAACTAAACCAGTGGACTTCCAGGCTAGTGCTGGCATTGTGGTCAGGCTACTTGTTTTTTTTTGGGGGTAAAACAGGAATTCTGAGATTATTAAGCTTGAATTTTTAGTGATTCTACATAGGCTTTAGTTTTCCTTTGTATGATCTATGAAGTTTGCTAAACAAATCAACAATGTAGATATCATAGGGGCCAATTTAAAGGTACTTAAAGAAAATTATTGATTTTAAGCATCTTAGGATTTGCTAATTATAATGTTTTGACTGAAGTTCTACTTGGAGGCATACTGTTAGTCTAGACTGAAAAGTGTTCAAAGACAATGCCTAATGAAATGGACAGTGTCCCAAAAGTTTTAGTGCAGTTGTAAGTTTTAATGGCTTACTGCACTAAGACTTTTGGGACACCCTGTACTATAGCACAGCTTTCACTCATTCAAACTGTTTTCCCTATCTGGTTAGTCAAAATTAGAGAGACTTTCCTGTGTCCAAGCAATACTTCAGTAAGGTCTGTGAACTTATCAATGTAGGTATTCCCTCCAGTAATGACTTAACCCATGCATGCTTGCCTGTCCTGTTTGACTTTGCCGCTGTGCTCCCAAAAATCTATGGCGGGGGGGAGGTGGGGGGACGGAGGGGTGGGGAGCGGTGTCCTATATTGTGCTCTGGGGAGGGTATAGGCTAAACCTCTTTTCATCTGAAGTTTAAGGTGGTGGGGAGGGGTCTTAGCTGGGAGAGAGCCAACTCTGAGTATGTTTGGGAGGGTCTACTTTTAGGGACTCAGAAAGGAGGAACTGCAAGGGCCAATGCAGTGCTTATGAGATGGGGGTGGGAAGGAGTGTGCCTTTTCATGGAGGAAGTCCTAATTTTCCCCTCCCGTCATGTTGGTTCCCTGGGGGAAAGCCTTATTTACCACCTGGTAATGATGGCTTTGGATTTCAGTCTCAAAGGGAAGCTTTTCAGCAGCTGAATTTAATGTATTAGGTGCTATGACATCAGGTCCACATTACCTTCCTTGTCGCTGTTTTTCCAACTGCAAGACCCCCATTCCAGTCCTGTTTCCATGGAATGATGATGTCCCTGTTGTCACTATTTGTTTTAATAAGAGCTTATATTTATGGAGGAGGCGGGGTGGATAGAGGATGACCAGCTTCAGCGTTTGGATAGACCTAGGGCAATGGAAAAAGCCCTGGCTTTGGAGTTGGAGGACCAGGATTCCAATCTGGCTCTGTTACCTGTGTGATCTTGAGGAAATCACTTCATTTTTCTGGTCCTCAGTATTCTCAACTGAAAAACGAGAGGGTTAGGCTAGATTTCCTCCAAGATTCCTTGCAATTCCAACCCAGATGCTATGGGACTAAGTCCTACTTTTGACATGCCATCCCTGTGACTATTGTCAATGCCCACACTACCTTCTTAGATCAGACCAAGAAGTTACTGATCCATATTAGTGAAGGGAGTTTCCACACCAGGATCCCATAATGATGAAATCAGGGGTCTAGGGCTCCGCTCCCCGCAAAGTAGCCCTTCATGGTTACAAAATGTTTCCTATGTTATCTCATTTGATTCTTACAATAGCCTTGTAAAGCACAGAGTGAAAATAATCATTTTCCCTGTTTTAAAGAAATGGTCAAATGTTTTCCCCAAGATCCTGGAGATTGTAAGTGATAAAGCTGAGACTCGCATCCAGATCTTTCAACTCATAAATCCCTCATTCTTTCTACTGTATCACTATGTATACAGGGTGGTTGTTATGTAATAGGTGGATCTACTTGGGGACCTTGGGGTTAGAGTCCTGGGTGAGGAAGTACAAGGAAGCCCCAGTAAATCCTTAACAAAACATGATTTCCTAAAGAATTATAGTCCAACAGAGGTGGTATAATGGTCAGAGCTGTCACTGGGAGACAGGAAAACCTGCATTTCAATCCTGCTTCCAACACTTAGTAGCTGTGTGACTTTTATCAAGTCATTTAGCCTCTGTCAGCCTCAGTTTTCTCATTTGTAAAATGGGCATGATAGTAACAGAGTTATTGAGGGTTAAATAAAATAATGTATTTGAAAAGCACTTTACTTGAATACTATGTAAATGCTAGATTAGAAAAATGATTAGAAAAAACTCCTCCTTTTGCTGCTTGCCCATTTTAAGGACATGGATGTTAGGAGACTGTTGTCAGCTAACATTGTCAGTAACTAGTTACATGAATTTTAGAGAGTCATAATTTTTCAGTGCCTCAGTTTCTTCATCTGTAAAGGGAAGTTATCCTGCCTTAGTACTTACAAGATTGTTGTAAATGACATGATATTTGACAGCCTTTTTTTACAGTCAAAGATGCTATCCATATTCAAGGAACAGGCAAACTCTGATGCTTAGGAACTGTATTATTCTGCTTAATAAAATTTCAGTTGAGCTGAGGATTAATCAGAAAGTCTTTTTTCTTTCAACTTTACAAAAAACTTTTTTTTTCTAATGTGCTTGCATTTCTGTTGTGGTACAATATACTAAATACGATCAACTCTTTCCACGGTGACTTTATAATTTCCCAATGCCTTGAGTTGTCATGATCAATTTTAGCTTAGTCTTGATTGAACAGTAGATCTTCTACCTACCCTCACTCACATTTCCTCTGAGCAGCATTATTTGTAGTGTACTATATGTGATACAATACAATTACATATGTAATGCATTTACAGTAATGTAATACAATATATTGTTAACACATTTTAAGCAAGCCTCACCATCATGATAGAAAATGCTGCTCCTTCGTAAGATATTTTCTCAGAGCTTGCTGTCTCTTGCAAATGTGGACATAGTGCAGAGATGTCAAATGTGAGACTTGAGCCATGTGCAGCCCATGACCCTCCTGAGGGGCAGGCAGGCCACATTGAGATGTAATCGGGAAAAATTTAACAAAATAAAAATAGAACACAGATAACATTTCATTTTAAAAATAGATCAATATGCAACCTTCAGGGATCCTTTCGTATGATTTTGTGGCCACTGTTTCTTTTTGAATTTGCGTGGACATGGGCTTGACTTGATACCACTGTCAGCACATACTCTTGGAGTAGATTTCTCAAATGAAACCCTAATATCAATATTTTTCTTTGTCATTTTTTTCTTTTCCCTAAAAATCTAGAGTATAAGAAAAAAATCTCATGTTGAGTTTATTGATAGTTTACAGATGTATAATAATTATGGGGCAGCTAAATGGCCTACGGGATAGAGTGTGGGACCTGGAGTTAGGAAGACCTGAGTTTGAATCCCACCTTGGACCTGGGCCAAGTCATTTAACCTGTTTCAGCGTTAGCTGGGAGGTAATGGCAGCTCTCTCACAGAGTTGCTGTGAAGTTCCAGGGCTGTTAAGATCTCATTCCATAGCAAATATATGTAAAGTGCCCCACAAGCCTTCAACCTTTGTAAATCTGGATATCATTAATAATCAATAAGGCAGGTTACTCTCAGGGCAGATTTTATTACCATCATCCAATATGTAATATATATTTCTTAACTGATATTTAATGCCCTGTTAGTCCCTAGGAAGCAGCCTTCAAGGCTTTCCAGTTTTGTAGAGGAGATGAGACATGGCCACAGATTAGTGTGAATGGTACAGAATTGCAAAGTCCTCCGAGTTAAGATAGAAGGCAAATAGAAATTCGGAATCATCACAGGGGACTTCAGAGTGTTTCTGATGTCATCACCAGCCATCACCTGCGTTAGTCTGTGATGTAAATGACTTGCAAGGATGGTTTAATCCAGTTACTGGTAGATCAAACTCATTGTGTGCGTACACATAGTCTCTGCCTCTCTGTCTCTGTCTCTGCGTGTGTCTCTCTCTCTCCCCCTCTGTCCCTCTCTCCCTCTCTCTCTCCTGGCTGGCTGGAGGAAGGCTGGGGCTGGGGCTCTGTTTCTGAGTTATGTAGAACTGTCCGACTCGTACTGTGTCCAGGCAGACACTACGTCACATGGTTATCTCTGTTTGCCTTCTATGTATTTCATCATGTTGCCCAACAGCCCTATTTTTTCCCCAAAGTTAAATGAGATGAATAGCCACAAGCTGAACTATTTGAAAGAGGCTTATCCCCAGCTGCTCCTCTCTGAGACAAAGAGAAGTATTATTTGAAAGAAAATGAATCTGCGCTGGCTGGTGGTGTTTGTGCTCTTGCACAGACACTGGTCTGTACAGTAATGAATTGGGGAGATCAGAGATGGATGGGGAGGTGGGAGAGTTCAGTGGTTTTCTCAGGGTCCTGCTTTGCCAGCAGGATGATGTCAGTTGTGGGGGCCGTGGCCTGTGGGCAGCTTGTTCAGCAGCCAGAGTGCACTCTTACTTCTCCCCTTTAGATACATACTCTGTTAAGGGGAAGGGGAGGTAGCAGAAAACAAACTTTTTCTTTAAATCTTAGAGGCCACAACAGAGATTTAGTTTGTGATATGATGGAGAACCATGACTTACACTGACAGAAATTATGACAAAGTTATTTTCCATGCAATTTTGTATCTCTCCTTTCCCCTTGTAAATCTTAACACTGTGGTTCTCTCTGTAATCTCAACCAGCATATTCTTCATAAAGCAGCAACACATTATATTGCTTTGATGAATGTAGGCAATATGGGAAGAACCTTAGGCATTGAGTCAAATAAAATAATGTATTTTCAAAGCACTTTACAGGCTTTGAGATACTTTGTAAATGCTAGGGATTATTATTGAACAAAAATCCTCCTTCCTTTGCTTAAGAACAAGAATCTTAGAGTCAGGATACCTCTGTTTAGCCCTGACTGCCATGAAATCAGAGACAATTTGGGCAAGTCAATTGACCTTTGCCTTAGTTTCCCCATCTTTAAAATGAGAATAATGATGATTCATTATACTGTGTAATCTTACAGCACTGTTCTAGGGATCAAGTGAGTTTAGCAAATCATTTTGTAAAACTAAAATTCTATGTGAAATTATCATTTATTATACCGTTAATCATTATTCGTTGGGTTAGCTCACTATTGTGCATGCATAAGTCCCAGCAAGGAGCATACAGTCTAGCTGGGGAGACAAAATTAATAGTGAGGTATGAAATTGTGAAGCTTACCCAAATTCAGGCACTTTGTCAGCCAGTCCACACAGCCCTGTTGAGGGCGGCAGGGCTCTTAGTGAACGGTTCAAGAGAACCAAAAATAACTCCAGTATTTAGTCACACCTCCACTTAGTGAACAGTGTCCTTAGGACACACCCGGATCACTTAGAAGCTTCTCAGTGCTTAGCCCATAGTAGGTGCTTCCTAAAGTTTATTGATTGACTACTAAGTTAAACAGAATCGATGAGTGGCTGTCACCACTACCTGAGGGATAAGTCTCTCCTTTCCTAAATCTTACTCATGGTCTAAAGCTGCACCAGGGTCCTACCTTCCCTCTTAAGTTTTCCCCAGTCTGTTTCAGCTCATACAGATCTCATTCTTCTCTAAGCTCCCGTTGTATACTCTTGGTATATTGGAAGGAACATTGTACGTCATAGAAGACCTAAGCTCAAATCCCAGTTTCTGCCCCTTACTACTTGTGTGACCTTGGGAAGGTTGGAGCTTTCCTGGGCCTCACTTTCTTTGTCTATAAAATGGGGTGTTGGTGGTAGACTGGATTAAGGTTTCTTTCAGTTTTAAATTCTATGCTACAATATGGGGATGGTCCAAATTCTGTATGTGACAAGCTTAGGTAGGCCTGGATTTCTGAATATCCCAGGCCAGAACAGGTCCTGTTTTTTTAGACATTTAGTTTGAAATGGAAAGTTCCACTTTAGTTTTGCTGCCAGAATCTCTAAAAGGAAGTCTGACTTGCGGTGTATTATGGGTCACTATATATTTGCTAGTTTATATCGTGCTGACTAAATTGGCAACATGTTTATTTTCCCTGGTAAACATTCAGAAGGTTTACTTCTTGATCCTCCTTTCCCCAACAAAATCACATTTGTCATATGTGAATGAAATAGATGACTGTTAGAAACCATTCACACATCAGCGATGATATGAATATTAGTGGTGGCAGACAAAGGTTTCCTTTCTCAGGGACCACAAGGCCTCTGATGAAGTTGACTTTATCCTAATATTACACTCAAATTGGGACCAAGTGGAAATAAAAATGGTTCAAGCTTCAGAGAGCAGTGCCTGGTATGATAAAATAATTTTACTTTCTGAACTCTTTACTGCTCATGGGAACACTGGTAATTCTTTCCTTACTAGCCTTCTCCTCTTCCCTTTCCCCTCACCCCCATATAAATTAAAACCTTCTAAAAAGTGTTGTTTTCACTTTGAGCTTAAAGCAGCTTGGTTAAGGAAAAAACACCAAGATCCTAGAGTTGGATGACCTTGTTCCAAATCTCATCTGGAAATCCTTGGGCAAGTTAAGTTGCTCCCCCTCAGTTTCCTTATCTGTAAAATGAGAGGATTGAACTGGATGGTTTCTGTGGTCTCTTCTTGCTCCTTGTTATCTTGTGATCCTAAAGAGTATATGTATATTTAAATGATATGAGTTGTGTTCTTGTTGGGAAAAAAAGGCTAAATTTATTTTTGTTTTCAATAAATGAGAAATATAAGTTAGCTTAAATAGTTTTGCTTTGTGAATGGTCAAGAGCCTGACTGTTACACTGGGTCAGGGTTCTAAACTAGGCAGTTTGTGGATCTTATACTCTCTTGGTTTAACAATTTCACCCAATTCCAGGCATGTCATGGTAGTAAGAAGCCTTGTCTATCCCTTGATGCTGATGATGTTGGGAGTCTATTGTTTTCCCTCCTGTGATTACCTTCCATCTTCTCTCTCTATATCCTGTATGTGCCTATTTATTTCCATGTTTTCTTCCCCCTTCTAGTGTAAGCTCCTTGAGGGCAGGGACGGTTTTTGCATTTCTTTGTATATTTAGTAGTTGGAACGCAGCGCTTCCTAAATGCTTGTGGATTGATTGCTTATACCAAAAATGAAGAAAATGTTTCTTCTTCCTTGATTTCTTTTTTTTCTGTAAATAAGTGAACTACTAACTCATAAATTCTTTTTAAACAAAGTAGCATGCCAAAAAGAGCGATAAAAATATAACAACCAAGAAAAGTTAATTTGGCGCTCTGGTTTTAATGAGCTCAGCATTGAGTTTCTCTCATACCACGGGCCAGGAATCAAGACCCTTTCAAAACCTGTGTGTTTGATGAGGTTTGGAGATTACTTATGGTAAACAGGCTCTTTTTCTCCCTGTTATTTTATTCCAATTTTTATTTTTAAACTTTACCCTAAAGACTACTTGTGCTTAAAAAAAATATCTTATATAAAATGGTTCATGCTCGGCTTCTAACCATGCACTGAAACCATGTTCAGAGCATGGCAGGCATCTGGCCAAAATGCCAAAACTTTCCAGTGGGAACAATTTTGAAAGGAGTCAGAATTGACTTGGGAGGAGAGGGGCAAGGGATTGAATTGTGAGCATGTGCTTATGCTTGATGATTGCCATCTCCTCTCTTCTTGCAGGTGAAGCTGCTCTAAGAGGTGAACCCAGAATGCAAGCCCTTCCGGTGTCCCCTGCCCTCACCAATCATCGGACAGGGCCCCCTCCCATCAGCCCCAGCAAGAGGAAGTTTAGTGTGGAACAAGGGGACGATGACCTAGACTGTGAAAACGACCATGTGTCCAAGATGAGTCGTATCTTCAACCCCCATTTGTGAGTGTCTTCTTTTTGTTCTGTGTAGCCCCACTCAGTCCTCATGCACACCTCGGTCCCAGGATCCTTCCGAGCCCAGTGGCTGAGTCCAGCCATCAAAGATTCTGAAAATAATTTTTGTTTGGTTCTGCTGTCGATAGTGCCAAAGGGTGAACAACCCTTAAGTGACCTGATACGGTGTAAGCAGTAATCTAAAGGACTGATAAAAAATTTATTTCCAAATAGTTTATATGAATATTGACATCCTTTTTAAATTTTGATGTGGTGGTTCTAGGATACCTTAATGTGTTTCAGCCACAACTTCTTAGGTAACTGATCCTGTAGGCTGTGTTCTCTCTGGTCTGTATACACACAGGTACACACATATGGAATGTAGCCTTCCTAGGAAAATTAACATTTGACAGATGGGCAGTGTGGCCACAGGAAAGAGCCTTGGCTCTACAGTTAGGGGATTTGGGTTCAAATTCTGACTCTGCCATTTCTTTGTATACATCTCCTTATTTATGATTGGATTAGATGTCCTTTTTTCATATGCCTTCTTTGACCCTGGGTTGTATCAGTTCTGTGCTAGAGAATGAGGATAAGGCTTTTTCTGTGAAGTCCTTTACAGTTTCTTTTTTCCTGGAGAGGTACAAAATTTAAACATACTCTGTTACATATGTTAAATATTAGTGGTAGTCCTATGGGATGAATGCCTAATGAATGAATAAATGAAAGACTCTCTATATGCCAGCCACATTCTAATGGAGCTGACAACACATTTATGGAGCATTTCTACCTATATCTGAAAAGTAATTTCCACTGTGCTATATTCTGACTTCTCCCAGCATACACACTTATTGGAAAGAGACAGAAATGCTTTACATATTTCCTGGGCCCGGAGACATCGAGCCAGCTGCTCCGCAGAGTCTGGTCTGACAACTGTGTGGGCACCAGTTGTTATCGGCCTTTATTTGTGTGATCACATTCAATCCCTGGCAATCCATCTGTGAAACATAAAAGGGGTGACGTCTTCTACGTAGCCCTGAAGGTGCCTTCTCGCTCCGCTCCTCCACCCTGGGAGGAGCTGTGTCTTTGCATCTCTTCTCCTTGCTGTGTCAAGGAGGGGGAAGAGGGGCTGAGAGGCAAATTGAGAGCTAATTGTTTTGTAATTAATCCACATGCTGTTCGTCCCCAGTTCTTGTTTCTGGGAATGCTTCTATTTCTGGCAGCAATCTGAAGCTCAGAGAGTTCCCCTCTTTCCTTCCTCACTGGAGGAAGTGATCCTGAGCACTTGAGCAATCAGAGGTAGCTTGATAAGTGGAGCCTGCTGCCCTGGCCTGGGCAGCCTGCTGCATTCCACACATTCCACCCTGCTTTGGCCTGTTGTGTTCAGTCATAAGACACTGACGGAGGTATTTATCTTCAAATAAATCACTGTGGTGTTAGTCAGAGGCTGAGCCTGCAGTCTGTAGCTTTGGAATTTGCTACAAATCAGGAATCCAGGACCAAGGCAATGCAAAACAATGGAATCTCACAAGTGGAGAGGGGGAAAAAATCTTGTCTGTTTAACTGTTTAGAGTCCTTTGTTCTTTGGGTAGCATGATCTGTGTCCCTTCACAGCCAATGGCATAGTGGAAAGTCTTGAACTTGGTGTCAAGACAACAGGTCTTGACACCAATATGAACTTGGGCAAGTTAATTAAACTTTCTAAGCCTCAGTTTCCTCATCTGTAAAATAAGTGGGTTGAGATTAGATGGCCTCTGAGGTCCTTTTTGATTCGATGAATCCAAATTGAGTTCATCTGATACCTTTAATACTCAAAGGCAGCTTTGTGAAATTATTTTGTAATAAAGGCGTGGAAAGTAATTTTGGGATTTCTGTGATGACTTCAAATGTCACTAACCATTGTGTCAATTGTAGCATTAAGCATTAAGTCTGAGATGACAGAGTTGGAAGGACTAAATTTCATATATTGTTTTCATTTGGCTACATCTTGAGGTAGTTGAAAGTCAAAAATAGCACCACCATACACCAGTCCTCTCATGGCAGATCTGTGAATAGCTAGGCAAAGAGTGATGAATGATATTGTTAAATAGAACCTCAGGTTTCAAAGATTTGTTGTAGAGCTTAATGGAGGGTTCTACTTTAGCATTTAGTTAATCTGTATTGTCAATTTTCTTTCCCTTGTTTCAGCTAATGATTAATTTTAATGATGTTTCTTAGAGCTTTGCTCATGTTTTATAAAAACGTAGTGTCATTTTTATGGGCAAATATTAAGAACATATTACCTTACAGCATCTTCTTTCTGTAGTGGCATTTAGTAAATACAATTGTTTGATTTGATAAAAGTTTTTCTATTGAAAGCTTCAGTGTAGTCCCTTAAAACAAAGGTTTTCTGTAATGGCTTACAGACCTCCTTTCTTTTCTTCTGGAGCAGAATTAGACTGATGTTGATAGTATACTATATTTAATCTCTATAGGAGTTCATAAAAATATGCTTTTGTTTTTGTGCTCTTAAATCTAAGAACTTGTAATAAAATGTGTTTTGTTTATTTTATCATTTACAAAATCATAATAAATCTGGGGAAGGAGCAGTGTTCAAAAACAGATTTGGCAGCTAGCTCAGAGGTTTCAAAGATATATGGTTTGGCTGCATTTCATGAAAACAATTGTATTTAGATAACTTTCCAAACTTAGATCGAGGATCTGGCTTTGTTGAGCACAGAGTAGGAGGCTGCAGAGAGGGTTATTGAATTTCATTGGTTTTTACTCTAGAGAAGATGGTACCTCAGAGCTACAAACCAGAAACAGGGCTCTTTTTCCTGTCCCTGCTGATTTATCCTCTGGATAGATTTCCTTATCCATACAATGCCCATGAGAAATTTTTTTCTCCACCAGTGGGGAAATTTAATGTATGTATAAAGTCTTTGGTTGGTAAAAAAAGTACAGTAAGAACAATTTTAAAGGACGGGTCTTGGGTGGGGTGGGAGCAGAGAAAAGTAAAATCAGCTAGATCCTCCCAAGTGTGACTGTGGATCTCTAATAGTCTGTGGGGATTCTCTAGTTTTACAGATTTTCTTTTGCAGCTTAGTAAATAATAATAATAAATATTAGTAATATGACAATATTGCTGTTCTTTCTCAGTCCAAGTAATGAGTCACTTCTTACATGTCTCACTGAAATGAGCTCCAGTATAATCATCAATTTTGAGTTCTGCAGTCGTGAGTGGTTTGTCCCCCTAATTAAGTGGTATCATATGAGTTTTTTTTTACCAGAATATTGGTTCAGATCCTGTTTTCTAACTAGCTCAGATCTTTGTTTGCTTTTTCAGTCATTTGTTGTAATACGTTTTTATTGAAGTCTTTTGCTTTTATATGACAGTCATTTCTGGAAATAGCAGCTCCCTTAGCTCCAAGCCTCCCCCAGCATGGGACCCTTTCTTATAACTAAGAAAAAGAGTTAAGCAAAACACCTGATAGAGAGACCATGTCTGAAAAAGACACTGAAAAGCTCTCTGGAGTTTTCTGTTCAAGTGTCTGAGCTTGTAATTGTCATTTCTCCCTGAAAGGAAAGAACCATGATAGACTGAAGAGTTAACATATTATCTTGAATTAAGAAGTTTCCTCCTTACTTCCCAGCTGAAATAGACCCAATGATACAATTAAAAGGAAATCCTAAAGTTCATGTGAAATCACTGTTTTTTTTTTTTAAAGGAAAATGGTGGACTCTATTTGTAAATTTGATATGGTTGTAAATTAGGAATGATATCTCCCTTTACCTTGAGAAATTGCAAACCTTAAAAGTGATGTATTTGGTGATCTCCAGAGTTCAGATTCTGAAGGGACGCTAAGGATTTATGTAAAGTATTTGCTTTACCCCCACTCCCTGACATACACAAACCAATTGACTCTACCTGGCCACTTTTAATCAGGCTTTTTTGTTGCTTAGTAGAAAGGCTAAGTGTTTTTGTGTCAATAAGAAATTTGAAGTAGCTAGAATAGGTGACTTAAACCAAGTTGACATGGTGAAAAGAATATGTCAAAGGGTTGTTTATTTTAAAGAGACTTATTCTGAGCTGGCTGAAAGGTGGAATTTGATGGGGAGGCTTCTGAGCTGAAGAGTTTTGGGTACAGTAAATTACACTCCAAACAGAAGTAGTTTTCACTGGTTTAAGTGTATATTTGTAATGGAGATATGGAGTTGCCCTAGGGGCAGCTAGGTGGTGCAGTGGATAGAGCACCAGTGCAGGAGTCAGGAGGACCTGAGTTCAAATCTCACCTCAGACACTCGACACTCACTAGCTGTGTGACCTTGGACAAGACAAGTCACTTAACCTCAGTTGCCTCATTCTAGGTCATCTCCAGTCATCCTGATGAATATCTGATCACTGGATTCAGATGGCTCTGGAGGAGAAGTGAGGATGGTGACCTGCACAGCCTTCCCTCACTCAAAACAAAGACAAGTACAAGTCATGTCATCATTTCTCTGATGGCATGGTCTTCTTTGGCAATGAAGGATGAACGCATGCATACATACATACATACATACATACATGGAGTTGCTCTATTATCTCTATCATTCTTGGAGGTTGAGCATGAATTTATAGTTCCTGGCAGCTGAAATTTCTTAATTTCTTAATAATCCTTCATCTAGAGCATATGAGAGTTTTTTTGTTTACTAGGAGTAGAAATGAGTACTTACTTAGTACACACTCCTTAGCTAAATGATATTCATTGGAAGGCAAATAGAGTAAGCCATATTTATAGCCAAGGAACAGAGCCAAGCTCATCCCATGTCAGAACCAACTGAGCTAACCATTTTTGATAAATTTTGATGAGCAAGGAGGGACTAAATAAAAGAAAACATTTCCTTGTCCCAATAGTCATTACTACTTTGGGGGTGAAATATATCAGCTGGTGCTTTCTAGGTAACCATAGTCATTCCTTTGGAGTTCTCCCTAAAGTTGGATCATTGAAAATTGGACTTAAGAGATCATTTGACACAATTGTCTCATTTCACAGACTAGGAAACCAAGCCTTCTTAATTATTCAGGAGTGACTTTGCCAGTTTCTGGATAATTCCTTTGCTGTCCCTCATCTTTTTCTGGATTTTGGTCATTTGCTGAAGGCACAAAATAGCGAGAGAAAACTGAAAAATAAATAATTTTGCCGCTTTTAAACACTGGGAAAACGATGGAAGTGTGCACTTTACACTCAGTGTCCCAAAGCACCTTCTTAAGGCCATAGTTAATGAATTAATTCATCAGCAGGCATTTATGAGGAATTTAAGTCCCAGGCCCTGTCCAGTAGGGACAGAAAGTGAAAAGCAAAGTGCTTCTATCCCAACAGAGGAGACCATGTATATTTGCATGTTTACATGTATGTATGCACACATGTACATATATACATACATATGTATGTAAGAAAATATGTAATACACAGAAATGGAGTACAGAGTTGTTCAGCAAAGGTGCTCACTAAGGGAGAAAGAGGAGGATGTTGGCTTTCTGGTGCCTGAGTTGAGTCTCCAAGGAAACCAAGGATTCGGTTATCCACTTAAATTGGGAGGACATTCTTCAGGTTTCCTTCACCAGTGAAATCACACATCGATGCCCCCCAAATGCTCTAGGCAACATTAGGTTTGGGGTAAATAAAAATACACAATCATGCTATGTCATAAGCCAGTGAAAATATTTTGATGTCAATAGTGAGGAACAGGAGAAAATGGACAAAATCTTAGGTTGGGTATTTAATTGCTAGTAATTTCCTTCAGGGAGTGCTCAGGAGAAACTCACTAAGGAGCTGCAACCTTGAATAGGCTTTAAAAACAGAATTTTATGGTGGAAATAAACACTAGATGCTTTTCTATTCTTCATAACATGAGGAGGACTGATTATTGTATTGAAATTCAGATCATGATTAACATAGTGATAGAGGATCATTGTAGCCTTGGTTGGAAAATTTTTAAATTGAGTAGCTTGTGACTGACTTGAAAAGTGTTTAAACAGGACACAACTTTTTTTTTTCAGTTTCCTAGCCCAATTTGATTTCCTTAAATAGTGTGTTTTCTTTCACCTCCTCCTCCTTTCCTTCTCTCCTCCCAATCCTCTACCCCCACCCTAGCTCTCTGGGTTTAACTGGGAAAAGTTTAGTTCAGATGGAGTTAGAGTCTCCACCTTCCCATTGCCACCCCACTTTAAAATACCTTAAAAACCATATTTGTAGCTTTAATTATAGTATCCCTAGATGACCAATTTATTCAGGAACATATTATAATATTAAATTAACATTTTCTTCTGATTTTTCCCTGTGGTTTCAAGCATATGTTACTTCCTAACTGGTGTTATAAACCTTACTTTTAATAATTGTCCCATATCAGAAAAGTGAAATCTAAAAACTTTTTGCTTGTAAGACTGGTTATGCCTCCATCACCCTAGCATGGATTATATAATAGCAGCTATGATGAAAACGTAGCTAATCTTTGGCGCTGATGTTGTTTGCTTTTTATGACCACTGCTCTGTAATGGGAAATGCATCTGTGGGTTTTATACATGTATATATTATTTATATATGTATGTGTGTATATATGTATGTATATATACATACATATTATATATACATATATACATACATACAGAGAGAGAGAGAGAGAGAGAAGTGTGAGGCTAATCATGTGTTGTACCTTTAAATAGAGGTCCCAGGCCTGACCTATGTTGTGTGGGTCTCTTGTTTGTGAGGCAGGAGGCATTTTCTCATTTTCACAGTTCAGCTGAAAACAAAGACCTCCTTATCCTTGCAGGGAGCTGTGCTCTTAAGAGCTGACATCAGCTTTTTCCCAGCAGGCATCATTTCTGCCTTAAGAGTCCTCCCAGGGAGCTTGGAAAGCTGGATGGCCATTTCTTCTCCTGGACTCCTCTTTGCCAAGTAATACACACAATAAGCAAATGCCAAGGGTGCCAAGAGTCAAAGGGGCAGCAGAAAGGGAATGAAGCTCATTTCTCTAACTATACCTGGGGCTTCCATAGTCACCTTATTGTTTGACAAGAGACCCTTCAGCCTTTATTGGCCAGAATTTTATTTTGAACTCTGCTAAAGTTGGGGGGGGTGTAGAACAATGAAAATCCTAGCCTTTTAAGTAATAAGAAACACCCACGAAAGAACAGTGTTGTTATCTGAGAGCCTGCTAGTCAGCACATATAAAATAGCATTTTTTAAAAAGGACTTTACTGGAAGTGGAAGAGGACAAGTCTGTTCTGCTCAGAGATTCAGAATGAGACCAAATGCATTTATTCTGGGATTTGAGAAAGGAAGTATATGTTTTTCTACTGAAATGTGGATCCTTTTGTGTCCTTCCTTTCTTTCTGTTTGCTGTCTGTCTCCCTTGGATCACTTAGGTTTGTTTCCAGTAGACAGACATGAAGATGTCCATATTCCTGGGGCAGCAAATTGCAGCTGTTTCTGCACAAGTCATGGGATTAATCCCGCTTTTGCTTTTGTGACTTCCTAAGGCTTCTTATTTGTTACACTGTGGAGCCGCTCAGTGCTCAAAGTGTACCCAAGTGCCCTTACCTTCAGGAGAGCAGGAGTGGCGGAGGAACTGCACAGAAGGAAGTCAGAGTCTTGGGGTTTTTTTAACTTTTTTTTTTCAGGCTTATTGCTTGCATGCAGAGAGAAATACATAGAATTATAGTCTGAATGATAGGATTTTGTGGGGCAAGATTTTTGGTTTTGTTTTTAAAACAATCTGTGCCAGGCACATTGTTGCCATCACAAAGAGAAAACACGGATAAAGGGTTTGGTTTGTGTGCTTGGTTGGTGCCTTGCTTTTTTTGCATTGCCTTGTTTTTTTTTAAACCAAAACACACCCAAACTCCCTCTGCCTCCCCCCCAAAACGTTTATCCATTTGAAGTTTCTTTCTAGTTTGTCTCCAAAGCACAATTAAAGAACTTAATGATACAGTAATATACTGGATCTGGCAGTAGCTATCAACTCTGCCAAATAGAGGATCCACATTCTGGACCAGAGCCTCGCCGTCTGACAGTCTTAGGTGCACTGCCTGCTGAGTATAAGGAATCAAATCATGTTGTCATCCTCTGTTTGAACTTCCCTCCTCCTTACCTTCCCATTGCTGGAACCATTTAAGAAATAATATTGATGGATTGGAATAGGGGCTGTGTGAAATTGAGTTCCAGGAGCTGGCCCGTTGCTTGATAAGTCAATATCAGGGTAAGCGGTTTGTTCAGACTACCAGAAGTGAGAGGATGCTCTTCTCACAGTTTATCACGGCTGTTTTTAACATGATCAGGTGCTACTTAGGCATTTCCTCCACTTGCTAGTGAATAAGACACCTTGACTGTATCTTTGACTTAAGCTGCCATACCCAGTGAAGGAATGACTTAGTATAAAACTGACAAAAAAAAAATTGTGATATGCCTTTGGAAGTTGGAGTGATAGAAAATCTTGCAGTTGAATTTATGTAACCTCTTGTTTTACTGTTTTTCTCTTTTAGTTAAATGAGTTGGGGTGGTGGTGGTATATGTATGTAAGCATTTATATATACATACATATGTATATTTAGGTTATATATATATATATATATATATATATACACACACATACATACAAACACACACACACACAGAGGTAGGTCTCTGTGCATATGTATGCACATGCACACACACAGGGCATCCCTTTCCTAACGCAATTTAAAGCTTTTAATAAATAGAAAAATGCACCAAGACTTTTGGGAGCATCATATATATGGAATATATGGTGTGTATATACATATGTGGAACATTGGACATATTTTTAAGTATGTACATTCATTTAATAGTTTATTTCCCCCAATTATATGTAAAAATAATTTTTAACATTTGTTCTTTTTAGATTTTTGAGTTCTAAATTCTTTCCCTGAGAAGGCAAGCAATTTTACATAGGTTGTACATATGTAGACACAAAAAACATATTTCCATATTAGTCAAGACATAAAACTTTTCAAAGAGTGTAAGGTCTTTGAAGGCAGAAACTATTTCATTTTTGTCCTTGTTAACACGACCACTAAGCCCAGTGCTTGGTACTTAGGCATTTAGTAAGTGCTTTGGCCATTCATTCATTTTATTCAATATTGTTTGACTATCCATGACCCCATTTGGGATTTTGTTGGCAAAGATACTTGGTGTAGTTTGCACTTTCCTACTCCAGCTCATTTTATAAATGAGGAAACTGAGGCAAACAAGGTTAAGTGACTTGCCCAAGGTCACACAGCTAGTGAGAATCTGGGGTCAGATTTGAATGCAGGAAGATGAGTCTTCATGACTCCAGGTGCTCTATCTACTGTGCCACCTAGTTGTTCCTTACTGAAGTGGGAAAAATGAAACATAATTCAAACAAAATATAAATGAAGCTCTTATGTGACTCAGTTTCATATCCCAGAAAAGTGAAATGACTTCCTACAGTTACAAACCAGTAAGTGGAGGAGGGAAGATTTAGCATTCAGGGTGGTGCAGTGCTGAGAACAATGGATTTGGACTGAGATGACCCAGGTTTAAATCCCATCTCTCTCTGTCACCTTGAGGAGGTCACCTAACCTTCTGAGCCTTTGTTTCCTCCTCGTAAAATGAGATAAGGTAGGACTACAGGATCTTCAAAGTCCTTTCCATCTTTGAATCTGGGTTCCTGAGACCCTTCTGTTGAAGCTAAGTCTAGATGCTATTTCATGGTGCCTCTCAAGAAGGCTTTATTGGTTCCCTTGTGAAACTGCTGCTTGCCCTTAATAATTTATAATTTAATTAATAGATGATTTTGGAGCAGGAGAGATGATTTCCGAGCCCTGGAAATCCTTCCCCCAGATGTGTAGCTGGTTCGAGATTGAGCCAGGAGTTTTGTCTTTCTTTATGTTATATTACACTGCTGCCTTGTTCCCATCTTTATCCTCCAGCTTCTCTTAGAGATTGAGCCCTTGTTCTTAAGAACTTTACTTTCTTCCCTGGGCCTGTCACCGGGTACTCAGCCTGTCCTTCACCCTCTCCCACTTCCTCCCAGTTTCTTCTTTCATGCTAGCTTTTGTATTAGGAATGAAAATGGAGCAGGAGATACTGTTTATCCTTGAACTTCAGATTAGGATCAGTCAGTCCAGAAGCATTTAGTAAGCACCTACTATGTGCCCTGGGCATCATACAATCAAAAACAGTTCCCACCCTCCTAGATCTTAACGGAGGGCAGCCAGGTGTGGAGTGTGTGTGTAGATAACTGAGTACAGAAAAGATTTGTACAACACAGGGTAGACAGAAAGTCATCTTTGAAGGGAAGGCATTAGCAGGTGAGAGAACAGGGAGAGGCTGCCTGCAGGAGGTGGGATTTGAGGGGAGTCTTGAAGGAAGTCAGGGAAGCTAATTGGGGAGGTAAGGAGGAGAGCATTCCAGACATAGGAGACAAAGTGCAAAGATCCAAGAGGAGGTGGAGTGTGGCTGGATCATACAGTGAATAGAAGAAAGTCATTCCAACGAGAGGTAGGGAAGGGCCATGTTATAAATTTAGAGAGGTCTTGGTATACTGGAGTCAATGGCCAGAAATCCCTGGGTTAGGGTCTCAGTTCTTGCAAATCCTTCAGGATTTTTCTGAGCAAATTACTAGGTGCTTAGTAAGTTTCTTTGTGCCTTGATTCATAATGAGAAAATACTTTTGTATTTGCCAGAAATCTTAGTGAAGAATCTTGGATAAAAGGTTCAATTTTAACAGGAGGTCTTAGGTCTATTTGTAAGACTGTTATGAAATGGGGAAAATTATTTAAGGCCTTTCAAGACCATAGGAATATTTTCTATTTATTCACTCACTCATCTATTTATTTGTTATGTTTTGTTATGTAAACACCTGTGTGTATGTGTATATATATGTGTGTATATATGTATGCATATATGTATATGGGAGAGAAAAAGAATACCATACAGTGCATACTTCCATATAACAGTTCTTTCTGTGGAGGTGGATAGCATTTTCCTTCATAGGTCTATATTTGATAGGAATGATCATCTTACTCACAATTATTTAGGACTGTTGGCTTATACTTTAAGAAGGCTAAATAAACCTCTGTCTGTCTTTATTAATTTTTTTTTTCTGCTGGAACCTTTCCATCTACCCCAAGCATGATCAGGTCATCTGTATTCTTAAAAGCAAAACCAGAAAGCATTATAGTCAAGTTTACATTCTATATCTTCAGTTCTTGAGGGTCTTTTTCTTTTTCCAGGTCCTAGTTCCAATGCTACTTCCTCCAGAGTGTGATCTCTTCTGCCTCAAAAGTTTTCATAGTGCTTTGTCTGGATCTCCCCTTTACCACTGCTACATGTTACCACGTGTAATAGCTCACGTCATGCTTATTTCGGTACATAGCCTATGCTCACACAGAGAGGCACGGTTGGATTGTAAGCTTTTCAGAATCTTTGGAGTTTCCCAGTTGGATTTTCATTCCTAGTTTTGAAAGTGGGAAGAAAAAATATCTCACAGGCATCTCTAATTGTGTTTGTTAGAGTAGGGCTGAACAAACAGTAATAGTCATTTCAGGACTGCCAGACAGCTACCCTAGCGATATTTCAGTTCTAGTAATAGAATATGATAGCTGGAATAAAACATATGAACTAATAGCTATGGTTCTTTATATGGTTCTTTAAGGTTTGCAAAGCACTTCATATACTTGATCTCCTTTGATCCTTATAACAGTCCTGTGAAGCAGGTTCCTGTTATTGTCCCCATTTTACAGATGGGGAAACTGAGGCTAGGACTGTTTAAGTGACATGCCCAGGGACACAGAGCCAGTAAGTATCTGAGAAGGGATTTGAACTGTGGTCTTCCTGACTCGGAGTGAGGCACTCTATTTACTCTACCTTCTAGGGTTACCTTGTAAGATCTGTATATGCTAACTGGACAAATGTGAGTAGGCTATAAATCTCATAGGAGTTTAGAGGACATCAAAGAGATCATTGAAAGCTTGGGTGAACCTGGAGGTGCTTCAAAGGCCCCCTTTACTCTCTAATCTTTTGTCCCTCCCTCCTCCAAAGGAAAACCCAGACAGAAATAGAGCCTTGGGTCAGGATGGGACTTTCTCCTTTGTTGACTTGGCAACTGTTTGAGAATTCAGGATAGGATTGAGCTCTCTTTCTTACTGCTGCCCCCCGAAGTATTCCCATTTATCAGGTCTGACTTTAGTGTAAGCTTTCCATAAGCTCCTAGGATGTAGTAACCCATGGGTATCATTTTCAGGTAGGTATGTAAGCAAGGCTTTTTGATGAGGAATTGGGATGAGAGAAGGAAACACTGAAGAGAGAAACATTGAAAAGATGCAGTCTAACCTGATTTGTTATCTGTCTTATTGAAAATACATCCACCTATTCTGGAAAGCAGTTGGGAATTATACTAAAAAAATGACAAAATGTTTGTTTCCTTTTGACTGTCAGGCATATATCCCAAGGATGCCCGTTATTAAGATAAAGTCCCCATGTGTACCAAAATGTTTATAGAAGCAAAGAGCTGGGAACAAAGTCATGCCCGTCATTGCGGGGGCGCGGTGGTGGCTGGGGCGCAGAGTAGGACTTACAATGTAAGATGTTTTTGATGTGTTGGTTAGGTTTCCCAGGACAGATCTCTCTTCTTTTTCATTCTTTGTTACAGAGGCTGACTCTGTGGGAGATGAAGGAGAGAGGAATACAATGGGAAATACATGAAATCTAAAAGGAAATATTTATAAAGCTATTTTTAAAAATAAAAAATATCTTAACACAAAAAATTAAATGTGAGAACAATTTGAAAATAAATACATTTGGAAAATTGCTTAGGTTATATACTCAGATGGATGATGGAATAATTATATGATAGAAAGTCTAAGTTCAGAAATAGGGGACAAAAAAAGGGAGGGAAAATCATTGTGTTAAGGGCTACACTGTTGGGAGAAGAAATAGAATTGAAGTGCATGAACTGGCATTTGCTGCCTTAGGCAACGTAAATGCTGTAGAGATGGAAGTAAACTTTATTTTGGCCAGGCTGTAAGATAACCTGTATAAAACCCTGATAAAATCAAATCGCTTTTTCGTACACTTACTCTTACTCAGTCTACCTTATTTTCTTCTTATCCCTTTTCCTTCTCCCATCCCAAGAATATGCCTTTTAACTATAATTTTTTCTCTTAGATAGACTGAAGGAACAAGCTCCATCCCTCTTCTATCAAAGCCCATAAAACAGAACCAAATCCTATTAGACCAATGCCCTATGAGAACCTCCATTTACTTCCTTGCTCTCTGTTTTCTTGCTGGTCAGTAATTCATTTGAAGCTCAACTTCAGTCCCTTAGAGATAAAAGTTTTATTTTAGCTCCTGTGACTGTGACTCACTTCTGAGCATTCGATTCACAATAAGATTCTCTTTAAAATCATGGAAACTAGTTGTTTTTTTTAATCTTAATGGGTACAACTTTTTAGGAGGGAAATGAAGTATCTGTGACCCAAAGTGCAAATATATCTTAAGGGATTTTTGCGCACAAAAGACTCATAAGTAAATGTTTGCTGAATGAATGAACAAATGAATGAAGGATGTTATTCTTAATCACAATTGAAAAGCTTTTTTTCCCCCCATTATTTTGATGATCAGCCTGATGTCACATTGGTAAGGTAATAGAATCTGACAGGAAAATATTGGTCAATCCTTGACAAGTTTTGATTAGATAGTATTTGATGAGATCTTATGTGTCTGTGTACGTGTATATATGTTTTAATAAAAGGTTGAACAGCCATTACATGATATTAGATGGGGGAAGAACACCTTATGTAAAGCGGAGATATTATTTGGACTATTAAATTGTCCATTCTTGACACTAGTTGGCATCAAACTTGGTCAAGTGTCTTAACTCTACGGATGTCAGTTTCTTTTTCTGAAAAAATGAGGATGTTATTATAAGTGACCTCTAAGGTCTTCCTTCCAGTTCTGATATTCTGTGATTCTACTCAAACTGACCATTATTACTAAGGGAGCTTGTGGAGTCTGACTACTCTGATTTGGCTTGCCAAGATTAGGGAACACCATGCCTTGTGAGATCATCTCTCTCCCTCCCCTCCCCCTTTGTTGTCAAGGACATTTTCCACTGTAGCACTAAATGCTGTAGGAGTCAGGGTCCAATTCAGAAAGCAGTGAAAATCTAGAATGAATTTAGAAACATTCTCTTGTTGTGTCCCATAAGCGAGCTCTGAAACAAAAGTTTCAAGTCACTGCTCTCATTTAACCATTTTACCAGATGTTTCCTGAGGTTTGACAGATGTATCATTTACTAGAAAGTTGCACTCTGGAGATTTTGAGTGTTATGGACACTGTTGCTATAGACAGTGCCTCTGTAAGGGCAGGATTTGGATTATAACCTTAGCTTCCATTTAGCACTGAAAACGTGTTTGTCTTCTGCCCTCGGCGTTTCTTTCATCGTCTTCACTGAAGAATGATAGAAACAGAGATCCACCATAACTCACTCCTCCCTACCGCTGCCTCTTAAATGCTCACTGATTCCCCAAAGCAAACAGGCCCGCGTACACCTTCCTTCCCTGGCCGGGACAGACAAGCCTGGCTGGGTAGACCAGTGCTTTCACTCGGGCTCCCGGTCAGGGGAGGCTTGCATGTTCAGAGAAAGCCGACGGAGGCCGAGTCCGGGAGACACTGTGCGGACTTCCTTTAACATAATAGCCGGCATGTCTCTTTCGCTGGAAGAGAAGGGGAGGGCCTGGGCCAGGCTGGTGGGGACTCCGTGCTTGGGGGAGGGGAGGCTGCCCTCACCTTCCCGCTGCTTCCTCCAAAACACAAGCGTGGCCCGAACGGCAGCCCCGGTGCGGGGACGGCTTGGGGGGGGTTGATTTGTCTGCCCCGGGAGAGAGCCGGTTTCCCAGCCGGGCCCCCTCCCCCGCGCGGCGGGGGTTTTATTGTTAGAGCTTTCGGCCCAGCCGCCCCAGAAACAAAGAAAAGGGGCAGGAAGGCCTTGTCTAAAATGGAAGGCCAGTTCGGGCCTGGCGGACTCCGCAGATAGAGCGGCCGGCAGGGAAGCCGCTCCGTGCGGGGCCGCGGGGGCCGCGGGGCCGCGGGCCGGGCTGGGCTGCGGGGCTGCGGGGGCCGGGGGCCCGGGCCGGGCCGGGCTCGGGACTCTTATTTTGACGGGCCCGCGGCCTCCCCAGCCTGGCTGTGCAGGGGACGGCTTGCCAAGTTTGTGAGGCCCAAGGCTTTCTTGTGGGAGGACGCTGGGCTGTCTTCATGCTCTTTGGCAATGATTAAAGTGAGGTTAGTACCCAAACCCCCTTTCATTTCGTTCCCTTAGCCTTGCTTTTTCAAACCAGATGGCAGCCTTGTATTTTCAGCTGCAATTAATTTAAACGATGAGGCAGCAAGTGCTGGGAGGGAGGCAGCGATTAGCTGGTTCGCCAGGAGGGAGAGCAGTGGTTGCTGTCCCCGCACCCGCGCATCCCCCCCGGCCGCCCGGCCGCCCGCACCTTGGCTCCATCGTCAGATCCAGGGCCGAGATGCCAGGCTTTCCCCCCGAGCAGGCAGCGGCGCGGGGGAGGGGGCTTCCCCTCCCCTCGCTGTCCTTCCCCTCCCCTCCCTTCTCCTCCCTTCCCTTCTCCTGCCCTCCGCTGCCCGCCCTCCTTTCCCCTCTGGCACTTGGGGCTGGGTTGCCCGCCTCCGTGGACTGACAGCCCTTGGGACTCGCAAGGGTTAATGCCCACGGAGTAATTGTTTCTCCTTAATGAACTGGGAGTTACAAAGTTTCAGGTGATGGCTGACATGTTACTGCCAGGCCGGCCTGTCATGTGACTGTCCCTAGACAATGGGGCATAGTTTTCCAGTGGCGGCTGATTTGGGGGAGGACAATGCGCTTTTTTGCTCCGCTCCTTCCAGCTGCCAGGACTTCCTCCTGAAGGGGTATGTTTTCAGTGGAGTATTCTTAAAGAAAATGACAAGGGGGGCGTAAAAGCCCTTGGCCACAATTGGAGTCTCAAGGTTCTGACCTCAGTTATTCGACCACTTCCCTCAGTGGAAATTTTATTTCTCTACAGTTACTTCAGAGTGTAGGATCAATTAAAGATAGAGAGATCTTTCGCATTTAATGGAAAATGAATGCTTTTTGTGGGCTTGTAACTTAGAAAGTTACTCCCTAGCAGGCAGCACACGAACTACTTTTTTCTTTCCTCTTGTAGAGAGAGAAAACTGAATTTCAAATGGATGCGAAGTAATCGGCTATGTGCCTTTGAACACTGGGTGTCAGTGAACACACACATGCCTGTACACATGGGTGCAATTGAATTTTAGGGTGGTTTTTTTTTTTTCTCTCATCATTTGAGAAACATTTTCTTGGCTCGGGTTGAACCAGTGAAAAGATGCCTATTTAACATTAACCTATTTCGGATGAATTTAATTTTGAAGGCCTCAGGGTGAAAACAAGAACTCTAGAACGTTTCCTTTGCTAGACTTGAAAGTAGCTCACTGTACAAGGAAATAGCAAACCACTCCAGTATCTTTGCCAAGCAAAACCCCATGGACAGTATTGGGGTGACATGGCCTTGGGGGTCACAAAGAGTAGGACACAACTCAACAGAAACTACACGTCAAATTCAGGATGTGTGATGGTGAATTGAGTGAGCTAAGCTGATGATATAACAAAAAAAAATTTGTTTTTATTTAATTTTGTTTTATTGTCTTCTGATTTTAAGGCCGAAGGGAGTATATTGATAATCTAGTTTAATTCTCTTATCACACTGAAGCCTCTTGGTGAACTACCTTTCTCAAGAGAGGGCCAGAGGTAGATCTGGGATTCAGCCTCCAGTCTTAGGATTCCAAGCCCAGTGGTCTTTTCAAAACTCCATGATGTCTTATATTTTACTCTAAATCTTAAATTATATTCAGGTGCATGTCCCTGATGAAAACATTTGAACTGTTCCTGTCAAAATTTGAGTATTGACATGAGACATCTTTTCTGGAACTGATACTGTAGTTCCAAAGATAATAGTAGGTCTTTGGTTTTCTATGGTAAAGAAGGATAGAAGGGGGATAAGGTCTGTTACAGTTCATCAAATACTAACTTCCTTCAATAATTTCAACTTCCTTCTCTACCTATGGTTGACCGGAGCTGCTGAGAGGGAAGGAAATGAACTGATTTTTGCCTGTGAGGTCTTTTTATTCCCTCTCTGCCATGAAGAAGATAATATCCTCCAAAAGCCAAGAAGCCTGGAGGAAGAGGTTGGGGAAGCCTGACCAATCAGACAACTGGGTGTTAGCTCTAAATAATAGCATTGATTGTATGGTAAGAACTGGAGTTTCTGTAGTTTGGATCAAGTGGATAGTTGAGTACTTATTCACAGCATTGGTTCTTTGGAGGTCCCTGAAATATGCTTCTTGAGATACAATCCTAAGGAATTGGCATAGCCTACTAGAGGTCCTTAGTCATTCACCTGAAGTTATGAAATAACTTTTTTGGGAAAGAAATACTACTTTACCACTAGATGGAATTATCTTACTGGGTGTTCTCTCTCTGTCTCTGTCTCTCTGTCTCTGTCTGTCTGTCTGTCTCTCTCTCTCTCTCTCCATGTGAGTTAAATATAATAGGAAGTTTTTTAATGTAGCCATTTTTGGTGACAAGGTAGTTTGATATACATTCTTTCATTCAAGCATAGGCACTTGACAGACATTTGTTGCATTAATATAAGTAATTATTTGAGATAGGTGAAGTAGTAACATCTTCATTTGATCAAGGAGGGGAACCAAGGCTAAGAGAGGCAAAATACTTTGCTATAACTGTCAGAAACAACAACAGACAATAATAAGGGTAGCTAGCATTTACTTAGAGTTCGCATAAGGCCTTGAAAATAGCTGGTTTGATCTTTGAGCATTCCCTGAGAGGTAGGTGCCGTTATTATCCTCATTTTACAGATGAGGAAACTGAGGAAGGAAGCAGTTAAGTGATTTGTCCAGGGTCACACAGCTAGTAGGTGTCTGAGGCCAGATATGAACTCAGGTCTTTCTATTCCTGTTCCAGAGCTCTCTCCACTATGATACCAACCTGCCTCCCCATCCATTTTTTCTTTTTTCCTATTTTACCAGGAAGCCTCTTTGGTCTGTCAGGAAATCCCTTTTAGATTGAATAATACTGTACAGTAAGAGTTTACTAATTAGGGCCTTGAGGGAAGTTCATCCTGAATAGATTAAGAGTGTGAGTTTGTGTGTGTGTGTTTTTTATACTCAGTTTTATTACTTTCAAATACTGGAAACTATCTGGAAGCAAGTCTTCTGTGTTGTCTGGAGGAGTCTCTAGGGGCCTTATTCTCGTTAAGATTTATTTGTAGTCAGTATATTTCAGTTCTTCAAGGATTCCTGCTTTTGTATTTGTGGGTATTGCCTTCAGCTAATGGAGCTTTGACTTGTTACAAGGCTTTCTCCACTCTCTGTGGCCAAAAATATCCTTAAAGCCCACCTGGTGATGAGCTTCTTCCAGCTGAGTTTTGCTCTCAGTATTTTTCTAGATTGCTACAATCTGCTGGAGCCTGTGCTCTATGGGGTCCAGCCTCTGAGAAGCCGGGGTTTCTCCATTTTTTTTTTTATGTGAGATGAGGCATCTGGAGAGCTACAGATGCAGTATTTACATGTAGACACATACTTTGAACTTGGAATGAAATGAATTTATTCTATCAATTAATTTAAACACAGTCTTCTACAATTTTCTTTCCCTGATTGATTTGGTCAGCAAACCCTGTCTTTGTGGGTGTTGCAGAAACGACATTCAGCCCAGCTCCTGTCTGAGTAAACACAAATTCTCTACAAATGAAATGTAAATGAATCCTTATTTTGATGTAGAAAAAGAGGCAAGCATATCATGGTGGATGAAGAGCTAGCCTTAAAACGGGGAAAGATTTGGCTTCCTGTTTTGCCTTTAAAACACACTGGCTAGGTTAACCTGGGTTAATCACTGAGTGTCTGACGCACCTATCCCTCTGCGACTGAGTTACAGAGATGCTGAGACAGTAGTAGAGGGAGTTTCCTTAACCAGAATTCCCTATACCAAGGAAATCACAGTCCAGTCCCTCCATTAGGACTCACAGTGATGATCCTGTGACATAGTCAAGTATAAAATACTTGGTTATGTAAAAAATTTATAAGCTTTATTATTATTTTTAAAGATCCAACTAAACAGATACCTCATTTGCCAGGAAGACTAGTGGTAGCCCTGGTTCCCTGATTTTTTTTAGGTGAGAATGATTCTCCTAACAAGCTCAACTCTGTGTTCAAGCATTCGTACACCAAAATATACTTTTATTTGAGGAAAAAGTTGTTTATACTTATATAGTATAAAATGTAATAAAATGCTTTCTTAGTGGCAATCCTGTGAAATACATGTTATTACACTCAAATTTGCAAACAAGGAAATTGAGGCCACAGAAGTTGTAAATGGCTAAGTGGGTGCTGGAACTGAATCTTCTGTCCCCAATTCTAAGAGGTCTTTCCATGGCAGATTGGCTCTCTTATTTAATCTGTGCCAACAAAGTAAGTTACTCAAAGAGAAGGTGCACATGGCGTTTTCCTAAACCTGTTTCCTGGTCTTTGTTAAGTTTTTTGTGGAATCCCTTCCATTTTTACTGAATCAGCTCTTCAAGTTAAGTTAACTGATAATTTTAAACTACCTTCTAACATCAACATGCTATGAATATCCAAGTGCTGGCTAATAACTATAGCAGCTGACATTTATAGCTTTGTAGTTTATAAAGTACTATAGAAACACATCGTCTTTTTGTATTTCATTTGATTTGTTCTCATGGAGGGCTTAGAAACTTGGGAGGGCTGCTTTGGCCCAGTTGTGAGAAGAATTCTTTTTGTTTGTAATAAAGCAAACAGTAGGAGAAAGTTTGCATGTTGCTTTGTTTTCCTTGGTAACAGATCTCCTGTTCATGTTTCCCTCCAGCTTATATATCAGGCTTATATTAGTGGCTCAGAAGGATAGATCAATTCAAAAGACCTAGAGGGCTGCAATTGACCACAGGTTCAATATGAAACCAGCAGTATGATGTGACTGCTTTAAAAAAAACCCAAAAGCGGATACAATTTTGAACTAGAACAATAGAAACATAGTATCTAAATAATAGGAAGGGAGGTGTCTCTGTCAGCTGAACTGGCAGGCATTTGGGGGCTTAGGTCCACTTCTGTTTGTCATGATCTAAAAAGGACAGAATGCATCCAAAGGAGAGTGAAGCAGGAAGCTGAGGAACTGAGAGACTGGACCACAGAATAATAGGGCAGGGACACCCTAAAGCTGTCTGAGAGAGGGCTGTGTTTTGTTTGTTCTGTGTTGTTTCAGAGGGCAGATCTAGTACTGATGGGATATGTATTATAAGGAATCCGATTTGAGCTCAGTATATTGGTGTAAGTCTAAGCAGCTAGGTGGAGTGTGAATAGAGCGCTGGGGATACAGTAAGGAAGACCTGAGTTCAAATCCAACATCAGATACTTATTAGTAGAGAGTCCGTAGGCAAATCACTTGACTTCTATTTGCCTCAGTTTCCTTAAATGTAAAATGGGGGCGATTAAAGATCAAATGAGATATTTGTAAGGTGCTTAAGGCACAGTACCTGGCATATAGGATGTGCTTTATAAATGCTTGGTAATGTTATTACTAACTAACTCTTGGAACATGGTGAAGACCATGTCATTGGAGGTGTGCAAGCGGAGGCTGGTGCTGCTTGTGTGGGATGGTGGAAAGAAGAGTGGATTAAGAGTTGGCGAATATGGGCCCTGGCTCTAGCTTGCTACCAGTGACAGTGTGGTGCTAGTTCTTCTGTCTCCTGAATCTGCCAGGTATGCTCTAAAGATGCTTCCCACCCCAAGTCAGAAACTGGGGGAGATGACCTCCATGGGAGGCCACATAGATATCCCTTGTGGTTATTGGGGTTTTTTTTGTGGTTTCCAGCTCTTTGTGACCCCATTTGGGGTTTTCTTGGCAGGAAGTGAGGGAGTGATTTCTCCAGTTCATTTTACAGATGAAGGAACTGAGGCAAACAGGGTGAAGTGACTTGCCCAGAGTCACACATCTAGTAAGTGTCTAAGGCCAGATTTGAACTCAGGAAGATGAGTCTTCCTGACTCCAGGCTCAGCCCTCTATCCACAGCACTACTTAGCTGCCTTATAGAACAATGAACAACTTTTTTTTTTTTTTTTTTAAGCAAAGCTTCCTTCAGAAATTTTGGGCTTTTATCATGTATAGCACTTTGTGATCTTACCTTCTGTAGTAGCTGCTGTGCTAACTGAATAGGCCCTCACAGTCTCACCTCTGGTGGCGATTTTGATATACGCTTATATGCATAGCATTTTGTCATTTGTAAAACCTAAAACTCTATGTATAGAGATCAGCTGTATTTGCTGCTGTTCTGAAAATTATTCAAAATCTCACAAATGTCACTTCACATCTATTTTCAGGTATTGGACATAGCTTAGCTTAATCAGTGCTTGGTTCTTGAACTACGTCAAAGGTTGTGACTTGCCCAGAGTAACACAGTTAGTGTGTGTCTGAGACTGGACATGGTACTGCATAGCTGCCTTGTAGGGAGGGAAGGAATGCATACTAGGCTTAACGAATGGCCACTGTAAAGGTATGGAGATGGCCAATGGAGTGTCATATGAGCAATAGACAGGAGGCCAGTTTGGCTGGGCTGAAGAGGGCAGGCAGGGTTGTTTGCTTGGGTGTTTGTTTTCAGGTTGTCTCTTCCTTTAATTATGAGCTTGTGGAGGAAGTGGGGCTGGTTTCCTCTTCTTGTATCACCAGCACATAGTAGGTGCTTAATAAATATTTGTTGGTTGACTGAGTAATATCCAGTTGCGATTGGAAAGGTAATTTGAGGCCAGGTTGGGTAGGGCTTTAAAAGCTAAACAAAGGACTTGATTTTTTTTTTAAATCCTAGATAAAGTAAGAAGCCATTGGAATTGGTTGGGTAAGGGAATCCTTACCATCAGATATTCAGTTAAAGAAAATTATTTTGGCAGCAGCGTATAGGATGGGACTAGAGGTGTGCGAGACTCTAGGCAAGGAGACCGATTAGGGCTATTGTAGTCATCGAGGGGAAAAAGGAGGAGGCTTGACTGTGGCTAGTGACTGTGTCAGTGCAGAGAAGGCCTTGGGTACGAGGGATTCTTGGCAACTGATTGGCACATTGTGTGAGGGGAGTGAGGAGGGAAGAAGCACACCAGAGTGAAGAGCCTGGGGACTGGAGGGATGGTGGTGGGTTTGGCAGTAACAGGGAAGCTTGGAAGAGGCCAGGGAGGCTTTGGAGGAAAGATACTCAGTTTAGTTTGGAGCATGTTGAATTTCGGGTGTTTCTGGGACATTGATACAGGCTGAAGTGTCCAAGAAGCTATTAGAGATGTGGGCTGAAGCTCAGGTGAGACACTAGGTGGGGCTGGACATACACACACACACACACACAGATATATTCACATGTACAGTATAATCATATATTTATGTAATAATATGTTTGTATATATTAATATAACGAGTATATGTATGTATATATATAATACAGATATATGCACATGTATGGGTATAATAATAAATTTATGTAATATATTTACATATATTAATATAGTGATTACATGTGTATATATACATGCATGCACACAGATATATGCATATTATGGGGATGATAATATACTTATGTAGTAATTTATTTGTATTAATGTGATTATATTGTATATATACACATACATATGTACATACATAAGTAGCTTTTTGGATCACATAGATTTAGATCTGGAAGAGGCCTTAGACGTCATCCAGTCAGCCCCCTCATTTCAAATGATGGAAGACCTGAGTTTAAATTTGGCTTCAGACACTTGGTAATTATGTGATCTGGGGCAAGACATGCATGCATGTACATGTACATATACATTGGTGTATATAATACATATTTATATGCACAGTGCATTATATATGTGTGTGTATAACATATGTATAGGTTTAAATGTATATGCACATTTGTATATGTGTATATGTATATATAGTGTATATAACACAATATATACAGGTGTATAATGCATATATGCTGTGTGTATATATATGTATACAAAGCTTATATATGTACACATATATAGTTATGTAACAGTATATGTATGTGTATATATAGTATATATCTATGTACATATGTACACAATATATGTATGTATCTGGTATATTTGTATATTATGTGTTATGTGTATACACACACAAAGGAAGCTTTTCCATTCTTTATAGTATCTTTCCTTCTGTTCCCTTTTCCATCCATCTCCACCCCCCAGGCCCAGAAAAGGAAGAAAAAAAGGTCTATTTTTTTTCCAGGCAGCATTTCCTGGAGGGGATTGCTAGAATGGAAAGATCCCTGGCCTTGGTTGGTCTGTGTGGCTTAGGAGGCCAGCTCTGACATTTCCTCTATGAACCTGGCGAGTAACTCGTTTTGAGTGAGTTTCTTCATTATAAAATGTAGGTAGCAATGCTTTTTTCTCACGACCTCCCAGAGTTAGGGTGAAAAAAGTGTTTTTTTTCAGTCTTAAAGGGCTTTGTAAGTATAGATGATGAGGAAGAAACGGAAAGAAGACGGAGGAGGGAGAAGAAACACGGTTTGACTTCAGAAGATGGAGCTTAGATGGAGCACCCAGGTTCTGAACTGGCGCTCGTTCTCTGCCCCCCATGGGCCTGCGGGCGAGCTTCTCTGTTCCAGTGTAGGACAGCAGCCCTCCCTGTCACCCAGATTCATCCCTCAAAGCAGCTCGACTTTCCTTTCTCCCTCATTTTTTTTTTTTTTTTAAAGATTGATGCAGTTTGCTTTGACATCACATCCACTAACTCAGAGACATCCAAACAGCCCCTGCTGGCCCGTACATTTCCCCGTAAGAGTTTATGCGTTCATAACAAAACAGTGTCCTGGAACTCTGACAGTAGAGTACTGAGTGTGACTGGTGCATCTGGCCACGTTCATTACCCTTTAATACTGGCTCTGTTTACACTACTGTTGTCCTCAAGTATTTTTTTAATCCTACTTTCTTTTCTCTACATCGCCTGATTCACATCTCTCCATGGTTCTCCAAACCCTTCACATCTCCTCATTGGGTTGGCCGTTTCCCCATCATTAGGTAAATATTTTGTTTCCAGCTTTTTGTTTCCACAGATAAGGCTGCCATGAATATTTATTTAGAGATGTGTATGTATATCATATATCGTATTATATTCTGGATGTCTGTGTCTTTTCTTTCTGGTAATCATTGCCTTGGGCCATATTCCCAGAAGTTCCACCTCTCTCTTGACTCTTTCCTAGTTCAGGTCATCCCCCTTTGCTTGGACTACTGCATTAGCTTTTTAATCAGTCTCTGCTTCTAGTTTCTTTTCTCTTGGTTACACCCTCCCCAGAGCTGCCGGAGTCATCTCTCTCAGGCAGGGGTACAGCCATGTTACGCCTTTGCTTAAAAAGCTTAAGTGGCTCCTAGGATCATAGATCTAAGCAACCCATCATTTAAACATTTAGTTTAAATCTGGCCTCAGACACTAATAGCTCGTGTGTGTGTGTGTGCGTGTGTGTGTGTGTGCGTGCGTGTGTGTGTGTGTGTGTGAGACTTTCGGCAAGGCACTTAACCTCTCTTTGCCTCAGTTTCCTCACCTGTACAATGGGGATGATAACAGCACCTACAATCCGGGGCTGTTGTGAGGGTCAAGGAAGACAGTATCTTTGTAAAACACTCTGCCAACCTCAGAGTACTGTATAAATATTGTATTATCACTCATGTTATCATTATTGTTATTAGATATAAGGAAACTGAGGCTGAGTAACGTTAAATGACTTATTCATGTTTACAAAGATGGAATCTGGGACTCTTCCTTCTGGACTGCATCCTCTGTATGATGAGCTGCAGACTTTTTTTGTCTGGCATTTGAGACTCACAGCTCCATTTAATAATGCTGTCTTTTGTGAACTCTCTGTGGGTGGCTCCCCATTTTCTGAATGTGACATTCCAGCCCTCCCCACTTGATTCCCTCAGACCATTCCATGTACCTGTCGTGCACCCCCTCCTCATCTCTTCCTCTCAGGATCCTTGTCTTCCTTGGAGACTCAGCAATGGGGACTCCTGACTTTCTGGACACCTTTGCTGGTCCCTCCCCATAGCTGCTTGCCTGTTTCCTCAGCATCTTCTTCTGTGTACAGCTAGACTCGCTTTTGTATATGGGCCTCCCTCCTAGAATGTAAGGTCCTTGAGGGCAGGGACAAGTGGTGGTACCTCTGGTACCTAGCACAGTGCTTTGAACATAGCAGGTGTTTAATAAATAAATAAATACTGAATTAAAATGAATTTGAGTACCAAAGTCTGCAGCAAGAATCCATAGAAGTTTGTATGGCAAATCCCTATTCTTGGCATCACCCTTCCATCCTTTTTCCTTTATTCCTCTCCTGAAAAGAGAAAAGAAAGACCATTGGTGGTCCATGCTGCTGTTGATAAGTACAAAGAAAGGGTAACCTTTCGCTTTTTTCATCTTCTTAGTAAATGACCACATTTTTACCATTAAAGTACAGTGAGAAGGGAGAAGAAAGCAGTTGATCTGAAGGGACCAGAGATCTTCAAAGGCATTTCACAACATTGAGGTGCAGACTGGCATTAATAAGCTTTGACAGCCCCTGGACTCACACCACCTTGTGAGCAACCTTTCATGTCACAAAACCCTCTCCTGCGGTGCACACACATTAGACCTAGGGACTCCATGTTCCCCAATGTCTTCTCTTGTTCCTCTTCGTGGAGGCATCTGAGTGGTGCAGTGGATAGAGCCCTGAGTCCTGAGTCAGGAAGACAGGAATTCAAATTAGCCTTTGGGTGTGACCCTGAGCAAGTCACTGAACCAGTGTAGATCTCTTTCTTCAGTTGTAAAATGGGAAGGACAGTAATAGCATTTACTTTACAGGGTGGTTGTAAGAATCAAATACAACAATATTTGTGTTGTATGTAGTATATAAGCAGGTGCTTAATAAATGCTTTCCCCCTCCAGCCATCTTCCCAATTATAGAAAAATAGTTTTTAATTCTTAAATAAAATCATTTCAATGTATATGGAATCCAGTCGTAGAACTTTAGCAACTATCTGGTCCAGCTCATCCCATTTTATAGATGAGTAAATCGAGGACAAGAAAAATTCATGGCTACAGCATCAGAATCCGAATGAGGGCTCTGGTTTCATTATCCCTTGTCTAACGTTCTTTGCATGGTGTAGTGGAAAGAAGCTTAGCACAGTTTTTGGCACATAGTAGACACTTAATTTTTTTAATGAATGAAAGAATTTTATTTGAATAAAAGAATCTCGACTGTGGAGTCGGCAGACTTGGGTTCAAATTGTGCCCATTGGTAAAATTGAGGGAATTGGCTGAGATGGTCCCTGAGGTGTATGCCTCCAGCTCTGAATTTTCCATGCTGTGGCCAGCTGCTTCTTCAGTCTTCTTTATCCTGAGAGATAATATCATTTATTCAAATGTCTAGCACCGTATCTGATACGTTCTAGTAGATGCTCCATTAAGTTCCATTGACTGAATGAACAAACAAATGAATTGGGACCCTGGTCTCTTGATCTTGGCTCTCCTATCAGGAGACGTGCAAGGAGCCAGTGTGTCTCTGAGCAGCTACAGCAGGTGGAACACAGTCAGCATCAGGAGCAAATGGGCACGAACATTTTGGACAAGCTTCCCCACTTAGTGGGGAAAATAATAGCCCTTCCCTTCCAGGCTGAGCATGGCAGTCAGGGCTGTTTAGTCTGGGCTGTACTAGGCTGTGGGAGATGAGGGTCCTACTGAGGACCTTCATGGACCTGAGGGCATCACTGCAGGGGTGCGACTGAAGGGGAGTCAGGAGATTTGGGCTCTCATAAGGATGCTGCTCCCAACTGCCATGTACCTGGGGCAAATCATTTCACTCCTGGGTTTCAAGGTTCTCATTTGTAGAGATAGGGGAGTCAGCCTTGGAGGATCCCAGTTCTCTTCATCTTTAAAAAGCACGGGATCATGGGTAGAACTTGAACCTCAGAGGCTTGTCTCATTTTATAGAGGAGGACATTGAGGCCCAGGGTCAGTTACCATGTTCTTGCTCAGATCTGGGCCATAATCATAACTCAGCTGCTTGATAACTGTGAGACAGACCAGACCACTGGCAAGTCATCTGACCTCTTCAAGGCTCAGTTTCCCTAGCTATAAAATAGGAAGGGAGAGGAAGAGAGAGGGAGGGAGGGAGAGACAGAGAGGGGGAGAGGGAGGGAAGAAGGAAGGAAGGAATTATTAAGTCCCTGCCCTCAAAGGAATGTAAAAGGAGAGGGTTGGGGAGGAAGGAGAGATATTCCAGTACAGAAGGCCATGCAGATGGGGTGGTTGGATGTTCTAGGATGAGGGTAGTTCGAGAATGAGACAGCATGGTTTGGAAATCCGGGAGTCAGGACGAGGGCAGGAGGTAAATGAAGGCAAGTCTGGGAGTCAGGATGAGGGCAGGAGGTAAATGAAGGCCAGTCTCATCCCCTCCACATAGTGCAAGTTCCAGGAGCCTGAAGGAAGGAATGGTTGAGCTGGCTGATAGAGTAGTTGGATGTTTCAGAGTGAGGAGGCCCCGAGCACTGAGGATAGTTCCAGGTTAAGACCTCATGTTCCTGACGTCTGGGAGCCAGACTTGGGATGTTCCCTGTCTCAGAGAGTTTTTAGGTGCTGTATGGATTGAAAATCTTAAAGATTTGAGGTGTTGTTCGTTCTCAGCACTATCACCTGTACCCAAGTGGTAGGAAGTAAAATATGCCTACAATTAAAGAGCTGTTAACTCTGGGCAAGTTATTTAACCTCAGTTTTCTCATCTGAAAAAATAAGGCTCATGTATCATTCTCAGAGGGGCAGTGTGGCATAGCAGAAAGGGCTCTGGGCCTTGGGAAAGACTTGGGAAACTGGATTTGAAATCGATCACACCTTTAACTGGTTGTGTGGCCATGAACAAGTCACTAGCTCTACCTTTGTGTTCAGTCATTTTAAGTTGCATCCTTTTCTTCATGACCCCATCTGGGGTTTTCTTGACAAGGATGCTAGAGCAGTTTGCCATTTCTTTGTCCAGCTCATTTTACAGATGAGGAAACTGAGGCAAACAGGGTTAAATGACCTGCCCAGGGTCACACAACTGGTAAGTGTGTGAGGTCAAATTGAAACTCATGAAGATGAGTCTTCTTGATTCCAGGTCAGCCCTCTGTGCACTATGGCACCACTTCACCACCCTGGCATCTATAGGGGATAGTAACTCCTGCCCTACCCATCCTTCAGGGTTGTGAGGACTTCTCTTTTCACGTCTTCTCTGTCTCCATCCATGCGGCTGCTTTCCTTCTCTCTCTGGCTGTATCAAGTCTATTGTTCTTTGTTTTTCAAAGACATGTGGTACTTGTGAGTCTTTAATCTCTTGATGAATATTAAGTGTTCAAAATAATGGCAAGTATTATGTCAGGAAGCAGATGAGAATGAGATTTCTTTCATAGTTCCTAGAGAGTCAGCCTTTCTGAATCAAGCAAAGGCGAATGTAGTCGATGGGCAAATTCTGCTTCTAGATGTGCTCTGTTAGTGTGTGTGTATGTGTGTCAAGAGACTTGAGTCTTCAGGTGATGGAGGGCATGCTTCTCAGCCTGGCATTTAAAGCCCTCCATAACCCGGCTCTCACCTCTCTTTGTGGTGCGGTTTCATGTCACTCCCCTTACCCTCTGCTCTAGTCGAGCTGATAGCTTTCCTTGACATTCCATCTCCCTCTCCAACTTGACTTTGTACAGATAGTTTTCCATGTCTGGAAGGCAGCTGCCTCCTTACCTCTGTTTTGTAGAATTCTTGCCATCCTTCAAAACACAAGCGAGGTACCATCTTCCTTATTCAGCCTTTCCTCATTATTCCTTCTTTCCCCCTCCCGGGTTGTTAGTTAGCACTCGCTATCTTGAAATTATTTTGTATTTACTTCCCTATGGATGTATCCCACCCAGTAGGATGTAGACCTTCCAGGCAGGGGCTGCTGCTCCTTTTTTTGTCTCATGCTCAGCGCCTAGTTCAGTGCCTTGCACATTTGCACTTAGTAAATGTTCATTGAAGTGACAGCGGATTGTAGCAAGGTGAAATACTAATTGCATTTCTTTATGCCCTGGTCTGGTTTTTATTGTCACTTTGGGTTTTGACATTGTCAAATGAGTAAATAAAGGTGTCAAAGAGGAAAGAGCAAATCGTTCTAAGGCTGGGCTACCCGAGTAAAGAATATGCTTCCAAGACTCCTGTTCTAATCCAAGAGCCCAGAAAGATAGTGGGGGTTTGCCACCAAACACCTGCGATTGCTCACTGCTCACTCTCCATTCCCTGCCACGCCAGCTTCTGCCCCAGTATGCACTGCAAATGCTCTCTCCATGGTTGCCAGCCTTTTCCATGGCTCAACTCCATGGTCTTTCTTTTTCCAGTCTTTATCCTTGTTAACCTTTGAGCCCCATTTGACAGTTCTAAGCCCCTGCCTGTTCTCTTGCTTCTCCTCTACCTTTCTAATTACTCCCAGCCCTGACCACTTACAGTAGCCACTCCCTTAGTGGCTCTCTGTCTTCTGACTGCCTCCTCTCCATTTACATTCTCCTTTGGCACTCTCATTCACTACCACAATTTCTCTCACCTCTACATTCCAAGTGTTTCATCAATGCACAGGTGACTTCCAAAGCCCTAGCCTTTCTCTTTTTTCTGAACTCCAGGCCCACATTTCTGACTACTTTCCAAGTGTCTATACCTGCATGTCCCACCACTTCACCCTCGACACATCTGGTGCTGGTTCTTAATCTTTTTTTGCTGTAGATGCCTTTGTCCAGTAAAGTCTATGGACTCTTCAGAATAATGTTTTTAAATACATAAAATAAAACATTTAGGATTATGAAGGCAACCAGTCATATTGAATACAGTTATAAAAAAATAATTGATTGGACTTCAAATCCAGAAGACCTCAGACACTTACTATCTGTATGACCTTGGATGGGTCACTTAACTTCTGTTTACCTCAGTTCCTCAACTATAAAAGGGAGATAATAAAAATATCTACCTCCCAGGGTTATTAGAATCAAATGAGATAATATTTGAAAGTGCTTAGCATGATGCCTGTGTGCCTGGGGAACATAGCAGGCATTATATAAATGCTAGTTAGTAATATTATTTTTGCAGATAGTTTGAGGTTTGGTATTAGGTGGTTATTAGTTAAAGCCTTCCACACTCTGGAACCACCTTATGTGGCTGAACCAACTACTCTCTATGCGTGTTCTCCTTTTTCTGACTCCCTCTTTGCTCATAACATTCCCTTTCCCTGAAATGTTCTTTTCTTCTCAGTCACCTGACCCATTTCTACCCAGGCTTTCAAACCTAGCTCACAGGCCGCTTCACCCTCTGCCTTTCCTACTAACATCCATGTGTTAGCCCTTGTAACTCACATAGGTCTTTCTACTCCGTTATCATTAGTTAATATGCACGTTACTACTTCTACTACATTGTGAGCTCCAGGAGGCCAGGGGTGGTATTTTTGTCCGTCACTCGGCTAGTTTTTATTAAGTGCCTATGTGCCAGGTGCTGTGCTAAGAAAAGAGGAGACAAAGGCAGAAAACAGACCCTGCTCCCAAGGAACTCATAGTGTGATGAGGTTTGGGGGGAAGAGACGTGCAAACAAATATGTACAACAAAAGAAAGACACTAAAAAATTAGGAACCAAGCTTTCTATCTCATCCTGACCTGGAGCTTGGCAGTAGTCAAAACCCTAAATGACAGTTAATTGAATTTGCATTGGCGCTTGGCCAGGGCTGCATCCCAGAAAGGAGCGGGGCAAGGAGAGGTCCCTGAGCTCTGTGACGCTCACAGACCCTTTGTGTCTTAACGTGTAAAATGAGGCAGGTAGATGAGGACACCCTATGGAGCATTTTCTGTCCACTGCTGGCTCATGGCAGATTGTTGCTGCTCTTGGACAGTCTTTACTTCCAACAGCTCTTTTTCTTCTCCAGATATTCATTTTTATGGTTTTGTTCTGAATTTCGTGAACACTCAAAAAGACCATTTCCATCTATGAAATGGAACTGAGAAGAATGACTTCACAAAATGGCAAATCTCTGTTATGAGGAGCATGTTTAAAAAAATCCAGTATAATAAATTCAATGTGTTACTTTCAAAGCTGTCCTGCTTGTCTGTTCCCTTCTGAACTTTCTCTCTTCTCTTTTGTGCACTTTAAAACAGACTTTAATGATCGCTTTTTCTTTCTCTGGTTCTTTTTGGGCAGCACTGTGGCTAGTTCTCCTCTCTTCCCAAATGCCACCCCCATAAAGAAAGAAAAACACAAGCCTTAGAGCAAATATGTGAGTCAGGCGGAGGAAGACCACCCATTTGGCAGAGCCAGAAACGCTTGTGTGTCATTGTGCACAGCAAGGAGCGGGCCTCCTGCATTCCTCAGTTGTGGTTGCTTACTCCGTCCCTCAGGCTTCTTAAATCTTTCAGAGTTGTCTGTCTTTGCAGTGTTGTTCTGTTGTATAAATAATTGATGGATCCTTGCTTTGGTTCCATTTCTCCATGTCAGCAAAAAGATGTGGAGCTTCTTAAACCTGCCCACTTAAAAGCCCCACTCCTCTTCCTCTTTGTCCTGACTGACTCTTGAGCTCTGGGTTTTGGCATTACTTGGACTGGGACACATAGCTTTATGCTTCCATGGTCCCAGGAAGCCTACCTTAGTGTCCGTACAGGCCTCCCTCAGGGCCAGTAGTGAGTCAGCCAAATGAACGGGTGAAGCCAACGTAGCCCTTCTCAGAGCAATGTTTTTAAATGTATAAAATACAATACATAGGATCACTCAGAAAACCAGTCATTGAAATACAGTTACAAGCCTATTAAAAGAAAAACAAAACCATGTTCTCCAACCCTAACTTAAGAACCTTTGGTCTAGAACTAGAAAGGACCTGAAAAGCAATCTGGTCTGACCCTTTCATTTTACAGATAAGGAAACTGAGACCTAAGTAGAGCTAGTTAAACTGAGGCTCTCAAGGGAGCTGGTTAAGTGACTTTCCCAAGGTCACACAGCACTATCATACTGGGGAGAGAAAGAAAGGCAAAAACCAGACCCTGATCTCCAGGAGCTCATATATAAGGTGGGGAGACATGCAAACATATATATATATATATATATATATATATACAAACAATTCATAGACTTGACATTTTGTACTTGATGAATGTAGAAAAAGATCTTAGTAGGTACTTAATCCTTGTTTCCATAAGGCAACTTAAGACCAAAGTCTTGGAATCTACACAGGTGGCCATGGAAAGATGGTGGCCATATGACATGGAAGTTGAAAGAGATTTGTAGAAATAGCTTATTGTTTTAATAATTGTGACCCTTGGCTGAAAAAAAACAATGTTTTCAAGAAATAGTTAAGTGTTGAAAGCTGATTAGTTCTGTGACCATGGGTAAGTTATTCAACTTGATTCCAGTGGGTCATCTGTAAAACAGGGGAGACAACAACAGTGGTAGCTACTTTGATGAGTTACTGTGAGGTTCAGATGAAATAATGGATCTAAAGGACTTTAAATACCTGCTGCTATCATTATTACTGTAAATGTAAAGCTTCTTGGAAGGTAGTAACATCTAGATAAATGCTTTTTCCTGGAAAAAGAGCAGTAAAAGAATGGTCCAAAAACACATTGGATTTTCTTCTCTCTTCCGGGCACCTTTTAGAATCATTGGAATTTAGAATAATTAAAATGTTTTTTTCTTTGAAGATTTCATACTTTGTTATGTATCATTTACAGTTAGTCTCTCACTGTACAATAAAGCTCATCTTCTGCGTCCTTTTCTCTTTTCTCCCCACCTCCTCCTCAAGCTGAGTGTGTGTAGTAAGTACAAAGAGGGTTCCTTCTCTGCGGAGATTCTGGAAGGTGTGGTTGGAGGGATGAATCTGGAACTAGTCATGTGTACCAATGTTTCCTATCCTTTTTCCAGTCTTTGATGTACTAGTTAGGTGATATATTTAGGAATGGTGTCTCTTCCTCCTCCTTCCAAATTCAGGCATTAATTCAACAAACTCCTATTATGTACCTACTAGGAATGGTTCATAGTCTAGTCATTTATCTGTACTGCTCATCCCACCCCCACCCCCACTCCCCACTCCACACCCCCTGGCTACTCTTTCTCCACTCTGGCTATTACTCCCTCTCAGCTTCTTAGTCAGAAGTTGGCCAAGGAAGTGAGGAAGTCCAGGCTGTTGCAGCACATCCAGGATGTCCTTTGCCACATGCCAAAGGGTTATATGATGCAAGGGTTTGGGAAACAATGAATTAGCCAGTTCAGAAGAGGTGGGGGAAGGATTTGGAAGCATTGTGGATGAGATGATGATTAACTGTATGTAACGTTAAAAAGAAGAAGCTTTAGCTGGAGTTTTCCAAAGGCCAAGAGCGTATTTAAAGTGCTCCTGACATTAAACCTCTTCCAAGAAGAAAGACTTCTCTCATTAATTCCCTCTTCATTGAAATTCCTATAAATCCTTCACCCAGCACCAAGTTCCATAAATTAACACATAATGTAAAGAGTTTGTTTACTACAGTCTAATGAGTATTTAGGTTCTCCTGCCTCTAATGAAAACCTTAGGCAAATCTTCAAGTCAGTGGGCCCTAGTTTCTTTAGTTGTAAAATGAAGGGGTACAGTGGATAGAATACTGGGTCCCAGAATCAGGAAGACCTGAATTCAAATCCTGTCCCAGACACTTCCTTTTTCCTCTGTGACCCTGGGCAAGTCATTTAACTTTTCCTTGCCTCAGTTTCCTCATGTGTAAAATGGGGCTAATAATAGCACTTACCTCCCAGGATGGTTGAGAGATACTATTTGTAAGAGACTTCACAAAGCTTGAAGTACTGTGTAAGCACTAGATATTACTGTTATTATTAATTATATGCCAAATGAGTGCTAATACTAATTAGAGCTTACAGTTTACGAAATGCTCTTCTAAAAGATGATTAAGCGCCTTGTTAGACTGTTTTTTGCTGTTTTTCAGTTGTGTTTGACTCTTCAGGTTTTTCTTGGCAAAGATACTGGAGTGTTTTGCCGTTTCCTTCCCCAGCTTATTTTACAGATGAGGAAACTGAGACAAACAGGGTTAAGTGACTTGCCCAGGGTCACACAGCTGGTAAATGTCTGAAGCCAGATTTTAACTCAGGTCTTCCTGACTCGAGTGCCAGTGCTCTCATCCAGTGTGCCACCTAGCTCCCCATTAGGTAGGTAGGTATTACATTTAACAGTATTCCAGTGAATGAGGAAACCAAAACTCAGGAAGGTGATGATCTGTAACCTTGGAATGGCTGGGTAGTTGATGGGTCTCAGCCCTGATCCTGGAACTTATTTCTGACCACAAGCTGCTAGGCCATGTGATGATGGAGAGAAAAGAGAGGGGAACAGAGAACTGAGTGGTTTGGGGGGAGGGCCTGAAGAGGAAGTGGGTGGGCATTGTTTATTTTCCTTTATGTAAAGGATGATGGACAGAGCATGGCAGTCAGAAAACCTGGCTCAGCTGCTTTGGAGTGAGCTGACTTTAGCCAAGCTGCTTACCTGGACTCTTAACTTCCTTCTCTGTAAAAAAAAAAAAAAAAAATGGCTGACCTCATAGGGCTGAAGCTCCGAGGGATGGTTAGTACAAACTGAAGAACTTTAAACAGAGATGTGCCAGCCCCATGTGAAAGAGTAAGCTCTTAGAAAGCTGCCAGGGCACTTTGAATGATGCCCAGTAGTGTAGGCAGATAGAGGCTCCATCAAGAACTTTCTTGATGATGGGTAGGAGGAGGCTGGCTGAGTGGGAGGACATTTTGCTTTCTTGGCCCTGATCCCAGTGTCTGCCTGTTTCCTTCTGGCTGTGCCCTGGCTCCTGGGGCCACTGCCACTTTTCCCAGTAGCTCATGCCTAGGCTGGCTTCAGAGTGGACATTGTCACATAGGCCTTTAATTCACTGCTGCCAGAAGGAGCAGGCATCCAGAAGAGCTAATTCAGGCCTCAAAATGGATGCTTTGTGTAATGTGGGTGTTGGTGTGTGGGAAAGACAAGGGACTACCAGGGCTCCCTTCTTTCCTCCCTGCCATTTGGGTTGGTGCGCTGTGTCTGCATTCTGCAGGAGTGCTCAGTTCCATGTCCCTGAACAGGAACTCACCATCATTCCTAAGCAACATTTACAAAATTTGCTGTTCCTCTCTGACCTCCAACTTTAGAGCTACTCAGACTGAGAATCACCACAAAGAGTTAATAAAACTTGGTGTCTGACACTCATATTAAACCCTAAGGCTAATGTCAAATGATGCATTCTGAAGAGCCTGCCCTGAACTCTGAACTTTGGGTATTTGCTTAAGGAAAGAGAAAATCTCATTTTAATGAGAATTACAAGTGGAAGCAGGGTTATTTCTTCCTGTGATGAATACGTTTACAGTTTGACTGTTGGGAATCTCCGATTTTTCTGCCAAAGATTGTGGACATTTCTTATTTCTCAATGCAGAGAGTATAGTAAAATATTTGGCATACATTCCCTAGGAAACTTTGTGCTGGAGGAAAATGTACAAAAGCTGTTCCCTTCATCGGGCCTCTCCTTTTTATCCCCTCCTTTCCGTTTTCCTCTCTTAAAACATTTGGCCGGAGAAGCCTGCTTCTCTAGGATAGTGTGAACAGTCCAGCTCCGAGCCAATTTGCTGAGCATCGGCTTTCCAGGTGGTAGGAGAGCCAGGCTATCTCTCAGGCGCCTGGGTAACTTGCTTACCTTTGAACCACTTAAAACCTTGGTGGTGCTGAAGCATTGTTTTTAATTAGCAAGCTTTATTTTTAACGGGAGTGGGGCAGACTTTTATCTCCCAGGCAGGATGTGTGTGGTTTGGTTCTGACAGCCATAGAAGCACATGACGCTTGCTAAACGCTGGGGCCTTGGTTATGATTCATTGGGGAGAAACATGGAAAACAATGTCTGTTTTTGAGTCCTGGGAACTGGGAAAATGAACTAGAGATGTGAGAGCGATGTATAATTTTGCTAAAATTAACCGATGAGCACTCCGGATTACCTTCTTTTTGGGTGTTGTGTCTGTCACTCATTGGCCCTACCATGGCGGTGCTCTCTGTTTCAGCTCACCAGATGGACTTTTTATTCTTCTCAGTCAGTCACAGAAAAAGTCATATTCCAGCATTTGACCATTTCCCAGTATTTAGTGGCCTGTCTTTAGCCTTTGCAGGTATGCATTTATTGCTGTCCAATGTACTTCCCCAACAAGACGTTGGTAGAATTTGGCCACCAAGATCCATGAAATCTATTTCCTGCTCATAGAAAGTTCCCCTCTGAAAATAAGCCACTCATACACTGTGACTTAGTTAGGGTTTTTTGGATCTCAGTTTCCTCCTTTTTTAAAAAAAGAGGCTGGGTTAAGATCCTTTCCAACTTCAGGATTCCAAGTGACCCAAGTTTCTATCAAGGGGCATTGCCCAGAGGGGGAAAAACATTATTTCCACAGGAAAAAACATTTTTCTCTTTCTTTCAAAAATGAAAGTAGACATATGTAGTGCCAGGGAAGCATATGTACTCACGTAGTTACTTCCCACATCAATGGATTTTATGTTTCAGAGTAAATGCTGTAGTACAATAGAAGCTGGTTTATCAAGAGTTCTGTCATTCAGCATACCATTCACTGGCACTTCTGCACATCTGCTAGACAGCGATCATTGATGTTTATGATGAGACCCCTAAGGCACCATAGAGCCATCTTGTCATGCCTTCTGAACCATCAAAGAAAGATTAAATTATATCCATATATTTTCAGTATTAAATGCATTTTTTTTTACCGTTCAGATTTTTTGAAAACATCCATGTAACAGGCCAGTTTACCTCTTACAGACAGAGTATTTGATTAATTGGAGGTCCCCACTGTCAGCCATGGGCCCATACAATTTAGAGTCTGACTGGATGAGGAAAGTGATACTTCGTGAGGGATAGTGACTTGCCCAAAGCTATAAAAGCAGAGCCAAGATTTAAACCCAGAACCTGTGTCCTTGGGTCCAGCGCTTGTTCTAAAAAACAACTTCGACTCTGCTAGGTAAAAGGTTAGGCTGTAAGCCTCAAGTACTGTCAGAATTTATAGTATAAGACTCAGCAATCTACAGTTAGGACTCGCCTCGTCTCCCTCATGCACCCCTGCCCCTCCCCCCAATTTCCTAGTCCAATTCCAGAAAAGAAAGGGAATACAACATAAATAGCAATGGTATGTCTATGTGTCACTGTGAGAGAATGTGGGGTTTATTGGCTAGGAGATTATACAGTGTTACTGTAAACCAGGAAATGAATGGATTCAGCTTATGTGGATAATTCCCACTCAGGCCCTACTGGTTTATTTACAGAGATATCTTAGCACATGGAAATGCTATTTAAAAAAAACTGAACAGAATAGTATTAAGGTAACTGTAGACAGCATTTCTGTAACATCTTGAGTTTTGCAAAAATACTTTGTACATGTGTGCACACACACATGATCTGCACAGCCACCCTGGGAAGATAGTGAAATAGCCTTAGATTGAGAGCTAGCTGGTAAGTGTCTGAGGCAGGATTCTTTCAAGCCCCCCATGCCTTGTAGCTGCCTCTACTTCTTCCTGAAAGAAGATAAGTCTTTTGGGCATTTTTCCCAAATCCTACCTGTTGTTCAAGGCCCAACTTAAGTCATCCTTAGTCCGTGAAGCCTCCCCTGATTATTCTTTTCCTGATGGCTCTTCTGTACCCCCATGGACCCTAGAATCTAGTTCTTAGGCCTTGGCCATAACTTGCTTATTATGCTGGTCTTGACTGATCACCAGGGTGGAACTCAGATAGAAATGAGAGCTGCTTCGTTGACTTAGAAAACCTTATAGTGACATTGTTTACATTGTATTGTATTTGTATTTTGTTAAATATTTCCAAGTTATATGAAGTCCGTACTCTACGTGTTGGACCGTTTTGTGTTAGGTTGTAAGCTGCGTAAGGGGAAAACCTAACATTTCTTCTGATTCCCACCTTCTTGTCTTGAATTCCTACAGGGCTTAGGGTCCGTACTATCTAACTCAGCACTTGATTATGTTGTCTTTTTTAAAAAAAAGTATGAATCATCCTAAGTAAGTTATAAAGCCTATTTTTTTTTTTTACCTAATTCTGTCTCCTCACAGAGCTTTCACACAGTCTGGGCACAGACAGTGACAATAAACGTTGGTCAATTGACCTATTTGAAATGTTCAATCTCTTCATTGCCTGAAGGAAAGGGAATATGGCATGTAAGGTACTGGACTGAGCACTGTTTATAGACAATATCTCACTTGGGTGCTTTTATTATCCTCATTACAGTTGGGGAAACCGAGGCAAGCAGAGTTTATGTGACTTTGTGACTTGTTCACTGTCACACAGATGAAAAGTGTGTGAGGCTGAATTTGAACTCAGGTCTTCCTGAGTCTAGGCCTGGTGCTCTGTCCTCTGGGTCACCTCGCTGCAGAATGAAGACGTCTTTTTTTAAATCCAGGCAGTGTAAGACTGTTTTCCATTTAGTCTCTCCCATTTTTTCATTAAAAAAATAGAAATGTAAATAAGATGTTTGTAGAAAGATTTCCATAAAAATCATTAAACCAACCAAAAAGTCAAAGTTTTGAATAGATTAACTGAGTTGCTCTGTCAGAGTCTATCAACAAAAGACAACAAAGGTGGTAACCTCTGGTGCCATTGTGCAAGTGGGTGAATGGTTCCTTTCATTATCAAGACCTTTTGTTAAGTGCCAAGCATTGACCTTCATGTGTCCATGTTTCCTTACCAGAAGCAAGAATGGGGATTGCCGAAAAGAACACCGGGAAAGAAGTCGCAGCCCCATTGAACGTGCTGTGGCTCCCACCATGAGTCTGCATGGCAATCACATGTATGCCTCCATCCCCAGCATCACCATGGAGCAACCTCTTGCACTGACCAAAAACAGCATGGATGCCAACAGAACAGTTGGCATCTCTCCAACCTTGACCTCTGTGGAACGGCAGCAGGTATGTCACTTAGGATGGGCTTAAAAATGTTATTCTGAGAAGAGGTCCATAGGCTTCTCCGGACATCCAGCTGAGTCTAGGACACACAGGAAATTAGGAACTCCAGGAGAAGTGATACTTTATCCAGCTCATAACATTCTATGGTCTGTGGGGTTGGGTCTTTGCTTTCTGTTTGGGATGATGTACCAAGAGTTGGAGTAGGAATCAAGCAAGGTAAATAGTGGCAATAAGTGTTAGATGGATGTATTGTTGGGGTTTGATTAGATGCACTTAAAATTAAGATCATCAGCTCAGAACATACTGATTTAAAGGCTGTTGAGGAAATGGGCTTGGCAGAAGCCCTTTACGTGTGAAACTGCTGTACAGGCCTGGCCCCTTGTTCACTTTATAGCATCGAGCAGCTTTCCTTAACTTCTTTGAGCTCTCAGTTTCTTCATTTGTACAATGAGTGGATTGCACCAAGTAATCTCTTTTGGTTCTAAAGTCTGGTTCACTTTTTATCTCTTGAGATGGAAGCAGGAGAGAAGGAAGGAAGCTTTTGGGAAGCCATTCTTCAGAAGATGTTGTGAATAGTAGGGAGGCCCATTGGCCTCAGTAGGTGTTGTCCATTCTATGAATTTCGTGGCCAGAGATGAGCCTAATGCAGTGTTCATGAGGGCGCTGGAGCAGGTACAGAGACAGATAAGATGTGGTCCTTTTCATTAGGAAGCTTACGTGGAGCGTACCTCAGTAGGGGTGTCCTCCCTTGTCCTCAGTCTCTAATCAACAAGCGTTTATTAAGAACCTTCCAAGATTGGGTCGCAGGCAAGGCACCAGGTGAAGTCATGTCCCTCTGCTTGAGGCAGGAGATCATAACCACGGGAGCAGAATTGATGTGCGCTCAGCATTTTGCTGGAATGTTTTTCTTTTTTTTTACTTTTTTAAGAGTTAAATATTCCAACCAGCCATCCTATAAATACTCCCTTCTTGGATGAGCTTTGCTGTCTTAGCAGTGCTCTAACTGGCGGACCTAGCGGCATGGGCTGCCCTCTTTACTTTTCCTTCCCCTTCAACTGTTGATTCATTGGCAACTGACAAGGAGAAATTGAGCTTTTCATGGCCTGGGGTTGTGTGATGGCAGAGCTGCCGGCCTTGACCCAAGGACGTGATTCTCCTCTGGGCGTTCTAACCCGTCTCTTCTTGACCTTTAGCCCCTTCGTGTTCATCTGTTTCCAAGGGTTTGTCTTGATTTCATTTGTTTGACTTAAGTATTTCCTGTGGCTGTTTGGCTAAAGTGAACATTTAGCAAGAAGCGATGTAGGCAAGGGGAAGCCACAAGAGAGGAGCAGTTTTGTGGCCGGGATTTCGGCCCCCATCGTTGGGTCGGGGTGGACAGGCAGGCAGCATTGAAGTTCAACACCTTCCTCTGATTAAGCCAAGTGGGATGGGCAAGGCTCTGGAGCAGCAAGGTTGAAGTGGATTATGGAAGGTGACGGACGTACCTCACAGTCCTATGAGTAGTAGCTGCTTGGGAACATGTATGCCGAACCTAGCCCAGTGTGCTGAGGATGCCAGGAGGGGAGGCTTTGGAGGGACCATTAGTGAAGGTGAGCCTGAATGAAGTCTAGGTTTTAGAACGTGAGCAAGAAGTGACAGCACGTGGTGCCATTCATTCCATGCTGATCTTTATGGCCACCTGGCTTAGAAATCCATTCAAAGAAGCTGTCTGGGGCTGGGGGGAAATAATATAGACCATTGACTTGATGTGTCTGGGCTTCTATTTCCTTATCTGTAAAAGGAGGTTGGATTAGATAGTCATAGAATGTAAGGTCCTTAGACGTGTGAGGGACCTTGGAGATTTATTCTCAAGTCTGATCTCACTTCCCCTACTTTCCCCACCTCCCTCATCTTGTTTCTGACATTTTAGGATTCCAAATGAGGCATGTTGTCAGTGGCAGTGGACGTGTGAAATGTGTACACGTGTTTGCACGTCTGTGTTAGGGTTCTCGACCTCTTTTTTTCCCGTGTCAAACCAGGAGAACGTCATCAGGTTGGAAGGTTGCTGGAGAGTATTGCTAGGCTGTGTGTACCTCACAGAGAGAAGTCTGGAGAATGCCAGTGGAAAGAGAGCCAGGCTCTTCTCAGCCCTCTAGGTTTTGCATTTAGAGGAATTCATAAGCAGGAAGGCAGAGAGGTTTTTAAAAGAACATGAACAATTCTGATGGTAAATCATGTTATAACCAGCTCAGACATGGCCGGGGCTGGTTGCTGGCAGCCGTGTGGTCTCTCTTTCTGACGAAGGCCCCATTTTGAGTTCTACAAAATACTGATCTGAGCCCACAAGAAGAGATGACGGCAGCCCCAGATGAACACAGATTGGAACTTAGAAAAGAGTTACGTTCCACCCAGTGACATTTCAGATTCCTTCCTCCCATGATGGGATTTGTACTGAACCATCCAGACTCACTCCTTTCTTTGACTTCTTTTCAGTGTATCTTTGGGTAAGGAATTGGATCTTATTTTTTTCTCTTTTAAAATGAAGGAATAGGTGATCTCCCAGGTTTTTCTGCCTCTAAAGCTATGACCTCCATGAACATGCCTAATGCACTGCAATTGTGCAAACACCTACTGTATCCATAAGTTATATCTGCTGTATACATGAATGCCCGGTAGCTTGGAATGACTGATATCATTTGAGTTAGGTGGGATTGGTGTGAGAGGATGGGTACATGCATGTACAGGTAGGTGTATGCACACACACAGACACATATTCACCTTTGACAAGTGCTATGTATTTCAGCAAAGTCGACTGAGGAGTGAATCTCTGCGTATTCAAACTCCTCTCCAGTTGACTCCAGTTTTTATGGGGGAGACCAGTGTAGCCAAGGGCTTGTGCAGCAGACTCCTGTTTCAATGGCTTTTTAGATTGGAGGCTTCTCTCCATGCCCCTACCCCTACACAGAACCCCTCCCACAAAAGGCTCCCAAAGAAAGTTGTGGACACTTCTTTGGGGGAGGGGGGAGGGATTGTGACAACAGGAGAAATTTTAACATTCCTGATATAGGAAGAGATTAATATTTTGTAGGATCCAAAATGGGGCAAAGAGAAGCCAGAGCTGTTAGGAGCTGCCCCCTGGCCAGGTCCTGAGTGTGCTCCATCCTGAAACACCTGCCCACCCCATGACTTACTTGTTCAACCTGAAGTTTCAGACTCTGAGGTTTCAACTGGAGATATAAAACTCCTTTTACTGTTTCTTCTAAAGTCTCTATTTTCACTCTTGGAGAAGAGAACGCCATTCTTTGGTTTTGTAAAGTGGTGGAGAGGTGACAGGAAAGGGAATGTTAATAGGCAATTCAACTTGAGAAACATTGATTAATAGATTACTATGTATAGTGCATTGGACTGGGAAGAAAGCAGTTTAAATAAGAGATTTAAAACTAGTCCCTACCCTTTAAAAGCGATAGTGATGGTGATGGTAATGATGATACCAGCTAGCATTTATATGGATTAGTTTATCTTCCCATCACCCCTGGGAGGCAGGTACAACTATAATCTCCATTTTATAGATGAGGAAACTGAGACTTAGAAAGGTATCCGAGGCAGGATTTGAACTCAGGTCTTCCTTGACACCCTACTGAGCCCTCTATCCACTGTGCTTCCTTCTTGCCTTTGGCCAGACCTGATAGCCAGAACCAAACCAACCGTATTCTTTCCTGATTTCTTGTGAAATACATCAGGCATCCACTTGGAAGGGAATAGGGTTCCTTCCAGGTAGCTCCTTTTGAGAGGGAGGAAGGGAGAATGAATGCCTAGTGGCCAATAGTTTTGCAAATGAACTAAGCTTCCATCCGTTCTTGCCCTGTGTCCCTAGAACCGCCCCTCAGTGATCACCTGTGCCTCTGCAAGCAATCGTAACTGCAACCTCTCTCACTGCCCCATCGCCCACAGTGGGTGCGTCTCATCTACACCAGCAAACTACAGGCGGCCTCCAAGTAGTAAGTGAACTCTGCCTTCCTACTCCTTTACTTTGAAAGAAAAACAGATCATGGGGAAACTTTGTTGGTTCAAAAAGTGCTGTTAACTTTGTTTATAAATTATAACTCTTAAAAAAAAGTTTTAAAAAATTTGTTAGTCACCATTCCCTTTGCTGTTCAGAGCAAGAATAATTTGAATAGATGACAAGAAACCTCCTTCATCTTTCATTGCCACTGAGTATTTATTTCATGTTTTTCATGTTTCTATTCCAAAAAAAAATTTATTGATATTTTGTTTTGACACAACATACACCTCCCAACAAACCTTCCTGCTCGGTACAGCTTGAGACCACTGTGGAACACTGCCTAATCCAGGGGTTGGGACTGAGCTTTGTTAATCATCATATCTATAGTTTACCAACTTTTAATAGAAGGGCTTTCCATGTGCCTTAACGAAAAGAGTGGTGTCAACCCTGTGTGTTCTCAACATGGATGTTTTTACCAACAAGTTTCCATTGAGTACATCCAGTGCACATGGCTTTAGTGAACAGTCACATTAACTGGAAAGCTAAGGTGTAGGCACATGGGACAATTAATAAGTGATGGGAGATGGTAAACAATGAGGATTTCAACTGTGTGGTATAGGTCATTCAGAGGAAGAGGTGGGTGGCAGGAAACAAGGAGGGAGATGGTAAGTGTAGGGTTTATAGTCCTGCCCTCTGAAATTTCATAATCTAATCCACGAGCAATAGAAGTAGGTTGCTTAAGTGCCACATGAGGGCTAAAGATTTAGAAATTGAAGGGGATCCCTATGGGCTGGGGTAGTCAAGGGTGGAAAATTCTGGTCCTTTTCTTGTGTTTTGGGTTCCTTCCTCTATGGAGGAGACTTTGGGGTTAATTTGCCATTACCTGACGATCAGCTTGGTAAAAGAGTCTGACCTTTCAGTAGGTAGGTGAAGGCCAGAATTTCTGCTTTAATGATAAGGAGGAAATGTGGGTTGAGGGACATGGGGTGTGGCATGTGCTGGAACCCTCAGCTGGGTTCTTTGGAATTAGCGTGACTGTATTCTGAACACATTCTGCCTGGCCTTCCTTCTAGCTACCACTACGTGTGACCCCGTGGTAGAAGAACACTTCCGTCGGAGCCTTGGCAAGAACTACAAGGAACCAGAGCCCGTGGCAAACTCTGTGTCCATCACGGGGTCAGTGGACGACCACTTTGCCAAAGCCCTGGGCGACACGTGGTTGCAGATCAAGGCTGCCAAGGATGGTGCTTCCAGCAGTCCTGAGTCAGCTTCCAGGAGGGGACAACCATCCAGCCCGTCTTCCCACATGGTCAATCACAATCACTCCCCCTCCGTTGTCTCATGAAGAGAGGACCACCAACACCTCCTCTGTTGGAGAACAAGTGAATCTGCATGGTTTGCCTGAGCTTTGAACCGTCATTGCTTAAATGGAAAATAGTGTGGGGGTGGGGGTAGGTGATGGGGTGGGGGGTGGGAAAAGGTTAGTTTGCAACGTCTTTTTTTTTTTTTTTGTACTCGCTTGGTATTTGTACAAGGGTGCCCTCAAATATGATAGCAGGAACTATGTGTGAAACATCTGTATAATGTAGCATCCTTACTTCCTGCCTCAGTTACCAAAGAAACCTCTGATGCAGGTCTGCTGACCCTCTTAACAGAACCGAAATCTGCAATGCGCACGCGCGGCTCGCTAGCTGACTCGCTCACTGAAAGCCATTATGACAGGTGGTTGATCCAAAATGCTTTGTGCTTTCAATTAGCTTTTTGAGACGAGACTTGTTGTGGTTTGCTGCCATTGCTTTTAATTTTTCGTTCAGTCATTTTGTATGTATATACTTGAAAAGAATTGTCACGTATGATTTGCACTATTGGAGGAGGATTAGTTGCCTCGCTCGCAACTTCTTTAGGCAAGATGCTAGTATTTCGAGGGCAAACTGCTGAAAAAAAAGGGTTTAAGAATGACATTTCTGTCCATGTATGTGTGTCATTTTTTTTTTTTTAACAAAACCGCTTGGAAGGGGAAGTCTCATACAGGTTATAGGTCTTTCTCTCTTTAGATTTCAGGTGCTTGGTGCTTGCAACTGGACTGCATTACTCGACCGAACACGGGCATTTTATTTTTTTTCTAAACACTGCAGTTTGTTAGAATAGAGCTGAGGTTGGTGGGTTCAATAGTGCTTTTAAAAGATGCATGTTTTATGAGAAAAAAATAGCTGGTATCTATTAATGTATAGACAGTTTTAAAACCATAATACTTAACTAGCTTCTGTTCAGAATTAGTTTATTTTTGTCAGTTACAGTCCTAGGTATACTCACTGCTGGTACAGTTGTACGCTAAGATTTTTGTATTTCGTATTCACTTTCCTCACAGCTGGCACCAGGCCTCCTGAGCAAAGCTGTTCAGTAGGTGATCGTTCGTGTCACAGGATGACCTAGGGTTGCCCAGGCCTGACTTCATCATTTATTTGTGCATCACTCTGTGCTTTCAACAGATATATTTCCTGAGGCATCAGGATTTGGCCTCAAACTCCCCTAGATGCAGAAACTGCTCCTTCAACTCTATTGGCTGAACAACAGATTACGGACAATCTGTGAAGTGATGTTTTGAATGCTTACTCGTAAGCCTGGGCCAAGGCAGTGTACATTCCTCCATTAGAAGACTTTATACAGTTATTACTGCATTTATTATCATTTGCTATATTAATAGCTACTAACTAGAACTTAGGTAAAGAGGAAAGCATGGTAAACAACATGGCTGTGGAGTACAGCAGCTTCTCTTTATTTTGTTTTATTATTATTAAATATGACCCCCCTTCTCCCCCTTTCTCCTTCCTCCCTGCCCCACACTACATTCCAGCCTCCCCCCAGTGTAGTTACATCAAGAGTTTGGATACTGGGTCACCTGGACAGAACTAGGGCCGTCTAGGAAATTGCTGCTGCGTTGGATGGGCACAGCGCAATCCGGGGCTGTTACTTGTTTTCGCTCGGAGAAGCTTGAAGTTGAGCTGTTTGATTTGGCAAAGGTGCAGCGGAATGATAAGAGGCTTGGCTCTCACTTGTATTTATGTAGGGTGGCTGCTGAGGTGGGGTCTTTTCTGTTGTTGCTGGGTTTTGTTTTTTAAAGAGAAAGTCTCTCTCTCTGCACCCTCCCCTTCTCCCCCCCATACATTTCACTACCGTCTTTCTGGTAGTCGACGCTTCCTTGCTTTGGCATCCAGGCCCCTACTCTCTGTAGGAAAACCGTTTGAAAATACTTTTTTTTATATAGGGAACTTTAAGACCATCATTACGCTGTGCGTAAAGAATGTACAGAGAAATTTGTAGGTATTTTTTGAGGAACAATTAATTTGTTAATGATATGTAGCTATTTAATTTTTCCCTTTCCTATTGTAATCATTCATTTTTTTTGTTTGGAGAAAAAAGTTGATCTTTTTTTGTTTTAGAGTTGTCTGTGATACAGTAAAAGTGCAGGAACACAGTTATTCTATGAGAACACTGCATTTGCATTACTAGCCACTAGTTTGTTATCGCTACAGGCTACTGAGTGTTGTAACAGGAAAATACTAACACTGTAGATGGATTCTGTGGACAGTGTGACTCCTAATGACATTTCTTGAACAACCTGGTGAAGACCGTCCTCGTTCTGTCTATTGGGAAAGCAAACAGTGTCAATAACAGCTGGGTCCCTGGGGCGCTGACTTATCTGCGATAGGTCAGGGTAGAGGCGGGTGGGACGGGACACATCGAATGGGATTTGATGTGCCCGAGCCCAAATGCTCTGACCCGAGGGAGCTTGGTGAGAGGAGAACCAAACATTTCACGGGGAAGGAATGAGCTCCCTGATCTAGAAAAAGCACAGTGAAGTTTCTTCACCAAGCTGAGCTTTCTGCAGTTCATCCTGAACCATTCTCTCCATGTTTGTAAATCTGTAATATACCATTCTCTGTGGCCTGTTTCACCTGGACGAAGAAGAAAAAAAAGGTTTGGCAGGCCATCTTTTTTTGTACTTAAAAGTAGCCTTAAAGAACAATAAAGTGCTCTTAAAACCACACACTTGTTTCTGGTCCTTCTTGCCTGCTAGGGGTTGGCATGGGGTGGGCGAGGCCCATCCCTTGCTGTTGAGGGAAAGCTGCCTGAGAATCTGGATGTGGAAGCACTGATCCTGGCTCTGATATCTGCCATGTAGAGGAGCTGGCCCACAGCAAGGCTCTGCCTCCTACAGAGGGCATACCTTCACCCTTTGGGCTTGGAACCCCCATTGCATTTTACATCCCAGGGAGCCATCCAAGGCAACAGTACCAGGAATGTTACTGGTCAATCAAATGAGACAACCTCTGGCCTTTGAAACCTTAAAGTGCCATGGAAATGGTACTAGCTCCTAGTACTATTGGGCAGCTGAGTGGTGCCATGGATAGAATGCTGGGCCTGGTGTCAGGAAGACCTGAGTGCGAATGTGTCCTCCGAGATTTCCTAGCAGTGTGACTCTAGGCAAGTCACTTCACCCTGTTTGCCTCAGTTTCCTCGTGGTATGATCATTGTTGTCTCTGTCATGATGGCGGCATGCATCAGTGTCTTGACTTTTTACCCACTCTAAATAGAATTTTGATACTTTGGGCACATCAGTCACTTTGCAGTAACCAACAGGATCTTTCCCATTAAAAAAAAGACAAACACAAAAACAACCTGTTAAGCAAAACCATGTAACGTGTCATTTGATGTGTACTGACTTCTAGGTGGCTCTGACCCATGAGAATGGCCATCCAGCAAGTGTCCCTCCCCAGGCCTAAAGGCCTGTCTCCCCCCAGTTCACCCTAGCATAAACACACAGATAGTGAGGCAAGTCCCGGGGACCCAAGACTCCTCAGGTTGCAAGTATGGAGTGGAGTTCTCAACATGAAGTGTCTAAGAAAGGCTGTTGTCTGATGGTGCCAGATGGGTCCCTACTAGAATGAGCAGGTAAAGATCAGAGCAATCTCTCACTTCTAAAATGAAAGCTTTTTTTAAAAATAAAATTACAGTGCCCTATGGACCAGAGAAATTTGACTAAGGTTCTAGCAGTGATAATGTCCTGGTGTTCAGTGTGGCCTGTGGCAGTCAGAGGGCCAAGTCTGGACAGGACCAGCTGGGTCATCCAGGGGCCAGTTCATCAACTCCAGCCTGGCTGAGCTCTGTTGACACTGGTGCAGGCCTCCTTAGGGCACATGCCCCCTTGAGGCCTCTGACTTACTACCAGGCCTTGGGCCAACCAGGACAGATGTATTCCTTTGTCTTCCGTGGGATACACTGGGCTTCTCTGTGGACCAGCTGCCCCAAAGAGCTCCTTTGTCTCTACATTTTACTGATAGCAGAATCATTTTCCTAAAAGCATGGTTAAACCCAGCCCATGCCTAGACCCAAGATCACATGAGACAGCCAGGCCATAGGACTGCCAAGGGTCTTTCGGCTACCATCATCATCATTTGAAACACTGCATGGAGGAAAGAGTGCCAAGGGTAGTGGTGGGTTTCCCTGGTACAGTGCCTAAGCCACTGGTGATGTCCTGATCTCTGACAACCCCTTGGAAATGACACACAAGGGAGGATATACGCATGATGCTGAACAAGTATGTGAACTGGATGAACGACAAGCTAGCAGTGAATATTAATTAATTAATTAAGCGAGCGGTTAATGTTTGCCAGCAGGTTAATGTCTATTCTGGAGTGCCTGCCTGGTGCTTGATGGAAGACAAAAGACAAGAACATCCCATCTTCCCTCCGTGAGTTGTGAATGTGCTGAGTGGTAGCTGGGTGGTGTGGGGGGGAAGTCTGCTGGACCTGGAATCAGGAAAAGGAATTCAAAGAAACAGCTTCACACATGTCCCAGTTGTGTCACCCGGGGCAAGTCACTGCTGCCTGCCTCAATTTCCTCAATTGGTAAATGGGGATAATAATAACACCTACCTCCCAGCGTGGTTGGTTGTGAGGGTTAAATGAGACATCTGAAAAGTGTCTAGCCGCCTGACAGACAACAGGGCTGACCGATCAATGCTTGTGCTCTCCCCCTCCCCCGCCCCTTTACTGAGTCACTCCAGAAAGACGTAGTTATAACAGTAGTTGCTCTGACTTCACCTCTTTGCTTTCTTTGTGCCATGTGGCCATGACGTAGGCATGAGGGAGAACGGAGTAGTTAGGGCTGGGGGTGGGAAGGGTCATTTTTGGAGCAGTCTGGCCTTCCCCAAAGGATGGGCCTCATCGTTAGCCCGCGGCAGTCAGCCACATATTCCTAGTACAGTTTTCCAAACCAGCCTGGAACATTCCCATGGCTTATCACAGGAAGGCTCAATCCAAAGTCTCAAGAGAAAGACTCCATCTTGTATTTGTATTACACCTGGCAGAGTTCCCTGGCTGGCACCATGGACCAGCATTATCTGAACTGCTCTTTGTCAAGACAAAGGCTATCCTTTATGGCTGACCTCATCAAGATTCATTGCATGAGAGTCTCTTTTGAACAGAAATTCACCATATCTAGGGTCTGGGAACTTTCTGGGGTTTTCCTTTTCCCCTTTCCTGGTCCTTCACCACTGCCTACTCTTTGCTTGCAGGGGCACACCCTCAGGAGTGGGCTCACTGGCCTCATCCCAGGAGTCATACAGTCCAACCCAAAACTCATGTGCAGTCCACCACAAATTCACACATATGAGGAGGAGGGAGGCCCATTTCAGGGGTGTCTAATCTTTCTAAAGCATCAATCTTAATCAAGAAATGGCTTTTTAATAACATGTGAGGCTATAGCTCCTGGCCAGGACAGGCTGCAAATATGGAGCCAGGAGATGGAAGGGAACTAGGTAGCTATGGCAGAAGAGTCTCAATTCGCCCTACAGAAATTCAAGATATGTAGAGATGCATGCACCTTGAATTGGAATTAGAGTGGTGGGTAGGTAGTGACTTAGAATTTGGGGGGCTGAGCCACAAAAGCCAGAAAGGATATATGGAAACTCACAGAGCACAAGAGAAGCCAAGAGAAGGCCAGATACTCAACTGCTAGAAACAGCTAAAAGCAGAACATACCAGCTGGGCCAGTGAGGGCCTCGGGTGAATCACTGAAACCAACACACGAAAGCGCGCGCGCACACACAGTGTTCTGCTGACTCTTTTTAATCCCCATTTTCACTCATTCATATGGCTTTCATTGCACTGGATGCCATTCCCCTGGCCTTCCCACAGGTGCCGGTCCCAAGGCCTCTTCCTCCTCCATCCCATTCTTTACCTGTGTCAGAGTAAGTTGCTTCTCTGGACACAGGGACAGGCATGAAATAACCAAGAGTTGACCTGCATGCAGTTCTTTCTTAATGAGCGAGCCTGCCTGCAGGGCAGGGCTGAGATTTGTGAAACTGGACCACCAGGCTCTTGAAACAGACTGTTGGAGCTGGAAGGGACTTTAGAACTACATTACCAAGCCTGGCCCCTTCATTTCACAGATTAGGAAACAGAGATGAGATGATGTGCCTGTGATCACAGAGCTTGCTGGTTCCTCTCAGGTCTTTCCTGTCCTGCAGTCTAGGCGGGAAAGCAGAGCAGGTCAAAAGTTTGGGACAGCACCTATGGGAACTGGCTTGCTGTTGGCAAGCTTGTAGCTGAGCCAAGCTCGAGATCCTGGCAGAAATGGCTTTCCATCCCTGTCTTTGCCCTCTTAGGGCATTGTGGGTGCTGTGCTATGCACAAGGGTGGAGGTAAGGGGATGAGGAGGCCCTATTGGGGAAAGTGTTATTGCTGTGCTTCTGGCCAAGAGTGGGGGTCTGAGGGGGCCTCTGGGAAAGGCCCCTAATCTCCTTTAACACAAGCACTTGGCTCTGGGCACCATAAGCCAGACTCATGGGGTCTGGGAGAACACTAGAACTCCTGGCCCAAGAGAAGAGGAAGATAGGATGGGTTTCCTGCTCTCCTCCCTGCTTGCTGATGGGGCTTTCCCCACATCCAGGTATTCTAAAAGGAACTAGAGCATGGTGTGAACCCTCCCTTTCCAACAGGCTTCATGGACATCCTAGGTTAAAAAGGAAGGAATGAGAAGGTGGCAGGGACATTTGGGTTACAATCAGGAATGGCAGGAAGTGAGGCATTGTTCTTTCAATAGGGGTAACAATGCACATGGGCAGCTATTTCTTTTTTTCTCCAGGACTTTTCTGAGTGTTGTGAACTAGAAGCCATCAGACCACAGGACAAGGCTGTTTTCCTGCTGCAGAATACCTGGTTCTTCCGGCCTGTGGAACAATCCCTGGTAGTTTGAATATCAAATATTTGCCAAGGTTAAGGAAAAGTGAGAGCTTGAGGGAAGGGTACAAAGCTGTATACAGCATGGAAATTCTAAAGCAAATCAGCCCAGGACTGATGGGAAAAATAAGTAGAAAAATGGAAACTGTCTGTTACGTAGAATAGATATGTATGTGACCCATGAGTCACAGAGCAGAATGTACATGATGAGCAAGCATCCGTCTACAAAACCTCATCTCCAAAGAAGTGTAGATGCAGAGGGAAAGAGAATTACAGCTCCCAGGGCAGGCAGTCTGGCTTTCAGCCCCAAGGGCACAGCTGGGTCTGGGCAAGAAGCGGGCCAAGCGGGGAGATGGTGGCTGGCGAACACTTCAGGTGGCTGGTCACCTGGAGCTTGAGGCCACCAGGAATCTGTTCCTCTTCAGATAGTATCATCATCACTCATGTCCCAGATCTGCAAGGAGAAAAGACAGCAGCAAAGCATTACTCAGGTTGGAGGAAACTGCTTTGTTCTGATTCGATTCAATAGGCAATAATCTCTTTAGAAAAAGGTTAGCCTGAACAGGTCATCAAAGCACAGGGTTTAGAAAAGGCGCCAGGAAGGTGGCTGGAGGGAGTTAGCTAAGTGCGTTATTTCTTATTACATCCCTTCATGCATCCTCCATTCTAGTCAAACTGGCTACTACCTGTTTCTTGTACAGGACTTTGCATCTCCTGCTCTGAAACCCGCCACACAGGTAACATCTGGAATGTGCTTCCTTCCTCACGTCCCCCTCACAGGATGGAGGTTCTGGTGCCCTGACCTCTTCCGTCCAGCTTTTCCTGACTCCCTCAGTCCTTGGTGCTTTCTCCTTCTTGAAATGACTTTATATTTACTTACCTTTGTTTGTTCACATTGTATTCCAACCCCGCTCCAGAATGTAAGTTCCTTGAAGGCAAGGACAGTTTGGTTTTAAGCTCTGTATTCCTAGCACCGAGCACCTAAGAGGTTCTTAATAAATGCTGAATTTAGCAAATTTCCAGTTAAGGAAATCTCCCAGTGCAGTGGAAGGGCCAGTGGTCATGGGGTCAGAAGACCAGGGCTTTGAGCTCCACAACCAGGCTCTGAGGTTTGTGATCTCTATGGCCAAAGAGTCTCAGTCTGAGTTTCCTCGTCTGTAAAGTAGTGAGAGAATAATAAGTTTTACTACCTATGGTTAGTGAGGAAAGTGCTTTGTAAACTACAGTCATATAAAAGTGAACTATTATTAGTCTAGACTGGAAAGAAGACATCAAGAGATGGGATATATTATTTATTAAGCAGAGGAATTAGCTCAATAGTTAGACCTGAGCAATGGTATAAAGAAGTCATCAATTTTCATTGAAGATAGCTGAAGAAACAGATTATAGACCTAACCTACAAGTTGGGGAAGGCAGCTGAGCGGGGGGGGCATAGTGCACAGACTGTTGGGCCTGGAGTCAGAAAGACTGAGTTCAAATTCTGCCTCAGACCCTCAATAGCTGTAAGAGCCTGGTCAAGTCACTTAACCCTTAATCCACTGGAGAAGGAAATGGCAAACTACTCCAGTATCTTTGCCAAGAAAAGCCCATACAGTATCACGAAGAATTGGACATAACTGAGCAACAGGAAGTGGCTAGCAAGCTGTGGACAGGTTAAGGAATCTGAGAGTTGTAGCCAGGAACATTTGTGAAGCTGGAGGTGCTGAAGGTGAGAGAAGGTAAAAGTTTTTGAATGGAAGAAAATGGAAACAAAGCAACCGATGCTGCTTAAGGTTAATGGGAGAAGGGAAATGGAAACATAGAATTTCAGAGCTCGAAGGAATCTTTTCATGTTCTTATTTTACAAGATGAGAGAAGTGAGGCCTGCCCAGTCAATGAGTGACTTATCTGTGGGGAAACCCTGGCCCTCTGCTCCCCCACTCCATGGGCTCCCCATTGCATGGACTTAGTTATTTTTCTTTTGACTTTGCTCTATGTTAGGTCTTGATTTTCTTTAACAACAAATATTTTTAAAAATTCCATGATTACAGTGTTACAGATAGACTGTACATCTTTTATCCATCCTTCTGGCTACAGTCTACCCACACACCACCTTGGGTGGTCATTTGTGTCTTTTATGCTATTTCTCATACCCAGATCATCATTGGAAATGGGCTATAACCTACCAACACCTACCACATCTGGATGTATCATTAGCCAGAGGAGATATATTTCTTGATTTCAGTGAGGCAAGTTTCCTATGTTTTGAGAAAAGTGAGAATAACCTTCTACCAAGGATATTATAGGGAGGATTTTGGAACTGAGCAATGAGCTGGATTGGATGTGACCTCTAATGTCTCTTTTAACTTGAAATTTTCTATATTATCACATTCTATAAATGTGACAATTAAAGACCATTAACAATAACAATGAACAGCTGTTAACAATAATAACAATACTGCTACCTTAATCATATTACAGAAGATGTTTATTGTTAATGTGCCTGTTGACTCTAATATATTTCTAGCAATCTCCATTTTCTACACCTGAAGAGTCTATGTGCCATGCTCCAAAATTCTGTCCTTTACTAGCAGAAGGAATGTTATCTTTTGATTATTCTTCCTTGTGAACCCTTACCTCACTTCCCACCCTCTTGAGTATACCTGCTGCGGGAATTAAATTAAAATGTAATTGGGAAACATTTAGCAAAATAAATAAAAATATAATAAAGCATAGATAGTATTACATTTTGAACTAAATCCATATCAGGCCTGCAGGGCTCCTTCTGTAGGGATCGGTAGCTTCAAGTTTGACACCACTGTTTTACAACTCTCTTCTTCCTCCTGTCTCCTCTCAGCTCTTTCGGTTCTCCTACATGTCTGACTCTTCCTCATTGTCCTTGGCTTGACCATCATCATCTTTGCTCCTTATCGATTCCCCAGCACACTAGTCCAGCTTTCTTCCTGGGTGGCCTCACCATTGCATCGAGGTTTAACTATTGTCGCTATGTTGATGAATTCAAAGTGAACATACTGAATTCTAACTTCTTTCTTGAACTCCAATGGGATGAAATCCCTGCTAGACGGCTACAACGGCTACCCTCGGATGTCCCATCAGCCCCTTAAACTCAACATGTCAGAAATGGAACTCTTCATGCTCTCCCCGAAACCTCTGCTTCCTCCTAACTTCTCTTTTTATGTTGCATGATCGTCTTCCTGTGCACTATTCTCATGACCTTAACATTAGCTTTGATCCTCTTCCTTTCTCACTCCCCCTCTCCAGTCAACTGCTAATGTACTGAGGCTGCTTCTGCTTCTTCCCCTCTTCTCTGATCCCAGTCCTCACTTTAATTTGGGCACTAATCATTTCTTACCTCAATTATTTTAATAGCCTCCTGACTGGTTTTCTAGCCTCTATTCTTTCTCTTTTTCAATTCATAGTCTACAAAGCTATCAAATAATCCTCCTACGGCACAGGTCTGACCAAGTCTCTCTGCTATTCAAAAAAAGTTCAGTAGATTCCTAATGCCTTTAGGATGAAATATAAACCTTTAGTCTAGAAACTCAAGACCCTCCTCAATCTGGTTCCAATTATACTTATTTTGTATTAGGCCTAGTCACAAGCTCTAGGTGCTGGTCAAGTTGGCCAACATGCTGCCCTCTGACCTCACCTCCTACTTACAAACATCTGCACAAGACTTAGCCATGCCTGTAATGGATTCCTTTCTAATTTCCACCTCTCATGGTCTTGACCATCCTGCAAAGTTCTGGTCTGGTGCCATCTCTCTGGCAAAGGCTTCTTTGGTCCCATTCCATAGTGCTCTTTTTCTCTTCAGATCATGTCATATTTAGATCTCTCTGTACACGTTCTATCCCACTGAAGGACAGGTGCTCCTTGAGAATAGGGATGGTTCAATTAGTGTTAACATAGCATGGGACATTACACAGAATAGGTGTTTAAGAAATGTTGACTTAATTGAGTTCAGCTAAGGGGAGAGGTAGATGTTAGCTCAGTCAACACTTCTCACTTACAGCTTCATTTTTCATTTCCAATAAAAATATGGTCAAGATTAAACATCCACTGTATGTCTAGCAGTATGGCAGCTGCTGATGACCAAACTTGAGGGAAACAAAGAAGGAGAAGACATGCTCTTTCTTCAGAAAGTTTTTACTCCTGTTTGGGAAATTGTGGTAAAAAGACATACAAATGGAATAAGCAGAAGCATGGGGTGGGGCCAAGTTAAGACAGAATATTCATCACTTGACAGGTAAGAGTGAGAGCCTTAGACTCAGGCTGTTCAGAGGTGGGGTCAGGAGATCTCCTTCCTTCTCACCCTTTCCTGTCCCAGAACTGACTGCTGCTTTTTCTACCCCAACTCACTGCAACAAAAGGGTCTTTGGGTGGACTGAGTGGAGCAGGACTAGGGGCAGAGCTGTTATCCCATGATTATCCTCCATCTGGATCCAGAGCCTCAGATAGCAAAACTTTCCCCTCTTGGGCAGTACTCAAGATCAGAGCCTAAGGCTTCAGGACTGGGCTTCTGATACTAGTACTCATGTCTGGATTCACTCATCAAAAAATCTTCTGATTGCATATCCTTTATTTATCTGAATACAGGTAAGAAATAGTGCAAAGAGAAACATGCTTGCAGAAAGCCTGGATTTAAGCCAGGTCATCCCAAGAACATTTCTTGGGCAACAAAGAAATGAAACACAGATCTGTCAGCATTTATATTTTTAAAAATTGCCTCATTATTAACAATTGAACTACCCTGTTTGGCCTCACATATCTCAATCCTAGAGGTGCTTCATGAGGAAATGGGAGGCAGAGCAGCCAGACCAGGATAAGGTCAGAAAAAGGAAATCCACATTTAAGGTGACAAAATATTGAAGACATTAAGGGATCACTTCTCAAGATAGCTGAAATCAGGTTAAACAGTTGAGAAAAAAAAATCACGAAAGGCTTTACTATCAAGCAGAGGCAAGTGACTCATGCACTTACTTTTTTTTTCTTTCTCTAGAATCTTTGAGAATTTCATGACCATATATATGTCTAATGGGTTTTGTTTTTCTTGCCTTTTCTTCTCATTGGGTAGAGGGAAGAGAAAGGGAGCAAGAGAAGGAAAGAAAGAGAGAATTCAAAACTGAAAATAAAATTTGATTAAAAAAGACTGATCCACACAAGTACTTAGGGTATTCTTGATGAGAAATATAAGAAGGAAACAGGTAGGCTTTCACAAAGGACAGTCTACCGCAAACCATATTTTCATAGTTACAACACTGAACAAAAGATGCAGAAAATACATATAACCACTTTTTATAGTAGTTGAATATAACAATATTTGATCCAGTGGTGTAAAGTGAAGTCCTCACGTCTTTACTCCAACGAAAGGTCTCCAATGCATATTAAGATTCTGCGAGATTCCTTGATAATGTGTGACTTTGTTCTACCATATTCTAAGCATCAAGGCATAAAACAGGGAGAAAATGATTGCCTCTATTAGGAATGATATCCAGCACAATGGAAGCACAATTTCTCATAGACAGAGAAGTTTCCTCCAAAGGTGCCACTGGGAGATGACAGTGATGATTATATTAAGGAGCACCTACATCAAATGCACACTCACTCAACAGAGTTTGACCAAGCAATCCATGTGGAAGGGAATAACATGTAGGTGTGTAAACAAAGCGAGAATTTGGAGCCAGAGGACCTGAAATTCAGGTCCTGACACTCCCTGGGTGAATCTGGGCAAGCCATTTTAACTTCACTGAGCCTCAGTTTCCTCATTTGTGAAAGGAAGGGGTTAGACTAGATGACCTCTAGGTCCCTTTCAATGCTAAATCTGTGATCTATGAATGTGTAATGTCCAGACCATCACAGAGAGTTGAATGTATAAGGTTCTGGGCTAGTCCATCACTACATATGTTTTGGAAACATTGCTCCTAAACAATGAATTGAGCTCAAAATGGAACAGGAGGAAGAGTCAGATGGATGGCATTTTGGGAAAGGGCCTGGCACTTTCAATGATCCCAAACTGCTGTAGGGAACAAAAAGCCATCTTTTAAATATCAATATTCTTCTTGCAAATTACAGAAGAACACAATTTGCAAAGAATCACAACTGTGGGTGACCTAAAGGTCAATGGAGAGACATATGGCGGATGTGAACACACACACACACACACACACACACACACACACCCCAGAAGTAGCACTGAGTATTGCCTTTGGGCCCAGGCAGTGCTAAGGGTTGGGACCCCTATCATTGCAGGGGCCCCGGTGATGGAGTAGCAAGTCCACTGAAAGGCTTGAAGTAAAAGCCATTGTCTCTTTAAAATGTTTAATTTCTAATTTCTGGGGCGGGGGAAGCCTCTGAGGAACCAAAGTGGGAAGAGCCCTGGGAAATGGGCTGTTTCTGAGCCTTTGGGAGACAGACAAACCCCGATTTCCCCTCCTGTTTTCCTTTCAACTCCTACAAGAGTACCACCAGTAGCCTGAAACACGTGCACTCCAGCCTCCAGGCCCATATCCTACAGGAAAAGGAGTCAACCTCTGCCCACTGAACCCAAAGTGGGGGAGGAGTCCAGCCCAGCCCAGCCCAGCCCAAGAGCCAGAGTCTTCAATGAAGGTAAACTTTTCACTAGGATTTGTAATGCCTCCAACTCCAGGAAATTTATTATTTGAACCTGACCCTGATGGATCTCTGAACCTCGGCCCTCACTGTGTCTCCAACTTTCTGGAGATCTGTTCACCAACTACGTAGGCAACTCTTCAGAATTCTGAGAATGGGTTGCAAAACAGCACTAACGTGAATGGAAAATATCGAAGGAACAGTTTGTTTACACACACATTTTCACCTTGCCCTGCTTAAGGGGCTGAGAACCTGCCAAGCTAAATATAAACACCCAGGCTGCTCTTTCAAATCCAGAGGCTTCTCACTTGACTCAAAAGCAAGGGGGCTTGGGCACCTCCCACCACTCTGGGTTTTTGGTTCTGTTTTGTTTTTATTGGATGCATCTCGTCCAAAAAGACAGAGATACTTGTTGCTTCTGTCTTGTCTGTCATGAATAAATAACACACTTAGCATTTCTGGGGAAATGGCTGAGGGGCTAGTGGAGTGACCCAGGAGAGGACCTAGGCTGCAGTTTCAGCTCCGTCTTGTGGCCATCTCTCTTGGCCTCAGCACCCTTAGTTGTCCAGTGGCTGGCTTACATTCTAGTGCTCTGAGCAGTGGGGAATCTTCCTTTCACCTAGCCAGAAGCAACTGCCCACTACCCAATCCATCTCAGTCTTTTTTTACTACAAACAACATGCCTCAAACTTGGAAGAGATTCCACCCTCCCCATCTCCACCTGTCCTTGTCTCAGACATCATCTCCATGGACAAGTCACTCCTGAGATTTCTCACAGAACGCAGCCTAGATTTCCTTCGTCTCTGTCACTGTCTACTCTGGATTGTATTTATCTCTGCACTTGTTCTATTAGTCTAGAAGCTTCACGATCATAATTGTTATTATAACCACAACCCATCTGTATATTACTTTAATATTTGAAAAGCACTTCACTTTATTATCTCATTTTATCTTCCCAACCACCCTGTGGAGTAGGTGCTAATGTTATCTCCATTGTGCAGATGAGGCTGACTTGTCAGGGTCCTACAACCAGTTAAGTATCTGAGGCAGGATTTAAACTCAAGTCTTCCGGACGCGACGTCCAGCACTCCATCTGCTGCACCACCTAGCAGCTTGAGTCACTTAAGGACTGTTAGTTTTTCATGGTGTAGCACAAACCTTAACAAGCATTTTTTAAATTGGGGAAACTGAGTGATAGAGAGTTTCAGTGACTTGGCCAACGCCTCAGAGGTAGGATTCACACCCAAGGCTTCTGACTCTAAACTGAATGTTCCTTCCATTGGATCTGAATGACTTTTGGGGTCCCTTGGAACTCTGGCCAAGGTTGTTCCTATGATATGTATGTGACTGACAGGCAGGAGCTGAAGCTCTACTGCCCCTAGGGGTCTGGGTCAGGCCACCCTGCCTGGAGGGTGGATGGGCCACTGTCCGGCCAGCTGTAGCTGTCAGGGCTAGAGGCCCACTGGGAAGGCTGCCCACTAGGTGAGGGTCAGTGCAATGTGGGAGACTCCACTAGATGTAGGACTGATACTCATCAGGCTCAGTGGGAACAGTTCTGGATGGAAGGGGAGGGAGGCTGGCAGTGTGGCTGTGCTGAGGCTGAACCTGCTGTCCCCTGCTCCCCCTAGGCATGCCCTGGGGGAAGTGTCCAAAGCCTCCTCCTTTGTTCCTGAAACAGCAAGAGGGAGGGAGAGGAAGGGAGAGTATGGGAGGTGACTCACAGGATAGATACCCAAAAGGAAGACCTCTGCCCAGAACTGACTTGTCACTGAGGTCTGAAGCCCTCCCATGGCCAACTGAGGATTGGGCATTTTGCTTGTACTTCTCCAAGGTGTCCACCCTGTGTGACTGCAGATGAAAGTTAGCTACCTTGTCATCTCCTCCTCAGTTGTATGCCCCATGAGAGCACATCCCACCCTGTACACGGGAGCTGCTTCATTCATTTTTAAAAATTTAGTTGAACCAAATTCTTCCTTTGGTTGGGCAAACTTTCTAGCCCTCACCTGGACCTGTTTTGAAACATAAATGTCTCTAGTGACTTTCAGAGTTGGAAGAGTCTCTTGATGTCATCTAGTTAACACTTCTCATTTTACAGACATGGAGATGAGGCCCGGTGAGGGAACATAAGGGACATCCATTGAGTTTGTGGCAGAGCCAAGAGAAGAACCTTGCAAGAGGAGCACTGGCAAAAGCAAATTGAATGCCTGAGACAACATGAGGCCTCAGAACACAGAACAAATCCTGCAGTCTTCTCAGTCAGGAGAGGGTCAGGAGGCCCTCCGAGGCCCTCAGAACGCAGAGAGAGCCAGGGTCGGGAGCCCCTCAGAATGCAGTGAGGGCTGGGGTCAGGGGTCCCTCAGACCTGTCTCCTGGCTCTTAGGGGCCATGCTTCCTTAGCTGGGGGCTGAACCTCTGTGTCTGCTCTTCAGGTTCCCCCTTTAAGAAGCAGGGATGAAGAGGCCTGCACATGCTGCCCACAGATCTCAGGGCGGACGCCCACAGAGACCAGACAAGATAATAAGCACCCTGCAAACCTCGATGCGCCACATAGACCTCTGCTTTGTTACACTTGGCACAAGGTGGTTAGGATGGAGATCCTGACTAGCGAGCGCATAGCTTGGCAGGTTGCAGGTCAGACCTTGCTGGGCACGAAGGCACATTTACCATGAACATGTTTGGACGCTCTAAGGAAGAGGCGTAGCTCAGTCCAGCATTTGGACAATAGGCCGCATCTGAGATCCCCTTTGTGAGGGCTACCAAAGTGAGCTCAGAACCCAATTAACTGCTGCCTGGCGACACCAAGTGGGGTGCTATCCCATTGCTAAGAAACATTGTCCATATCTCCTGGAGAACTTCAGAAACTACCCAAGTGACTTGCAGAGGTGACCATGGGGCAAATATTAAGGCAGACAGAGTCCATTCTGCATTGGGGAATAATGAGAGAACACAAGGGATCTGGAGACAGGATGCCTAGATGCCAGTGCTGGCCCTGCCCCTAACTGGCTGAATGACCACACACACACACACACACACACACACACACACACACACACACTCTTAAATCCTCCATTCTTCCCTTCTGGGCCACTTCTGCTTCCCTTTGGCGTTCTCACCCCTTCTTAGGTACCTGGTTCTAACCTGTTGCTGCCAGGCCACAGGGAATCCTCCCCAGGCTAAATCAAAATTCGCTATCCCCCAGGTTGCACACTACTGTCCTAAATGGTCGGGGTGGTGACGGTCTAATCCACTCCCCATTACTCAGACACTATTCTAGCTTGTAACTGAGAGTGGAAAACTACTTCCTGCCCAGTTCACAGAAGGCTGCAGCCAGACTCGGCCGATGAGTGTCACAGAACACATCTACATCCGCAGCTGCCACCCTTCGGGGCAGGAAGGCTGATGGGAGACACACCTCTCCGTGTGGCACTTCCAGTTAATAGTCCAGCCTCCTTCCTGACTGCAGAGGCAGCTGTTCAAGGTGGGGTGAGAACTTCCCTTACCACCACATGGGTCAGATTCATCCAAAACACAGCTGAACTTTGGGAATGGTGAGAGAGGAGGAAGGGCAGGGCACACCACACGGAGGGAAATGGTGTGTGTGTGTGTGTGTGTGTGTGTGTGTGTGTGTGTGTGTGTGGTGCGTTCTTATACTCAAGAGTTGGGTACTTGAAATTAACCATGGTTAAAAGCCTGGTGCAAACATTTTGCTAGTGGAGCCTTCTCAAACCTCTGTTCCTCCTTCTCTGAGAAGTGTTTAAGCAAAGCCATGAGCCCAATTAATGGAAGAGACAAATCTCAAGGGATGAGGTTGGCCTGCCTAGCCTAGAGTCAAGAGAAGCAGCATTTAGACCTGATTCAGTCTCACTCGGTGAAAGTGCTAGCTTTTCCTTGTGACCTCTCTCCATCATATTCTGGTAGAAGTGATCAGGGAACAGTGATCAGTGCGGAGAAGACAAACACAACTCAAAGCCGGTCTCTCTAAAGCAGCCTCCTGTTAATCTCTCCCATCCTTCAAGGGCCAAGCCAAGTCCCAATTCCTCCATGAGATCACTCTGACCATCCAGCTCTACCTCATCCACTACTCCTTTGAATTCTCATGGCACTTACTGTCAGAAACTCACAATTTAACCCTTAATTATAGACTTGTATTGTTCACTGTTGGTGCAATCAACAAGCATTTAAAAACCACTTATTTAGCATTTACCCAGTGCAAAGAAAGCACTGTGCTGGGCTCTGAGAACACAGAGATAAACAAAAGGTGACAGGTCCTGACCCCAAGGAGGGTCCACTGTTTCTGCTTCTCTTGGGCTCTGCCCAGTACTTCCTAGGACAGTGTGAAGGGTACAGCAGGTACCCATTCAGTGCCCATTATGAACATTTCAACATCATCTAGAGGGATTCTGAAAGTGGCTGCCTACTCAAAGTCCCTAGCCAAGCTTCTGTATTTCACTCAACAGGAACAAAGAAGTCAGGTCAACTGGAGGGGTCTTAACAGGCAAATAAAGTCTTAGTATTATTAGGAAAATAGTTTTAGCCTTGCAGACCTCCTGAAAGGTTTTCAAGGATCCCCAGAGGTCCATGTACTACAGTGAAAATTGATAATCTAAATGAAAAATTAGAAGAAAAAAATCCGCGGAAGGTAATATATAATAAGTATTAGATTGGCACCACACGCTAGAATGCTACTCCCAGAAGAGCACTGGGCTGGGAAAACAAGACTTTGTGATGGAGAGGGATCTTGGCTTAGGCCTTAAGGATGGGCAAGATCTGCACTAAACTGGCAAAGAAGGTAAGAACGAACAAAGGCACAAAGGGGAGACAGCACAGGAGAAGTGTGAGAGGACATTGGGAATGGTCAGTTAGACTGAAGGCTCCATGCTAAGGAGTAGTGATATATAAGGGAATTGTGGAAACTACTTGAATACCCTAGGAAAATCCAAATAGACAAAGTCCGTTGCAAGCACTCTGACTGCTGGCCATATTCCTAAGGCCCTGGGTAAGTGCTCCATGCTGATGGGCAGGGATTCCAGACTAAATGTGGATCTCGGCCAGAAAATGGAAGAATCACCTAATCCTACTTCTTCATTTGACAGATGAGAGACCCACATCCCAAAGAAAGGGAAGATCATGAGGAGGAAGAAACTGAGCTAAGTTGATGACCACTTTATGGGATCTCAAAACTGGTTGGGAGGGACATATTTTTTTGCCCCAAAATAATGCTTACGTACCCTACTGAGCAACCGAGTCAGAGCTATGAAAGGGGCTCCAAGCCATGGATATCAGTATTAGTCACATGAAACATGGTTAAACATGGACGACACACATAGGAGAATTGGGGAGGTGGTTGGGTCTCCTAACTGTATGCATTTAGAAAAGTGGCACAAAGATGTCCCACAAAGGGAGAACATCAACGAAACTCTTTCCTGTTTTCCCCCGAGTCTCCACCAGTGGCTCCCATGACATTACTAATTCTGGAATACTTAGGGTCTCTTGTGTGAAGTATGGGCTGATATCAGTAACAGGCTAAAAACAAGTAAGACAATCTTTCTGCCAGCCCTCATGAAAGTGGGGTGAGCCAAAGGATGGGAGTGGCAAAATCAAGATAGTGGATTCTAGTTAGCTGGGCTAGTGCTGAATTCTGCTTGCCATTGATAACAGAGCTGGAGTTTCCTGTATTATCCTGAAACTCCCATTAGCAAGGAGTTAGAGACTATAACCTCCTCCTGCCACTGGCCTCCTCCCCTGGTAAAACAACTGCAAAAACAGGATGTGAGGCCTTGCTCTCTCATCAGGCCCATGTTTCACAAAGACACCTGATCAGGGATTAAACCTCCAGCACACCTGGGATAATGCACTTGAGATACAGGGCCTGATAATGGGGGGAGGTCCCTACAGAGGCCATGAAGGATCCAGCTGTCAGAGCTCACCCAGTTCTCAAGCTCCAAGCCCATTATCTGAGCACACCTGTTATCTTTCAGGTCTTACCTCATGCTTTACTTAAATTTGGGGGTACTGAAATTTAGGGGCTCTTAAATTTCAAATGCAAAGTAATTCTCTTCTGGAGCGCAGGGTCATATCCACTTCCCTCCATTTTAATTGACAGTATTACTTTTCTGCCTAACAGGAAAGAAATACGACAATGTGTGTGTTCCTGGGGCAGTCCCTGGGCCAAAGGGGTTACTGAATACTTTCCTATTAGGAGGACAATGAGTACTTTTCTTTTTCTTCTTTTGCAACAGTGGTCTGCCTTCATTTTCCTCACCGCTAGAATAATGGAAGTTATTATTACAGTTGATTTGTGGCAATTTTCACACCTCTGGGCCATCTCAACACAGAAAGAACACATGTCCTCTTGATGGCCCTGACTTTATAAGAGTTTTCCAGAGTTAGGGTGGAAGAGTAGAACGGAGGAGTCCAGGGCAGGAGAGCTGGATCTGATCCCCACTTTTGCCACTAACTCTCCACATTACTTTGGGCAAGTCAGTACCTCTGGGCCTCACTATGCTTATTTGCAGAATGGGAGGTGGAGGGAAAATAAAATGAGACAGTTGAAGGTGTGGTGGTTGAGGGGAAAGAACACTGGGTTTGGGGTCAGGGGAACTCTGTTCACAGCTTGACTCTGCTACTATGTGCCAGCTGGATTGATCTTGGTCACATCAACCTCTCTGGGCCTCAGTTTCTGCATCTGGAGTAAATTAAAACCCTGGACTAGATGATGCCTAAGGTCCTTTCCAGCTCTAAATCTATGGTCTATATTAATTCTAATGCCTATGACTAGATGGTTTCTAAGGTCCCCTCCAGCTCCATTATTCTATGATATCAGGAGTTATTATCTGTTCAATCTTATATATAAGATCCAGTGGATATAAATTTTTCCTGGATGTAAATTCCAAACCCAAACAAATAAAATCAAACCTAGATTCCAGGCTTGTTAATGGTATGGAGAAAGAATATGTTGCCCAGCACAGTGGCCCCTGCCCCAGTGTACCACTTGCCCCTATGATCTTGAAGTCAATGACTTCATCATTGATTGGGGAACTGATGGGAAGTAGAGAGAGGGAAAGGAGACCAATGTGAGTTTTTTAAAAATCTGCCATGATTTTGCTGATTACAGAGAGTTGAAAGATAGAACCAGAAAAGAGCCAGGTACTGTTCTGTAGATGTCCAGGAGAATTTGTGAATTCTTTTTCATGGTATTTCCCTTGGGAAGGAATACAAAGTATGATGTATCCCTAAGAACACCACAGCTGAGCTACTCCCTTGCCCTAAAAGGATTGCGGAGGCAGTGTAGCTCAAAGGGGCCTGGAAAGCATCTATCTAGTCGAAGCCCCGATTTCAGGGCCCAGGACATTCAAGTGGTTGGCCTACGGACACAGAGGTAAAGGAAAGCTGGAGTTCGGAACCAGGACTCCTGGCTCCAGATTTGGGGCTCTCTTTAGTCTTAATGCCTCACAGGCAGCTCTGGGTCACAGAGGGTCTCTGGTGGATGAAGCTCAACAAGCAGAAAAGGAATCAAATGTCCTGGGCTAGAGCCACTCAGTGCTGAGTGAATATTCATGAGGATCCCTTCTCTTCAGTGGGAATCCTGTCACTGTCTTAGAATCTGTGTAGTGACACACAAGAATTTTAATCCCTCTTTTACGGCACCTATTTCCAAATATATTTCTTTCATTACAAAACTCATTCTCCTCAATAAATTAAGCAAAAAAAGTTGCTATTAGGTGAACAAAAGCAACGTTGATAATGGAGGAAGGGGAGAAGAGGGATAATTAAAATCCATACAAGATCTAATGATCTTATTTCAGTTGATGGTTTCTGATGAGCAGTTCATAACCTTCTCCCTCGGAACTGCCAATGAAACAAAAATGACGGATGACAGCTCTTGATGTTTCTTTTGCAGAAGTGGCTGAAAAGCTTGGATGGGCCACAGTGCAGGAAGCAGAAGATGGAGAAACAAAGGAAGGGCAAACCCTTTGTCTCATGCCTTTCCATGTTCTTCAGCTGACTGCCCGCAAGACCACCCCCATTCTCTCACAATCTTTCATCTCTCCCTAATTACTGGGTCTTTCCCTGCTGCCGATAAACATGCTCAAGTCTCCCCAATCCTTAAACAATCCTCTCTAGATCCTACTTATTTTTATTTCATTATTTCATTAAATATTCCCCAACCACATGTAAAACTTTTTAACTAATCATTTAAACAATTCTGAATTCCAAATGATTTCCCTCCCTCTTCTTTGAGAGGGCGACCACTTTGATTTTGATTATACATAAGAGGCCATGCCAAACATATTCTCATATTAGTCATATTACAAAAGAGAATGAAAGCAAAGTAAAACAATAAAAAAAGTTTTAAAAAGTATGCTTCAATCTAAATGGAGAATTCCATTACTTCTCCCTTTGGAGTCCTTTGGGATTGGCTTGGATCATTGTCTTGATGGAGCAGTTAAGTCTTTCACACTGATTATACAATATTGCTGTTAATGTGGCTCTGTTCTCTTTACTTTGCATGAGTTCATATAAGTCTTCCCAGGTGTTTTTTAATCCTCCTCATCTTTATTATAGTTATTTTGCTGCTATTCCATCACAATCATACACCACAACTTATTCAACCATTCTCCTTGATTTCCAATTATTTGCTACCACAAAAAGAGCTACTTGCTATGAATATTTTTGTACAAATCAGTTCTTTTCGCTTTTCTTTGATCACTTTGGGATACTAAGCAGTGGTATTGCTGGGCTAAAGGGCATACATAGTTTTACAGCCCTTTAGGTATAGTTCCAAATTGTTCTCCAGAATGGTTGAATCAGTTCACAACTCCACCAACAATGCTTTTATGTCCCAGTTTTTCCATATCCTCTCCTAGGTTTGTCATTTTCTTTTTCTATCGTATTAGCCAATCTAATAGATGTGAAGGTAGTACCTCAGAGTTGTTTCAATTTGCATTTTTCTAATCAGTAGTAATTTAGAGCATTTTTCATGTGACTAGATAGCTTTGATTTCTTCTGAAAACTGTTCATATACTCTGATCATTTATCAATTGGGGAATGGCTCTTTTTTAATATATTTGACTCAGTTTCCTATATATTTGAGAAATTAGGTTTTTATCAGAGAAACTTGTTGCATATTTCCCCTCCAGTTTCCTGTTTTCCTTTTAATTTTGGCTGCATTAGTTTTATTTTGCAAAAGCCTTTTAATTTCATATAACCAAAATGATTTATTTCCTGTACACTTTCTCTCTCCCCCCCTCCAATTTGGTCATAAACTCTTCCATTGTCCATAGATCTGACAAACACTTTTTCCATGCTCTCCTAATTTAGTTATGATGTTACCCCTTATGTTTAAATCATTTACCCATTTTGACTTTACCTTGGTATATGGTGTGAGATGTTGGTCTATTCCTATTTTCTGCTGAACTGCTTTTTAGTTTTCCCAGTAATTTTTGTCAAAAGTTGAGTTCTTACCCCTAAAACTTATATCTCTGGGTTTATCAGACATTAGGTTTGTGTGGTAATTTACTACTTTGTACTGTGTATTTAATCTATTCCACTAATCCACCACTCTAATTCACAGCCAGTTCCAGACTTTTTTTGTGTGATCTTTGCTTTGTAATATAGTTTGAAATCTGGAACTGCTCAGCCACATTCTTTAATATTTTTTTCATTAATTCCCTTGATATTCTTGACCATTTGTACTTCTAGATGAATTTTGTTACTATTTTTTTCTACCTCTATAAAAAAATTCTTTGGTAGTTTGGTTGATATGGCATTGAATAAGTAAATGAACTTACGACTGTCATTTTTATTATATAGACTCAGCCGACTGATGAGCCATTAACAGTTCTCCAATTGTTTAGATCTGTATTTGTGCAAAATGTGTTTTTAAATTATGTTTATATAATCCCTAGGTTTGTCTTGACAGGTAGAGTCCCTAGAACTTTTTATTATCTGCAGTTATTTTAAATGAAGTTTCTCTACTGGGTTTATCCTGGGTAGTATATAGAAATGCTGATGATTTATGTGGGTTTATTTTACATCTTACAACTTTGCTAAAGTTGCTAATTGTTTCAACTAGTTTTTTTAGATGATTTTTAGGCTTCTTAAAGTTTATCATCATATCATCTGCAAAGAATGATAGTTTCATTTCATCACTGCCTATTTTTATTTCTCCAGTTTTTTTTCTAATCTTATTACTTACAACTAGCATTTCTAGTACAATACTGAGTGATAGTATCATAATGAACATCCTTGCTTCACTTCTGATCTTACTAAGAAAGATTCAAGTTTATCCCCATTACAGATAATGCTTATTGTTGGTTTTAGATAGATACTGCTTATCATTTGAAGAAAGATTACATTGATTTTTATGCTTTCTGGTATTTTAAATAGGAATATGTATTGTATTTTGTCAAAGGCTTTTTCTGCATCTATTATAAAATCATATGCTTTGTTAGTTTTGTTCTTGATGTAGTCAATTATGCTGATAGTTTTCCTAATATTAAACCAACCTGCATTCCTGGTAAAAATCCTACTCAGTCATAGCGTATGAACTTTCTGATATATTGTGGCAATCTTCTTCCTAGTATTTTACTTAATTTTTCTGCATTGATATTCATTAAGGAAATTGCTCTATAGTTTTCTTTCTTTGTTTTTGCTTTCCTTGGTTTAGGTATCAAAACAATACTTGTGTCATAAAAAGTAGGACTCTTCTTTACCTATTTTTTCCAAACAATTTATATAGTATTGGGATTAATTATGCTTTAATTAATTATGGTAGAATTTCCTTGTGACTCCATCTGGTCCTGAGGATTTTTTCTCAGGAAGCTCATTGATTGCCTGCTCAGTTTCTTTTTCTAAGAGGATTAAGTATTTTATTTCCTCTTCTCTTAATCTGGGCAGTTTATCTTTTTGTAAATATTCATTCATTTTATTTAGGTTGTCAGCTTTACCGATAATATTCAGGTATTTACTGACATATAACTGGGCAAAATCACTCCTAATCATTTCTTTGATTTCATCTTCATTAGTGGTGCATTCACCCTTTTCATTTCTCATACTAGTAACTTAGTTTTTTTAAAAATCAAATTAACCAATCTATTGGTTAACTGGTTTATCTATTTTGTTTGTTTTTGAAATAAAACCATTCTTAGTTTTAGTTATTAATTCTCTCCTCCCCTACTTCTAATTTGATTGTTTCCTTTGATTTCCAGGATTTCCATTTTGGTGTTTAATTTGGTACTTTTCTAGTTTTCTTGGTTTTTGAGTTGCACACCTAATTAATTAATCTGTTCTTTTTCTCTTTCATTGATGTACCCATTTAAAGATAGAAAATTTCCCCTAAGTACTGCTTTGGTTCCATCCCACAAATTGTGGAATGTAGTCTTATTGCTGTCATTCTCTTTAATGAAATTACTGATGTTTTTTCCATGATTTTTTCTTTGATCCATTCATCATGTTGGGAAAGACTGAAGGGAAAAGGAGACAGCAGAGGATGACATGGATAGATAGGGTTATGGAAACAATGAACATGAGATTGAACAGACTTTGAGAGATAGTGAAGGAAAGAAGGCCCTGGCATGCTATGGTCCATAGGGTCATGAAGTGTCGGACATGATTAAATAACAACAAATGTTCTTCCTTTGCTTTCATTTCTCTAACTTTTTCTCTACCACTCATTCAATTTTGAAAAAGATTTAAAAACTCTTCCAGGAATTCTCGTTGGGCTTATGTCCAACTGACCATTTTTTTTTTTTTTTTGAGACTTTGCTTGTAAGTGGTTTTGACTTCATCATCTGCTTCTGAGTTTGTATCTGGATCTTTCCTGTCACTGTAGTAACTTTTTATGACCAGGTTCCTTTTTGTTCTTGTTGTTTGCTCATTTTTCCATTCTATTTCCTGATTTGGAAATTTGTGTTAAAGTTGAACTCTTTTCCTGGGCCTCTGTCTCAAGCTTCAGGCATTTTCTGCACTGTTGTTTTCAGAACTAGTTTTGGGGTTTGAGAAGTCTTCAATGTTTCCAAACATGATTTGGTATGACCTGGGGAGAGCTATGGTCACTGCTCTCTTGGTCTCTGCTGTGGTCCTTAGCCAGGAAGGGCCCCTGATTCCTTGGGATTGCAATGGCTACTGCTCCTCAGGGTACCTGATCCCTTGGAACCAGAAGATAGCCTGCACTTCAGAGCTTCCATTCTGTCTTGACTGAAAGTGCTCCTCTCGACCCTTGGGCTGTGACCTAGAAACAGGTATAGGCAATGGAGTTGCCAAACAGTTGTCCCTCAGGGCTTCTACCCCTCTTGACTGAAAGTGCCCCTGTCTTTGAACTATGCCCAGAAGTAAGGAGAGGCAATGGAGTTGTCAAACAATCTGGTCCTTCATCCAGTGCTAGCACAGGGGTCCCTGTAATTTCTTTCTAACCAGTTGCCAGGTCCCTTTATGGTCTCTGGCCTAAGGGTTCTCAAAGCTGCTGCTACTTCTGTCACCACCATTAGTGTTTCATCCACGTGGGCTGTGGGCCAGCCTTCTCTCCTGTGTCACAGATAACTCTTTCCTACCTCCTATGTTGTCTTGGGCTGGAAGAATATCTCTGCCACTCCAGAGTTTGATTTGAGACATTATTTTAAAGTTGTCTAGAGGGAAATGTTGAGAGTGCTTGGCTGGGCGTGCCTCTGCTCTGCCATCTTGGTTTCCAGATCCCATCTTTCTTGTTAATGACAGCCCCACTGATCTTTGTCCTTGTTCTCAGCCAAAAGTCAGGGACAGAAACTGGACTTTTGAATGTATAGGTATAGGGAATTCTCTGATGATGAAACTTCCCACCAACAAAGGCCAATGCTCCTTCTCTGAAAGGGTCACACAGCCTGGATGTGCTAGAGGAAGGCTTTGAATCTAGGACTTCCCAACTTTGAGAAGAGTTTTCTACCTACTATGCCAGCTGACTCGGTGCTTCCACTTTCTTTCCTCTCCTTCTCTTCTGAGCTTTCTGCAATCTAGTTTCTGACTTCATCACTCAGGTGAAATCACTCTCTAAAATTCTCAATGATTACTTAATTGCTAAATCTCATGGCCTCTTTTCAATCCTCATCCATTTGTTCTGATCTCTTTTGACTGTGTGCTGTTGTTTCCTCCTAAATAATCTCCTTCCTTAGGTTTGTGTGGTACTGTTCTTTCTTGTTTCTCCATCTACCTATCTGAACAAGAATTCTCATGTTCCCTTTACTGGTTCATCATTATGTCATTCCACCTGACGGGGTGCTCCAGAAGGCTCAGTCCTAGGCCCTTTCCTCTTTTCCCTCTATGCTCTCTTGGTGAAGCCATCGGCTCTCATGAGTTCAATTATCATCTCTCTGCAGGTGGCATTCAGATATACGTAACGGGCCTTGCTTTTTTCTACTGAAATTTAGTCCTGTACCACTAACTTCCTAATGGACAAACACGTCTCAAACTCAAGTCTCAAACTGAACTCATTATCTTTCTTCCTAAATCCTCTGCTTTCCAAACTCACTGTTACTGTTGAAGGCACCACCATACTTCCAGTCATTCCAGTTGGTAACCTCACTGTCGTCCTCAACTCATCCCATTTATCCAAACAGTTCCCAAATACTGTCCTGTTTACCTCCTGTCTACTCTTAAGGCTGTCCACCTAATTCAGGCCCTCACTACCTTTCAACTGACTATTGTTTTCAATAATATTGGCTAATAGTCTCCTTTGGTCTCCCTGCCTCAAGCCTCTCTCAGCTCCAATCCATTCTCCACACTGCAGTCAAAGTGATTTGCCAAAAGCACAGATCTAACCACATCATCCCTCAATGAACTCTAATGGGCCCTGATTACCTCTGGGAAGCAACCCTGACACTTACAGACCTTTACAACCCTTTCAGCTTTCCCAGTGTTCTTACAGATTATTCTCCTTTACACATCTGGTTCACTCACATGACATTCTAACTCCTACTCTGCCTCTGCATTGGCTGGAATGGCATCCCTCATGACTGAAGGCATTCCTTACTCACCTCTTCCCTTGGAATCTCTGGTTTCTTTCATGACTCAGCTTCTTTCTACATGAAACTTTTCTGGATTCCCTCAGACACTGATGCAGTCCCTCCAACAATTAACTTGTATTCTTTAAGCTCCTTGAGGCAGGGATTTTTGCTTTTGAATCCATAGCACCTAATACAGTGCTTGGCACTCTTTTGTATATTCTTGTTGACAGACTGAAGATTCAGAAGAAAGAATGTTACCTCCCTTCTCTGAGGGCAGAGTATGAGCTGGCTCCTATGGCACACAGGTTAAATTTTGGTTTGACTCAAGTCCCCCTCCCCTTTTGATACTACCTATAGCTGTGCTTTTTCCCACATCTTAGAATCATTGCTTGTGAGTTGGCACAGTCACCACTTGAATCCCCCCCTTTACTTTCCTGTTCCTGTTCAGGAGAGTTGCCGTAGCCCTTTTCTGTCCCCTATTCCATCTTCTACCTCCTCCCCCACTCCCACCCCACTTCTGGAATGAGAGAACAAGACTTTCAACCTTGGCATCTCAATCAATCAAAAAACATTTATTAAACACTTATTATGTTAGGCAGTTTGTTAAGAGCCGGGGACACAAAAAGAGGCAAAAGACAGTTTCTCAATCTGTCTCAAGGAATTCACAATCTAATGAGGCAGACAATCCACAGATATATACAAACAAACTATATACAGGATAAATTGGAATTAATTAATAGAAGGAAGACACTAGAATTAAGAAGAGTTGGGAAAGGCTTCCTGTAGAAGATAGGATTTTAGCTGGAACTTGAAAGAAGCCAGTGAAGCCAGTGGATGATGAGGAGGGAGAGCTTTCCAGGCATGGGGGACAACAAGAGAAAATGCCTGAAGCCTAGAGATGGAGTGTCCTGTTTGAGAAGCAGCTGAGAGGCCAGTGCCACTTGACTGAAAAGAATGAAATAAGAAGGCTAGAAAGGTGAGTGTGTGTGTGTGTGTGTGTGTGTGTTATAAAAGTCTTTGAATGATAAACAAAGGATTTTATATTTGATTCTGGAGCCAATGGGGAGCTGCTGGAATTTACCAAGTGGGGGAGAGTAACATAATAGGACTTGTGCTTTATGAAAATCACTTTGGTGGCTAAATAGAGGATGGACTGGAGAGGGGAGAGACTCGAGGCAGGCAGACCCACCAGCAGGCTATTGAAATCGTTCAAGCATAAGGTGATCAAGGCCTATACCATGGTGGGGACAGTGTCAGAGGAGAGAAGGGGACGTATTTGAAAGATGTTGCAAAAGGTGATATCAACAGGCCATGGCAATAGCCTGGATATAGGGGTAAGAGAGAGCAAGGAGTTGAGGATGATAGCTACACTGCTAGACTGAGGGACTGGGAGGATGATGTTGTCCTAGAGAGTAATAGAGGATGTAGGATGAGGAAAGGATTTAGAGGAAACATAATGAATTCTGTTATGGACAGGTTGAGTCTAAGACATCTACTAGAATTCAGTTTAAGATGTCTGGAAGGCAGTTATAGAGGCCAGATCAAAGCAAAACAGAAGTTAGGGCAGGATAGCTAGCTTGAAGAACCATCAACATAAAGAGGATAATTAAAGTTATGGGAGTTGATATCACCAAGCGCAGTAGCATAGAGGGAGAGGAGGAGGCACAGGACAAAGTCCCATGGTCAGTGGGCATGACCTGGATGGGGATCCAGCAAAGTGGACTAGGAAGGAGGGGTCTGAGCAGTAGGAAGAGAACAAGGAGAGAGTGGTATTCTGAAAAAGCTAGAGAGAAGAAGGCTTCAATACAAAGATCTACAGAGAGGTCAAGAAGAATGAGGCCTGAGGTAAAGCCGCTGGATTTGGTAGTTAAGAGAGAACAGTTTCAGTGGGATGCGAAGATTGGAAACCAGACTGTAAAAGATTACGAAGATAGTGAGAGGAGAGGAAGTGGAGGCACCTATCGTGGTTGGCCTTTTTAAGGATTTTGCCAGAAAGTGTAGAAGAGATATAGGACAATAGAGAGTGGGGAGAGAAGGATAAAATGAGTGTCTTTTGAGGATGAGGGGGACATGGGCATGCTTTGGAGGGAGTAGGGAATGAGTCAGGAGACGGAGAGATTGAAGATAAGTGAGAGAGTAGAGGTGACAGAGGGGACAATCTGCTGGAATGGATCACTAACCAAGGTTAGCCTTGGTAAGGGGTGAGCTGGTTTCTTAGGGTGAGACGGGGTGAAGGAGGACATAGGGACAAAAGATATCTAGGAAACATGAGATGAGATAGTGGGGAGAAGAGGGAGTTAGTGGTTTCAATGGCATCTAACTTGGGGATGGTTTCTGACTCCTGGCTTAGACATTCACCTGTATGAAGTCTAGAAACTAGACCAAATGACTTTTCAAGGCTCCAGCTCTGGAATCTTGTGACAAAGACATTTGTTTGTTTTTAATCAGCCTTGAATCATTCCAACTCCCAAAGACGCAAACCCCAGAGTCATTGGGCAATGCCTTTGTGATACCCAATATAGCTTAGAGATCAGCAACAATGGTGGAATATTACAAGAAAGAAACTGTCCTGGCCAGAACAGCTGGCAATCTAGCGGATGACTTACACAAAGAATGACAAAGAGCCAACTAAATGAAAAGAGAAAATGTCTGAAAGCAGCAGCACTTGAGACTGGCTGTCCCTGCCCTAGAAAAGGAAGTCATAGTTACTGCTTATAATGGTTTCAGGGTACTCGAATTTGCAGCTTGGTTCAGACAATGAAAGGCATAACAGGGAAGAAATGATGACCTTGGGGACTCAGGACAAACACCAGCTGCCACCCTGATTTCTGTCTGGACTCTTGGGACCGCATGGCAGCAGCAGAGCAACACTTAGAAGCATTGTCATAGTTCCCTAGCCTCTGCCGAAGCTTGTATCAAGAGTCTCTGGCTGGGGAAGCCTAAGGAGGCAGGGATAGTTCTGGAGGGGCACCACTACTCCTCCAGTCTAAAAATCAGAGAAGGATGGGCTAATGTGTCAAGTATTGACTCTCAAGTCCTGTACTTCATCCATCATACATAGAACTCTATTTCTGAAAGAAAAAGCCAGGATAAGCCTGAGAGGGTTTGGAGGGGAGGCTGTCCCTTGGCCACTGGTTCTGATAGGGGGAAGTAGAGAGGATGGAGCTGTGAATCACAATATGCAGGTGGAATGAAGGTACTCAGGGATCACCCTGACTCCATTTTCCTTCAGGATTTGTTGGAATCACAGGATCATAGATTTAGAAGGAGAACGAACCTTAGAGGTCATTGAATATAATCCCCTCATTTGATAGGCAAAAAAACTGAAGTGAGGTTTCTTGTCTATGGTCATATGAGGAATACATGGCAAGTCCAGGATTCAAACCCAAGTCCTCTGATTCCAGATTGCCAGTTATTTCCACAACACCAAGGTATGAGAAGTAGGGTAATGTGGCTTTCACTCTCTTTTAGCTTAGAGTGTATGTAATTGTATGACATTCTACCATTTGGGGCACTTTTTTCCTCTCTATCCGGGGTCATCGTGACTTAAAATGCCTGCCAAAATAGAGCCATGATAAATACTGTGCACTGTCAGTGGTGGCCATGCTATATAAACGTCAAGTTATTGTTAGTTACAGCAGTGATCTTGTTAGATAGTGGATGGTATAGTGCTTCTGTCTCAGTCTGTGGAGTCCAATATAAACCCGAATGCTTCAAAATAAGAAGTGAAGCCAAAGTGGGAGTCGCTTCTTTGAGTTATGGATGCTTTTACCAAATAATTTCCCTCCCCTGCTTTGATATCTAGCTCTCCATTACCCCCATTTGATTAGCCTGGAAAATGTGCCTTGAGACCCTGTATATCTTTAGGAACAATGCCAAATGAGCAGCATTCACTCTCAGAGTCCTCACCTGAGCCTTTGTCACATAACCCCCAGAGTATGAAGGCGTTCTGGTCATCAACAAAAGTGGCCAGATGGCTTATCTGGGCTCTAGATTCTGACTACAAAATGACACAAGTGGAAAGATCTCAAAACAGTATTTGAATGGAAATGGCTACCGACAGGATGTGATATTATGTGATTCTCATTCTCTTCTTGGTAGGAAGAGTGTGGATTTATTTTTGGACAAATTGTAGGAAAAGGGATGTGTGGAAAGAGGGAGGCCAGACCCCAGATTTGTTTTCCTTCTTGCAGTCTTCAAAACATATTTTTTAAATTAGGTGGTAAGAATACTGGATAATTTTTGTGGCACCAACATACTTTCTTTCAAGATATGATTTATATGTTTGGCCTACATTTTAAATGAAATGGTTATTGAGATAAATGGCTGTACCGAGGTTGCAAAATGGTTTCCATTATGTAGCTGCTTATTTTGAGATCCTTATAAAATTTTCTGAAAAAAAAAATGCCTCTTTTAAGGTAGACACTTTCCATGCTTGTTCTCTACCTCAATACCTCTAAGGGTGGAAAAAAGAGGGGAGAACAGGGAGGGAATAACTTGAATGTCAATCCATTGAGCATTTTGGAGGACATGGAAAAAAGTACACCTTACAGATTTCCCATTGAGAAAGCTGTTTTTTGGAACTTAAAATAATTCAAATGCAAATGACCTGGCTTCTCAAAACAGATAAATATTTCAATAAGCAAAATGCTTTTAAGATGTATTTATTATACTATGAACTTCATACTGAGCTATTATACCAGGTGAGTTATATATGGTCTCTTCTCTCTGGGAGTGTGAAATCATAGTATCACAGGATTTAGAGCTGGAAAGGAGCTATAGTTCATCCAATCAAATTCCATTCATTTTATAAATGAGGGAACTGAATGCCATTAAAGTCTCTAGCCTCAAGTCATGTAAGACCATTAGGAGAGTTGGGATTTGAACCTTGGTGTCTTCTGTCTCAAAATCCCTTTTCACGATGCCACAATACTGCTATCAAAAGCATGCGACTAATGGCACTAAAGATGCTTAGGGGAAACACAAATGTCTTTTTAGAGCTCTGATTCTCTTCTGCACAGAAATGCCTGGTGTGATGCTGAGCAGTTCACAGTTTCTTGGTGAGTATATGTTGACCAACTACATAAGAATTTAGGAACACAATTAAGTGAAATATATGGAGAACAGAAGGTTGCACTGTGCTTATAGTTTGATAATGATGAAAAAAGCAATTGGTCCAGGAGAGCAAAATGCTACCTTACAGGTTCTATTACAACACAGTGTTTCCCATCCATACATCAAAAATCACTTAAGATTCCTTGAAAGACAGAACTGGAGTAACTAATCATAAACATCAGGAAATACACACAATAGAGGGGACTGATTGTGACTGATAAAGAAGAATCAGATCCTTTGGGTTGACGAGAGATTCTCTGTGAATGGTGAGATCTTTCCTTTCAGATGCTACTATTTGCCAATGAGGGGCAACTAGGTGGTGCAGTGGACAGAGCACCAGTACAGGAGTCAGGAGGACCTGAGTTCAAATCTCACCTCAGACACTCGACACTCACTAGCTGTGTGACCTTGGGCAAGTCACTTAATGCCAACTGCCTCATCCTGAGTCATCTCCAGTCATCCTGATGAATACCTGGATTCAGATGGCTCTGAAAGAGAAGTGAAGCTGGTGACCTCACTCAAAACAAAGTCAAGTGCAAGTCACGTCATCATTTCCCTGAGGGCATAGTCTTCTTCGGCAATGAAGGACGAACACACATTTGCCAGTGATACAGTACTGACTGCATCAAATCCCAGATGATCGCAGATTATACTGAAAAAGATCTGCAAGCACTCGAAGGAATTTGGCTTGGCCATCCACAGAGGAAAGAAGAAGTGGATAAAGAATGTCTGTTGCCCAGATTCTAACTTTCATCTGGATGGAAAATGTGTACAGGTCTTGCTATTAGTATGGCTATCTGGGACACATAGTATAAGTAGGCACAAATTGGGCTGAGAGTGGAACAGGACCAGAAGAGCAGGCTAGATTGCCTTTAGGAAACTGGAAATGACTCCAATATTTCCAAGAAAGCAAAGGTCCATCATTTTAATACCAAAGTTCTACTGGTGTTATGTAGTAGTCAGACACAAAATATAACTGTCTCCAAAGAACCGAAAATGAAGGCTTCATAAATGGTAATGAATGGAGAGGTACGTGGTGGATGTGAACAAATTATAATGTATAACCAGTGAAAGACTCTAAAGAATAGGAGTTAAAGGTGTCACAAGAAATTACATGATGAGAACAGAAGATGGCGAAAGTGAGAGATGGCTGATGGACAGGCAGAATGCTTACCTGGTCCTCTCTCAGGAGAAGTGGAGGACATGAACAAGAGTCACATAGAATGGGTAGTACCTGGATAGCCTGTGACCTGCATTGTTGGAGGGGGAATTTCTAAACTGATAAAATCCCAGATCCATTTAAATATTTGAGTGTTTAGGAATCAGAATGCTGATTCTTCCCTCTCCTGATTTTTCAAAAACACTTGCAATCTCCCATTTCTTCCAGGAAGCCTGCCCCAACTAGGCCAACCCAGAGCAGTAGCAAGTCCTTAGTGAGATGACCTCTTTATTCACCACCCTGCTCAATATACTCATCTCTGTTCAATTCACAGCTTCTCTATGGTCACATCATGCCTTTCTCTGTCGGTGCTCAGGAAACCCTTGTCCTTGCCAACATCCTCTTCACCATGCAGCCTCACTTATGGCCATCATCCCACTGCCACCGCTTGTCACCAGACTCTAAGAGGTGAGCTAATCTTCTTGGGGATCAGGTCTTTCACACTAGGGCTTCTTTGGGCATGACCTACCCCACCGAAAAAGCTCCCCTTCAGTGGGATTTTTCTCCCTTGGAATGTAAGCAACTTGAGGATAAGGACTATTGCATGCTTGCATTTATATCTTGTGTATTTAGTACCATGCTCAGCACACACTAAGTGCTTAATACTTCATCCATCCATCCATTCATCCATCACTGACCTTCAAGAGTACCCCTAGCACTGGCCTCACAAAGACAGGCCACTTTCCTGGATAACATTTAGTCCAATACCCTTCCATGTGTTATGTGGCACAGATTTTGAGCCAGTCTCTTCAAACATCCTTCTCAGTAGCTAACATTATGTCAGTGTTGAAAGGGCTGGTCTGGATGTTTCTTGAGCTCAGGAATGAGAAGATAGCATCATCCAACCTACTAAGATGCTTTTCTAGAATAAGTGATTCCTATGTGACTCAACACCTAGAGACCATGGAATTATGAACTGACATTTAATAATGCTGGGCATGCCTGCTGAGAGGATCTGGCTTTCTGTCCTCTAGAAACTTCATAGTTCTTATGTCCAGTTCCCATAAAACATAGTGACATTATCAGTCAATCTTGGAATTCTTATATCTCCTAGGGTAACATGAAACTCTAACTTCCCTTAACACCATGTTAAAAGTAATTTGAAGTCTCACATCTGGCAGACCTGCTGTTTCCTCCCCCCGTCCCCCAATTCCCTTCATCTCTTGGCAGCCACTGCCCTTCTAGGATCCTGCCCCAGATCAAAGGCAGTCTAGTTCTGCAGGAAGAGCTTTGGACTGGGGGTAAGGGGACAAGAGGCCTAGTTTCTAGTCCCACATTTAGTATTCCTCACTTTCTGTGTGATCTTGGATAAGTCATTTCTCCTCTTAAGGATCTCAGTTATCTCCTCTGTAAAAAGCAAGGTGTGGGGACATTACATGATTTTTGAGGTCTCTTTCAGCTTTCAAGGAAATCAAAGGATTCAATGTTTGGGTGGCAGAAGGGGCTGCAGACCTAGCTAAGGTTAAGGGTCAATTCTCTATCTCCTCCTCTGTTTCAAAACCTATATCCCAGACTTCAGTTCTTCCATGTGTCAATAATCGTCTCCTGCTTCGCACTCTGAGAAATGTAATCTCTTTCCACCCTTCCATTTCTAATTTTTGCCTAGTTTTCATGTGAGAATTGGGTTAGGAGGAGGGAAAGAGATAGAGAGAGAGAGAGAGAGGAATGGAGGGAGAGAGACAGTGACAGAGACAGTCAGTGAACTCCCTAAGACAAAAATCTCTAGGGCCAGATGAATTTACAAGTGAATTCTACCACAACATTTAAAAGAAAAACTAATTCCAATACTATATAAACTATTTTTATAGTTTATAGCAAAGAAGGAGTCCTACCAAATTCCTTTTATGACACAAACGTGTCATAAAATGAGGAAGAGCCAAAACAGAGAAAGAAAAATATAGACCAATTTCCCTAATGAATATCGATGCAAAAATTTTAAATAAAATATTAGCAAAGAGATTACAGCAATTTATCACAAGGATAGTACACTAGGACTAGGTGGGATTTATACCAGGAATGCAGGGCTGGTTCAATATTAGGAAAACTATCAGCAAAATTGGCTATATCAATAACAAAACTAACAGAAATCACATGTTGTCTCAAAAGATTCAGAAAAAGCTTTTGATAAAATACAGCACCCGTTCCTATTAAAAACGCTAGAGAGCAGAGGAATAAATGGAGTTTTCCTTGAACTGACAAGCAGTATCTATCTAAAACCATGAGCAAACATATGTAAGAGGGATAAGCTAGAAGCATCCTCAGTAAGATCAGAAGTGAAACAAGGAAACCCATCATCATTACTATTATTCAATATTGTACTAGAAATGTTAGCTTTAGGAATAAGAGAAGAAAAAAATCAGAGAAATTAAGACAGGCAATGAGGAAACAAAACTGTCATTCTTTGTGGATGATGTGACAGTATACTTAGAGAGAGAGAGAGATATAGAGAACAGAGAGGAAGAGGGAAGGAAGAAGGAAAGGAGGGGGAGAGAGAGACACAAATCAGGTCTTATTCTTTTGTTGACTATATAGACTTAAGAAAGTGATGAAGAAAATCTTAATAATGAATATTAAACTTATAAATATGCTGTATGTACATTATTTCCTCACCGAGTCTATTGTTAAACATTTTCCAACACACCATTGGGTGTAACCTTGACCTTACCACTTTGCCTATAAAAATAGGAAAAAGGTCAATTTGTTCTAAGGTTTCTATCTGTATTCTCATCTGTAAAATGAGGGTAAAAGTTGAAAAACTTTCAAAGGACCCAAGAACTCTTTGGCTACAAAAGTGTTAACAGGCACTTTTACTTTGGAATGGGTCTTAGAAAGTATCTACTTCAAACCCTTCAATTTACAGAAGAGGAAACTGAGGTCCACAGATGTTAAGATATCATTACCTTTTGATCTCGGGTAGATCATTTTACCTCTGTAAGGTGTATAAAAAAATGTGAAGGGTTTGGCTTATATGGTTTCTGCGGATCCTTGCAGTTGTAAAATCTACTGCTCACATTCACAAAGTTAGTAGGGCCTACTACTCAGGACTCCTAGAATGGCACTCTTTCAGCTGCCCTGTTGAGCCTCTTCTGATGAATCAGAAACCTAGAATTAGGTAAATCTGAGGATACAGAAGTAAGGCATATAGCCTCTCCATGGAATCTTTCTATTGACTGTGCACACACAAACATTTACTTTGAAAATAAGAGGGCAGTAACCTCCATGGAACACAAACACCTTCCTCAGGTTTGCATGAAACTTTGCCATTTTCTCAGGAAATGTGTTGATTTTCTTCTCCTGGAATTCTCCACCCCCACTAAGCCCCTGAAATAGCCTGGGATACAGAGACTGAAGAGAAGAGGCAGTTTTTGCATCATCCTCTCAAAAAAGCAAAAGAAATAATTTTGCTAGTCCATCGATCGATGAATATTTATTAAGTGCCTATTATGTGCTCCACACTGCTAGGTGTTGGAGGGATCAGAAAAGGTTTCATGCAAGAGATGGTGCTTATTTGTACCTTCAAGGAAATGTGGGAGTCCAAGAGGTTATTGTGAGGAGGGAGCACATAGTTCCCGTCTCCCCATCTCTGTCTTAATGTATTTTCCATTCACCGTGTTTTTATGAAGGGCTAAATGTACCACCCATAGGATTCAACTGACTTTTTGGGAAGAGATGAGTGTCTTCATCAACCTAACTGTTGTAAAGCTGCAGCTCCCTTTCTCTCACTTCTTAATTCACTTCCAGGACACTTTTCTTTAGACAGCTTGGCCAGCTTTCTCTTTCACTGATCTTACTTTACCTACTCAAACAAAGTTCCTGTTTGGGAGCTGGGAAGGGGGATGGAGGGTGAGAAGGAGAGCTCTGGAGGGGATTTCTATTTCTAACTTCACCTTGGCTCTTTCCTGTTACCACTTTCCTTCATATTCTGCTCTAGTCTACTACAGCAAGCCCCTAAATGACACAATGAGATCACCCATCAGAGATTGGACAGCACCAACTCCTGTGACTCAGTTAGCAATTTGTCCCTTCTATGTGACATAGCAGTTACAAACCTGTAGAAGCAATGGCCTCCCAATATGGCAGTGAATATATTCAAAGTTCTTGGCTGTTCCTATGCTTCCCCACCCCCAAGAAATCAACTGGCTGCCCCCCCCATATGGAGTCACTTTCATCCTCCTGAGGACAAACTATGAGTGTCGTTTTTATGGGATCGATGGGCTGACTGGAAAAGGACTTACTCATTTTACTATGAGGGTGGGAAACTACTATGAATCTTTAGTCTGCAGGGAACTTAAATGGGCTGCAGAAGGGTTAGAAATATAACCAGACTCTGACATTCCTTGGAAAGCAAACATGAGAACAACCGTTAGAATCCATCTCTTAACAGCTAGGAGAATATTTTGTCTTATCAAAGTATTTTTCTCTTTCCTTAGATTCTTTATGCATTTAAAAATGGAGGAAAAATGAGCAGAGAGAACAGCAAATGATGCAGTGTGCAGTCTTAGCATTTCTGAGTTTCACAGACAGCTTGAGTGGCAGCAAGGCAAGGATCATGGGGTTGGAAGACCCAGTGCATGTCTTGGCTTTAGACCAGAGGAAGTTTCTTACTATCTCTGACTCTTGATTTCCTCATGAGTCATTGATGGGGGCTCTCTTCATCCTGCCCCTCTCCCAGGGTTACTGTGAGGCAAGTGTACAGCGGTGGGAACTGTTTCCATGTAATGGCGAAAGGCTTTGTATGGATCCGTATTTGATCCTGCTCAAGGTAATTTGCCCAACTGCTCCCAAATGAGATGTGTCTTAATACCAGGTGATACCTGGAGCCCTCCTGTCACCCTATCCAGCCAGCTATGCCTCCTGACCCTCTGGGGAGGATGGTGCCCTGCCTGAACTCATTCTGGCTCACTCCTCGTCCCATCAGACCCTCTCCATTCCCTTGTTCCTTGAGGGCAAGGGTGGTTTTGGTCTTTCTTTGTATCCCCAGCACTTGGCCCAGTGCCTGGCACAAAGCAATGGAGTGCTTATTGAGTAGATTTGACCTCACCAAGAGGTCGGGGGAGGTGGGACAAGCACAACATGGGCAGTATTTCAAAGGGCACATTTATACATGGCACGTTTGGGAAACCACAAGCAGGCCACTGTAGCTGTGACAGAGTATCTGCATAGGGCAGAAGGAAAGGTATGAAGAGACAAAAATGTGGGGAGGGTGGACCCAGTTGCTCCCACTCAGCTTGAAAAGGAAGAAGTTGGCTTAGATGTCCACAAAGCTAGAAATCTTGGTCCTCCACAACGCCTGCTCTAGCACATCCCTTCCCAGCCTCCTTCCTTTGGACCATCCTTTTTGCTGCTACACAACCACATCAACTTCATCTTGAGCCATCTCTGAGGTCCACTGGTCCAACCTCCCACTCAGAGCAGAAATCAAACTATTGCTATTTCTTCCTGAATTTATTCTGACAAGATTCTCAGAACAGAATATCTTTAGTTCATAAAAATGGTTTAGAGTATTTCCTGAGGTTCAGCATTTATGAGCAATCAGTGGGGAGATATGATAACAGCCCTTATCTTGCCAATATGTTCTTATCTTTTTTCAACCTGCTGCACATTTTATTTATGGCTAGTGAAATTTTCCCTTGAATCTTTTTGATGTTTCAGACTATTCCCCAGTTAAAAGACCCAGCTTAGCCAAAGGCCTCCAGGGCATTGGCTTCTTCCTGTCTGAAGGATTTATGGGAGGCCCTAGAGGAGAGATGCCCAGGAGGAGGTGGTGGGGGTAAGCTGTTAAGTCAGCCACTGGAGGGAACAATCACACCAAGAAGGCCTAAGACTCACAGAAGGAAGAAGATCTGCCACTGTGTAAAACCACCCCTGCTCAACAACCGGCAGCAGGTCCATGTGGCCTTGTAAAGTAGGTTCAAGTTCCTCAGCCTGACATTCAGGGCATTCTCATTCTTGGCTCAAGTAATATCTAGACTGGACTCAAACATTACCTCTGCAGGAAGCCTGTGGAGCCTAGATTCTGACTGCTGGGAGCTCCCATGAGGCCCCGATAATACCTGGTTACTCATCCGATCCCTCTAAGTTGTGACTTTCTCAAGAGCAGTGTCTTATCCATCTCTGTCCCCCTGACTGCCAAGCACAGTATGCTGAGCACAGCTAGAACTCAAGAACTGTTGGCTAGATGAGTCAATGAATAAGGGCTCCAACAGGTAGGAGGAGATTGAGGTGTAGGAACAGAGGGAGGAAGGAGCTTCCAGGAGGAAATGACGAGTGGAGCCAAGAGTCCAAAGAGAGTGAAGGCTGAAAGAAAGGGATTGAAGGTTACTGTTGATTTTGAAGAGTATGATTTGAGAAAAACAAAATGGAAAAAGCCTGGGTATAAAACTACTTCCTCAGAACTGTTTAATGGTGAAAGGCAAAAGACAAGATGATACCTCAAGGGCATAGGAGTGTGGGAAGATTTTTGTTTTTAAGCTGGGAAGGCAGGGACATGTTGATAGGTACACAGGAAGGCCCTAGTGGAGAAGGAAAGCCTGAAGATGCAAAAAAAAAAAAAAAAAAAAAAAAAAAAGCAACCTTCCCCCAAACCAACAATCCTCCCAAACTCAGGCTTGGGTTGGGGGTGGGGATGGGGGTAAGGAGGGGATGGTGTCAAGAGCACAGCTCCACAGGGAATGTCTTAACTCAAAGACTCTGGTTTGGAGTTAACTCCATAGTGTTGGTCCTATCTTCAACCTGAACAAAGTCAGCTACCACCTCCACAAACATGGTGCCACCTAGGTGACACAGTCACAAAATCTTAGCTGGAAGAGCTGTTGGGGGAATCTGGTTCAAATTCTCACTCAATGAACGAATGGCCATCCTGTCTCAGCTTTTGCTATCTGGGTTAAGTAACCACAGGTCCTTTAGCTAAATAATCTAAATTCCTTCAGCCTTTTATCATGAGAGTTCCAAACATGTTGACTGTTATCACCTGGAGCCTCAGTTGCTCAGTGTGGCTCAGTGGAGAGGAGTCATGGCATCTGCAGTCAGAGGCCCTGAGTTCAAGTGTTGGCCCTGCCACTTCCTACTAGTGTGATCTTGGGCCAGCTATTTTAACCCCTTGAGCCTCAGTTTCTATGTGTGTAAAAGGAAGAGATAGGATAAGGTGACTTACTTCTAAGGTAGCAGAGTAGTTCACTGGGTAGTATACTGTATCTGAAGTTAGAGAGACTGGAGTTCAAATCCAACCTCACACATTAGCTAGCTGTATGACCCTGGGCTAACCTGTCTTTCTTCGTTTCTTCATCTGTAAAATGGGGAGAACAATAGTAACTACCTTCCAGGGTTGTGTGAAGATAAAATGAAATAATATTTGTAAAGCATTTTGTGGTCTATAAAGTACTATATAAATTATTATTATTATAATTTCTTCCAACTATTTCTACAATATATAATCCATCACCTTGTTTGCCATTTGTTACTATTGGAGAGGGACACCAGATGACACTGGATAAACTACATTCTTTGCTCATGGGGTATAAATTACATTTAACACATAGTAAATACCGTGCACATGTGTGTGCCCAACTTGCCATGTGTAGTTTGCTCCCACTGACGGAAATGAAGAATGTCACTTCAATGAAGACTGTGGCACTGTGGCTCGGGGAGATTTCTTCTGCAATGAAAGTGACTGATACCTAAGCCAACACAGGACTGGACCATGTAACAAAGATGCACAGACTGACTGTGGAAAACTTCTTTCCAAGCCAAAGAGTATTCAGAGGTGGCATTGATCATGCCTTTCTTTACTTTGGCAACCCCTCACCTCAAACCTAAATAGAGATGTCTCACTTTGCAAAACAGGGCATCTCCATGCTGCCGTGAAAGAGCTGCCATATCATCAGCATCTGGGAATATGGTGTCAATGTCATCTGAAATTTTCTAACTAAACACCAGAGCCTAACACTTCCTTTAGCTACCTGTAGCAGTGTTAAAGAGACAGTGCCCTATTACATACACAGTGCTCTTGTTCTCTCTCTTTCTCTCTCTCTCTCTCACTCTCCTGCCCCCCTCTCTCTCTCCTCCTCTCTCTGTCCCTCTCCCTCTCATCTATGATTTCACTGATGTAGGGAACTCTCTGTGTAGAAATTCCTTCCAAGGTTCAGATCCGCGAGCCTTGTAACTTTACAGAACTACAGAGTTGTCTGGGGCAACTGAGGCAAGTGACTTGCCCCAGGTCACACAGTCAGTATATATGAGAGTCAGGACTTGAATTGAGGTCTTAGTGATCCCACAGGCAGAGTTGCCTCTGTCCTATACAAACAAGAAAAAGATGAAAATATACAAACACAGTATATTTCCTTCCCCTCATCAGTACTTTTCCAGAGCAGATGCTCCCAGATCTCAGAGGAGTGGTGAGTGATTCCTGACTTTTTTCTATATGGTCATATATACCTCAGGGAGAAAAACCCAGTCTCTAAGAGATGCCTTAAATTTGGTTTGTCTATTTAACTACTATAGCATTTTCTTTTTTAAGAAAGGAAGAATTTTTTTAAAGTTTTTTTTCATATTACAAAAAGCAAAAGCATGGCAATTTTATAAATGATTTGGAGTCTTCTAGTTTTTTCTGTGTTTAAGCAATAGACATTAAAAGCTGAGGACAGGTGGCTGCAGGTCTGTCTGGGCCTAGGCCCTGTGGCATGAGACTCTTTCACCTATTAAGGTTCTGAATGTCAGGAGAGTCTGCAGGCAGAACAGAGGGGAATTTCTACTTTCACAGAGTATATAATACAAGGGTTTCCAGTCTGTGACTGCATTGTTGGGGGAGACCAAGCCTGAAGCCTTCCCCTGAAGCCTCCTTGTCACTGCTCTAGCTGAAAGTAGGTAAAGGCAAGTTCAGCTAGTGAACAGCACCAGTCCCCAATAACCAGTATCACACAAAGTTGGCTAATGTATGACTGTGGCCTTTAAAATCACACTGAAAAAAAATCATTTTGCCCTTCCTAATAATCGTTTCATGCTGGACAGAATAAAATCACTCTGGGCAATGTTTCCAGTATAAATAACCACAAAGATCATTTTCCTTGTTTTGATTGGCACTGGTCTTGCTGAGTTTAAACTAACATCCAGAGTGATGATGAAAGGCAGGATTGAGGGGAGACCTACAGAATAAACAACATGATGGGGCATCAGTGAGATAACTTTCCAAACAAACCTCTCTCAACCTCTCTGGAAAAGCCCACACTAGGGAAGTAAGCCTTTTATATTTACATAAAACCATAATTTCAGTTCACAGATTCCACGATGGGCAACAGCATTCACTGGCCCCTCCCGACCTCCTTGCCTACTACTTCCCTGACATGAACCCTCCAAAGCAGCTAAACAGGCCTGCACGTAGGCCCCCAACACACTGCCCATTCCTCCCTCCATCCTCTTGATCCTGCCTTGAAATGCCTTTCCGGTTTCTTTCCAGTTTCTTTCACTAGAGTGTGAGCTCCCTGAAGCCAGGAAGTGTTTTGTGGTTGTTGATGCCCAGGCTAAAATACAGGGCTGTGCACATAATGGACACTTTTTAAACATGCCCTCACTCCACCCCATGTCTGCTATGAAGCTCTCTCTGACTGTGGCAATCTTAGAAATCCTTGCTTTCTCTAAACTTTTCAGTACCTCTTGTCTGGACAATTAAAAATTCAGTTATACAAATAAGTACCTATATTAATAACATGTATTATAAGTCTATATTCACAAATATCTTTCTATGTGTATATGAATTCTCTCATTTAGCCTGTGAGGTTTTTTTTTTTAGAGCACGGTTCATTTCCAATCCTTCTCTCAGTAGTACAGAGCGTCCACAAACACTCCAAGACTTTTGGTTTGACTGATCAGCCTGGTATAGAAAATGACCTTGTGTTCTCTGCATCTTAGGCATGACCAGTGATTCTTCTCTGTGGACCCATCCATTTCTAGGCTGGCTTACTGACTTTTAACAAAGTCTCTTCTCCCTTTGGTGCAGAGTCTACACAAAAGCAATAGCCAGGCTTTATAAAGTCATCCTGTGGTTCTTTGGGGTTTGTCTCAATAAATATTGAAAGGATTTTATAACAGGCTAGGCAGGAGGCATGTAGGAGGAAGGTGGCATGTTCCAGTCACCCTGACCAAACCGTTGCTCTGTCCTCAGTGGCTTTGGGAGTCGAACACCCAATCATGTCTATCCGAGTAATTGGAGCTGGCCCTGCCCTACACTGTGGGCTTCATTTCCCATTGCTTCCCAAATACAGTGCTCCTGGTTCACTAAGATAAGCTTCCCCCATTATCTAGCTTCGAATCCTCTCCTCTATATTGTCATATTTTGGAGATACCTTGTTTCCCAGAGCTAAGGCCCAGCAAACAGGCTATGTCCTGAGCTTGGCACAACAACGACCCTTTGCTCTCAGATACTACCCTCTGGCAAAGCGTACTGCTCGGACCGGTACGGAGCATTTGCTCCGTGTGCGTGTGTCACTTCCCTCACTGAAATTCATTACATTTCTGTTTGTGTCCTGCTTCCCTGTCTCTGGTTTGCTCTGTTTGTCTGGCTCCAGCCCCCTGCAGGTTAGAGATCCAGTTGATAATATCTAAGCTTTGCACTGATTGTGCTCTCATACCTTCCTTTGCTTCTTCCCTCTACCTCACACTATCCTTCAAGAAGGAAGAAAAGGTCACTGACTGGGAAAATGTCATGACTGGTATTGAAGCGGTTGGACAAGAAATTATGGGAAAGCATGGATGAGAGGATTCAGAGCTGGAATCAGAGGTCCTTCAGTCCAGTGGTGTCAAACGCAACTAGAAGTTGGGGCCACCAAACTAAACAATGGGCAGCTAGGCGGTGCCATAGTGTACAGAGCGCCCCAGGGCCAGGAGTTAGGAAGACTCCTCTCCTTGAGTTCATACTCAGCCTCAGACATTTATTAGCTGTGTGAGCCTGGGCAAGTTATTTAACTCTGTTTGCCTCAGTTCCTCATCTGTAAAAGAAGCTGGAGAAGGAAATGGCAAACCATTCTGGTATCTCCGTCAGGAAAACCCTAAATGGGGTCACAGAGTCAGACCAGACTGACACAACTGAACAACAATACCCTATACCCGGGGGTCCCTGTGGGTGTATAGCCTTTACCTCTTCTTCAGGCCAAGCACCCCCAAGTCTTTCCATTGTGGTTTTCAGTCGCTGCTCCATCCTCCTGTTTTGGAAGGAGAACACAGGACCATGGATCGAAAGCTGGAGGGGTCCTCTAGTCTAACTTCAGCACTTCATAAATGAAGAACCTGAGGCCCAAAGTGGGCGGGCACATTTGTAGCTTGGTGAGAAAGCACAGGCTAGGAGTGTTTACTGAGCAGCTGGTGTGAGGTAGATGTGGGGACCTGGCAAGCTGTGTGTTGATGAAAGAATTTGGGTTTTTCTGGCATTTCTGTTTTCAAGAAAAACAAAGACTGCCTCATAGCTAATTAAGCTTTCTCTCCTAGGAAACTAATAAAAGGAGGTCTGGAAGCTTCATTTCTGCAAAGACTTGACTCAAGTCTTTCTTTACATGACAAAGGTCATACTTTCTAAAACTCCACTTTAGAAGGCTCTACATAGAGACTGGCAGCATGGTCAATGGAGGAAACTCAGGCCCAGACACCCCAGTTGTCTTTTCAGGGTTCAACATGCTGCTGCTTGCAGGGGGCTCTGCTCTTGCAGCAAGCTGAGCTGACAAACAGATTAATTGTTCAAAGCAGACCAAGTTTGTTTAGTCATGTCTGCTAAGGTGGGAAGCATATTACAACATATCTATGCGGTGTCTTTCTTAATAGGTCATCCAGTTCTCATGACTGGCTTTTAACTCACTACCCACCAGCCAAAAGAGAAAGGCATCATCATCCACTCCACACACACACGGGGTGGGGAGATGGAAGACTCAAAACACATTTCTGAAGGAAAAAAAGAGATAGATTAAGCAAAAGAGCTGCATCTGGGTGTTCAACCACATCAGGGCTGCTGTTCCTGGGGAGGAGAGAGAATGAAAAAGAAGCCTACGTGAGACCAACAACAGAGGGGAGATGGCATTCAATCAACCACCCCACAAGCATTATTAAGCCTGTACCATCTGAGAGAAGCAGTGTGAGTCTGGGAAGGGGAAATGCCTAGGAGTCAGGAAGCCCTGGGTTAGTGCTGTTTCTGTCTGATGTGTCATGGCTATGTCAGACAAAGTCACTTCACCCCCAGGGCTCTGGGCAACTGTCTAAGCCCACAAGGTACAGAAAAGATGCTGATCTGTGTCGGCAGAGGGAGCTTCTTGTGTCAGTGAAATCCGAGGTTCAGTCCCCATCCCTTACTGTGTGCTAGGTGCTGGGAATACAGACTAAAGCAAGAACAGTCTTGACCTCCAGGCCTGTACAGTCTGGCTGAAGCCCACATCGTATCTATAGCTGTACAGGAAGGAGAGGAGCAGGAGCGGCCGGGCTTCAGGCACAGGGTGGCCCTGGAGCTGAGTCACTAAAGAAATGCTAGATTCTGAGATACAGCGGAGAGGGGGATGAGCATTCTGGGTCTGAGGGGCAGCCAGCATCTCGTGCCCAGTCCTGTCTTCACTCCGACTCCCATGTCAGCCTGGCAAAGCCCCAAGAGACTTCTCCATCTTTAGCTTTGGTCCTTCCCCACACGTCAGGGAGGAATAATGGAAAGAGCCCAACATGGGGCTGGGAGGTGCCAGAGTCGGAGCCCTGTCTTGGATGCTCACCTGGTTCTGTCCTCTGTGGGTGACCGTGGGGTGGGGCACTTTGGCCCTCTAGGCATCCATCAAATGAGTGGTCCCTTCTCTGAGTCCTTCTTCTCTAGCTAGACTGCTCTAATTATTGTCACCCAAACTAGAAGGTATGTCCCATCCCTGGTTTCACCTTCAGACACTCTGTGTCCTTCCTTCTGTTAAGCCTTTAGGTTTTCAGGTCAACTTCTACTGACTGAAGACCCTAGTCTGAAGAGAGCCCTCCTTCCACCCTAAATACCTATACCATTTTCTGTACCTCTCACTATGTATAGCTGTGTCCTGGCCAACCATCTATATCTACTCTCACACTTCTCTTAGCTCTCTGAAAGCAGAGACTACATATATCCCTGCATCCCTTATATGGCCTTACACAGAGCAGGCACACCACAACATGTGTTGATTCGATTCTGTACAAATATGAAAGCAAGCAGTGTGCAAAAAGCATCAGACCCTGACTTGGGAGTCTTCCTATGGCCCTTTCTTAGCTTGGGTAATCATGGGCAAGGCTCTGATGCTCCATCTCGGGGCTTCTCTATAAAATGACAGAGCCAGATTAAATGATCCATGAGAGCCTTATCAGCTCTAGGAGCACTGGATCCTAGAAAAGTGCACCACCATTAATCTGGCTCACTGATTTAGAAAGGGAAGCCACACATCTAAAAAACAAATGGAAGTGATGGCATAATCCATGTAAGATACAAGAATTTTAAATGAAGGCTAATGTGGAAACAGTCCAGTGGAAGCAGATTAAAGAAATAAAAGAGGGGATCCTTCCCTTCACCAGGTTTATAACGAGTCAATTAGCAGACAATGGAAGACAGATTTTACTCATATGCTATGCTGTCTAGTACCTACTTGAGTAAATTCAGAGACAGGTTTTAGGGAAAGCTTCATGGAGAAGGTGAGACTTGAGTTAGGCCTTTCTAGAATAGGTTAAGATTTAAATGGGCAGAGGGACAACATTCCAGGTAGGGAAAATATTATACAGAAGGGCCTGGAGATAGGAGGGGGCACGGCATTAATGCGGTGTCACTATGGACTTGATGTAAGGTCTTGAAGAAGTGGGAAATACAGCTGAACAACTGCATGGGGCAGGGTTATGGAGGGCACTGCTATCCACCCTCATCAGTACCACATGGACAATGCTACTGCGGAATATTCTGAATCCATGTACAAACAGATATCTCCCTTCTAAAGAATATGAACAACAGCCTCTCTCCTCATCTGTAGTCTTACTTTTCTAAGAAGTCAGTAGAATACATCCAGACTTCAATACTTCAGAGATCTGCAATTTCATCCATGTGGGTCGTCCCTTTACTAACTCAGACTGTAACCCCCTATGCCTTAGTAGCTCATTTAATGAGTTGCTAGGTGCTGCCTCTCTTCCCTTCCCCAAAAAGCCCATCACCAGGAGGTCATCCTTTGTTGGTTAACTTTGCTAGACTGACCCTTGTACAAAAGTCCTGGGGTGGTGCCAGGTCTGGACTGGTCACTGTTCCAGCTTGATAGCTCATCCCAGGGCATAAGCTCTGCTGACAATCTAGAACCTCCATCCTCTGATGAGGCAGGGGCTGGAGGAGGACTCTGCTAGAGGCAGAGAAGCTCACAGTCATTTCAAGACATGTATGAGACAGGCCTCTGGTGTCTCCCCTCTCCTCTCTGCCCTCCCCCGCTCCTCCTTCTCTCTCTCTCTCTCTCTCTCTCCACATGCATAGACATAGACACAGACACACACACACACACACCAAGAATAAAGTGGAATAATGGCACATAAATGGAACCTAGTTATTAGCAAACTCATTCATTAATGTCAAGTTTGTACTTCTGTTGTAATTACCTTTTAGTCTATACTGGGGTCTCCTATAATTAGTCTGAATTTTACAAGTCTGTGTGATAAGTTTAGCTTTTTCTAGTAAAGACCAAACCTCAGTAAATATTTTCACATAAAGACAGTAGTCAGGAAAGTACTAGCTATTAAACTCCCAAACAACAGAACCTCTAACAGAATGGTACTTAGAGAATTTTCTAATAGTTGGAGTCCATCACTAGCTCAAAGTCCTGGTAGCGAGGAATAATAAGCAAAGTCATGAAGTGGTGTTCTGTTTACATTTATTATTTTCTGTAGTAGTTTGCTTTAATTAAGACCATTAGGAGCTATGCATAGAGGAAATGTGTTTGAATTTTCACAAATATGTTGGCATTTCACAATCAGTAAACTCTTCCATGTACTGATTTTGTGGTGGATGTTCAGTTGCTTCAGTCATATCCAACTTTGCATGACCCCAAATGGGACGTTCTTAGCAAAGATACTGTGGTAGTTTGTCATTTCTTTTTCTAGGTCATTTTACAGATGTGGAAATTGAGGTAAACAGGTTAAATGACTTGCCAAAGTTCACACAGCTGGTAAGTGTCAGAGGCTGGATTTGAACTCAAGCCTCCCTGACTCCAGGCCCAGCATTCTATCCACTGTAACATTTAGCTGCAAAATCAAAGAGCCCTCAAGGAGAAGACAAGGTACCATATAATTATTTACCATTAGAGTAGTGATATGGTTTTATCTCATGTACCTTCTCCAGCATCTACAACATCTAAGGCTTAATAAAGATTTGACTGATAGTTGGATTTTTTATTTTGTCCATTAGCCTATAGATTCTTGAAAAATAATTATGTCCAACTGTACTGATTTAATTACTTATGAAGACTTACATCTGAAAAGTACAGCTCCATCCATCCTACACTAACACAGAAGGCTCGTACTCATGACTATTTGCTGCATATGGTCCACAAAGATTAACATGTAATTGGGAAATGTTTAATAAAATTTAAAAAGCCTCACAATACAACATAAATATCATGACCGATCCTGAAACCTAGGGGATGTAGCAATTTACCGAAGAGAAAACAATAGCAATTTAGCAAAAATGATACAGGTTGGGAGGTGAATTTTTTGCTCCATAAAGTCCAAGTTGCCACACATCAGGTTGGGTGGCATTTGAATCCTGGGATCTGAGTAGGCATTTAATTTGGTACTGATCATAACAAGGACGTACAATCAGTCAACCACAAATACTTACTGAGGCGCCAACTTATATGCAAGGTCAAGTACTCAGAAGAGAAGGAACCAAAAAGCCCTCTAATTTTGCCAAAAAGAGGAGTGGAGTATGATTTGAGCAGATAAATGGATGGCCCCTAATTTCGTAATGAATTCTGCCTGAGCCGGGTTGAGTGAATGATCCCAGAAGTTCTTTCATATTTGCTCTCAGCAGAAAGATATGTTCTTAATTATGCTGAGGAAATAAAATTTAACTAGAAGGTGAAGGGACACTGGGGAATCTGCGACAGACCTGGAATGCATGGCATTTATTAGCATACTCATAAACAGCCTGTACCTTCTTTATTAGAATCACGTTTTGCAGAGAAAAATACAACAAATACCACTGGAGGTTTTTGTTTGTTGGTTTTGGTTTGGTTTTTTTGCACAGGATCATAGCTCAGTGGAAGCAGAATCTGAAAGCAAATGCTCAGAATTCCAATACCAACATTCACTGGTAATCACACAGAACTAGCCTCCTATGTCAGAGGTTGATGTCTAGGAAAAATAATTGTTTGGTCCCTCCAGCCCACCATTAGTCCTAGGCCCACCGCATTATGGCTCTAACCTACTGTTCTGGCATTATTTCATATTGTTCTGCTTCCCAGACTGTACGTTCTGGCAAACCAGCCTCTGTGCTGTCCTCTAGCCCTATCTCGTCCTGCCCCTTCTGAGGCTGCTGCTCTTTGCATGTTCTCTGTCCCTTAGGCCAGGAATGCCTTCCTTCTCCATCACTGCCTGATGAACTCACTTTCGTTAAAGCTCAGCCTGCCTGTTCCATAAAGACTTCTGTGATCTCCCTGGCTAAGAGAGTTCTCTTACACTTCATGTCTTCCAACAATACCTTGTCTGAGTATCTTCTTGGTGCGACATCACACCCCACTTTGTGTTATGATTAAACTTCTCTGTGCACATCCTGTCCACCTCAGATCATTAGATCCTCAAGGTCAAAACTGTGTGATTTTCATCTTTACATTTCTACCGCTACAGCATCTCAGACATAGCAGACCTCAGGAAATATTTCATTCAATTCTACCCTCCCTGGTTGAGCATATATTGCTAGGTGCTAGAGATGTAATGGTAAAAAATTCAATTGTTGCTGCCATCAAGGAATCTGCAAGTTACTTTTTCAATGTATTGATCAGTTATGTTGATCTTTTCTTTCTCCTCTATTTTATTTGTCTTAAAGGTACTATTTGATATTTATAGCAGCTCTTTTTGTGGTGGAAAAGAATTGCAAACCAAGGGTATATGATATGTTCAATAAATGTGAAGGACATTCAAAACAACCCAAAGCAAGTTCATTAGAGAGATAGCACTAATAACTGGAGGGATCGAATTAAGAAGTGGCACCTGAGTCTTGGCTAGAAAGAAGCCAGGGTTTTTCAAGAAGGGAGATCATCCTAGACACTGGGAGCCACAGGTGCAAAGATACAGAAAATGACCTGCAATATGTTCTGTAAAGGGAACAGTTAGCAGGTCAGTTTGACTGGAATGGAGAATGCAGGCAGGGCAGTGATGGCCAATAAGACTAAGAGGCAGATGACCGAGGGCCATGATGGAATTCAGTTGAGCAAAGGATGAGGTGGAGCCCCCAGGTGGGAGATTGAAGCAGTAACGACAGGAAGTGTCTTGCATGGGGGTCCTTTTGATAAGGACCTTCACAAGGGGTCACACAGGAATATCTCATACTGTGTTTGAACCACAACTTTTAAAACTCTTTGTCAGTTTTGGCCCGAGGTTGTGTGCTAGAGATGATAAAAGCCGTCTTTTTAACTCCATTTTAAATCAGTGTTCCCATCACTAGTGTCAACATGACAGAGTGCTTATGGCTACAGAGAAAAAAGGGGGAAGGGAGAGGAAGAAAAGGAGGCCCCCTGCAATCAGTACCAGACAAGTGGAAACTAAAGTTCCTCCATTCAGTCCAACCCCATTCAGATCTCCCCTTACCATCCCCACTCCCCCCACTCCAAGTCAGCTGGATTTAGTAACTGTTGTTTTGGAAGTAATTACAGATCAAGTTCAGTATAATTATTCTAACATCATAAGGTGAAGTTTTGTTTCCAGAGTTGACATCTTAAAGCCTTTGTTGCTCACTCCTTGCCAATATCACCAGAACACTTCCTTTATAGCATATGAAAGGAAATCAGTGCTAGGGCAGTACTGTAAATAATGTTTTATTTCTCCCTCCCTCCTAAAGGCCAGTCAACGCTGAATTCTCCTGGCGGGGGAGTTGGAGCAGGTTTTCCCATTACTCTAAATCAAGCATCTCTCAGGCATTTCACCTCTGCCTAAATACAGACTGTGCTGCGTGGCATGTGGACCCAAGAGGCAGAGGGGGAAAAATAAAACAAACAAACAAAAAACCAAATCCCTTTCTTTCTCTAAAGTTGTTTGAAAAGGGGGGAGGGCTGATTAGTCTTGTATGATATAGGCCACTAAGATAGAATATTTTAGGTTAAGGATTTATTTTTTAACATTCAGTTATCTTAATGAGAAAATGAATTTCAAAATGATCAATGTGACAATGAAAAAAATGAGTTTTACACGGCTGCCAGGATAATTTTCCCTCATGCATAGGGCTAACCTTGTCGCTCAACAGTTCAAAACCTTTCTATGGTTTCTTAACTTTTATCAAATGAAATTCAAACCTGTCTGGAACTAAAGGTATGGCGTAATTGAAGGTCAACCGACTTTTTCCAGCTTAATCTCAGACCATTGCCCTTTCTCCATGTTCTAACCGAACTGAAATACGCCGCCCCCCCCACCCCTGCAATTCTCCATCCTCATCCCACTCTCTCCCACCAATGTGCCTTTGTGCAAACCTTTTCTATTCTTGTCAGGCCCTAGTCCCATCCCTTACTTTCCATCTCTGTTGAGATAAATGCTTCTTGATTGACGGCTTATTGAAAAGATCCTGGAACTTCATGATCCAGTTCATTAGGGAAAGCACATTTAAGCTTCCTCCCCCTTTCCTCCTTTATCAATATTCAGAAATAATTCTCCATTCTGATATCTTACCTAGACTTAGCAGAAGGAAGAAAACCTTATTAATATTTAATCAAACAATATTCTGCTCTAAATCCTCCCCCCCACTCCCCCCACCCCGGAAACTGGGTAAAAGTTTAAGAAGTAAGTCTAAGGCCCAAGGGAATGATTAGAGGTAAGGGAACATTGCTGTGTTCTTGTCGTCATTGTTGTCTGTCCTTTCTTCTCAAAGAGGACCAAAACATCAGCAAGGTGATGCCATGCTATGCAAGTGAATTGGATTGAAGTGAGGCAGGGCTGTGCAAAGTCACCAGCCTCACTTTCTCCTCCACAGCCATCTGGGTCCAGTGGCCAGATATGGATCAGGACGACTGCAGATGGCCCAGGATGCAGTGGGAGACCTTGGCCTTGTTAAGCTAAAGTCTTTCCCAGGTCTCACTTTGACTGAGGCAACACCCATTCAGTCATTAAGGCTAGGCAAGAGATGAGGCAAAGAATGGCCTCTTTTAACTAGCTGAAAAAACAATCTCTCAGGTTTTCTGGCCAAAACGGAAACAATTGCTATTAACTCTATTCTGAGCCATCAGGGTCCAAACAACGACCAAGGGAGGCTCCAGCTGGGACCTACAGTTGCCTAATCAATTAGAGCCAGTGTGATTTGGGTTTAAGGCATGGTCCTTAAGAATGAAATCTAACCTGTAAACCTCAAGACATCTTCCAAGGTTTCAGTGATCAAAATTTACATTCCTTTGGGCAGAGCACTTGTGAGGAAGAGTATGGATGACACCCTATGTGGATAGAGGGGTGGGGGTGGGGGGGGAGAGGAGGAAGGAAAGAAGAGAGGAACTTTTTTGACCAACTGGAATTGACTGTGCTCTAAGAAATAGTGAATGTGATGAGTACAACGAAGCATGTAAAGATCTAAATGAACTTATACAGAGTAAATTAAGCAAATAAAACAATGTATACAGTGATTACAACATAAACAAAACCACCAAAAAAAATCAAAGGTAAATGCTGTAAATTTATATAGAAAATTATATTGAAAGAATAGATATAAAAAGACATGCTCACCCCACCCCTTGGCAGAGATTCACAAATGTTATACATTCCACATATTTTTTAGATTTTTTTCAATGTATTGATAAGTTATGTTAATTTTTCTTTTTCCTTTTTTTTGTCTTAAATATACTATTTGATATTTATAGCAGCACTTTTTGTGGTGGCAAAGAATTGGAAAATAAGGGAATGTCCAACATTTGGGAAATGGCTGAACAAGTTATAATATAGGAACGTGATGGAATATTATATTGTGCTGTAGGAAATGTGAAGGGAATGGTTTCAGAGAAACCTCAGAAGACTTGTATCTACAGATGCAGAGTAAAGTAAGCAGAACTAGGAGAACAGTATACCAAAGTAACAACAATACTGTAAGGATAATCAACTGTGAAAGACTTAGTACCTCTATCAATACAATGATCTACCACAGTCCTAAAAGACTCATGATATAAAATTGCTATTCATCTCCAGAGAGAGAACTGATGGTGTACAGATTAAAGCATATTTTTCTTTCTCTTTTTCTTGTTTTTTTTCCCCTTTTAGAGCATTTTTTAATGTGGAAATTTATTTTGCATGACTTCATATTTGTATTTCTTGGTTTCTCAAGGGGTGGGTGAGGGGTAAAGGAGGGAAAGAATCTAGAATTAAAAATAAAATAAAATTGAATGGAAAAAAATTAATATTTGCTATATGAGATGGCTCTGGTGGAGGAAGGACACTGGTAAAGACTGAGGTGATATAAAGACAAAATACATCAATAAAAACTTATTTAAAAGCAATTAAACATTATAGGGAAAAAAGAGAATGGATTAAGGTGCTAAGTAGACTTGGAACATTAACATTTAATCCAGTTAAGGTCATTATCTCTGCTCTTGACTAGATTAAATTATTTGGGGAAATGATTCTCCAGGATGCATCAATACTTTAAGTGACTAGTGTTCTGCCTGATTACAAAACTGTTAGCTTTCATCTAAGTTCAGGAATTATGTTTCATCTTTTGGTGGAAATTTGTCTTTGTTTAGGAGGACTATACATTTTAACCCAAAAGTATCTTTTGAAAGATTTTCAAAGGCAGATATATATTTGTGCCTTCTGATTTTCTCTCTATGTATGTATTCTCTCTAGAATAATTAATTAAACATTGCTTTTCTCCAAAATGCAGAGTACCAAATTTTTCTTCCACGGCTGCCAGCTCAATATATTAACTCCCTTATCAGCTCAAAGAAATGGACTCCAGTTTTGTTTTTTATCTTTATCAACTGGCTGCAGAGGAAGGAGGGGATGGAAGGCTGTTAGAAGGAGAGGCTATTAGGGATAGGGCTTCTACACATACACACACACACACACACACACACACACACACGTATGCACACGTGAGTATCGAAGAGAAGAAAGTCAAGAAAGTTCAATAGCTCCTTCTCATTCTCTTGCTGGATCTCCTCCAGGTCCTGCCCCATAACTATGAGTACATACCAAGATTTTGTCTTAGGTCTTCTTCTCTTCTCCGTCTGTACCAGGGATTCTTAATGAGGCCTTTACTAACTCATTCTAGACCTATGTCAAGCTTACTGGTCTATAGTTCTCAGTCTCCATTTTCTTTCATTAAGAAGACAATAACAATGACGACAACAACAAAAAACCAATCACAACCTTCACCAACATATCCATTGTAGTGACCTTGTTCTCTCATCCCCAGTCAGTGGTTCAGCTTTGACAGCAGCCACTTCTTTTGGAACTTTCTTGAGCAGACTCAGCTTATTCTAAGCATTAACAATCATGACATTATCTTCCCCATGTCATATTTCTGTACTTCTCCTGTGTTTCATGCCTGTTCCAGGATTCTAGGCCTTGTCTGACCATCCTTCCTTCATTCCTGACATGACTTTGCTTCTGAACTTCTGGACTTCTCCATTATAACTCAACTGCCTTCTCACCCTGGAATATTTCTCTCTTCCTCTGACTCCCTCTCTCACTGCTGTGTTCCTCATGGGGCCACCATTCTGGGAAGGGGTCATGGCTGGCCGTTCTTTGTTTCTCTCCCAGTTCTGCTTCTGACTGAACCTGGCCACCATGGCCCCACATAAGTCCTTCTCCACCCCTCTCTTCAGGTCTCTTTTGTGTATTGTCTTCCTCCATTTGAATGTAAGAAGACCCTTGAAAGCACGGACAATCTTTATTTTTGCTTATATGTCTATCTCCAGAATTTAACAGAGGGCCTGACAAATATTTGGTATTTAATAAAAGCATATTACCTTCCCACCTGTCCTGGTTTACATCTTCTGCTTTGTTAATCTAAGTTGGCTGGTGAGACTCCTTTGTATCTAGACTCAGAGTCAGAGCACATGGGTTTGAATCCCAGCTCCTCTGCTTTACTGCCTTTGTGACCCTGAGCAAGTCACTAAACCTGTCTAGGTTTCCAATCTTCATCTATAAAATGAGGGGGTTGAACCTTATGGCATCTGGGGTCCCTTCTGGCTGTAAATCTATGATCCTTCCCTTTTTCTTCCTCATTAGAATAGTTTTTCTTTGTATCTCCAGACTTTCATTCTTGAGACCTTCCCACTTCTGTAGAAGTGTACTCAATAGTCTCCCAACTCCTCTTTTTATGAAACCTTAGGAATCTGCTCTCCTAAAGTCTAGGGTTTGTATGATCCCATTCTTAACCTTCCCCTTCTCTATCACAAAACCTAGAATGGAGTGTTTACATCCCCTGAAAGTTACCAACATTTCCACACTGGCAACCAGTTTCTGCCTGAGAAATCTATTAATAACTCCTTCGAATTGAACCTTTAGTGATTCATTTGTCAGGCCAAGAAGAATCATGAATGTCATGTGGTTCATCTTTGTGCTATTTTGACATGCTCAAAAAGCCATGAGTTTATGTGGGAATTCCCCAGTCAAGCATATCATCTCTGTAAAATATACAGACTTTCTAAGTTACCCATTAGGAAGCACCTTCAAATAAAGCTATAGTTTATTCACCTTTTATCTGTGTCAATGGAACAATAGGCATGGATAATTTAGAGCAAAAGATATTCAAACAAACATTTGGCCTTTGGTTTATTTTAAGGGAGTTGCCTACCATAGTTATTTACTTTATGATACTGGCTCACTCCCTTCAAGAAGAGCTTATAAAGGGCTGAATAAGAAAGATCCCTTATTTACCTAAATAGCAGCAGGCTGGCTCAGCTCCTGGGACTAGGATTCCAAATGGCCAGGAAGCTATTGAAGTGCAGAAATATGGGGAAACACCCCATTCTTAGAGAGTGGGAACTAGCTGGGAGGTGGGGGAGTAGGCTAGGAAAAGGAAAGAACAAAAACAGCTTTCATGGGGCAAAGCCCCCAAATTGATGAGTATCTGAAGAGGACCCAGATTGGAACGGAGGCATCATGCTTTGGGAGCCATGGGAAAAGGAATTATTTATATCTTTTAAGACACACATCATACAGTGATGACTGTCACTCACACCATCCCTAAATGTCAAAAGTGACCTATTCACATACAAACAAGGCAAAGGGAGAGCATAGTGGATAGTGTTGGACTTGGAGTCAGGAAAAACTACATCTGAATTCTACTGCAGACACTTAGTAGGTGTGTGACCTTGGATAAATCAACTCTCAGACTCAGTTCCCTCATCGGTAAAATGTGAACAATACTAATACCTTTCTCATGGGTTTGTTGTAAAGATCAAATGAGATGACATGTGGAACATGCTTTGCAAACTTTAAAGTACTATATAAATGCTCACGCTTGTTATTATTAAAAATGCCATTCATTACAAAACATCACTGAGTCACATGATCATAGATATACAGCTGCAAGGGACCTCAGATGCCATATGGTTCAGCTCCCTCATTTTAAAGATGAAGAATGGAGGCCTAGAAAGGTTTAGTGACTTTATCAGGGTCACAAAGGCAGTAAGGCAGAAGAGCCGGGATTGAAACTCACGTGCTCTGACTGCAAGTACAACATTCTTTCCACTATACCATACTGCTTCTCTGGTTAATTGCTTTTTACATCTGAATTATGACTAAATTGAAGTTTATTGTTACAAAAACAATCAAGGTATTATTTTCACTTTTCTCCCTAGACAGCTAGTGGTACACTGCACCTATAATCAGGAAGACCTGAGTTCAAATGTTGCCTCAGATACTTACTAGCAGTCTGACTTTGGACAAGTCACTTAACTTCTGTTTGCCTCAATTTCCTCGATCATAAAATTAGGATGATAACAATAGCACTACCTCCAGTGTTGTTGTGAGGACCAAATGAGATAATATTTGAAAAGTACTTGGCACAGTTCCTGACACACAGTAGGAATTTAATAAATGCCTATTTCTTTTCTTGGTTTGTCAAAGCAATCCCTTCAGCATCCAGTGTATGGTCAATCATTAACAACTTAACACTAAGGAAAATTCGACAAAGTAGAATTCAGATCTCTGAAGCAGAAATGTTCAATACAATCCGTTACAAAAGAATCTAGAAGTTTCCTATAATCTATGTACCTCTATATACCTTCCTATATCTTAATGAAAACATTTTTAATTTTTTTCAAGTCACTGTACTAATTCAATTAACTTTAAGTTAATTACAGTTAAGCTTTTAATGACCTATACTTAACTAAACTTTGGATAGTCTTTCTTTACTTTACCAAACTCTCTCCTCAACTTTGGCAATTCTTGCCTGCCACTATGAAAATGGGCCACTTTTAATATATTATCAGTTGTTAACTTATGACGTTGACCTTTGCTCTACCAAAGCCTAAGGTTGCAAAGAACAAAGTAAAAGAGTAAAATGCAGCATGTTGTGCCTGCCATTGCTAGCATAGGATCACAGACCCTGAGTCTGAATCCTAAAAGAGACTGAATCCCTCCAAATCTTCTAAAACTACTCAGTTATACTCTTAGGCCCACTGCAAGTGTTCCCTTCTCCATAGGGCTTCTCTCACTGCATCCTACATTAGTATTCTACTTCTCGGAGCCCTTACTGCATGTACAGTCTGTGTTACTCACTGCACTTTAACCATATACAAACAGTTAAGCAACAACATGTGTCTTTTATACTCAGATTACAAATTCCTGTAGGGCAAAGACTGGATCTCCTACTTAAGACCTGAAGGAGAGGCAGATGAGGTAGGCAGCTACTTAAGGTACAACATACCTAGAGGAGTGAGGTAGAGGAGGTGGTAGAATGTAGCAAAGGATTATTTTACTATAACTTTTTCTAAACACACATTTTTAATGCCAGAAAATATTCTCTATGCTACATAGGTATTGATTTTGTGTTATGTCAAGGTACGTACATACCTTGAGCAGAGGTTCAAAGTGACACAGAAGGATATACTTTGTAAACCTCCTTTACAGTATAAGAATGCCTCACCCTAAGTGCTGGATAAGGATTTGTTAAAACGAATAGATCAATTTTATGGCACGGTTCAAAAGCTAGTGTTCGCCTCTGAATGCATGGCCATCCTAAAAACGTGCACTTCTAAGAGTCTATCTTCAACAACAAAGAAGGTAATTATGGGCTGGCGAAGCTTTCGGACATTCTAACAGCCAGTAGTTTAAATGGCAGTATCATGATGGAATCAGCTAAAATAGAGTACATGAGAAGGACAAATGAGATGAACAACAAAAGGTGGTGTTTTCTGAAATAGGCCACCTCTCATTTTTGGGTGGAACTTTAGCCTATTGGGAAAATCACAGAGGATTCCTGCAGGCAAGCACAGGAAATGATGAGCGACTGGTTTGTCAGGAACTGCTATTCAGGAACTTGAAAGTCCAATGTGCAACCCAAGGAAAAGGATTCAAAACACACATCTCTGAAGTTAATTATGTTTCTCTCTAAAAGTCTAGGGTGAAAAGGAGGAGGTGGGGGCAGGAGAAAGCTCATTTTCTTTAGCATGGAATCCTCTGTTTCTCTGGCTTTGGGCCCAGTCTAAATTGTTATAATTATTTCTTATGGAGAAACTGACATAGTCCAATGTTCTTGATGACCAGTTTTAATGGGTAATCTCAGCTTGAAGTCTATTGACTAGCTAGGTAGTGCCAAAGCTGGTCCTGTTGGGGTCACAGGGTAAGCTGAGAAGTATCTTGATGTCGCCCTTACTCTTAGCATTGAGGGAAAAGAGGTTCCAGCCTCGATGTCCTTTACAGGGTTGATGTAAAGCAGGAAAATGACTGGGTTAATGTAAGCAGGCTGTGCCAGGAGGCAGTGAAAAGTATTTTGAAAAGAATAATATTCAAAGTGACTTTACTCTCTGAAGACCAATTAAAATACTTAAATCTAAGGACTGCTGTATTTTCTTTTCATAATTTGCTGAGTGCCAATAACATTGAGAAATAAAAAAATTATTAATTTTTTTTAAAAAGGAAGGTAAAATATAAGATCAAGAACCATTCCTTAAAGGATATAAGTGGTCAAAAAGGACACATAGTTCTCAGAAAAAACAGCAGACTAACAACCAAGTAAAAGATTGCCTTAATAACTAATAATCAAAGAAATGCAAAGGAAAATACTCTGACATAAACAATACATACATAATACCCCATACTCTGAAAACTGGCAAATATGACAAAAATGAAAATACTATTGCAGGGTCTAAGGAAAGAAAGACACACCGATATACTGTTAGTATAGCTATGACTTAATCCAATCATTAAGTACGCACTTTGAGATGAGGCTTTAAAATGATTAAAATGTCTGTCCTTTGACCCAGAGATGCCAAGCACATACCCCAAGGAGGTCTAAGACAGAAATGAAGGTCTCATGTACACACAAAATATTTGTAACATCACTTTTTCTGGTGGCTAAAAAGTGGAAGGAAGAACAAGGTAGGTGGCCACTCATTTGAGAATGGTGGTATACGTGGTACATGAATGTGACAGAATATTCTTGTGTCATAAGAAAGGTCACTGACTCACTGTGTGATTTAGAGCACATCATTTAACCTTTCTGGCTTCTGAATTCATCTCTTCCAAAGTTACCAGTGACCTCAAATGCCAAACCTAGTGGTCTTTCCTCAATCCTCGTTCCTCTTGACCTCATCTGATGTTGCTAGCCCAGTTTTATGGTTTTTATGACAATTGCCTCTTCTCCTATCTGTCTCAAGAATTGAATTCTTCTCCTATCTGTCTCAAGCTCTTTTTTAACCTCCTTTGCTGATTCACTTTGCATTTTCCATATAATTTCTCTTAACTGTGGGTCCTTTCTATACTCTCTCAATAATTCCATCAAAGGGGACTGCACTAGATGATATCCAAGGTCCTTTCCAGGTTCTAAAATCTATAATCTATGGCCTATGCAGATGATACCCAGATCTATATAATCTGCTTTAAGCTCTGTACCTAGCTCCATCAACTGCCTAGTGGACACCTCAAACTGGATATCCCAAATGTGTTTCACACTCAACACAACCAAAACAGAACTCATCTTTTCCTCTCAATTCACTCCTTTTCCCAATTTCCTATTTCTACTGAAGGAGTTCTTAACTTGGGGGGTAATTCTTTTTTCCTCACACTCATTCATAACATATATCCAATCAGCTGGCAAATGTGTTATTTTCAACTCTACAACATCTGCATACATCTCCTTTTCTCAACAGCACTTACCCTAGTTGAGACTGTTATCATCTCCTGCCTGGACTACTGAAATAGCCTTCTAACTGGCCTCCCTCTCCTACCTTTACCCTCTCTAATACATCTTCTATACAACTGCCAAAATGATTTCCCTAAAGCAAGGCTCTGACCATGTCACCTCCCTCCATATTCAATAAACTCCAGTTAATGAGGCATACATCTTTCTAACATGGCCAATGAGTGAATTAATTTTGCTTGACCATGTAAATTTCTTACAAATTATTTGTTTTTCTTTCCTTTTTTTTTCTAATGAGTTGAGGGGTAAGAGAGAAAACAGATTTGCTAATTAAACAATAGATTTGATTTAAAAAATAATAAAACACTGCTTCTTGCCTCTAGTAGAAAATATAAACAATTCTGTCATATAGAGCTCTTCAAAACCTGACCCTAATTTAACTTTCTAACTTTATTATACATTATTTCCCTTCCAGCACTACAATCCAACCAAACTGACCTCTCTGTGGCTCCTCACATGTGACTCTCCATTTCCCTTCCCTCCACCTTTGCATTGGCTGTCCTCAGTGCCTGGAATGTGACCCTTCCTCAACTCTTTATATTAGAATTCTCTATTTCCTTTGAAACTCAGCTCAAGTAACAGTTTTCTACATGAAGTCTCAAATACAAAATGAAACAGGGCAGAGATGAATAGTTTTGTCAAGATAACTCACTGATCACAGAAAACATTCTTTTTCCACAACCTGAAAGGTGACTCTACACATGGATATCACGTGATGATCAATACTAAAATCAGACTGATTACATACTTTGCAGCCAAAGGTAGAGAAGCTCTATGCAGTCATTTAAAGCAAGACCTAGAGCTGAGTGTGGCTTAGAACATGGGCTTCTTATTGCAAAATTCAGACCTGAACTCAAGAAACTAGGAACCATCAGACATATAGGAATAGCTTATGTGACATTCCTTATGAATATGAAGTAGAAGTAATGAATAGATTAAGGGATTAGATGTGGTAGATGGAGTATCTAAAGAACTATGGACAAAGGTGCACAACATTACATAGGAAGAAACAACAAAAAGCAGAAACGAAGAAAAATAAGAGCAAAAAACCCCAAAATGGTTGTCTGAAGAGGCTTTCCATATAGCTGAAGAAAGAAGGAAAGGAGAAAGGGAAAGATATGCCCAGAGAACAGCAACGAGAAATTAGAAAGTTTTTAAATGAGCAATGCAAAGAAGTAGAAGAAAACAACAGAATAAGATGAGAGATCTTTTCAGGAAAATTAGAGAAATTAAGGGAACATTTCATGCAAAAATGGGCATGATAAAAGAAAAATGGTAGGGAGTGAAGAGAAGCTGAGAGATTAAGAAGACATGGCAAGAACACACAGGACTACACAAGAGAAATGACCACTGACAACCGCCATGCTGTGGCTGCTGATCCGAAGCCAGACATCTTGGTGCATGAAGTTCACTGGGCCTCTAACGGAGGCGATGGATGAAGCTGTTCTCAATATGTAAATTTGGAGAAGTTAACAGTGACCACTGGATTGGAAAAGATCAGTTTGCATCCCAGTCCTAAAGAAGGAGAAAGGGAAGGCAGAAGATAAGATAGATAGATAGTGTCACAGAAGCCACAAACACGAGTTTGGACAGATTTTGAAAGAGAGCAGAGAATACAAGGGTGCTGGGGTCCATGAGATCATGACGAGTCGGCCATGACTGAAAGACTAAGCCACAGCATGAAGTCTCCGCTGTCCCCACCTGCTGATCCTCCCACACCCCTCGCCTAACTACGATGTATTCTGTGAGTGTTCTGTATGTACTTAGGTGTTGTCTTCCCCATTAGAATGTAAGCTTCTTGAGGGTAAGAATCATTTAATTCTTGTTTTGTATTCCTAGTGCCTAGTAAAGCCCTGTCTGGGGCAGAACCTTTCACTTCTCCCTTTTCTAAGAGTGTTTGGAGGCATTTAATTACTGCTTATGGAACAATCTGTAAAATGCGGCAGTTGGCCTAAATAACTATTATTCACTGACTTCATGGTAGTGGAAGGAAGCAATGGATCTGGAGTCAGAGGACTTGGGTCTGATAAAACTACAGCTTACTAGTCATTCAACAAACCACGTTTTCTCTCTGCATATCGGTTTCTCTATCTGTAAAATGGGGATAATTATATTTACATTATTTAAGTCTCAGAGTTGTTGGGAAGAAAGTACTTTGTAACAAGTCAAAGAAATGAGAATTATTATTATTCTTACTGCCATTAAAATCTTTCTCTGATGTAGGTTGGAAATGAGCCTGTATTATTTTTTCAAATTAAATTTGATTTTTCAATTATCAAGTTATTTTTTCCCCTCCCACCTCCTTCTTCCACTGGAAAAAAATAAGTGAAAACAAAACCTTTGCAACAAATAAAACATATTCAAACAAAACAGGGGTAAACTGTTCTCCCTTCAATCCACATTAGTTCATACAAATCTTCACAGATTTCTCTAAAATCACCTTTTTCACTCACCATTTCTTACAGCAATTGTGTGTTCCATTACATTCGTATACCATAATTTATTCAGCCATTCTTCAATTAATAAATATCGCTCTGAATTTCCAGTTCTTCATCATCACAAAAAAAAAAAGAGCTTACATCAATATTTTTGTGGAGAAAGTCCTTTTTCTCTTTCTTTGATAGCTTTGGGTATAGGCTTAGTAATGGTATTGCTGGCAATCCTGTATTATTGACTATAGGGGCAGCTAGGTGGTGCAGTAGATAGGGTGCTGGGCCTGAAATCAGGAAGTCCTGAGTTCAAATACAGTCTCAGATACTTACTAGCTGAATGACCCCTGGGCAAATCATTTAACCCTACTTATCTGCTTCCTGTTATCTGTAAAATGAGCTGGAGAAGGAAATGGCAAACCATTCTAGTATCTTTGCCAAGAAAACCCCAAATGGGGTCACAGAGTCAGACATAACTGAGCAACCACAACACAACTGTGTTATTGAAATTTATGCCAGGGGAGCACAACATATCAGTTATGACACCCATCTGTACCACCTACAGACCAAATGACAAGAGTCTGAGAACCTGCTTATTGCCAGACAGTGCTGTAAGTTACTGGCTGCAGAAACTCAAAGACCATCCATCTACTGTGTTCTGTAACAGTCTCCACAATGATGACTCAGAGCCTAGAGATGTGATGACACAGAGATTCTCTGAGATGGGACAGTAAAGCAGGATCTCACTAAGCTGAGCAACTGGCTTGCCTTCTCTTTCTCCAGGTAAGGGGGGAAACAGTGCTTGGGGCTCTTCAACTAAGATATCTGCCAGTTGGGACTGGCACTTCTTAATGGTTGATAAAAGATGAGCAAGGCAATATGGCAGCTTGAGAATGCCAAGTATGGCAGATAGCACCTGCCTGTGGTCCCTTGTCCTGAGGAAGCTGAAGCTAGAAGATTGCCTGAGTCTGGGAGTTCTGTGCTGCACCACTGCAGCTTAAGTGGATTGGATGTCTGCACTAAGTCTGGCACCAAGTGGTGAACCCCTGGGTGCAGGGGGCCATTAGGCTGACTAAAGAAGGGGTGAGCCAGCCAAGACTGTAGGCAGAACAGTCAAGGCTTCTGTGCTCATTAGTAGTGGTCCTGGGTTCATGAGTGGTTGCTGTACTTCTAGCCTGGTAGAAATAGGGAAACCCTGTCTAAAAAAATAAAAATTAAAAAAAAGACACTTTTGGAAAGGGAAAGGAGGAAGAGAAAGGTCTTTTATAGATCTAGTAAAGAAAAGAACTCTCATGACAGAAGGGTAAAAAGGGATCACAGAGTAAGAAGTCAAAAGTCTAAGTTCAAAGAAAATGAACTTAGAAAGCTTCACTTATAAAAATAACCTCTGGTAAAACCTATTTTTATCATATGTCCAAGATCACTATCAAAATCCCTGTGCTGAATCATAAGACTTTGTGCATAATCCCCTAAAGAATGTGACACTAGCTGTCTGATTTATGGGAGAGATATTTAAAATATACTTCAAAGTTAACCCAAGTTAAGGGTGATACTGGTAATGACGTGATCTGAACTGTACATACAGATGGACCACACTTTATGAAACAGATGGAGTCCTAAAAAGTTGGCTTTAAAATGAATTCCAATTAACTGAATCATATATTCCTGGTGACTCACATTATTATATTGTCGATATAGTCTCATGGGAAATATTATGACCTCAAAATCTACTTTTCCTATTACAAAGTTTGTAAAATCATTGGCAGGGTCCCTTAGCCTCTTTTAAGACTCAATTTCCTCAACTATAAACTAGAGAAGTAGCTTTATCACAAGGTTTGGTGACCCTCCAATGATATGTGGATAAATGTTTTACAAACCTGAAAGCACGATAAAAAGATCAGATATTAGAATGGAAAGAAAAATTTAATTCTTCATGAACAACCTATGATCAATTAGCCAATCAATAACATGTGACAGTATACTATAGAGAAGGGACAGTGTTTCAGCAGCAGGTACGCTCCCTGAGATCCGGGACCTGACAGTATTTCTGTCTCCGTACCTCTAGCCTCTGTCCCAGCTCCTTGGACATAGGAGGCATTTGGTAAGCTGTCTTCTCTCAACGGGATCCTCTTCCAAACTTCTCTGGTTTTTTTGTTGAGGATTTCATTATCCACCTATGAACCCGGGTCTGTAATCTGAGGCATTTTCCTCACCCATATAATTCAATCACTTGCCAAGTGCTATTCCTTCTTGTCCTACAACCATTCTCACATTCATGCCTTCCCCTTCCCGTGACACAGCCCCCACCCGAGTTCAGACCCTCACTATCTCTTGCCTGGACTATTAGAACAAATCCTTAATTAGTGTTCCTGCTTTCCAGTATTTTCCCCCTCTGAGCCACCCTTCATGTAGCTGCCAAAATAATCTTACAGTCTAATTCTGAACACATTCTTCTTGTATTCATGAATTTTCAGTAGCTCCCAAATGCTCCTAAGATAAATAAAATATAAACTCCTTAGCTTAACATTTAAAGCCTTTTACAATCTGGTCTAGCTTTTCTGACTTAAGGCACATCGATTCTATTTGCACATTCTATGTTTCAAACAAACTGGCCAACTTGAGGCTCCCAAACCTAGCACTCCATTTCCCACCTTGGTGCCTTCCCCAAGGCTATCCTCCAGGCCAGGAATGCTCTCCTCCTCATAGTGTCCTTGGCTTCTCCCAGTCCTCAGCTCAAACCCCTCCTTCTGCAGGAGGTCCTTCTTAGTTTCCTAGGCTTTCAGTGCCTTCCCTTTGAATTCATGAAATTATCTTTCATTTATCCTGTGTATATCTTGTATCTTCGTAGTTATTCGCGTCTCCTCCACTAGAATGGAAAGTTCTTGAGGAGCAGGGACAGTGGGGTCCTTTTTTATTTTTGTTTCTTGGCTTTCTTTGAATTCACAGTGATTGGCAGAGTTAAGAACCCCAAGATGCTTGCTGACTGGCCCAAACCTTAAATACACAGCATCCAGGTTATTGGATCAAGGTGTTTAGGGACTAAGTATCAGAAATGAGGGAACCCTAAAGTGAGTTCCTTAGCACCAAAACGGAATCTCTTGGGCTTAGCACAGACCAGGCACAGAGTAACTGCTTAATAAATTCTTACTGAAGAACTGAATGACACAGCAATGCAAAGAAACACAACAAAATGTTAGTGTAAATATCTCGTAAACACATTTATGAAATTATAATGGAGAAACAAAAGTATATAGTAGGAAGAACACTGAACCGGGATGTTAAAAAACCTGAGTTCTGACTCCAACGCTGAGGAAATCAGCATCTCTGGGCTTCCATTTCCTTATCTGTGATTCTTATCCCACATGACAGTGAGGAAATCATTGTATAAACTGTAAAGTACTATACAAATGTAAGCTCCAGAAGCAACAGTAATAGTTTAGCAGTATAAAGTAGTTAATAGTAGTGATAACAGTACAATCTTCAAACTATATAGAATGAAAATAGGATGATCCCTCAAAACACAGAGATGTAGGGAAAGAAATCAAAACTACATGGGAACAAGATGAGAGATCTATCTGTCAGTCTTCTGTTGGTGTCCTAAGGATTCTTTCAGTGTGCCTACAGAAGGTGAACTTACATACTTATATCCCACTATTTTGATTCAATTACGAAAAGCGATCATTTTATCAGCTTGTCCAATAGGCCCCCAAATACTGAACCAAGAACAACACTAGGATAGTGACTCCTCCCTGCATCGTTTCTAACAGAACTCCATCACATAGACGATGAGAACAATGATGGTGATGATTACCATAATACCTCTCTCCTGCTTTAAAGAAGCCTTTGGGCGTCTGCAACTCCATCTTTCTCTGTTCAAAGTTCCCATTTCGTTACGCATCGGACTCAAGGCCCAGGGTTGCCCAATTGTACTGTTCTCTGAGACCTGCCTCCACAATCATTTTACTAAAAAAAAAAAAAAAAATCAACTAATTCATCCTTTGTTGACCTACCCTGTGGTTGGGAAATGGTAAAGGTGAAGTTTGTCTTTCCAACATCTTTAGGGATCTAGTGTCTTCAGATTTTCCCTCTTCTTCCAGTCTCGAATCCTACCATGGGAAAGGCTCTAACAAACAATGACAACCCCACTCAGCTGTCAAAGTGATATTCCCAAGGTGGTCCAATTCCCTGCTTCATATATATCATCTACGAGAGTAGTTACATTTTAGCCATAAGCACAGTTTTAGACTAAAGGAATGATTCTCTAGGAGTGGAACAAAAGTCATTAGCCAAGAGCGCAGACCAACTCCAAGAAGATGTGATGTTATTGGGAACACACTGACCAGGGATATGAGGAAAAAAAAGCCAGAAAGACTTCTCCACACCAGATGAGACTGCTCAAATACCCAAGAAGATCTCAATCAAAATAAGAATGACATCAAGGTAACCCCTCTACTTCACTGAGAAAGTCTCCCCTAAACCAGAGAAAATAATTTCATGAGTAACATGAGAATCCCTAGATCAAGGATTATGAGATACCCTATACCTTGATTAGTAAAATAACTATGAAGTTAACTTACAAATTAAAACAAAAAAAATCAACCCATGAATTATGCATTTTTATGTCTACTTGAAACTGAAACAGGATCAGAATCTTTTTTTCCAAGTCCAAATGCTCATATTTCCATACAGGCTCATCATTATTTCCTTTCTATTCAACTCAGTTCAATAAACATTTGTTGGTTGTAAGTAAGTAAGCAAGCACCTACTATATGCAAAGAACTGTTTCTGAAAGACAATTTCCCAAGTGAAGATACTTCAGTGGGTATTATTGCCAGCAGTGAACCAACATGCACAAATCACTCAAACTTGACCAGATAGTCAAAATCCTGTGATGTAAATTTCTTACATGGGAGAAAACAGAGTTACTGAGACAGTAGTATTGAGCAGGATTGGGAGAAAGCCCCTACAGGCTTGTAGTGAGGACCAAATGAGATCATGTCTGCAAAGTGCTCTGTAGACATTAAAGAGTTATATACACATGAGCAATGATGATTAAAATGATGATGATAAATATCAGTTCTGTGTAAGGTGAAGCATTAAGGATCCCTGTTGAGTTTCCTGGGAATTCATCCATCTACAATTTACCATTTTGCCAAGTTTGGAGAAGAGGATTCTTGTTGCTATGACCCAGTGATTCATAGAGCTTATCTCTGCCCTGTGAACAACAAAAGGCCACTTTGCTAAGAAGAAGCTATAATGCTCAATAGTTAAAGCCCCAGGCCCTGGGTTCTAGCTTACATTCTCAGGTTGTATTGCTGGGCCTCTGAATAGTATAGCATTTGCAAAACTCTTCCAGTATTTTTCCCATACTGTCAACTTTTTATGTTTATGTTCCAATAGGCTATCAGCTCTTTGAGGGTAGGATCCATATCTCCATAGCTTTATATAATGACAACATTCAATACTCATATATATTTTTTTAAATGACTCAGAATCTTAACAGTTGCAGGATGCTTCAGAGGTCAAGCTGTATCTGAACAGAAATTTGCTCTAGATTCCCATGGTGCCCATTCAGGTTCCAGTCTGGGGCAGGCCTCCAAAAAAGACATAAACCTATTTACACATTCCCCAAAGCTTCAGCGGGAACCTGAAATGGTCCTGTGATCCCAGGACTCCTATGATCCTTCTACACTGAGGCTGGAAACAAACTTCTCAGAATGGGTATAGATAGGCTCTGTGGTCCTACCCTGGATTTCCAGAGTAGTCCCAAAGGCCTTACAAGCTGTCCATGGGTTTAGGTGAGGGGATACTGCCATCTAATAATCAGGAAAAACATTCCACTGACAAATTATTACCATGAAAAAAAGAGAAGGGACTGAAGGAATCGAAAGGGACACCCAAGGAGTGTGGTGACCCCCTGATGACATTATGGTGGTGACTTTCCCAGAAAGGAGAAAGCTCACCCATTGGGGCTGGTAGTCTCTTGTTAGTGATTCTCTTTACCACTCTTATAAGCACTGAATACAGAATGATACAGTGACAAAACATTCAGATGAGGAATCAGAAAATCTGACATCCACTTGTGACTCTCTCATTGTCCCTATGACCAAGGTCAAACCACTTGGTCTTTCTGTGCCTCACTTTTCTCATTTATAAAAGGAGGATAATCATGTTTGCTCAATCTACCTCACAGAGATATTTTGAGGATCAAAGTAATATTCTTAAAAGTAAAATGTAAGATGGAATTATTTTCTTCAGTCTACTTCTATCTCTCTTGAAGTGCAAATGGAAAAACACTTCCTCCCTGAGATGGTGGGGTCCTACAGTTGCTTCTGGGTGACAATATGCTAAAAATATAATCACTGTCATGTGATTACCCACACAGGAAAAAAAAGAAATGGATAAAGAATTCTGCTTACTGCCCATACTATATTGGACAATTGGATGGACAACCTATAAAAATTGTCCCATCAATACATACATCTTGGACAGGCAAAACCCTTACTTGACACAGATATACATAAGAATTCAAGCTGCCATTCCATCTAGGACTTTTTTTTTTTTTTTAAAAAAAAGGAATCATACAGGTCTAAGTATTCGTGTAGGCAATAGAGAAAGTGAGTAATAGGGAAAACCTGAAGATGAGAGTGGGAAGGATCACTAGATGGGAGTCTGATGGGGTTGGATGCAAAGGTAAAGGCATGGCAAGGTGAAAGGCTACCACTTCCTCACACTCAGGAGGGAAGGATGGGTTAACATGAATACGAGTTTTGAGGGATGGATTTGAGAAAGCAAGACTGTTCACAACAGAGAGCCTCTATTTAAAAAAAAATGTTTTCTTGGTGCTTCTTTTCTTTTTACATTAAAATCAACTCCTCCATCTAAACTCTCTTGTAACAAAGAAACATGGATACATTGATCATGGTGCTTTCCTTTACACTGCTGAGGTCACCAGTGGCGTTCTTCCCTCAGTTCTGCTCGTTTCATTTTGCACACAAGGCTTCCCAAGCATCATTGAGTTTCTCAAATGCATCAATTCTTGCACTATAAGAATATTTCTTCCACAGGCCACCAATTCCCCCAATCATTCCTCAGTTGATAAACACCTGCCTTGTTAGCAGTTCTTTGCTACCACAAAAAGTACTGCTCTCCATATTTTGGTACATGTCCCTCCCCTCATGTATCTCAAATTCTAATGGGGGAGACAGCATGTACATATATAAATATACATACAATATGTACAAAATGAACATAAAGTAATTGGAGGAAGGAGTGCGTTGGAAGTTGTAGAAAGTGGCACTTGAACTTTGAAGAAAGTCAGTGCTTCTGAGAGGCAGCAACGAAGGATTCCACCACAGGGATGGTCATATTTGTTGCTAAATATTCATTGCAAATGTCATCAGTTTTAACTACACATCTCTCCCGTATCTCATCTTCCTACCTCCACAGCTCTACTCTTCAGTAATCTCCTTCCCTCACTACCTCTTGTCTGAGTTATCATAAAACAGCCTACGTTTTACTCGTTTCTACCTACCTGCCAAATTCATATCCACAGGACATGTCATGTCAGGGTCACTCCCCTGATCCAACACCTTTAGGAGGCCTCTCTAGTTCCCAGAGTAAACGAGGCTCTACTCTACCTGTGCAGGTTTATTATATTTTATCATTTTGCAATATTACATATCTCCATACTCTCTACATTATAGCCAAACTGACCTCCTGGCCGCTCCCTAAATTCAATATTCCCATTGCCTGCCTTGCCAAACATGCACAGACTATTCCATATGCCTGAAAGGTACTCCTTCTTTACAGTCACTTCTTAGAATCCTTTAAGGCTTAATTCAAGTGTCATTTTATTCATAAGCTATCCATGCCACCTCTCTTCCCCATGTTGTTACTGTTTTTCCCCACCTCGATTTCCCTCAAATTCTGCTTATTTGTGTATGGAATTGATTTCCTTCAGTAACAGAATGTAAGCTAAATGAGATTGTTTTTGCCTGGATGCCCAGTGCTTAGCACACAGTAGGTACTTAATACGTTTGTTAAATTGAAACACTGCAGTTAATAAAAAGAGTCCTTTTATCTTGGCTTTTCAAGTATCTGTGGTGCCAGAACTGAACTTGAAGGTCCACAGATTTTTATTTTTATTTCTCTCTCAAAACCCTTTCTTTTGTCACAAAGCAGAACAAAGGCCAGTGCAGGGGAGGATATTTAATTATCCTCATAGTGTGCTCCAGGTGCCCATTTTCCTGTTTTGATATCACTAAGGACACAACTCTATGGGGACAGAAAACGTGTCTGTTGCTATTTCTTTGTGGTTTGACCCCAGGATAACAAAATGAATAGAGAAAGAATAAATAATTAAGTCTGCCCTTTGAATGCTCACTCAAACTATTTTCTTTTGAATCTTGACAGAGTAAGCTCTGTTTTTTGTTACCTCTTGGATTTTCCATTGCTCTACTTTAGCCTGAGAGATTTCAAAGTATTTGCTCATCTCTCCAAAGCAATGTCATCTGGGTTTGGTGACCCAGTGCCACAAATTTGGAACAGGGTCCTCACTACAATGAACACAGTCCAGTGTAACTGCATTAAGGTCTAATGACGCTGTAAACCAACGTGCTGCTCCTTAATGACCAGCTTTCATCAATCACCACAGTACTGAAACAGAAAGACACCTAGCAATTTATTCAATGCACTCATAACCCAGCAACACAAAGAGCAATGTCAGAAATGGGAAAAGATCCTAAAATATCCAGAACGATCTATTCAAATGCAATGAGAGCCAAGTCATAATATCCCACCTAGTTCTATCAATTGTCGGTTACTTCTAGCACTTTGAAAGGAGAGAGGCCAGCTTCTGGAGTCCCAGTGAGAAGGGTGACTTGGGTAGTGTGTTCAGAGGTCTTATCTGTTACATTTATACATCAACATCTATGTCTATGCACGAGTATGTATACACATATATGAAAAAATAAAATTATTGAATTTTAGAGTTATAAGAGATCTTACTTATACCTAGACCAATCCCTTCATTTTCATATACAAGAAAACTGAGACTTCACCCAAAGAAGGAAGTGATTTCTCTAAGGTCATGTTAAGAGTCTAGCAGTAGAACTGGGACCACAGCCCAGGTCTCCTGACTCTAAGTCCAGTGTATAAGACCATTATAATGTAGTGCTTAAGTCATTCCTCAGAAAAAGTAAAAGGTCCCTACCCCACGGCTCCTGGCCAAGAGAAAGCCAATAAATACATCTGCGTCAACAGCTTTCTATTCTTACTACCCTGTATAGTTCACTGACCTGAAGCTGGAGCTTCATTTCAGGGCTCTTATGCAAAGGTCAGTTTATAGAAAGAGTACATTACTTTGGTGGCACAAAAAAGAAGAAATCGTAGACATGTAGAAGGACTCAAGAGTTAGAAAGTATCTTATATAAATATTTTATTGTTTTCCTGCCTTGTTGCACTATGTTCCTGCAGACAAGTGCTTTAAATCAATGTGTTTTCCTATTACAGAGCCAATAAAAATAAGCATTTCTTCACAGGCTTTCCAGATTTCAAGATTCTATTTAATTACCCTGGTGCAGCAGAGAGAACACACACTTCTCTCTGACCAGAGGACCTAGATTCATATTCCAGTCATATAATTTTCTACGAATGAACTTGGGAAAGTAACTTTGAACATCTCTGATCAAAAATGAGGGCTTGAACTAGATGATTTCTAAAATATCTTACAATTTTACACTGATGATGCTATGATTTTGCATGGCCCCTCCAGTTACTTCTGTAGCTATAAGTGCTTTAGAGATGTATGCTACACATTTTATCATGTGTTTTTTACATTGTCCAGGGTGAAGAGACTTAACTAATCATGTGACTTTGGATGCAAGTTACATTATTTTTTGGGGGGGTTCCTAATTTCCTCCATTGTAAAATGAAGGCTTGGACTAGATCTCCCGATCTTCAAGGCTCCTTCCAGCTCTGACATGATAGATTCTAAGGTCCCTTCTTGTACTGGCATTCTATTTTCTGTAAGATTCCTTCCAGCTTTGAGACTCTAAGTTCATGGGTTTCTTTCAACTCTAGCACTTTCTCATTTTGCCCCCTTCCCTCCTCCCCATTCCTTACCTCAATTAAACTAGGAACCAGAACTTCAATTTCCTTTATAATAAATTCTACACAAGACTAACTAAAGTTATTAAATCTAGTTAGTGTGTTGCAAATCCTGTTTGATAATATGGGTCCCGTAACACCCCATTTGTTGGACTCTGTCCAGAATGAAGGCAGTTTTCTACACAAATAAGTTTTCTAGGTAACTAAAACTTACCCTTTAAAGTATACTGCAGATATCTGTTCCTTGTCTTATTACCCTACCAGACAACAAGAGATTTGAGGGGAGGAACAATATCTTATATGCATCTACCTTAATGCAAAGAACAGGGCTTACTTGGTACACAGTAGGTGCTTACTCAGTTTGTTGTACTGTATTATAGTGAATGCCCAAATGTTTTAAAATGCTAACCTTTTTGAATGGAAATCTTTCTAAGAAGTATTTTGCACCTCCCTGTCCTCTTTTTTTTTTTTTTGTACTTCAAGATTATTAATGTTATTAAGCATATACAGAGTGTCTCAAAAATCTTAATGTAGTCTTAGGCTTTAATACCCTGAAGATATCTCAAACTCAACAAAACCAAAACAGAACTTATTATTGTTCCCTGCAAATCATTCCTCTTTTAAACTTCCTTATTTCTTACTGAAGTGATCACTTTCCTTCCAGTCCCTTACATTCACAGCCTTGGTACCTTCTTGGAAGCCTGGTTCTCCCTCATTCCCAATGTCCAGTCAGCTGCTAAGTCTTATTGACATTGGGAGTCCAAAAACTGGAGCTTCAATCTTAGCTCTGCCATAAATGACCTATATTACCCTAAGGAAGTCACTCAGCTTCCCTAGGCATTAGTTTCCTCATCTGTAAAAAGAAGAGACCGAACTCGACCTCTAAGTTCCTTTCACTTCCACATATGCAGTCCTCTGAACATTTCTCCCATCTGTACCGTCACTCACACAGTTACCAGCCTAGTTCAGAATCTCCCTTGCCTTCCCTTCCCCTTCTCTTCATTTTCCTTCCCTTCTCTTGTGTTCCCTTTCCTTCCCCTCCCTCCTCTTCTCTTCCCTTCCCTTTCCTTGCCTGCCATTCAATTCCCTTCCCTTCTTCTTTCCTGGACTATGGCAATGACTTCCTAATTGGTCTACCTGTTTGCAGTCTCTAATACCTCTATATGGCCACCAGAGTGATATGCCTTAACCACAGTTCTGACCATGTCTCTACCCTCTTCAATAAGCTCCAGTGACTCCCTATTGCCACTAGGAAAAACCAAACTTCCCAGTTTGGCATTTAAAGCCTTCACACTGTCTTCGGCACACCTTTCCAGGCTTGTTACATATTATAAACCTTCGAACATTCAACATTCAAGCCAAATTCACCCACTTGTTCTCTATACATGACATTCAGAGACTCCCTAGCTTCCTTCAAAGTTGAGCTAAGATGCCACCTCCTACATGAAGCTCATCCTGATGGCCCAGCTGCTAGGATCCCTCCCTCAAAATTGCCTTGTGTGTATTATGTATTAACTCAGATGCATATACATTGTTTCCCATTCCCTGCCCTCTTTTAACAAAGAAAACTAAATTTAATGTAAGTGTTAATTATTGTACAGAGAGGATCAATACATAATACATAATACAACGATATCCCCACTGTCTGCTGAGGTGTGTGGTAGGTGTTTTTGCTTCCATGATAAATTGTCTAACTTGTTGTGCTTTATTTGGGTTTCTGAGTCTGTTTTTTTCTTGCAATGGTTCTCTTGTCTCTTGCTGTTGGTAGGTACTGTTATTGTCATGTTATGGTCAGTGTGACTGCATCTGGCAACATCCATAATTTACTGCTTCTAACTTTTGTAGGGTGGGAAACTGGCTATCCTCGTTTATTAAAACTTTATAAAATAACAGTAATTAGGCCAAGCACATAAAAAGTTGTCTTATGAGAAAAGAGAGAGCTTTAGTGTATCTGTGTTGAAGATGATTTTGTTGCATCTATTTCAGTATCTTAGAGACCATTTTTGTTTCTTTCTGGTTGCTAGATAAGGGACCTTGGGATCCGTGTATATTGTTTCAACCAACTACTACCGAGCAACTATTATGTCAGCAGATACTGTGAACAGTATCTGAATGACTGAGCTCTGACTGTACTTTAGGGCAGTGTGGTGTGATACAAAACAACAAGACCAGGAATCAGGATAAAAGGGTACTAGCACAGTCTCTACTATTGATTCTCTGTGTGACCTTGGGCCTGCATCACCTTCTGGAATCTATTTTCCTCATCTGGAAATTGGCCTGGGGCAAAAGTATTTTTATTTTTTAAAATACAGTCTTATTTATTTTGTTAAATATTTCCCAATTACATTTAAAAAAATTTTAATGTTCATTTAAAAAAACTTGAGTTCCAAATTTTCTCCCACCCTCCCAACCCCTCAAAAAGGCAAACAGTATATCAATTATACATGTGACATCATACAAAACATGTTTCCATATTAGCCATGTTGCAATAAGAAAACACACACACAAAAGAAAGTGAAAAAAGTCTGCACTCAATCTGCCTCAAAATCCATCAGTTCTCTCTCAGGAGGTAGATAATATTTTTCATTATGAGTCCTTTGGAACTGTCTTGGATTGTTGTCTGGAATAAAATGCTGAAAGCAAAATGGGTTTTCAAAGCAACTGCCTCCTTTCCCTTTTCTGACCTATTTTCTCCTCCTATATCTATATTCATTATGCTCCAAGATGCTTTGTGCTGGTCTGCATGTCAAGAGATTAACATTAACCATCTGTATGACCTTAGCTAAGTCACTGAATATCTACAAAATGAGGGGATTAGACTAAACCACTTAGAAGGTTATTTCTAGCTCTGACATTCAGGGAGTCTATGATGAATCACTAACACTTCAGGGTGAATTTGTTGACCTTCCTAAGAGTATTTTGCACTTTTAAAACAGAGCCCACTAGAAAGAACTCAAAGTAATGAATCTCTAATGGTTGAATTTCAGAAACTGTAATGGGAAGTGGGGACATTATTTCTGGATCTTCCTGGGGCCCCTCAAAATAGACCACACGGATCATCACCTATTCCACCAGCTCTGCTATTTGTACAACACAGAAGGCCCTGGATGACTCAGAATTCTTATTTCCTGACTCCAACTTTAGCTGGAGGTGGTGGGAAGTGGTAGAGAGGCACTAGGTGATTCTTTCCGGTGCAAAGGTAAACAAGCTATTTATCAAGGCTCTTCCAAAGAAAATCTCTCCCTGAGGTCTGAGTCATAGTGAAAACAGGAAACCTACTCCTCTTTCTCCTCTGCGGGCCATCCCACATGCCCAATGTAGTCAACATAACTTTGAAAACACCCTCATAAACTCCCCTGGGAGCCAATGCCAAAGTGGGGCTACGTGCGAGGGGCTGTCATAGCAGGGAACATTGCGAATGCACAACAGGGCTTCTGGGTCTTGAAAAGATTAATGTCAGAGGCAGGGAACTTTTAAGCGAGAGTGCCACAAACAAGCCATGGGAGAGGGGATTTCCTAAGCAGTACCCTTGAGGCATCTGATCTAATTTACTCAATTACAGCATAATTGTGAAACTGAACACAGAACATGGCATTTTGAGACTACCCTTTCTCTCCTCCCCACCCCAGCATATTTCTATTTTTTTTTATGTTGGGGGTAGACATTATTAAAAAGATGTTTCATCTCTAACCTTAATATATAAACTATTATATTCAGTTTTTACAACATAGGCCTGACATAGAACTACAGAATCACATGTTGGAAGCAATCTTAGAAGTCCTTTAGTTCAAGTCACTACTTAATTTCCAAATCCCCTTACAACATACCCACAGAGGGTCACCCTGGCCCTGTTCAGACTGTTTCAGTGATGGGGAGCAATCTAATTTGGTTAATGATCTATCTGAACCCAGTAGGGGTAAGCTGGCTACCCCAATGATGACTTGTGCAAAAGAAATTACATAACAGACATCAAAGACATCTACAAACAGAAAAGGAGGTGGGGGGATGTAGCAAAAAGGAAGGGATAAGAGAGAAACATTCTAGGTGCTTTTCACTTCTATCCACAAAGTATTAAAAGATCTAGAAGAGGATAACTGGCTCATTGGGGAGATAAGTCCTCTAGAGAGAATTTATATAGCAACACAACTAGTACCTATTCAGGATGACAAGGCACAGCTGGATTGTGATTCGCACCAGAGACAGGAATACTCACATAAGATAGGATCATAGGTCCAGTGAAGTATCAATGTGTATCCATGGGAAAATAAGAGGTTCTAACAACCTGTACTACCATCAATAATAAGGTGGTTCTTTCATTCAACATGTATTTATTGATTGTACACCTACTAGAGGGCAATGCACTGTCCTAGGTACTGAAGGGAAACAAGAAAGAAATTTAAGGTGTGGCCAATGCCCCTGAAGGGTTCTATCCACCAATAAGCATTTACTAAGTGCTTACTATGTGCTAGGTGTTCGGGCTATAAAGACAAAAATGAAATAGTACTTGCTCCTCAATGAGTTTCCATTCTGCTGAGGGAAACCACATATACACACTTCACTATCTATAAAAACATTCAAAATAAATATAGAAAGTAATTTTGGGAGTTGGCATCAGCAGCTGGGAGGCCCAGGAAAGACTTCCTGAAGAAGGTAGCACCTCAGCTGGGCTTTGAGGGAAACTGAGAGGCAGAGGAGCAAGGCGGCATGGGGACCAATCTGCCCAAAGGGCTGGAGAGGAGAAATGAAGCAAAGAATGAGGGCTGGATGGAGAGTCTGGAACCAGGCTACAAAGGGCTGAGAAGACCAAATAGAGAAGTTGATATTTGAACCTGGAGATAACAAGAAAACACTGAAGTTTATGTAGCGCCCATTCTGCTTGAGGACAGCTACACAAAGCACCACACTGCCTACTGAGTAGTCATGCAGTAAGTGTTTGATGAATAAATAAGATAAAAAGGTAAGAAAGGGCACAGCAAAATGTATGATATAGGTAATTGCTAAAGCAGTCAGGAAGCAGAAGGAAGAGTAGAATCGAGACAGGATTAGCTGATTGAAGACCTCATGGAAGGAGAAAGGATTTGATTTGGATTTGAAGGATGGGAAGCTGTGGAAGTTCTAGGCAGAGGGAACAGCATGAGCAAAGGCATGGCATAAGGAATCATAGAATGTCAGTGATGTAGGGTAATTATGGTTTAAGCTCTTCACTTTATAGATGAGAAAAATAAAGCCCAGCAAGACTGGTTGGCATGACATAGCTGTTTGCTAAGGGTGTTTATAAGGGATCAGGGCAGGCATAGATGGATAGAAACATAGAAAAAGAGGAATACAGAATTTAGAGCTGTAAGAAGATTGTGAGATCATTCCATCCAATGTTGTCACTTTTACAAATGTCTTTAATTTTCTTCTCTTTAAAGAAAGATTTTTTTGATCTTTTGCTTTTTTACATCACTGTATTTCCCCCCAAATATCTCTCCCCCAACTCCTTTTCAGAGAGCCTTCTCACTGTACAATTTTTTTTAAAGACAAAAAGAAAAAGAGGGGGAAAAATCACTACAATAAAAAAATCTGAAAATGTGTACCTCTCACCTCTGCAAACGGGTCAGGGGGTGCCTTCTCATATTTCTTCTTTTAAATCATGCTTATTTGTAAATAATTTTCCAACATTTATTTTTGATTTTTTCTTTTTGTGGCTGTTCTTTCCATTTACACTGTTTTAGTCTTTGCATATTGTGTTTTTTCTGGCTCTATTTACTCCACTTTGCATCAATATAGGTAGATCTTTCTATGCTTCTCTGGATTCATAAGTCATCATTTCTTACAGCAAAATAATATTACATTCCATCCATATACCAAAATTTATTTAGCCATTCTACAATCAATGAGTATCTACTTTGTTTCTAATTCTTTGCTACCACAAAAAGTAATGCTACTAATATTTTGGTGTATATAGGGACTTTCTTCTTATCAATGGTCTCCTTAGGGTATAAGCCCAGCTGTAGAATCTCTAGGGCAAATGGCATGGACATTTTGGTTATTTTACTTGTATGACTGCAAATTGCTTTTCAGAACAGCTGAACTGACTCACAGCTCCAACAACAATGCTTTGGAGTGTCTATCTTCCTACAGCCCCTCCTACAGCACTAACCATTCCCTTCTTTTGTCTTCTTAGTCAATTTGCAGGGTATGAGGTGCAACCTCAGGATTGTTTGAGTCTGTCTTATTATTAGTGAGAATTCTTTCAGAGGTTTGTTATGGTCTGAGATTCTTCTTTTGAGAACTGTTCACATCCTCTGACCACTACAGATATGTGTGTATGTATATATACACATATACATACACACATACATGTGTATATATACACACATATGTATATATATCTATAGATGTGTATACACACACACACATATATATATATATATGTAATGTACATATCTATTCATTTTTTATGATCTTGGATACCAAACCCTTATCTGAGAAATTTGATACAAAGGTTTTCCCCCACTGGATCATTTCCTTTCTTTTTCTAGGTACATTAATTTGGTTTGTGCAGAAGCTTTTCAGTTGCATGTAATCAAAGTTATCTACTTTATCTTTTGTAATTATTTCTTTCTCTTGTTTGGCTAAGAATATATCTCTTACCCTTAGCTTCAAGAGGTATATGACCTGCTTCTCTTCTAAATTTTTTATAGTATAATCTCTAATATTAAGGTCACCTATCTATTTAGAATGTATTATGTATGGAATATCACATAAAGTGTTAGTGTAAGCCTAATTTCTGCCAGACTACTTTCCAGTAGGTTTTAGATAGCCGGAGAGTTCTTTCCTGAGTGATTTATATTTTCTAGTTTATCCAATATCAGGTTACTGAGTTCCTGTTTCTGACTCTCCCTTGTCTGTTGGTTCCATGGATTTATCTTTCTGTTTTTTAGCCAATACCAGACGGTTTTGATGAGAGCTAGCTCATAATAAAATCTTGAGGTCTGAAAGTGCCATCTCTCTTTCATCCCTACTCTTTTCATTATTTTCCTTAATATTCTAATCTAGATCATTTATTTTTCCAAATTTTATTATTATTTTATCAATTGAAGTATCACTTTGAAAATTTGATTGGTATAGTATTAAAGTAAATGGTATTAAGTAAACCTTGGTAGTATCAACATTTTTTCTTGAGGTCATAAAATTATGGATTTAAATTAAGAAAGGCTATCTGGTTCAATGTCCTCATTTCATAAATGAGGCTCAGGGCACTTAAGTGAGTTTGTCAAGGTCACAGGGATAGAGCTACAAGAGTCAGGTCAGAGGTGGGATTTGAGTTCTTATTCTCAAGTCTCAAAGCTGGAGTCTTAACCATCTGACTCCAAATCTGGGTTCTTTTCAGGTACCAGACTAAGTAGGGCTTTGAATGAAGAGGCTGAGTGTTATTCTGGATACTCTGAGAGGCTATGGAGCAGAAAAAATGACATGATGCCATCAGGACTTTGGGAAAATATATCCAACAGTAGTATGAAGGATAGGTAGGAGGAAGGAGAAGCTAAGTCAGAGGGAACAGTAATATCATCCCACTCAAAACTACAGCTATCTAGCTACCTTACAGATAGCAGGTCTAAAGTCCTGATCTGTGGCGACACAATTAGAAATGGGTCTCACCCTATGCACCTGTGCTAGAATCATAAGCCACAGAAACAAGAATGTTATCTCAATTAGAAATTCTGAGGATTGTCATTAAAGAAAATCCTTTTAACTAGGTTGAACTGAAATCAGTTTGTTAGGAAACTGTGCCAGAAGATCTTGGCTTAACAACCAGGCACAGGTCTCGGAAAGAAAAAATAATCATAGGAGTTCACCTTCCCACTGGGTTTTAGGGTTCAGAAAACAACATCCTCACAACTGTAAGGCAGGCTATGAAGGTCAGACTATGTCCACTTTAACTATAATAGAACAGAAGTTCAGAGGTGTTTGGCCCAAAGTGACCCAGACTCTAAGGCTCAGAGTCACAATCTCAGCCCAAGGCCTTTTGCTTTGATTCCAGTACTCTTGGAACTATACTTACACCAACAAGCAAATGTTATCGGCTTCTTAGAAGAATGAGAGGCCCTAACGCTGAAGGAAGCACCAACGAAGGCTGAACTCTACCAGACACAATACGTCTACCCCATGTGTGCGTGCAGTGGGACATGCCATTAAGACTGAAGTTTTAATAATTCACCTCAAGTTGTCTTTAACACATGCATGAGAAACTGATTTGGGCTTTTGTAAGATATCATTACTGTGACTCTGATAACAAACAGTAGACATTAGGACAAGCATAGACTTTTGGGAAACTAAGAGGAAAGCTTTTCCTAGACAAAAGTACACAAGTCAAAATTTTAAATAAAAATTAAGCAACTGGTCTTGTGATCTTAGCATCTCAAGAGAAAACAATTTCTGTATAATATGCATTCAAACCACATAAGCATATTTTTAAATGACAGGGTAAAGATATGGAAAGGAAACCACTATTAAACTTTTATAAAGAGAAAAAGATCACCTCTTAAAACTAGAAAGTATTTGTAATGTGAAATGGAAACTATAGGCCAAAGAAAATGGGAGAAAATGTACTAAGAGTTTTTTTTTTCTGTTGTTGATTTTTGGTTTGTTTTATTTTAAATCCAAACATTATTCTGGGTGACTTTTCCTGTGCTGCTTCAGAGGAAAGGGATATGGCAGAGTCAGACGGGGAGGAAAGTCTGCTTCTGCCCATTAAACACCCTTGACATGCTGGGTACAAAGAGGCAAAAAGCACTGGCCTAAGGGTTGGGAACCCCTGGTCCAAATTCTGGCTCTGATTGTTTTACCAGCAGAAGGCAGCTAGGTGGTGTGGTGGCTGGAGTGCTGGGCCTGCAGTCAGGAAGGTTTAGTTCAAATCCAGCCTCAGACACTTACTAGCTGTACGACCTTGTGCAAGTCACTTAACCTGTTTGCCTTACCCCTCCAGAGAAGGAAATGGCAAACGACTCCAGTGTCTTTGCCAAGAAAACCCCATGGACAGCATTGGTGTGCTGTGGTCCACAGGGTCAAGGACAGTCAGACACAACTGAAGTACTAAACGAAAACACAATAACACCCAGATTCCTTATCCACAAAATAGATACTAATACTTAGGTGGCAGCTGGGTGGTACAACGAGTTCTAACCTGGCTTCGGATACTTCCTCACTGTGTGACTCTGGGCAAATCATTTAATCCTGTTCGTCTCAGTTTCCTCACCTGTAAAATTAGCTGGAGAAGGAAATGGGAAGCCACTCCAGTGTCTTTGCCAAGAACACCCCAAAAGGGTTCATGACTGAACAATGACCCAATAACGACTTAAGCATTTTTGTAAACCTTAAAGTATGATAGCAGCATGTAAATATTTTCAGTGGAAAAGGATATTTGCCCTTACCTAGTATCTTCCATGGCTCCTAGTGAACAAAGATGTCCTGAGCAGCTTTTGGAAGCCAATGGCATTGAAAAGACTACAGAGAAGACCCAGGCCTCCCACTGTCAAATTCACTAAGAAAACCAGCTCTGGGCTGCGCTTTGTGCTGCTGTGGGGAAGCAAACGCAGGAGCCAACATTTTCCCAGTGCTCTCAAACCTGTTGATGATTCCTTCCCTCAAGTTCACAGAAAACAAATCTTCACCTCCCCCTCCAAATCTTTCAAGTTGGTGACTAGAGGTTGGAATGGGACCTAAAAGTATAGACCATAAGGAGAGTCAGCATGAACCAGAGGAGAGACTTGGAGAGAATACTATATCCTGTTTGAGTTGGCTATGGGAATGCCAAACCCTTCCTGTGTGAAATGCAATTTGAGTTCATTTAAGTGATAACATCTTCATACCAATGACCTTACTTTTCACAAAGCTGACCTATTTTCCATACTTATTAAATGATTGTCATGAAGTCACTTGAACTTTTATTTCCTCATCTGCAAAATGTGTAAAAAAATCCCTGCTTCACAGGACTGCTGTGATGGAAAACTCCTTGAAATAAAAGTGCCTAAGGACAATTGTTGTCATAAAATAAATCCTTAGGATGCAACTTGGCAAATAGTTACTATCTATGAATCCTAGTGCTGAGCCACCTAGGAGAAGGTGAAGAGGGGAAATCTTAGGAAGCTAAGTCTCCAGCCTAAAAGGGAGAAGAATATAAGGTCAGAGAAAAGATCTCCAAGGCCAGGATTAGGAAAGATGGCAAGGCAGGAAAAATTAAGGTGATAAATAAGTTGATGCCAACCTTTAAACACTTGCTTTAAGAGATATCTAAAGCCTGAGGTTCTCTGCACATGAGGCCGATTTCATCTGATTCTTTGGTTACTGAGAATGTTAACAGAACTCAGATGATTTGGCGTGACATTATCTTACAGTGCTTCCCTCTCTGCCAGGAGAGACAGGCTTACAGGAATGCATGGAGAAGAACAGAAAGCTGTAGAGTCATCGAGGAGTACATTTCTTTAACTTCTCTCCATCCCCAATGCTTACTATGCAGGGTAGGGCAGAAAGACACACAATGAGTGTCTCACTATATTGCGTGACTTGGAGGCTTCCCCCGCTCCATTTTCCCCCGCTCTATTTTCAAGCCTTTATTAATGATGTTCTTCTGACCTGGAATGACTTCCCTTTTAGGATTTATAGCTGGAAGCAATCATCTGATCAGAGAGCTGGGGGTGCAGCAGATAGACTGCTAGACTTGAGTTCAAATCCAGCACAGACACTCACTAGCTTTGTGACCGTGGGCAAATCACTTAACCTCTCCAACCTCTCCATAAGTTTCCTCATCCATAGAATGGGGGTAATAACATCTATCTCACAGGGTTGTTGTGGAGACAAAAATGAGATATTTGTAAAGCACTATCTGTACAAATACTAGCTACTACCTATCCAACCCCTTCTTCACTTTGCACATGAGAAAACATTGCCCAAGGTCAAACTGGTAGTAACAGAGGATGGATTCCAATCCAGATCCTTGGACTACATAAGCCCAGGTCTAACTCTCTTCCATGAAACCTTCCCCATACTCCAGCCTAAAAAAGTCCATCCTCTTACTCCACCCCCTGAAATAGATGCTAAGGCCCTTCAGCTGTCTTAAAGGTCTTTATATGCTTTTGCAGACACTGTAACACAGTTCACATATTGATTTTTTTAGCTTTGTCTTTGTATCCACAGTCCTTGTTATAGTGCCTTATACATAGTAGGAATTTACTAAATACTTACTGAATTAGAAGGAAATGTAATTCTTATCAATATGGCTACTCCCTTCACTGATGCTGATTCCTTCCCCCTATCCCCAACCTTACTTGGTCATCTGCAAAAACTGTTCTAGCAAAAATAAAGAAAGAAACTGTCACCCAGTAATAGCCAATTCCTCCTCTGATGAGCCTCCCCATTGGCTAGAGACCCTTCCTCAGACAACAGCCTAGATGGCTGTCCACAGCTGGGTCTGTACTCAAAATTATTCCCAATTGGTAGGGCCTGCCAGAACTTGCTCTCTATGGGCATCATCTCAGTCCAAGGTTACTTATCAGGATCACTCTAAAAAAAAAAAAATCAGGAAGAGCACATTAATGGAACAAATACTAATATTCCTTCCCAAGGGAATGATAAGACCTGGCTTATTTCTTTCTTGCCGGCCTGATTTTGCCCTTCTTTCCCCCAAGCCAGTCTATGTAGCTTGAGAAGTTAGCCCCTTGTGGCCTTGATAAGGTAGTTCTCTCGGAAACACCACATTTTTAATGCAGGCTGAAGAGAAGCCAGAGTGACAATAACTCTGTCATTAGATATAAATTGTTGTGTGTCAATTATATCCTACCCTAGAGTGCAGGGAAATGAAGACCTGTACCTAGACTGGACATGGAACTGGTTTGTAGAAAACACAACATGCACTCTGCATTAAAGTAGATTACATGTATGAATCCTTGGATTTCCTGTTTGGCACCAAAGTCAATACAATAATAGCTTCATGTGGATATTTTTACTGTAAGATAAACAGACAAAGGCTCTGTTTTTAAATGTTTAGGATTTAAGTGCAGCACTCAGAAACACAATGGAGATTTCTATATACCTTCCTGTAAAATAATGCCATTATCAGGCAACAATCTAGGAACAAGGACAATGAACATGAGCACACTATGTTTTGGAATTCAAAAGTAATTCCAAACAGTCATCTAGATTAAAAAAAAAAAATTTATCCAAAAGGTCATTTGGTACATCTTCTGAGGAAAGGAAAACTCATGTTAGGGAATAAAAAAAAAAAAAAAGCAGCTTTCTTGTCCTCAATCTATATTTTGCTACAACCTGAGATTCAAGTTGCCACAGCTCTGGTATTACTCTAAACCAAGAGCTTTCCTTTCTCTCCATTCTCACAGAGCCCAGATGTCCAGGCCAACTCTGGCCACCACCTTTCAATGTTAATGTATGTGTGGCAGGAACTCCAAGTATCAATCAGATGCTTATAAATAGATGGTTATTATTTCAGAAAGAATCAAGAGTCTCAAAAATGGACCAACTTTACCACTGACACTAGTCATCCTGGAAGGGAAGTAAGTCAATGACCTGGCATGATGAGTTGTAGGCCTTGGTTAGACTGGATGGAAGGGCATCTGAAGAGCAAATCAGACATGGCATCAGGGATGAACTGCAGAAGAGGAGTGAAAAGGCCCTTGCATAGGTATCCTTCTCATGTGCTGGAGGCCTATTGATGTCATGGGGGAAATTGAGATTTGAATCCCACCTCTGGTGCTTCCTACATACATGGGCCATGGGCAAGTTACTCACCCTCCAGGGCTTCATTTTCCTCATTTATAAAATGAGAGATTTAGACAGGAACAGTGTCTGAGGCTCCTTCTGGCATTAGCTCTATGATCCTCTGAATTAGGGGATTCAGATCTCTTCAAGTAAAAGCGCAGATAACTGCAGACCACTAAAGAAAGGGGCAGTGTTACTGGGCCTATCTCTGGTTGTCCCTATGCCTGGTTTCGTCCTCTTTCAAAGACTTCTGTCTCTTGTTCTTCTTTTCCTCTTAAGTTGAAAGTTCATGATATGAATACATTGATGTTATGTGAGGGAAAAATGCTTGGCCTCTGGGCCCCACGGCCCTGCTCCAGCTGCAGCTGTGGAAACAGCTCTCGGTGTCTCATGGTGGTTCAGTTTATTGCCCTTTCAAATATCCTTTAACACTCCAACCTAAGTATCTCATTCCTCAGACTCACCACCTTCCTCTCATTTGTATTTAAAGCCTGTTCCACTTGTAATCATTTGATCCCTTTAACTTCAGTGTCTAATTAACCACAAAGAAACATGCATAAATGTATAGGAATGTATATGAACATGTATATTCATTTATGAATACACAAATGTATGTGTGCAGATTTCTTCAGTCATTCTACCACAAGCCTGTTTAAGTTGGTTGTGCTAGCACAGAGTCACAGATATACAGAGCTGCTAAGGATCTTAGAAATCATCTACTCTGAGCCCCTTCATTTTATAAATGTGGAAACTGAGATCTAGAAAGACTAAGTGACCTACCCAAGGACACAAAAGCAAAGCACATCAGATGTGGCACTCCCTCCCAGGTCTTTTCAGTCAGAAACTTTAGCTGTCAGCAATTCAGCACAAAGATCATCCTATATTTTATTATTTAATATAGCCTACATTAGACCACAGTAATAAACTAGTCATTTGATCCCTACTAGGCCCATGGTATTATAGGAAAGATATCCAAGTTAATGCCTAAAGCAAGGGAAAGCAATTACAAAATTTATTTGTATTTCTATCAAATGGAATATTGATGTGTTAGTTTTAAGACTTGGAACCTTGATAACTAGTGTAACAGTGCTTCAGCCTAAGGTCCCTGCGATGAACAAAATATGTCCAACATAAATTTCTGTGGGAAATGAACTCCTATAGTCAATAGTATCTGTTTGTTTTAACTAAGACCTCTTGCATTTGGTAGACTCACTAGATTTGGTAGAAAAATTAAAATACTGGTTGAAGGTTAAGGAGCAATTCTGTCACTAAATGGACAAGGACTTGGTGTTCTCACTGAAGAAGCTTCTGTAATAGACGTGTATAACTTGGCAAAGACCCTGCAATGGAAATTTACTGGGAAGCCTGAATTTGAAGCCTTGGTAAGCAGAGCCTTTAGAGATGTTCAGAAGAGGCCAAGCCCAAGAAGAAAGTGAATGTTTCCCTACTAGCTTTCTGGGCAAGGCCAGATCAGGTCAGATGTCCTCCTCGGGATATTTCTTGCGACTGTGTCAGGAGCTGGGGGAAGCAGAAATTATACCCCTAAATATTCCCTGGGTTACCAATCTGGGAAATGCATCCAAGGGGCCTCAGTAGAAGGGATGAGATTTTTACTCCTCTCAGGAGAACAAAAAATACCTGACTGCACTTTAGAAAACTGGCCTGACAGCCATGCCTGCTGCCATGATGAATGGCACCCAGGCTCTGCTTCTGATTTCTTTGGCTGACCTTCCTCCCCTGGAGAAGACTATTGCCATTATTATTTAACACGTATTTTAATGGTTTGTCAAACAGCTTTGGCCCACCTTCCTTTAAGAACTATGTCTGACACATTTCACTTTGGGTTTCACACCAAGAACCGAAGCCTCCCATTCTAGAAGATATCTTTGTTGAAAAGATGTTCATGTTCTGACTTGTGCTTAGAAAAGTTTCTCTTTTCTCCAGAAGAGAGGACTGATAATGCCTGGGCTTTGGGAACTGGCCCTGTGGTTCTTGGATTTCATATTGGCATATCGGGTTCCATATACTAAGCTGGGCTATCACACAGTGGTCTGCTTTTCCAAGAACAGCTTTGTAAAACTAAAATGCTTCATGGCCGCAAATTTTTACTTCTTGCAATTCACACAAATATTGTAATCTCTTGCAACATTTACCCCATTTAAAATGTACTTCACTAAAAAGAAAAGATTAGTTCTTAACCTGCCCAGTTCACTTTAAAAAGAACAGGACTTTTTTTTTTTTGGTGTCAGTGTTTGGTTTGCAATGTGCCAAAAGGTTATTTCACATATGTGAAAAGAAAGCTGGCACCAGGTCCATATGAAATAAACTCCTGGCAAAGGCCAAGCTGAAGCTTGCCATGGAGAAGATTAGATTCTCAAGAAAGTCCTTCTACAGCATCCAAAATCCACAAGCTTAAAAAATATAAACATATACATATTCAGATTTGAACAAGAGGACGTATTTTTAGTAGTCAGTAGTGTCCTCTTTACAGTCATTTGGAGTATCGTGAAAAACTTCAATATCTCAGTGACATATACTCATATCAAATCACTTGTGCATTCTGATTTATGATGAAAAATGGGAAATTATTAATGACTTTATTTTTATTCAAGTTAGAACTTGAAGCTCATGGTTGTCTTCCTTATTTGCTTAATAAATGGTATGATTCTGAATTTCCCCCATCGGCGAGGGTAATTATTAGCTCATGTTTGCTGTGTCTTTTCTTAAAATATTTCAACCCATGTTTTCCCTCACCTTTCAGGGACATCTTAGTTATCTAAGACGGACTGCCTTGCCTCTTCCTTCATAAACTCAAATACGCAAACCAAACCAAAGTAAACCAAAAGGGAAATGGAGACGTACTATCCCAAGCTGTGGTGAGTGTTTGATGTTACAAAGCAGGAGGTTCAAACTAGCCCCCCTTTCATCTCACAAGGCATCTCTACAGGAGTCCTTGAAGGACAGAACAGACATGGTGGGTATGTTAATACTGAATCAGGGGCCAGAGTCTGGGGGCTGCACTTACCCCACTGAAGGGCTGGCAACCTTCTAAAGTATGAAAATTGCTGCTGGGAGGCATGTCATTTTGGAGTGCATTCTTACAAAGCTAGGATGTTTTTGGAAGAACAGCAGGGACCTACTATAGAAAAAGAAACTAAAGGGCATTTTTGAAGTAGCCTGATGTTAGATTTGTATATTCATGGGTTATTATTAATTTGGAAATTAACATTCCTACTACAGCACCTGGTCCTGTTGCTTTGATTTATCAGCATGTTTATGCTTGCTAATGATCAAGCTGTTTTCTCTTTATTTCAACTTGGTTTTGTAGCATTTTACATTTTAATTAATGTACTATAGGAGAGACTTTTTTAAAGAAATGTAAAAATTGGAAGTTGGAAAACACATCTCAATAAATTCAATGTACTCAGTCAATGCTTCTAGGCACAAGACATGTAACACTCATTATTGAATTTATCTACTGATTTCAAAGTTTGAGGTACTGGGGCCTTAGCTCTCACCCCTCTCTAGCTCCATTTCTGATCCACCTTATGGGACAAAGGAGGCCAAGCACCAGACTGGAGAAGGAGAAAAGCTTCCATTCACAGAAAGGCGTGGTTCTGACTTGTCCATATGCTCAACTGTGGTCTTGCCTTCTCCCCATTACCCCCAGCCTAAGTAGAAATTCTGAAAGATCCCGGCAGGTCCAAACATGTTCCCTTTTAATTAAACTACCTACCAAATTGCTGCAATAACTGATTGCCAGTTAAATAATTATAATCAAGTGCCCATTGTGTATAACAATCATTTAATGGCTGTTATCCTAAAATGCTGTAATAAAGGGAGCTTTAATGAAGAAAACTGGAAGCCTGCCAAAGTTTTATGGCAGAATGTTTAAAGAGAAAGAGAACCATAATCTGTATTTAAGATTAAGACAGGCCTTTAATCCAGATGCTCAAAATTAAACAAGGGAGTGTAGTCATGTTTTGATCAAAAGTTATTGCAAGCATAAAAGAAAGAAAAGTAAATGTTCTTTTTAAAAAAACTATAGTAAATTATATTAAGTAAGTGTTTGTACCCATTTGCTTTGGAAAAATGAAAAGAAGAAAAACATCTGATTTTCATTTTGGACAAAAATACAGGGCTAAAATAAAGTATATTGGAATAGCATTTCATTTGAATTGTAAAATGTCATTGAAAATGAAGCCAGTTGCCATTCACATCCATTTTATTACCAGGAGTTATTTTCTTTCATTGGGCCTCCTTTTTTTTTTCACTCTTAGTTTTGTAGGTCTGGCCTATCTTTGGGAAGTGCAATTAAAATTTCACACAAAGTCCTAATTGAAATGATTGTGATGATCTCAGCTCTAGTGAACAGTAGTTCTCATCAGGAAAAAAAAAAAAAAACCACCACATAAAACTCAAATCAACTGGCAGCCACTGACAGTGTTTACGCAAGGAGAATTTGGCTAGCAAATTAAGACTGGAATTCCTAGAACTTGTAGCAGTTTTCTATGAACTGATGCACAAATTCGCCAAAGACAAACAGGAACCTCCAAGTTTTGCTACAGTCAAGGTCAGAAAAAAATTAAGAGGACCAACCCTTTTTACAGAAAAAAAAATACTATTCCCAGGGGTTAGCCCAACAATTGGGTTAACCATCAGTCTCTCTTGTCCTTACTGAATGGAATCCACAGGTGGTGGTAAAGGCCTCTGGGAACCTTGCAGTGCAATGTAAGTACTCACAGTATTGCAGCTCCATTCACAACCCAGGACCTTGGGGAAACTTTTAGAAAGCTCAGGAGTGATGGTACAAAAGGTTATCAGAGAAACCCAGAGTAAACGAAGAGTCTTCTTTCAGTCCAAGTTTGATTCTTATTTCAAGAAACTCTTGAAGTCAATTTAAAGTCCTATATACAGCTCAGGATGGACCCTCCACAGGTTGTTCCCTACTCACATCCCTCCCTCTCCATCAGTTCTCCCAGAGTACTACAGAATCTCCAAAAGTATCTTTAAAAAGCATATCCCTACTCAAGCCCCACACTTACCATGCCACAGTTATAGGGCAAAGAAGCTATCTGAAGCCCATGCCCCAAGAAAAGGCACAGGAAGGGAGTTCTTTCTACTAGGTTGGGCTGTTAAGGTGATAGGACTCACCTACAAGGAGTTTTAAAAATTGTCTTTGGAAGCAGAAGTAGTGAACTATTTATAAGTCAAAGAGGCTATGGAGGAGATTATTTATAAAAAGGAACACATGCAATGTTTTCTGAATTCAATAGAATAAACAGCTCACAAAAGTTCTCAGACTTTACTTTCAGACATGTTCATTTGATCATTGCTAACTGAAATTCATTTTCAAAGGATGATAAGCCTTCACATTTATGTTGCAGGGTGACTATAAAACAAAATAAAACTTTCAGTTTTCCCATCAGTTCTTGCCAAAAAGGGAGTCCTTCTTCGAATAGTTTGTGTTCTTGGGTTTATCAAACACTAGACTCTTGAGATCAACCTTTTGTTTCCTGCTTATCTAGGCTGATTCATTAATTTACTTTTCTGCTTTGTAGTTTTGGTGATTATTGCTTTATAATATAGTTTGAAGTCTGGAAGTGCTACTATACATTCATTTTTATATTTAAAAAATTACTTTCCTTGATGTTCTAGCTCTTTTATTCCACCAAATGAATTTTGCTATTATTTTGACTAGGTATATAAGTTATTCCTTGGTAGTTTGATTAGTATAGTGCAAAAACAGTAAATCATTTTAGGTATCCTCATTTTTATTATATTGGTGTAGCTCAAAAATGAATAGTTCAGTAATTATTTAAGACTTTATTTTTGCAGTATTTTGAAATTGTATTTGTATAAATTTTGAGTGTCTTTGTAGATTGACTCCCAAATAGTTTATGCATTGTAATGTTATTTTGAATGAGATTTTAGTTTTCTGCCCTTCCACCTGGCCTATGTTACGGCCACACAGAAATGCTGACAATTTTTGTGGATTAGTTTGTATCTTGCTATATTAATGACTCTTTCTTTTCCCCTTCTCCTCTCCTCATATTACTCAGATCTCTCTTCCTCTGCTATTTTCTTCTTCACTCCCATCCCACAAGAAGTGGGGCTTCTCCTTGCCAAGAAGACCAATTCCTCTCTATGTGCACCCTCGATGGCAGAGAGCCTCATTCTCTGCAGCAGATTCCTCCCCCTGTTTCTTCCCACTCTGGTATTTATCTTCAATCCTTCCCTCTCTACTGGCTGCTTTCTTACTCCCTACAAACATGCATCTGTTTGTCTCCCCTGTTCCCCCAAACCCTCACTTGAGACATCCATTTTTGCTACCTAACTCCCCATATTTCTTCTGTCCTTCGAGGATAAACCATTTGAGAAAGTTGTCTACCATAAGTGTTTCCACCTTTTCTTCTCTCACTCTCTTTTTAACTATTAAAGACTGGCTTCTAATCTTATCGTTCAACTAAAATTGTTCTTTCCACAATTACTAATGATCTCCTAATTGTCAAATATAAAGACTTTTTCTCAGTCCTCATCCTCTCTTGTGTCTCTGCAGCCTTGGAAATTTCTGATCCCTCTCTTCTCCTAGTTCCTTTCTCCTCTCTAGGTTTGCACGACACTGCTCTCTCTTGGTTCCCTTCCTCCTGTCTCAAAACTCCTTCTCTAGCTGATCAATAACTATGGATATCTCCGAGACTGCATCCTGGGCCCTCTTCTCTTTTCTCTCTGTACAATCTTACTTGGAAAGCTCATCAGCTTCCATAGATTCAACTATCATCTCCATGCCAATGATTTCCAGATATCCATCAATCTGTCCACAGCCCTAGTCTCTCTTGTGAGCTCCAGTCCCACATCCAGTCACTATCTTTTGGACATCTTGAACTGGATGCCCTGTAAGCACCTCAACTCAACATATCCAAGGCAGAATTCATTCTCTCCTCCCACCTCCACTCTCTTCTATCAAATTTTTCAATTAATGTTGAAGTTATCACTACCCTCCCAGTCAAACTACCTTGGCTGGCATCTTGGACTTAACTCTTGCACTCCCTCCATACACCTAATTTGTTGGCAAGTTTTATTTCTACCTTCACATATCTCTAATATATGCCCCCTTCTGTCCACTCACACATCCACCACCTTTGTGCAGGTTCTCATTGCCTCATGCTTGGACTACTTCGACAGCCTTCTGATTGGTTTTCCTGTCTCAAGTCTCTCCCCACGTCAATCCATTCTCCTCCACTCACCTGCCCAAGCGTTAATGTACAGGTCTGACCATGTCACTCCCCCACTCAAGAATCTCCAGGAGGGGCTCCCTATTACCTCTACCATACAAAATAAAGTCCTTTGTCCTCACAATTTGGGGGCTTTCCACATTGGTGCCTGCCACATACTCTGCAATCCAGCCACACTGACATAGCATTTCATCTCTTGACTTTGTGCCTTCTCAATGGCTATCCCCTTTCCCCACCCCAGACCCAGCATGCTCTCCCTCTGTTCCACCTCTGGTCTCCCTTGCTTCTCTCAAGACTCAGTTCAAATGGCATCTTCTGCAGGAGGCCTCTTACTTCCTATTAATTCATTCCCTCTGAGATTGTCTTCCCTTGATGCCGTATATCTAGCCATTTACCAGTTATCTCCCCCATTATAACATGAACTCCTTTGGAGAAGGGGCTGTGGGTTTGTTTTTCCTTTCTCGTATCACCAGTCCTTAGCATAGTGCCTGGCATATAGTTGACGCTTAAGTAATTGTTGATGACTGACTTATTAATTGTTTCAATTCGCTTCTTTACTACTTCTTTGGAATTTCTAAGTATACCATCATATTGTTTATAAATTGGGGTAATTTAATTTCCTCTTTAATGATGTTTATGCTTTTAATTTCTTTCTTGGCAGATGTTAGGATTATATCAGTGTCTTATATCATATATACCACAATAAGTACTAAATAGATCTAAATATAACACATCCCATTATGAGGAAATAAGAGGAAAATGGAAGAGATACCTCTCACAACTACAACTAAGGAGACAATTCTTAACCAAACAAGCGATACCAGAGACCACAAAAGATAAAGCAGATGATTTATTACATGAAATTTGAAAGCATCGGTATGAACAAAATAAATGTAGCTAGGATAAAAAGGGAAATCTTGGAGGGAAAACTGCTATATGGGAATTAACACAAATATTTAAAACAAGAGCCATTCCTCAATCATAAATGAACAGAAACAGTTTTCAGAAGAATTTCAAACTATTAACAACCACATCAGAGAGCAAAATAAATGACCAATAATAAGAGACTTTTAAATTAAAAGAACCATGAGGTTTCACATCATGCTCAACAATTTAGCAAAAACATCAAGACACAAAGTCAGTGTTGGAGGAACTATGGGAAGACAGGCACTGTAAACAGAGTTGTGAATTGATCCTGCCATTCTGGAAAACAATATGTGTGTGTGGGAAATAGACATATGCCTCAAGGCCATCAAGGGCAAAAAGAAATGTCCTACAACAACCAAAATACTGACAAGCAGCAGTTCTTGTGGTAAAAAAACAAACTGGAAACAAAGAGAGTCTATACTCATTGCCTATGTAATAGATTAAAAAAGATCAGGGAAGAGATTAACGGAGGACTAGATGGCAATTTGGATAAATGCCCACTGACTACTTGGATGAAGGGGATTGGTGCAAAATGACAAGTATGAGGGATGTGGAGAAACATTAGAAGATTTGCATAAATTGATGAATTTGCATAAACTAAGCAGAACCAGAAAAGGAGTATACACACTAACTGCAACAATGTAAACAAAGAAACAACATGAACCGCACTATTTTTGATCTAAAATCCAACTTTAGCCATAGAGAAGATTTAAGAAACGCACTTTTTTCCTTTAGTTGGAGATTGGGGACTACGGGTACAGAATTCTTTACATGCTTATCAGATGATGTTGTTTTGGTTACCTTTGCTTAACTATTCGTTTGTTTATTACACTGAGAAAGGAAGGAGGAAATACATCCTTGGAAATAACTTAAATGTAAAAACAAAAAGGATCAATGGAACTTCAAAAAAAAGAAAAAGTAAACCAAAGTGACAATGACTAAGTTGCCACACGGACACAGATTACTAACTCAGGCATTTCAGAGGGTAAGTTCGACAGATTCCTTCCATCTCTGGAAGTTTATTCTTTCCAGTGGTACTGAATACACCTTTGTGTCTTTGTTCAAGTCATTCCCTCTGCCTGAAATGTCTTTCCTCTAACACTGATTGTTGGAATCCTGTCTGTTCTTCAAGATCGAGCTCAAATATCACCTCTCTGAGACCTTGCCTGCTGCCTTCTGCCAAAGGAAGTTATCTTTCCTTACTCAGATTTTAAAAAAATACTGTGTATGCTCTTATGTACCTTTGAATTATTTTCTACTGGAGTAATTTGTGTATAGGTCTTATATTTCCTATCAGTTTGTAAATTCAAGGTGGACAATGAACATATTGTACCTTTGAATTATTTTCTACTGGAGTAATTTGTGTATAGGTCTTATATTTCCTATCAGTTTGTAAATTCAAGGTGGACAATGAACATATTTATTTCTTTATCCCCCCAGGACACCACACTTAGGCAATGCAGGCGATAAATAGCCATGGAATTCAATTACCATCCAAAACAGATAGATGTCCATGAGAATATATAGAAGGCCAAAAAAGGCAGACAAAAAAAACGGAACAGCAAAGTAATAATCGGTACATAAAGTAAATATGGGAAATAAACTATTCATTATGCAATATTCACAAAAAGTTTTGGCTCAAAGGGTAGGAGGAGAGATTAATGCAGGACAAGATGGTGGAACAAATGCCCAGTGAAGACTTGGGTAGAGAGGATTGTTGGAGATAGTGGGAGACGAGAAGGTGGATTCATCATAATAAAAGCTCAAACAAAGTACTTGGAGGTTTTCTCATTTGATCTTGATAACAAACCATCGAGACAAATGCTACTGCTATCCTCATTTTACAGGTAGGGGAACCAAGGCTTAGAGAGGTGAAGTCACTTGCCAAGGGTCACACAGCTAACTGGTGTTTGATGTTTTCCTGACTCCAAATCCTGGTCTCCAACTTTATATTAGATGACATCTAAGGTCATTTCAGTAATTCATCTATTTTCCTACAGAGATGGATGAAATGGTGGGATTTGTGGGCCCTAAAGTGGACCTACTTATAAAGGCCTCTCCCTTTTAGAGTCATTCTCTTAGGCTACAGCACTGTTTTCATAAAGCCAAATCAGAAATACAAGTATATTCTCTAAGAGGGGAAGGTGAGTTGAAGGCCACCTTTCTCATTACCACATTCCCACTCAGTAGTTAACTGTATCACTTGTCTTTTGGAAAATGGAAGGGACTTATGGGGCGAGGAAGAAGAAATATGCTTTTATATGGAGGGTGGGATATCTCTATGGCTGAAAAAGACAGAGCCAAAGTAAGAGGTACTGCTGGAGAAGGAGTAGCATGAGCAACCAGGGGTAGCAGAGGTCACTGGGTCCCAGAAGACTAATATGGTGGGGAGCAAGACATGGTCCTGGGTATCCAGCCCCTGCCCTCTACTGACAAAATTTTGGCTGTGGGCAAGACATTCCTCTAATCATCAAAACTATCATCAACACTTATCAAGACAACTGGAAGTAACAACACTGAATTTAAAATGCTTTGTTTTTCCCCAGTGAAAAGGAAGACTCCTTTACCCAACTGCTCAGACCCTGCCATTCTACAAAGATAACTTAACCACGTAGGAAGAGCATTAAGTCTTATAGTATACCCACTCACTGTTGGTATGCATGTTTCCCAAATTGGCAGCCATCTATGCTGCATTCTATTTCCATGAAAACACTTGGGGAATATTAAGAGAAATACCTTGTTGATTTCAATCTTAAGTCATCAGGGGGCCCTTACTTCATGGTACTAAATAGTGAGAAGACTGTCTTGTCCATGATCAGTTCATCAATGCAGAGGGAGTTATGGGACCAATATTCAGAGTTTCTCATAAATGGTTGATGATTTTAAACATGGAAGACTTCTGAGGAGCAACTAAGTAGAGTGTTCATGAAGACGAAAAAGGCTTCAAGTTCCCTTCATGGTTCAGCTCTGGGGCCACCTCTTTCAAAAGGTCTTTCTCAGGTTCCTCCAATGTTGGTGCCCCCTTCCCAAAGTCCCTTACATTTAGCTTGTATTTTCTTATATTTAAACATCTTGCATCTCCAACCCCTCCCCACCCCAGTAGAATGAAAGCTTCTTGAAGTCAGGAATTATCTTGGTTCTGTATTTATAATCCTCGTGATTTGCACAGTCTCCTTTTCTAAACCCTCGGCAATCTGGTTGCCAACTTGATCAGTCAGCTCAAACAGCTCTCTCCTATGTTAATGAAAACTCCTCTCACTCTGCAGCATCTGACACCACTGATCACTCTCTCCTCCTGGATAATCTCTCATGACTCTCTGAGGAGTTCTCCTCTTACCTATCCTATTGCTCCTTAGTCTCTCTTGCTGGATCACCCACCCACAAAACATCCACTAACTAGAGTATAATCTAAGGCTCTTTCCTGGGCCCTCTTCTTGGTTCTATCTATATTCTTTCACTTGATGACCACATTAGCTCCCATGGGTTTGATTATTTTCTCTGTGTAGATGACTCCCAAATTATATAGCATATCTGACTCTCTATAATCTCTACTTGAGGTTTTCTTGACATAGTTACTGGAATAGTTTGCCATTTTCTTCTCCAGCTCATTTTACAGATGAGGAAACTGAGGAAGACAGAAGTTAAGTGGTTTGCCCAAGTTCACACAGTTAGTAAGTATCTGATGTCAGATTTGAACTCGGGTCTTCTTGATTCCAGGTCTAGCACTCTCCACTGTGCCACCTAGCAGCCCATATATATCTATTATGTGCCAGGCATTCAAAGAATGAAATAATTCCTACTCAAAATGAGCTTATATTTGACTGGGGGAGACAAGCATATATAAAAAAATGTATCCATCACAAACATATAGTTAATAAATACATTTATATCTATATATTTATTCATTAAATATAAGGGAGAGGGAGGGCACTAGAAGCTGGAGTAAGGATTAGAAGATATAGCACCTGGAGAAGATGGTGCTTGAGCTGAATGTAATAGAAAAAATGGAATTCATGAGGCAAAGGTAAAGAAGAGTGAATCCCAGGCATAGGGGACTGCTGGTACAAAGATACAGCCTCCTAGAAGATAAGAGCGTTGTGAATGAGCAATGGAGAGGCCAGTTAGGCTGGATGAACTGAGAGGGAGATAAAGAGGAGGTGCGAGAGGGGCATTAGGAGGGAAGGAAAGGTTTGGAATAGTTTAGGCCTGAACAGTGGTGAGGGTCCAGCTGACGTCTAACAGTCTGTAGGGTTGTGGGACTCTTTCCAGCTTTTTCAATGACTCATGAGTAGGAACAAAGAAGTCAGATAGGAGTAAGCCCAGGCTGAGGTTTAGAGAGGAGAGAAGCAATAGGATAAGGGGATGCGGGAATTGAGCAGTGGAGAGGGTAGAATTCAGATAGGATTTAGGGTGCAAAGAGTAGAATGAAATCAAAGTAAGGAAAATGACCTGAGAGAGTACATGTACAAGAAGCAAGAAGCAAAGGGTGAACTGAAACAACAGGAGCAAATGGTCAGACAGGAGAATGTCAAATTCTAACCGGGAAAGTGGACACTTGTGGCTAATGGTGTGTGTGAGAGGGAGTAAAGAAATATAGCTCACAGGATTGAAGGAGATTGAAGAAATAAGAGATTCGGGAGTTTTAGGGCACATTTCCATGGCCATTCAACTATCTGAGGATGAAGAGAGGACTTAGGGAGGAGAAGATGTTGAGCCATGTACTGAATATGAGGGCCGGTATAGTGCAGCTATCATAATTTGGATTGAGTGGAAGATTTTGCTTGTATGGACTTCAAAAGAAGAAAGGTTACTGAGTGAATATACTCAGCTCTAGTCTCTCCAGAGTTCGAATCCCACACATCCAAAACAGATACCTCAGGGGATCTTTTCCCCAAATCCATCCCTCTTCTAAATACTCCTATAACTATAGATGACACTCCCATCATAAAGTCATCTAGGCTTGTAACTTCAGTGTCATTCTGGATTCCTCATTCCCATGCAGCTCACATAGCCAATCAGTTGCTAACCCTAAATGCTAAATCTTATCATTTCTATCTCCATATCTCTCCTTCATGTGTGCATACGTGTATACATATATACACACACATATACATATATGTATGTATGTATATGCCCGCTTCTTTCCATTCATACAGTCAAAAGCCCAGGATAGGCATTTATTAGTTCTTGCCTTATCATTAGAATAGACTCCTGATTGATACTTTCTAAAATATCTCTCTACTTCAGTCCTTCCTCCACAGATGCCAAAGTGATTTTCCCCATGTGTAGGTCTGGCCTTTTTAGCCCACATTCAGTACCTTCCATCAGCTCCCAATTGCCTCCAGGTTCTATTATAAACTCTGTTTGGCATTTAAATTTTTTTACAAACTGACCTCTGTGTACATTTCCAGCTTTCTGGAAAACTCTTCAATGGATTCTCTGGTCCATTCCCATTAGTCTACATACTCATGAATTCACAGATTACACTCTATTTCTCATCTCCATGCCTTTGTTCTAACTGGCCCCTCCATCCCCCACCCCAGGCCTGGAGTGCTTTCCCTTGTTACCTTGGCCTCTTTGAATCCCTAGTTTTCTTCATGAAATGCCATCCCGGAGCCCAAGGAAGCATTTGACTTTTGTCTGTGTATCCCCAGCACCTGGCAGAGCATCCGGCACACAGTCAGTACTTTAAGAAGTTCTAGTTGGCTGGCTGAATCTCAATCCAAAGGAATGACTCTTCAATGGTGGAATTTCAGAGTGGAAGATGATGGAGAAAGATATTTTGGGGGCAGGTGGCTCTGCTAGAAGATACATGTAGGCTGCTACTTATTCCATCTACATGTAAGGCTGGCCTTGCAACCAAGCACTGAACTACTGAGATAGAAGTGACACTCATGAGGATGGAATGATTTGGCCCAACTGAAGTCACTTAACTCCTTTTGCCCTCATAAATACAGTAGTAGGTTGCATAGCTCTATAGAAGATAGTGGTAATGTGCAGAAGCAGGAGAACAATTTATACACAACAGCAGTATTACAAAAAACAAACAACTTTGAAATACTTAAGAACTGTGATCAAGGCAATCAATGATCAACCAAAACTCCAGATTCCAGAGGACTCACGATGATACTACCTACTCCAAGCAGAAAGTGAGGGATTCAAGACATAAAATGAAGCTGTTTGTTAGTGTTGTTTTGGACAAAGCCGATGTGGGAACTGGTTTTTTTCGACTATGGATATTTGTTACAAGGGCTTTATTTTTCCTTCTTTTTTAATTGGGGAAAGGAAAAGGAGAAAAAGTGGATTTCAATTCTTTGAAAAAATAAAATAAAATTTAAAGATTAATATGTGATGTTTTGTAAAAAGTGATTTGCTAAGAATCTAGGGAAATTTACAGAATGCCCATGATCTACAAACTTAGTGGGACATGGATGGTGATATGAATTAGATTCATAAATTCCCTTTCAAAAAAGGAAATATGGTTAATGTGACATGACTTGTTGCTAACAAAGCCATAATGGCACTTTGTAATCATAAACTCCTTTTCGAGATCTTCACTAACCATCTCTTTGATGACCTGTGCTACGTACATACTTTGCCCACTTTTCTCTCTAAAGAGAAAAGAAGAGCTCCAATCCTCATTTGCACCCTACTCTGTCTCACCGCTATCCTCCACCAACCTCTAAATATCACTCAGTAATTATATCTGCTGGTCTGTGTCTATTTGACTCAATGATACGTCCTACATTCTGGTCACAGAAATAGGAGATCTTATCTAATCCAAACGGCTTCTTCCACAAAGAAGGAAAACAGGTTCACAAAGGTAAAGTGATTTCCCCTGGATCACAGAGGGAGCTTGCAGCAAAGCTACGTCTCTGCACTTCTAGTTCACTTTCCACTCAACTATGTGTATGTCTTATTCAGCACCTTGAAGAAACTATAATTTTTTAGATATAATTTTTAAGATATTTTTTTCAACATTCCCACCTGCACCAAGCACAAAACTGCTAAATCCATGATACTTGTTAAGTGACTGGTCTGGTAAGGTAGGTCAAGAACATGACGAAATCTAAAACATGATGCCAATACAGACGGCACCTCTGATGGAGGCCATGTGCAGCCAGCCTGATGCTCTGTTGACAGTATTTCATTCTTGTATGAAATACACAGACATACTCACACCCAAACGGGGCTTTAGGTTTGCCAGTAATTTCCAGTGCTTCTCACTGTGTAGATCTCTTTATATGTGCCTGAGCTCTAAAAATAAACACAGCTGTCAAGAGAAAGCAGAAGCAATTCATCGGATAGTTAAAATGTGAAGATTAACACACGCTTGCTGGCAAAAGACTTCAAGAAATCACTTCAGGATGAAACAAAATAGGACTAGGATGGGGAATGAATTTGAATATACTTAAATATGTAAAGCACAGCCTTTGTCCTTCCTCATGTTCCTGCTACTCATAATGGTTACATGTGCCACAGCATCACCTCTGTGGTGTGAAGAAACTCTCCATGCACGGGTCAGTAGGGCTGTGCTGTCAATGGAGTTCCCATAAATCTGCTCTCAAGCCATTGCTTACTGACAATATGTCATGGTGCGACTACCTGCAACCTGATTTAATTGCACTCAATCATGAGAAAACATCAGAAAGGAAGAAAGAGGCAGACAGCAGGAATCTAACAAGATTGGGCAGATACACACTTCAACATTTCTATCTTCTACCCACACAATACTTTACATCAGAACTACAAATCTGCAGAGTTTGAAAAGATCTAAAAACAAATAAATTTGTCCTCCCTGCAGAGAAAATATTCTAAATGTGAGTATGGGGTATAAACTCAAGAGTTCTTCTTTAGGAGCACATTCTTTTTTTCAGGGTACTGTTTAATCTGTAACATCTCTATCATAAAGAGTAATTTAGTGGTAGGAAAGTACTAACAATGTAGAACTCTGTGTACCCCATATATTTAATTGTGAGTATGCACATACTGGATGAGGTATCAAGGACTCTGACTGGTACCTTGAAATTTGGGAGGGCTACAGAAACATAATTTATTGGTCCCTAAATATATGTAGAAACACATTTTGTGGCAAGCAAAAAGTTGGGGCCCATCAATTGAGGAAGTGGTTAAAAGTATTGTATGTACATATAATGGCATATGATGACATTGTAAGAAATAAGGAATATGAAGAATTCAGAGAAGCATGGGAAGAGATGGATGAACTGATACAGAGTGAAGTAAGCAGAGCCAGGTAAACAAAATGCACAATAACTTAAAATGAATTAAAGGAACAAAAAAAATCTTCACAATGCAATGCTAATGGCCAAACTTGCCTCCAAAAAAAGAACATGCATCTCCTATCTACTCTGCAGAGATAAGGGACCCTGGATGTATAACACTGCACACGCTCTCAGAATCAACGGACGCACTTGTCAGTTTTGTTGAACTGCTTTTTTCCCCTTGTTTTTATTCTTGGTTAAAAAGGATGGATCCCTGAATAGATGAGAGATATATCTGGAAATGAAGGTGATACAAAATCATAATTTTTTATTTAAATGCTTTTAAGGCAAAAAAAAAAAACAAAACAAAAGTGACATCTTAATTCCAACGAAGTAGTACCAACACTGTACACTGTACAATCTAATTTCTGCAGCCATTTTCTATGGCCTTCATTTAAATAGAAAGAGCTAATATATTCATTGTGCTTTTGAAGCTGCCTGATAGGCTGTTCTGGGCTACAGAATCCCCATACCAGGAGGCTGGTCTAGGTCAAAAAGTATGTCCCAAGTCGAACCCCTGGTTCAGCCTTCAGATCTCTGCTGCTGTCCTCTATTTCAAGTGGTCATTAGTGCTTAGTAACTGCTTATTGGATTTGAATGCTGTTGGAAGCTCACTTTCTGCTCACCAGTTACTAATCTTTCTGCAGAGTACAACTGGCTTCAAATAATAGTTGCTGTTTAAAAAGAAATTAGGATTTCTAAATGATTTGGAAGTTAGGCCTTCCAAAGGATCCTTGCTCAGTGGGATGTAGTTTTCTAGTCAGTGTTTTCTGTTAATGCAGAGGCTTTTTGGATTTCAAATAAGAATTTGTACTAAATCCAAATGGTTAAAAATAATTTGCTAAGAACCTTCCTAGGCAAAACGAAACCTAAGAGCTTTTTGAGTCTTGTCCAGCCATATCTCAAAGATAAATGGGACTTGAAAGTCATGTTCTTTGCGAGCTAAAATCCTGAGTCATACTACTGACCTCGAATCTCCTCCTGTCAAGGGCCAAATCTTGCCATTAAAAGCTTACTAAGCAACAGTTCCCTCTTTGGTAAATAAAAACATAATAGTAAGAACAGAGGTACGCACACTCAAACATCTTTGAGCAATCAAACATTGTCAATTTCTCATTCAGATGCTGTGCTATGAATTTAGCTGTGCTATTCAAAGAAAGAATTTTTATTTTTAAAAGACAAAAACCTTGCATAGTATAATAGCAAATACTGTAGAACTATAGATTTAGAGAATGGAAGGGGCCATAGAGACCAGTGAGCCCAACATTTTTATTTTACAAATGAGGTAATTGAGGTAGAGGTTAAGTGACTTGCTTAGGGTCATACAACTGGTAAGTATTCGAGAGACAAAATCTGAATTTGGGTCTTATTGACTCCAAGTCCAGTGCCCTATCCACTATACCATGCTGCCACTCAATACAATATATGAAAAGGGAAAAATTTCGACAGAGAAATGTGAAAGTCTGCAAAAATGACTGAGTAGCATTTTTTATCAAAAGTGAGAAAAACATTCCTTTGTTCACTTTTTAGAAAAACACTACAATGTAAAGAGTTGAGGTGGGAATGTACCAGCCTCAGATGCTAAAATGAGAATCCAAGTCACCATCCTGATTCCTCAAGAAGTTGAATTTGTCATTTTTCTCAGAAAACAGGCAGTCTTTCAAGGAACTCAGGAAAGTGAACGGAAGTGAGTAGCTATGATGGTTTTCTGCCAAACAAATGCTCTCGGTTTTCTCTATGCAACTTGAACACAATACCCAATTCATCCTCAATAACTAAGCATCCTGGATTTTGCTGAGGAGTTTTCTCAGTTTCCCCATGGAGTTTCCAAAGTTAAGTGAGAAAAGCATTTTTACGTTTTACCCAGGACAACAGCAACAAAGGTCATAAATCCTTCAAGACCCTGGCAAGACTTTGAATCCACAGTAATCACACTTCCTTGTAGAACTAGTCTTGTGATGTCTGGAGCAGCGTCTCACTACAGTAACAACAGTCTGAATGTTCTGGGTTCTTCCTTACATGCCCGGAATATTAATTAGTGTTTCACACTTCGGGTTCCCCATCTAAACCAGATATACTGATTAGGATTCAGACTCACCAGACAGAAACAGAACTGAATTTTATAGCCCTTGTGTAGCATGTGGTTATATAGGATGTGCCTGATTCAAGAACACTTACCCAACAAGAAAAATTATAGAAGGAAAAAGAAGCCCAAAAAAAAGTCTCCTAAGTCCCTGGTGAAGTGATCGTCCAAACGTAGATAGAAGTCCCTGATTCTAGAATACATGGTTCATGGCCGGTGAGCAGAATTACAAATGGACAACAGAGGAGTCACTCAAAACAGGTTAAGTTTCATTATGAGGTTCCTGAGAGGTTAGGAGTTTTCTTAAAAATAAAGAAATTCTCCAAATCCTCAGATTTTTTTTTTTTTTTTTGGTAAACCGGCAAAGTATCCCCATGGAGAAAGGGTTCATGGTTCATCTGGACAAACTTGGTTCTTACTTTGCTCCAGGAATTTTTGAAGATATTCAAAAACATCAACACCCGTGAACATTTCCAGTAATTTTGTGGACAAATGGGAATTCTGCTGTCTCCTGTTTAAAAATGAAAAAATCCTTTTTCTACCCTTAGCTTAGCCACAGATAGCTTGAACCTACTCTGGTGCTGGCCTGGCTTGGGGCAGCTGTTTGCTGATTTGAGGTGAATTACAAACTGAAGTGAGCTCATTTGTAGAAATGAATTTCAATGTAGTAAAATCACGGAGGCTGTACTCCTATGCATCAGGCAAGACTTAAGATCTGCTACAATGAAATGTCTTCTGCACAAGCGTGTCCTCACAAAGAAGAGTAAGTCAACTACAAAGTTAAGAAATGAACTTGAATTTGACTTATAACTTACGTTTATTGAGTTTTTAATAACTCTGAGAGGTGAGAATTATACAAAGAGGTCAATGACTTGCCCAGGATCATCCAAAGAAGATAAAAGGCAGAACTAGAGCTCAACCTTCAAGACTAATAATGTTCTTTTCATCACACCTCACCTCCTCTGATGTACACAGCATACATGGCCTGAATAAGACCTTAATAGTGTCCTCTATTATGTGCTTTATATTAAGAAATGTTCTGCAAGATAGATGGCTCAAGTCCTTGCTGTAAGTGTTATTCTGTCTTTTCCCTACCTGGGAAACAATGAAACAATAAATGAATTCACTTAGCAAGCATTTCTGACCCTTCCAATGTCTGCTCCTAGACTGTTCTGAACACCCTCATGAAAGACCTATACCCTGCCCGGGCCACATGGCAGGGGGACTTTCATGTGGCATTTCCTGCTCAGAAGAGAAAGCCCAGTTCTTCTCTACTTCACGTCTGTAATTACCCAGTTTTCATCTTCCTGGGCCTCAAAAGCTAAGCTGTACCTTTCACTTCAAAGGGGCAGCTGATCATACCCAGTGATTTACTGAATTCTTTAAAGCCATTCACTGGCATCAAACTCAACATGCGCCAAACAAAACTCTTTCACGTCAGCCCTTTCCCCATCACCATGGAGGCCACCCCCATCTCCCAGGCATCTAGGCTCACCACTTCAGTGTCAGCCCCGCCATTGCTCACTCTCATCTACCCCACTCATCCAGTCCATGTTTCTAACTTTACAACCTCTCTCATACAGCTCTCAAGTCCCATGGCTACTGCCCTAGTTCACACCTTCATTATCTCTTACCTAAACTGATGCAAGACACTTCTAAATGATCCCCCCCCAATCTATCCTTACTCAGCAGCCAGGGGACTTTTCTTCTGACTGTCACCTCCTCTTCCCTCTCCAATGACCCCCAGTAGCTCCCAATCACTTCCAGGATCAAAAATAGATTATTCTGGTGTTTAACATTCCATATGTCCTGAGCAAATCCTACCTTCTCAACTTTCTGACAACTTAGTACCCTCTGCATGCGCTGTATGATCCAAGTACAATAAACTCCTAGCAGTTTTTCTAACCTACTTCTACATCTGCCTGTGAAATGCCTAACTCTTCACTGGATGTCCTTCAGGCCTAAAGTACTCTGCCCCCTCATCTTGATGGCTTTAGTCTCCCTAATTCCCTTCAAGGTTTAAATCCCAACTTGTATAGGACGATTTCCCAGGACAGACTGCCTTCATCTGCTCTGTATCTTCCATGTGCCCTGTTATTTACATGTTATCTCCCCCATAAGAAGGTATGTTCCTTGAGGGCCAGGACTTCTTTTGGCCTTTCTATGAATTTCTAGTGCTTTGTACAGTGCCTGGAAAACAGTAAGTGAATAATAAATGCCTGCTGATTGATGCAAGCTCTTTCCTGGAGATTTAATCAATGGGGAGAAAGGCACTGGGAACTCTGCTATTTCCCAGTCATGGTATATTCAGAGATCTTTGCTCAAAATGACACAGCAGCATTGTACACCATCACCTGAGGAGACAAACACTGAACACAAATACTAGCCTTTTTCTAGAGTCTAAGGTCAATTCCACCAGGGCTATGTATCAGTTGAAACTAGGGAAAATCAACAGCTCTTTCTTAAATAAAAATGTATAAAGAGAAGTAGAGAAATTAGGAAAAGATGACATCAAAACAGAACAAAATTCTGACAAAAGGTCAGAATTTTACAAGTTCCAGTCACCCTTCTATGTAGCATACATAAGAATCTTTTCTTTTGAAGCGTATCTACTAAATGCCACTTTATCTTGCCTGATATATGTATATGTATGTATGTTATTTATATTGGCATACATCATAAATCTATGGTGAGTAAATAATTGTACAAGACTGAAATAAAAGTTTGGGACAAAAACAGAAGGAATGGTCAGATAGCAAATCCTGGACTAGATGGTTCTCGAGGAGCTATACCCCTCTCAGTAGGATGAAGGCTTTTAGGGGTGAGAATTATTCATGTTGGAAGGGCTCTTGTATTTGCCTCAGAGACTTACACATGGTCAGCATTTATAAATGACTAAGGAACTGAAGTGGCAAAACTGATGTGCACACTTTAAAATTAAACTGTAAAGAACAGAACTTCATAGTGTCAATGATAATTATCGTTCACTTTTTGGGAAGTGAAATATTTGTTTTTATTGATGGAAATTACTGTGCTTAGAATAACAAAGATGTCTTCTTTCACAGAATTTCAGGACTTTACTCGATGAATAAATAAACAAATCTAAAATCACCAGTTCTTTACAAACCAAGGGCCCAAGGAAATACCAGCCTCTTCTGCATGGATTGTTTCTGGTCTGCAATTTGGTCCTGCACTCAAGAATTGTTCCATATATTCCATCAAGCAGGACTATTGTGAATTGTGCTTTTTTCATGAACTTGGCTCACTCTCTTTGTTAGACATGATTGGTATCTGAATTTATATCAATTTAATTTAACTGTACTTGCATGTAGTAAAAAAAGCTCAAGTCTTCTCGTTCAGGTTTTCAACAGATCAGATCATCTTTCTGAACATAATTCTGAATCATGGCTTTGCAGTCATTTCAAAACATATACAACTACACAAAGAAAGCCTTGAACTGGTCAGGTCAGTCAAGAGTAACTGTTGAGGGCTAGGATGGAGTGCGGTGGCAAGTTCAGGCTAGAACTTCGGGAAAACGTGCTCTCTGAGACTGTGCTCATGATCAGCAGAGCTGCTCTCCAGGCCCACACCCCTCCCCCCATGTGGCTGTCTCTGAGATAATCAAGAGAACTACAGAATACAAGGGATATGTAAAATAGACGATGCCCTTTAGGCTAACATCCTTTAAGACAAAAGACTGGCCAAATTACTAGGAGGAGAGACGAGTAAATTGTCATGTAGACTTGCAGTTTCTGTCTTTCAAAACCCAGACCCCCGGATCAATAAATGGAGTTGTCTTATCTTCTCCAGCCTGCCCATATCTTTCTTCTTCACTTCATCGAGCCACGTGGGGACGCCAGCCATTCACCAGGAGTAACCAAAGGCAAAAGACAACTGAAGGTGGCCAGACGGAAACAATAACAGCAAAAATGATCATTTACTCAATCTTTCTCCAACTAGGCCTCATCTTTGATAGTTAATGCTCATAAAAACTCTTGCAGGAAAGATGAAGGCTGTGAAAGAAATAGGCGAGAAAGGGCAATTAATTAGCCACTCTACAGTTGGTTCTAAAATTCAAAAACCAGAGCTTGAGAGTCACCTTCTCTCTTACCTTCCTTAGAGGAAAGGTAGGAAGGAAATGTTTTAAAAAGTCTTCAAAAAATAAGGCTTTTCTTATAGCTAAGGAAACTTGATAGTCTCAGGTGTGACTTTTCCATAAATGCAAGTGACTTCCCCTATTATTAATACAGGCTACATCTTTTTTTTTTTTTTTTTTTTTTTTTTTTAGGTTTAGCTTTTAAACAAAAATTTTTTCCTGTGGTTGTTGTTCAGTTATGTCTGACTTTTGATTACCCCATTTGGGGCATCCCTGGCAAAGTTGCTGGAATGGTTCGCCACTTCCTTCTCTAGCTCATTTCAAAGATGAGGAAACCAAGGCAAACAGGGTCAAGTGACCTGCCCAGGGTAAGTAAAGTCAGTAAATGTCTGAGGCCAGAGTTGATTTCATGAAGATGAATGTTCCTGATTCCAAGCCCAGTGCACTATCCACTGCACCATCTAGATGCCCTTTCTTTGTTTAAACATTTATATTGTTTTTAATGTTTTCATGACCCCTTTTGGGATTTTCTTGGCAAAGATAATGGTTTGTCATTTCCATCTGAGGAAACTGAGGCAAACAGGGTTAAGTGACTGTGCCCAGGGTCACACAACTAGTAAATGTCTGAGGCCAGATTTGAATTCTTAGAGATGAATCTTCCCGATTCCAGGCCCTACCCTCTATCCACTGTACCACCCAGCTGTCTATTTAAAAAAAAAATTAATCATCCTGAGAAGGAAGTAAGGGAAAGAAAAAAGCATTTATCAAGTCCTTACTGTCTGCTAAATGCTGTACAAAGCACCAGGAATGCAACTAATAGAGTAAAACAGTCTGCTCTCAAGCAGGCACCTCATGACAATAAAAATAACGACTAACATCTTACACAGTCTTCTAAAGCTTTCAAAGTGCTCTGTGGGTATTATCTCCTGCAAGTGTAACAACAGCCTTATAAGGCAGGTAATGCAGGTTTTTACTATTCCCACTGTCCAGATTAGGAAACTGAGGTTAACTGCTTCGCCAGTGGTCCCATAGTGTAAGAGGTAGAAGGCAAAATCAGAAAGCCCATATCAGCTGTGAAGAAAACATTCCCCACAAAAAGGTGATAGATTCTCCTACGATTCTGATAACATAAACAACTAAAATGTAAAGTTTCCAAACTGCACAAGAACTTTATGAAGATTCTTTGGGGAGCTCCTAACTGAGGCAGATGGATTTCATCTGGATTAAATGATTCTAGAGCTATCTGATCTTTACCTTCCCTTTTTTTTTCCAGTGTGAGTTACTAACTGGCTTCAGCTGCTGCCGGGCCTCTCCACCATGGCTCGAGGCTGGAATGCTGGAACCTCCTCCTCTCTCTCATCACAGACTGAATATTCCATCCTTGGAGGTCCTGATAAGCATGTGCACTCAGGCAGAGCCAGCCAACCCAGAGAAGGGCCTCCCGACTGCCAACTCACACCATGTATGTGCGATGGTGTCTGTTTTCACAAGTGCTACTACTGCGAGGGAGATTGTTTGTGGGCAGTGACTCATGGGAGAATTAAATGAATTTACCCCACCTAGAAGACAAAGAGTTTGGAACTTCATGGAACTAAGCAAGAAGAGTTCTCCCAAACAAGTGCAATAGACAGACTCCTTTTGCCTCCCCAGGCCTTTTTAGCTCTTCTCTCTCTTGTTAAAGAACACAGGGGAATGTTGCTATTGTTAGACTGAGGGAAAACATGCACTAGGGAAATCTGAGCAAGCAGTAGACTTTCACAAGAACTCTTCTTTAGACTACCTTGAAATTTCCTCTGCTTGCTCTTGGGGAGGAAAAAAGTCAGAAATCAGTGGACACAACTTTCCTCTTGTCAATGACCAGCTAGTTGAAATGGTCAGTACTTAGATTAGAACATGTCCATGGGTCAAGGAAAACTACTCTCCAACAGGCTTTGGTCAATGCATCATGAATATGAACATCTCTTAGTTTTATCAACTTCAAAATGAGGACACTAATTTCCTTGCCTTGTCCAGAGAGCTATTTTTAAGGATAAAATGTGAGCACTTATGTGAAAGGGCTTCCTAAACATAAGGAGATTTTACACAACTGTAGGTAACCATTTCAGCTGTCCTCATGTGGGCCTTCTAAAATTGGTTCTGAAGGTTGCTGAACAGAAATAGGTCAAACATTCCAGATGTGCAGATCACAGGATCATATATTAAGAGTCTGAAAGGACCCGAGAGGTCATCTAGTCCAGCTCCTGCAGTTTCTAGAAGAGGAAAGGAAAGCTCCGAGAGGTACAGGGGCTTGGTCACAGTCACACAGACTGTAACCAGTGGGGTCAGAATTCAAACGCAGCTCCTCTGACTCCAAATCTGCCTCAGGAATACATTGTATTTTATATAGTAATAAGATGTTGGGCATTTTGTTTCTAAGACATTCCTTAGTTGTTAATGAGAGCTCAGAGATACACACACACACACACACACATACTCACACACACATATATGTATATATGCACATACATGCACACATTAAACTTATATATGTTAGGTTCCGTCTACTGACTTGCACTTATTACCTGGAACAGCTTAGCATCTCGGCTGGCTGTCCCTTAAGCAGTGAATGCTCCTCCTCTTCATCTCTGCCTCCTGGCTGGTCCTGCAGGAAATCCTATCTTCTAAAGGAAGCCTTTCCCCATCCCTCTGAATTCGAGTGCCTTCCCTCTGATGATTTTTTCCAGTTTATGTTATATACAGCCTGTTTGCACATAGTTATATGCACAGTGTCTCCCCAACTAGATTACCAGCTCCTCCACAGCAGGGACTGCCCTTGATCTTTTTGTGTGTCCTTAGAGCTTAGGACAATGCCTGGACCTGGGAGGGGTCTGCTACATGCTTACTGACTGACTGAACTTGCCAGCTCAGAGCCCATCAGTCTCTTGAGGTACTCCCTCAACAGAGAAGAGATCATGTGCTCTGAAACCTCTCTCACCTCTAAGTCAATTTTCTTCTCATGGCAAAAAAAATCTCTCCATTCCCCTACAGACTCAACATGTCTGTTATTCTTGGATGTGAAACCTTGATAAAGGCTTTCTGAAAGTTCCAAATGACATTCTCTACAAGTTCATTTACTACTTCATACAGATCTATTAGTGGAGTAAGAATGATTACCCCTCTCAAAAGTCATGCTGCCTTTCCTTCACTAAATGACATCTGCTTACACAGTTACTGCTTTACACCAAAGTGCTGCACAGAGCACACATTTCACCCCGTGAGGGATGCACTAGAGAGTTATTATCCCATTTAACAGATATGGAACCTGAGGCTCAGAAAGACCAGACCACTTGACAATCCTAGTCAACAGCAAAGTTAAGATCTAAATCCAGGGCTTTGGAGACTCCCCAATACAATGTCCTTTCTACTTCTTCTCCCCAACCTTAATGCCTCTGAATAACTTTTGTCCTTGTATCTTTAGCATGTAGCAGTGCCTACAACACAGAAGTTACTTAACAAATGGTTCTTAATTGAATGATGGCAATCATACTGGCAATAAACTGGCTCTCTGGGTTAATGACCATCTGTACTGTAAAGACGGGTGATATGCCATTTGACCTTAGTCTCACAATTTCCTTTGAATTCCTTTGAAACTTCCAAATGGATGCTACCCAGTTCTGGTCCTGAAGACCTGAGTATATCTAGAATGTTAGTTGGGCTGAGAATATCCTGTACATTTACCTCTGTTTGGTCCAGTATCTCTGGCTGGACCATTTCAAGAGATCCTGTCCTGCACATCTTCTTCAGTAAAGACAAGGCAAAGAATCCAACAAATCACTTTTTATTTCTGAGCCCAAGGTCATTCAGTGATTCCAATAAATTTCAGGCAGACTTTTTGTTTCTGATGCATTTAAAGACTTTCTTTGGAGAGTCTTGCAAAGTACATTTGAGAATCTTTTTTAGACTACTTAATTTCTAGTCTATACCTGACGAGCCTCAGTTTGTGGGCTTCTCTGTTCTTATTCAGGAAATCCTTTCATCAAAAAAAAAGATGCCTGCAGGGTTTGGGGATGGGGGTTAAGAGGCTGTGCAGGTCTTAAATTAAAAAAAAAAAAAATCACTAACCATGGCACACACTTTTCCTAGGCTTCTATTCTGGTGTTTTAAAATGGTCTCCAGGCTTCCTGTGGGTTATTGACATTTTTATTTCATTTTTAATTTCTTTCCATTTTTTTTTCTCAATGATTGGCCACATTTTGTCATAGTTCTTTTGAAAATACAGGAAGACTGAATTTCTCTCCTTCTCCCCCAACCCTTCCCCTGCCCCTGCCACCTTCCGTGTTAAAACTTAAAAGTGTTTTGGATAACTCTTCATTGTTAAAGCAAGGTTCTATGAGAGCTTAGGAAGGAGTCTGGATGCTGACAATGAATGGCTCAAGAAGCTTAGAGGGTTTAGTTTGCAGAGTACAAGACTGAAGAGGTCTTATCAAGTGGAAGGAGATTGGCTCCATAATATGCCAGTGGGGCAGACTGAGGACCATAGGACAGGACTTACAGAGATAGAGATTTTGACTGGTAAGAAACAACTTTCTAACAACAGAAAGTGCTGTCCAACAATGAAGGTGCCGTTTGGGGAGTTCTGAGTTTCCTTTCATGGGATACACTTAAGCAGAGGACAGAAAACACATCTGCCAGAGATAAGTGTACACAGTGTGGGACATTGGAGAGGATGACTCGGGAGGTCCCTTCCACTTCAAGAATTCTGTGAATCTCTATTTCATTGTTTCCATAAACACTTGAGCTGGGTGTTTATAACTGATAGAGCCACAAGACGGGCCATTAAACTCAAGATTCTTGAAAATCAGAATGAAGCCTGTCCTGCAGCCAGGACCAATAATCCCTCAGGCTAATTACTTAGATCTTTCTTGAAAAGCTAGTTTAAGTTTCCAGAGTCCAAATGAAATCCACAGTCAAAAGGACAAAAACACGGCATCCTCTGCTCTGCTCCAGGGTTACTGAGTGAGATTCTGAAGTCCTGTTATCTCAGACATATAAAGGTTAACAGGAAGGTAGAGACACCTTCAAGATGGTGATCCAGCAAAGGAGACCAAGAAGGAATGGTCAGACAGGCATGAGGATAACAAGGAGACAGTGTGATCATGAAAATCTCAAGGGAAGAGACTGTCAAGAGAAGGTGATCAACCATGTCAGGTAGCAGAGAGTTTAAGGAGGAGGAAGACTGAGGAAAAGGTACTGGGTTCAACAACTGTGAGACCATCAGAAACTTTGAAGAGGGCAGTTTTGGTTGAAAAAGTAGGTTGGAAGCCATAGAAACAAAAGGAAAGAAAGAAAGTAGAGGTATTAATTGTAGACAGCCTTCTCAAGAAAGTTAGCCACAAAAGGAGGAAATAAATGGGATCATACTTTGCAGGAATGGATGGATCAAGTGAGGATTTCCTGAGGATGGAAGAGACACGGGTGTGTCTGTAGGTAGTGGTAAGCATCCAATAAAAAGAGAGTTACTGAAGACAAGTGAGAGAGGAAGGAGGATAAAGAGTCAGTCTGCTGGAGAAGCCAGAAAGGAGTGGGGTTACTCATGCACGTAGAGGGCTTTGCCTTGGCAAGGAAAAAGATCAATCCTTTATGTGAAACAGGAGTAAGGGAAGAGATAACAGAAATGGCATTTGAATGATAAATCCCTTGAATATATATGCCTACGTGTCTCATTTAGCATTTACTTATTCCTTGGCATTTTCTTATATCTATGTCTTATCTTCCTTCAGAGTTTGATGATATCTTTTCTAAATGTTAGTTTCTTCATCTGTAAAATGAGGAAAATACAGGGTGTTTCAAAAGTCTGGGTACAATTTAAAGTTATTAAAACACCTGGTACTTGTACTAAGTATTGCTTAGGATTGTTATGAAAAAAAGAATTTTGAAAACTGTAACAATACATGCATACATACACACACATTATACAAATTATACTTGCTCAGGGAGATTATGATGCCTAAGTGTATATGTGTGTGAATACTTGTACGTATGAGTTAAAACTCCCCCTTGCTTCTCTTAGAACCTTCCCCAGTACAAAAAAAAGCCTTGCAAGTAGCATGCAGAGTCAGGGGACCTGGCTCTCAGTCCAGATCTGCTACTTCCTGTGTGGCTGTAAGCAAGGCCTTTAACTTCTTGAGGTCCCAGCTTCATCTCAAAAATGAGGAAAGTGGATGAGACAGTCTCTAAGGTTGTGAGTGGGAAATGTGGTCACTGATTATACCCAGATCAATGGAGACCTGCAAAAGCTTATCACAAGCTATAGTCACAATAAATTTAGCAGCATTAAGTCTGCATTCAGCCCTTCAATGGAAAAACCGAAGTATTCCTTTTTCTGTTTTGTAGCTGTCAAAGATGTGGGGATATTGTTTTGTGGATTTTAAAACCCAGGACCCATAAGAATTTTTCAGTTCCAAGGGGCACTGCTTAGAAGCGATCATGGCATTTACCAACTAGTTTATAAACAAACTGTGACCAAAATGTTCCTCTCATAATCTTGATGAATTGGGCACTATGCAATTCCCTTCTAGAACGTAAGGTGAGGAAGGAGGTAAAGGCAGCAGCTTCTAAGGTTACCTCCGGCTTGCTCATCTAGAACCTCCCTGGTCTCCCAGACTTCTTCTCCCTTATAACCAGCTCACTCAAATAACTTCTTTCCCTTTTGGAATGTTTCTTGTTGGCAATACTTTCTTCTATTGACTGTTCCTGAGCTTAGGCTATTGGTTTCACAGATCAAGACTGCCTCACTTGAACCAGATTTCACTGGGATAAAAATGATATGTGAGGAAAGGAGGCCCCATACCCTCCTAGGAAAGGAAGATCATGTATATCAAAGTCTACAATCGTCAAGAATATTAAACATCAGGTGGAGCAGATCTATCCATTTAAGTGGCACATCCAGTCCCATCTGAACAGGTAAACCGTTTACTAAATGCTATGTTGCCTCGAGAGATTCGCAGCACCTTTGGGCAAGGAGTAACAGTATGTGTTTATTGAAATCTACATCTGGTAGCAATTTGTTCAGCAGCAACCAACTCCTTTTCTTTCTTTGCCCAGTCAAATAACCCATGGGGGCCCATATTGGTGCTGGGTCTGCATTGTATAGTTCATTGGGTTCATTATAGACCCGAGTTTATCAACATGCTTCAGCAGGGGAAACAATTTCTTTTTCTACTCTAGAGAATAAAGGAATGTGTATTCAGGCATCTACATGGTGTTTGACAAACATCATTGTGGGGAAAATCAGAGTTGGATCCACAGGGTGGTGGTGTGCTCACTCAGATTCTGATTCAAAATTTTGAGTCGGCGAGAAGAATTGAAAGCACTCTCCTCCACAGCCTGTCAAAGTATAGCACAGGCTGGACTTGGACATAAGAATGATGAATGGCTAAATCTTGCCCTAGGACATCTGGGTAGTGGTCTTTAAGTCACAGAGAATGGCAGCCCCCAATCCAAGGGACTTTGTTGACTTGCACCCCTAGAATTATGGCTCACAACTTCTCCATAGATGGAGATAACTTTCAAAAGTCGGCCAGAAGGCAGAAGTAGAGAGACACAAACATGGGGGATGTGTGTAACCAGGACACACAGGGAGGAACGTGTGTGTGGGGGGACTCGTGCCATCAAGGCAGAGGCACTGAGAACAACTCATACTTCTGGTGCTCAGTGTAATGTGACAGGGTAGCTACCATTCCCACTGAGCTTAGTCTGTGTCTGTTTGAAGCTCTTGGCTTCACGGATCATGGATGGATTCTGATCCAGGTAGAATACTGCACAGAAATTGTATGGACTGTCTTCTTCCTTCTCCATGAAACAGGAAACATCAGGAAACCTCTCTAGAGCAGAGGTTCTTAACATAGAGCCCTTAAAGGAGCCATGAACAGATTTCAGGGGGTCTATGAATTTAGATAGGGAAAAAATGTTTATTTTCATTAATTTCTACCTAAAATTTAGGATTTCCTTCAGTTATTTAAAAACATTATTCTAAGAAGGGATCCACAAGCTTCACCAAGATGCCAAATAGGACCATGACACAAAAAAGTTTTTAAAAATTTCTCTATTAGACTCAAATTAGGAAATGCTACGAATAACCAGAAAGAATTCAAGTATGGAAGAGCCATGCTCAGAAGTCCACATGATTCAGCATTCATTATCATAAAGGAGTGGAGAGCTTGGAATACCATATTCCAGAAGGCAAAAGACTTTGGCTTACAGTCAAGAACGATCTAACCAGTAGAACTGATTATAATCCTACAGGGGAAAAAATTGATCTTTAATGAATAAGAGGACATCCAAGAAATTCTGAAAAAAGACCAGAGCTGTAGAGAATCTTGGAAGCTAAAACAAAGGACATAAAAAATATTAAAAGAAAATAACCAAATGAACAATGATAAAGGACTAAACTGCTTACATACTAATGTGGGGAGATGAGATATGTGTTCCCTTTAGACCCTATCATACTCAGGGGTCATAGAGGGAATCTAATTAGACAGAACATATGGGAGTGGTTCTGTTATGCCTTGATGATCTTAAAAGAAGAATTCATGGGGTGGGGTAGAACAGGGGGAAACAAGGTTAGGGAAAATTATCTCACATAATCAAGTATGCAAGAAGATATCTATACAAACAAGCAGGAGGGGGTGGGGGAAATACCTGACATTTAAAACTCACTCTCATTTGAACTGGTCAAAAGAGGAAAGAATATATGCACACAGGTGGGTATAAAACATTTCACTCAACAGGGAATAGGAGGTAAAGGGGAGAAAGATGAAAGGAAATCGAAGGAGAGTAGATTAAGGGATCTGCTACTCCTAAACAAAACAAACCCCAAGAAATGTATGAACATATTTACAGCTCTTTTTGAGGTAGCAAAGTATGGGATTCAGAGGGGGTGACCATTAACTGGGGAGTGGCTGAACAAATCATGGTACATAAGTAATGAAATACTATTATACTGTAAGAAATTACGAAGGGCATAGTTTCAGAGAAATCTGGGAAAACTTACATAAACTGATGCAGAACAGAACCAGGAGAACAATTTATACAGACAACAATATGGTAAAAACAAAACAAAACACTGAAAGAACTAGGGACTCAGATCAATATAGTGACCAATCACAGTTCCAGAGGATCAATGACGAAACATACTAGCCACCTTCTGATAGGGGGAGCTCAGTACGGGGTGTGTGTGTATGTGTATGTGTGTGTGTTTATGTGAGTGTGTTTATATGTGTATGTATGCTCATGTGTGTACATGTTTATGTGTGTACATGTTTACGTGTGTGTTTGTGTGCATGCATGTCTACATGTGTGCATGTATGTGTGTGTGCGTGTTGTCATCCACCGTCTATGTTTGAAGAGGACCGGTGATAACCATGGGGTGATGTCCTGACTTAGATTTCAGTGAGGAAGAGCTGTGCAGTCATCAGCCTTACTCTCCTAGTGTGACTGGAATCTAGCGGCAAGATGAAAGTCTGGATGACTGGTGATGGCCTTAACACAAAGTAAAGAAAGAAACCAAGAAGAAACCAGGCCCAAGGGAAGATTCATCCACCTGGAGGGTTTCACTACAGACTAATAAATACCAAAGATGGAGAAAACAGCCCCAAATCATTTCAAGGTGTACTGGGGGAGGGGCAGCATGAGGAGGAGACGGGACCTCGACTTAGCTTTGATGAAGGTGGTGATGATCATACTTTTCCAATTTCTGGGGTTACAGTGAGAACCTAAAACCCAAAATGAAGTGAATTTGGGAAGAAGGAAGAGAACTTGCAGTAAAGTGCAAAGAAAAGTACAATGGGATACAAATGTTCTTTCCACCCAATGTAAGTAATTTATTGAGGACCTTCAGATAGCAGAAAAAAGAGCTGGGGGGCCCCAGGTGCTCTCCAGTCTGCTCCCCTTGTTTGACAGATAACTGAACTGCCGATTATTCAGGGTAACACAGGCAGTAAATATCAGAGGCAGCATCTAAACCCAGGTCCTTGTCTCAAGAACTAATGCTCTTTCCATTACCAGGGGTACACCTGAGGATCTAGAGGGTCATAGGAGGTCTCAGGTTCCTCACCTCTGATTATATCATACTTCTCCATCTATGTAAATTACTTTTTGAAGGGATGGACACCAAGGGAATCAAATGGGCTACTGTGCTTGAAAATAATTTGCAAAATGCAAAGTGACATATGCAGACATAAGAGAGTCACTCCCTGGCTCCACGCTGTTTCCCTCCCTTCTCAGATTCAATGGTGGAGTGAAGTGGTTCTCTTTTGGGCATCTGTGAATCCCGAGGGGGTTTTCAACAATGGTCCAAGAGGTTTGTGCTGAAAATTCTGAGACTGGGAAATCAGTAAAAGACATCAGATAAGTCACAATTGTGAAATAATATACAAAGATGTTTGAGATACCTGTATTACAATGGGAATGGGAAAGGAAATATAAATGAAGAATACATTAAAATTGGTTTTTCATTTCTTGGAAATAAGGAATTTCCATTACAGCAATGCCATAATTTGTGGAGAAGTTCTTTCAAATATTTAGCTGCTTAAAACCTTCCATTTTGTCGTGACATTTACAATCCAAACAGGAAAGTTTTGTTGATAAGATGGTTGATATTTTAAAACAGAAAGAACAAGACTCAAATACTCAATAGAAAAGAGACTAAAGCTTCATATTTAGTCAATTGTCAAGTTGAAAAAAAATGGGCTAGTGACTGCAGAAATATTTTGCCATGTGCCAAAACAACTGTATGTTTAGAGATGATTCTATTATGAATTTATGAATTTCTTTATGAAGTGGCTTCTAACAATACTGCCATTTCCTCCAGAAACATATTCTGATTATGTTGAATCAGTTATTACTGAGTTTAAAAAAGTGATATTTACACTTTTCAATTTGATGAAATAGATGATATGCGTAATCTAACATTTTTTGTTGTATTTTTAATATATTAGCATGATGGAGAAGAGGAAGAGAAATAAGATATTTTCTTGTCAGTTAACAGGAAATACAACCAGGGAAGACATTTAAAATCTAATAAGTTCATACTCTGAAGGAAAAGAAACCAATTGGAATATATACAGATGGAGCAAAATCAATGAAAGGGAACTTCTGTGTGTTGTTTAAATATTAAAAAAAATTAAGATTAAGTCCGGACACACTGCAGTGTAACAAACAAGTCCTGGAATCAAAGAATGCCAGCCATGGTAATTCAAAACATGTTAGAGGACACTGTTGAAATAATAAATTTTATAAAATCAAGCCCTCCTAACTCTCAACTGTTTACAATTTTACACAGAGAGATGGGCCAGGAGCACATCACACTTCAAAGCCTTCCCTTCCCAAAGTAACTTCTTGTCTATCTGAATTCAGTCAACGATCTTCCCTGATTGTGCTTGTTATCTCAGCGAGTGTTCAAGTGATAGACAAAGCTGCAAGGATGAGCATATTTAGGAAATATCTTTTCAAAAATTAATGTACTCATCCCATTATTACAAAGCACAAACACAAACAAAAACGTTCTAGACAAAGTGAAAAGTATCATCAAGAAACTAAGATTTTGGACTCACACAAGAGAACAATTCTGAGCGCGGGGATAGCACGTAATTTCTTTTTAGGAAAGTGAGCTATTTGGAGGTCAAACTGTCAAAGAGACACGGGTGATTGTCGGGTGTTTTCAGAAGTGACTTTCAATGAATATTTTCCTGAAATTTCCAATAAATTAAATTGGATTCACAACTTAGTTGATGCCTTCTCTACATTAGCTGTTGAACTGACAATAGATGAAAAAGAAAATTTAACTACTTTATCAATGGATTTTTGGATTATAAATAGTAAAAAATGGCTACCTTGTAAACATTTTTGGCTAAAAATAAGGAAAGAGCTTACAAAACCTTCTTACCATTTTGCACTATATATTTGTGTGTGAGCATATTTTTGTTTTAAATAAAAATACAAAAATAAACTTGATATGAAATTAGATTTAAGAATGTAATTTATCTGGTATTGAGCCAAGTACAGCAAACATTTCTAATAAAAAAGTCCAACAATGAATTAGGTTTATATATGATTAGTATATTATGTTAAATATTTTCTAAGTTATATCTTATTTAATTAAAACATTATTTATATTCAAAAATTTGTAAATAAAGAAATTTAACATGAAGTCTTTCACATAATAGTAAGTATCTGAGGGCTTGCTGGACCATTTTTAATTCTTACATAATGTCCTACATAAAATGTAAACACTTTTATACTTAGCATTTTATATTTACAGTTCTCCTAACTATAGGCAGAATAATACTTTATATTAAATAATTATAATTATATAATGTAAATTTTAATTTGGAGCTTTAGGGGGACAAAAGTTATTATAGCTACTGCAAGCATTTAATCAATAATTCTAAAAGGAATATTATGAGTACATATCAAATTACCCTGAGAGTTCACAAAACATTTATTTTTGTTGAGAGAGACTATCATTAAAAAGTACTGGCAATTACTGGTGCAGCAGAACTCCCGGCTCTGTCACTTCCAACCTCAGGTTGTGTGACACAGGGGAGTTGCGTTCTCTCTGACCTTGAGCTGCTGCGGCATCTGTGAAATGAGGCTGATAACAATGGCTCTACCAACCTCGGCCAATGGCTTGGTTTGACGGAGCTTTGTAAACTAAAAAAGCTCTATGTAAATGCAAACTTTTGTTATATTAATCAGCTCTCAAGAGGACAAAAACTCTCATTTCAATTGTCTGAACTTTGGGGTTTCTGTGGTTTGGGGGCAGAAGGTGTTGCTTAGTTGTCTTTATCTACACAGGCCGGCACAAGGCTTTGCAAAGAGGTGTCTAAGTAATGCTTGCTGAACTGACCGGAACTAATATTTTTATTCCTGGTCAGTCATTTCTAAGCTTCTTTAAAACACCTGAAAACCTAGAGTGAAGGTCTGTGGGCTGTTCCAACGGCATTCATTATACTCTGCCGGGTTTGACCTCCCGACCCCTACTTCCTCTAAGACTTCCCAGCTCTGTAACTGTTAGCAAATGACTTCCTTCTTCTGGACCTCAGTTGTTTCATCTACAAAATGGGGTCAACACTTTGATCACCACCTATTCACAGGGTTGTGTTATAACCATAAAGCAAGACATAAATGTGAGCTAATATAATAAAATAGGAACACCACCCTCCATCTGACAGAAAAGGGAGAGGGGCTGGATCAGATCACTTCAGAAGCCCTGCTACTTCTAAGAGCTAGCATCTATCCCAATTAACCCTTTAATCCACATCACGAGCCACCTACAAAGCATCCTGGAGGCTGCATTTCCAAGTGATAACCTGACAATAAATGGTTTTTAGTTTGGAGTAGGACGACTCCTGTAAAGTTCCTGGGGCCAGAAGTTAGTGTCACCTAGACACTCTGAGACAACTACTTCAATCCAGGCCCTGAGTTGCTTCAGATAGCTTGCCCTTATCTTTTTCAATGAAGTGCTTGGCTTGTCTGGATGGAGATGGGCTATTAGACATGGGAAGTGCTCCATGGGATCCTACCACTTGTGGCATCCTTTGTACAGCTTCTTTTCAGTTCCTTATTATTTTTCTCTAGTGTATGTCTGCGTTGTCATGGAGGATTATCAGTAAAATAAATGTTTTATCTCTACTCAAAGCAAATTAGCTACTGAACTGAGTTTCTAATGTTTACTCCAAATTTCTTCTGTGGATCAAAGTATGAAGTTGCCTTTCTTTTAAAACATTTACAAAAAGAGATTATATTTTTACCAAAACAAACAAAAAAGCACCCAGGTGCATTAAAGTTAGCCGAAGAGTATGAAATACTAGATAAAACAAAATACTAGAATTACGTAAGTTAGTACATTACAGGGTAGTTACTTTATGTACTATCTTTATAACTCAGTTGCAAAAATTTTAAGAGCTTTCTACTTGTATCTCTGCTTAACCTGATATATATGTACATACATAATTCTCTGCTATCAGAGTTATAACTAGGTATTTTTGTGCTTAAGGCAAGGGAAAGATTCAATTTTTCTGCAGTATGGTCTCAAAGGGGGAAGATGTCTATCCCAGGAGACTGAGAGCTTTCTATAGTATTAAAGGGAATGGCTGTTAGGAAAAGGAGCGGGGGAATGGGAACTGAAGGTATGGCCTCAGAGGGAGGGGTGGGATGGTGAAGTGTTCTCTGGGACCAGCCCAGTCATTGGAAGGTAAGGGTACCATTGACTGACAAAGTGGAAGGAGAAAGGTCATCTTAGTATTTTGGGTACCCTCTAAATTTTGGTACCCTGACACAAAACTCTGATTTATTCTTCCATAGTTATAGCTCTGCTCTGCATGTTGCCCACAGAATGCTGGTACCCTAAAATAGAACTCCAAGCTATTGGCTACATAGCACAAACTAATTAAAACATGACCTCATTTGCTCAATCAACAAATACTGATTGAAAAAGGGGTCTTGCCCCACAATATCGCTTCCAGGACTGTATCCCAAAGAGATCACAAAAATGGGAAAAGGTCTCATGTGTACAAAAATATTTATAGCAGCTCTCTTTGGGATGGCCAAGAACTGGAAATCAAGGGGATGTCCATTAAATGGCATCCAAATGTGATGAAATACTATGGTGCTATAAGAAATGATGAACAGGAAGACTTCAGAGAGACCTGGAAGGACTTATATGAACCGATGCTGGGTGAAAGGAGTAGAACCAGAAGAACTTGGTACACAGCAATGGGTGAAAGGAGTAGAACCAGAAGAACTTGGTACACAGCAATAACCACAGTGTGTGAGGAATTTTTCTGGTAGCCTAAGTCCTTCAGAGCAATGCAAGGACCTAAAAAATTTCACAACTATGAGGGAAAAAATGGATTTTCCCCAAGTACCATATAAATATCTAGAAGAAATGAAGAGATAAAAAATTAGATAAAAGCTCTGGAGGAAAGAATTGGAAGGGGAATAAGCATGTTAGAACAGAAAGTGGTGAAGCTACCAAAGTAACCAAATCCCTGAAAATCAGAATAGACCAAACAGAAATCAAAGACTCTATATGATGGCAAGTGATAGTTGAACAAAATCAAAAGAAAGAAGTGAGATGTGTCTAAAATAGCTGAGCTAAAAATAGATCAAGAGGGATAATTCAAGAATCACTGGATTCCCTAAAAACTATGACTTTTTTTAAAAAAAAAACTTAGATACTATATTTGATAAATGATAACTATCTATATCTCATAACCAGAAGAAAAGAGAAGAAAGAAAGAATCCACCAATCACCTCCAGAAAGAAAGCTCAATTAAAAACTGCCAGGAATATCATCGCCAAAATGAACAAATTTCCACATCAAAGAAAAAAATGCCATAAGCAACCAGAAATAAAGTACTAAGGAATCACAGATAGGATCACACAAGACCTGGAAGCCTCTCCATAAAATGATTTGAGACCATGGAATACACTATTAAAAAAAAAAAGATATAGGATTACAACCAAGAACAGCTTATTCTGAAAAAGTGAATATAATTCTAAAGGAAAGACAATGGAAGGTTGAATGGAATAAAGGATTTTCAAAGACTTCTGAGGAAGACCAGAGCCAAATAGGAACTCTAAAATGCAAACACAAGTCTCCAGAGAAAACTAGAAAGGTAAATTTATTTGAACAATTAAAAGGGGCTACATGACAATGTAGGACTAACATTCTAGGGTCTGAAGGACTTCAGTAAGGAAAACAGAACCTGGGGGTAGATTGATTCTGCCCTGATGGTTTTAAAAGGGGAAATAGACAATAAAAGAAATATACTACTGTAGAGACGAGGAAGAAAGGGTTGGAACTTACAATTTCTCATAACTGGCTTACATGAGAGGTTGAAAGGGTGGGGAGTAGAGCCGTCATCTGATGAAGGTAACTCAAATCTGAACTAGACAAAAGAGGTATGAACGGTAAAAAAAGAACAGTTTGGCTAGTATGGCCAGCCCTCCTTTTTTTCAGTCTCATGTTTGAATGACACCATTAGAGTTCAGTTCTCACTTTCTTACTTTTCATTTCTAATACCCTCACTATACTGGTTCTACAGATAACAGTCTCCCATTGGGTATTATAATGGCTTTTTGTCCCAAAGGATATATATTTGAGCCTGAAGAGACACTTGACCTTCAAGAGGAGTGTGGATACCCTCTTCTGTGGGTATCTTCTGACACTGATCTAGCTAGTAACTGTTCTCCTCCCCTTGTAAGCAGCAATAAAGTTCATTAAAGCTATCTCTCTGTGGGATGATGCATTTTATCTGGACTTCCCAGCACCGCAGGAGAGTTGAACATACACACACACACACATACACAAGAAGCTTGGCATAAGAACACATCAAACTTAATTTGAAAACAGGACGAGATAAGGAGAAAAGAGGGTTGAGAGAAAACAACACAAGGCAGGGAAGGACCATGAGCCAAACCAACTTCCTGACTCTGAAAGGGCATTAAAGGAAAAAAAGAAAAGAACTGAAAAGCCAGTCTATTAATGAGGAAATGGTATTTAAAAAAAAAAACCTGTGGTATATGAATATAATAGGACATTATTGTGCCATAAAAAAATAAAGAATCCTGAGAAGTGGAACTGGTGCAAAGTGAAAAGAGCAGAACCAAGAAAACAATGTATACAATGACAACATTGTAAAAAAACCCTCAACTTTAACAGACTCATGGACTCTAATCAATGTACTGATCACTCATGTCTCCCGAGGACCTACGTAAAACATCGTGCCTATCTCCTGACAAAAGTGATGGTATGGAAGGACACAGACTTTCTGGACACAATGCCTGTGTGGATTTGTTTTGATTATTTGTTAAAATGAATTTTTTTCTGTTTTAATTGAAGGGAATAATTTATTTATCATGCCAAAGAAAAACCCAACTATAAAGAGGACAACTGAAGGAGAGATAAGTGGAGCAGTTTCTTAGTCAGTAAATCAATAAACATTTGTTAAGTGTCAGGCACTGTGCTAAACACTGGGGATACAGAAAGAAGCCAAAGATGGTTTCTGCCTTCAAGAAGCTCACGATGTTATGGGGGAGACAACAAGCTAATGAACCTGTACAGATGAGCTATGTACAGGATAACTAGAAAGAGTTAATGGAGGGAAGGAATTAGTACTAGGAGGAGTTGGGAAAAGCTTCCTAGGGAAGAAGGATTTAACGGGGATCTGAAAGAAGCCAGGAAGCAGGAATGAGGAGAGAGAGCATTATAGGTTGAGGAGACAGTCACAGAAAATGCCTGGAGATGAGAGATGGAGCGTCTTCTTTGTGGAATAGACACAAGACCAGTGTCACTGAACTGACAAGTACATGGTAGATCATAAGAAGCCAGGAAAGGGGGTTGCGGATAGAAGGCAAGTTATGAAGAACTCTGAAGGCCCAAGAGAGGGTTTTGTACTTGACTCTGTAGATGACAGAGTCACTGGAGTTTACTGAGGAAAGAAGAAACATGACTATATCTGGGCTTTAGGGAGACACTTGAAGCAGGCAGACAGACCCACCAGCATATTACTGTGATACTCCAAGCATGAGGTGAGGCCTGCACCTGAGAGTTGGCAGTGTCAGAGGACAGGAGGGATGACATTCGAGAGATGTTCTCTTCCAGACCATCATCCTTGCAGTGGTGACTCTCTCTCTTCCTCCAACCTTTTCATTCTTTCTCAAACTTCTCATGGCTCCTCCCTTCCCCAGTCTCTCAGCTGAGAACCTTGCCTTATATTTTACATTAAAAAACCCTGAGGTCATTTTCACTGAGTTCCTTCTTCCCCAAGGAAGAAAATAAAAAACCTCTATGCTTGAGCTCTGCCATGGGTTCAACCTCAGAAATATCACACTTATGTTTGTATCTTGAATTGTTTTAGTGTGTTTCCTTCTCCACTTCCCTTCAAGTCTGCCCCTTGTTTATTTCTAAAAGGCAAAAATCTCCACAGAAGGTTGAGATACCCTGTACTGATTCTCATACTTTTGGAGATGACCAATCAAATCAGGTAGACTCCTTGGGCTTAGAAAAACTTAACCGGCCCTGGGTGCAGCAGACCCTAATTCTGTGACTGAGCATTAACAGAGCACTGTAAGGTCTTCAGACAATCCACCCTGTGGCTATTATTCCCTGGGTTATGTTTTCACAGCTGTCCCTTTTCTGATTATAAACAGAATAGCTGTTTTGGGTTGTATTTTAGGGGTTTCCCTCTTCTTTTTTGAAAGTATGAAACTGAAATAGTTCCTTGGTTCTGAAATCTTGCATTAAAGTATAATTTAGCATGCTTCTGAATTAAAGAAGAAAAGATGTACACACAAGAGGGGTTTGTGTTGAACAAGTTCCATGTACCGACCAATGAATACTGGCAGTTTTCCAAGTTCAAGTAGTTGTGGGAAAGTGCAAAGGTGTATACATATATACACATGTGTGTCATATATATTTATATATGCACATATGTATACAGATATATTTATGTGTGTATATGTACACACATAAAAACAGGGTCCATGAATTCAAAGATCTTACAGTCTACTTGGGTAGACAGGTATGTATGTACACATGAAAAGGCAAATAATTGCAAAGAACATTAAATGAATGGTATATATTTCTTTCCAATTATATTAGAATATCATGTTTGACCTTTATCACCAGGCTACCCTTGGCCTTGGAAGCCTGTAGCTGGCCCCTTGACCACAGTGACTTACTACTGTGATGAACTATCCGTAAGACTCTTGGTTGTCTTTGAACAATGACAGGAAGTGGGTGACAGTCCTAGTCTAAGCTCCACCTCTGGGAACAATGTGTCATCAAAAAGAGAGGCACCTTTCTTTCTCTGTTCACTTCACTATTAAGATGGAATCAACAGTGATCCCTTCTAGCTCCCTGACAAAGCCACTCTGAGGAAATCTGCCCTGCATCCTAGAAAGGGCCCTGGATTCAGAGCCCAAAGACCTAAATCTGAACCTTGGCTTTGCTATTTACTCTGTACATTGCTTTGGGCAAGTCAATTCTGGCCAACAAACATTTATAAAACTCCAGTTACATACAAGGTGTCTGGATAGGGACTCTGAGAATATAAAGTTGGAAAATGACCCATTCCACATTTACACAAAAATAAAAAAATATGAAGGGAGAAAAGGCAAGATCTAGACCAAGCACTGACCTTGGCACCAACTCTCCAGACTTGTCAATGGTAGCAAACTTCCCTTCCAATTTGAAAACTCGTAATCTTGTTAAACTAGATCTCCTCCAGCAACTCTCTTACTCTCTAAAGGTCAAATGTTCAAGAAATAGACTAGAATTAAACCAGATGAGTTCTTGGTTGTAAAGCTAATTACCAAATTGAACAGAGCTCTAGACTTGAAGTCAAAAAGACCTGAGTTCAAATCCTGTCTCAGACACTAACTAGCTGTGTGAGCTCACTGACTCAGTTTCCTCATTTGTAAAATTAGAGTATTATACTCAATAATCTCTAAATCTATAATCATACATACATTATTAATAATGTAATATTAATCATTAATTTTGTTGCAAAAGTTTAGTACAGATACCTTAAAAAATTTTTTTAATTGGATCTCAGTGCTGTGTAGTACAAGAAATGCATGAAGAAGAGTCTCCAGCACAACATAGGGCATAAGCTTGTGCAAGACTTGCAGCAATGGGAAACCAAACACCTCTCTAGATAGACTGCTCCTTATTTGGAATTTTCCAGCTTACAGCAAGTTTATTCCTAAAGGAAGCCTCAATTTGCTTCTTTAAAACCTGCCATCCTCAGGAACCAAGCTATGTAAATCTAATCCCTGAGATTCCAGAGGGCCCTGCAAATATCAGGTGTCAGGTGATTTGTCAGGTGGTTTTACACCCCCCTCAATCTTCTTCAGGTTAAATATCCCTACTTCCTTCAGCTGATTCTTATGTGGCAGGAGTTCAGAGGCCCCTACCCTGCTCCCCTAATCCTTAACACTGCCTGGTCTTGATATCTGAAGAGTACTTCCTCCCCACTGAAGCCTCCTGAAGGACTGCCCTTCTGTCTGGAAGCGGCTCAAACATCACCTTGTGCATAAAGTCTTTCCTGACCCCCAAAGCTTGATGCCCACCTTCCCTAACTACCTTGAATTTATTCTGTGTGTGTGTGTGTGTGTGTGTTGGTTCCTCTGGTGCAGTGTGAGCTCCCTGGAAGCACGGATTATTTCACTTTTTTGTTTTTGTGAGCCAAGAACCCAGCATAGTGCCTTATACAAAGTGGGTTGCTGACAGATGTTTGTTGATGTTGGAGGGAATAAAAACCCTTGCTCCCTCATGGCAGAGACCATATAGGGTCTCTATCTGTTTGGCATTTTATTAAAAGGAAAGAGACCTGTCTTACATAGATCTTTTCATCTAAAACTGTTCATCAAAAGCACGGGAAAAAATGTGGTTTGAGTTCCTCCTATCTGTCCCTAGCTCTAAACATCTAAATTGATAGTTTGATACTAACCTGTTAAAGATAACATCTTCAAGTTTCTATTTAAAAGAACAACAAACTGATTTGTGAATAGTTCATGCACACTCCCTCATGATTTTTTATCTTTACTTTTTTCTCATTTTTCTGTTGCTAGTCACCAGTATGCATTTGACGTTGCCCTCGTGTAAGGTTCAATACTACTTTGGATTAAGATGTTTGAAAGGAAAAGTGAGTCTGAATTATTATTCAGGGGCTAAGAGCTATGAGCTAAACACACATGAACCTAATAAAAAAGAGGGCATTAATTACTCTTTCAACCTAAGGAGTCACCAAGTAATTAAATGTAGTCATTAAGTTTAAGATGGAAACATGTTAATAGGCCAGTGGCAATGGACTGTGTTTTCATTTCGGAAGTCTATGACAAGGTAGTTATATATAGAGACATAAATAACAAAATATGCACATGTGGCTATACTATTTATGCCTATGTGATAAATATACACACACACACAAGTGGTTGGTTGATATCTCTGAGAATCAAGTTACTAACTTTAGAAGAGATAAGGAGGGAACTAACTGTTAGAAAAATGCCTTTAAAATCCTTGGAAAACAGAGGCAAAGATGGAAGAATGAAATGAAGAGCTGGGTCTTTTGGAAGTACAGAGAAAGTCTGACTAGGTTTAAAAAAAACACAACTTTTGAAACTATAGTTTCCATTGTAATTGTATACATTTCATTTTATGCATTTAGGAATGCCTTTTATGCATTATTCTAGGATGGGTTCAATAGGCTCTACCAGTCTGCCAAGGGGTCCATGACACAAAAATCTTGGCAGCCCTTCTCTAAACAGCACAGACACAAGCAAACATTTGACTGATGGAACCCCAAAGTGAGGCCTATGTTTTGGTGGTCCAGTTTTCACTGATAGCTCATTCTAACAGGCAATGTGAGATCACTACAGAAAGTACAAAATAAAAGAGAGGATGATTTTGCCAATACACCCAAAATTCGGGTCCTTTTCTGGGCCATTTGCAGATTTTTCACTGAGTTGGCTCAAAAGTGGTCAATCTTCATCTTTGAAATGGAAGGATATCATGTGGAACCCAGTTTGGTAAGTACAATGACTGACCACACCAGACAGTGTGGCATGTGGGGTTCACAATAAAATGTGACTACAAAACAAGGAAATTGACTTGCTGGTGTGGCTCTTAAGACAAAATCAAAGGAGAATGATGACAGCAGCACCTCTGAAACAAGCTTGTAATCTCCTCAGTCCCTGTCACAAAGGTTCTTAAAAGAATGTTGGAACTGGTTACACTGAAAATTTCATTTGTATGTGCAAGCTCTTATGTGTTTGTAAAAATAAAACAAAATAAATCTTGTTAATTCATAGTCATGTTGCATCCATATGATCTTTTTTTATTTTGGCTTTGGTTTTAGATTTTATGTTTCCTCTTTCTTTCTCCCAGTTTCTTATAAGACTTTCAATTGGATTATGCAGTTGGGAACCTCTCATCTGGAGAGAGGGTTTCTCTGGCCAAATTCCCATCAAGAAAAGTCTTTGTCTTCAGATAAGGTCTTGGGTCTTAAAGGCTGCTGCCCTAACACCAACTCACATTATCTTTACAATGCTTCTTCTTATACAGAGGGTAATCCAGAGAGTAAATTCAAGTGACACACTGTACAGGATGAGTCTTGACTGGGATACTGCTGACCATCATTTCAAAGATCAGCCTGAGACCATCTGGCTTGTTGCCTGCCCTTTCTCACTGATGAAGCAGACAATGGTTAAGGCTCTCTTTTTGAGAGAAGTCAAGGCAGAGATATGCAAGGTAGAAGCAGCCTGGCAGAAGACATGGGAACAAGCAAGCCTGACTTACAGGGAGATCGGTCAGGTACCAAAGTAACCTTTCTCTTCTAGAAATGGGGCCTAAGTGCTGATGTGGGAGTTTCCCACAGCTTCAACTGGTCTCCAAAGGCATATTTGTCATCAGAGGGTTTGATGAAGCTGTATATCAATATCTGACTGCTGTTAAAAAACAAAACAAAAAAAAAATTGTTCCACAGGAACCAAATCAAAACCAGCTGTGAGTGGGAGAGGCCAAAAACTCAGTGTAATTGCTAAAAGTCCAGCAGAAACACTTGTTAATTGTGTTATTTACTTTGCTGAACAGTAAATTGCCACACCAATTTAGTCCTATCACATGACTATAATGCTTTTCATATGACTTTAATACTATGAGAGAAAACGAGCGTTTCTTTTCTAAACTCCTGAGGCGAGTGAAAAATGAATCAAATTCTCTATCATCATTCAGGACCACCCTATCAGCCCTGCTCCTCTGGGTGGGGTGGAGGAGTAATGGGGGAAGAGTACCAGGCCTAGTACATTCAGGCCAAACACTTAGTGTTCCATTCACTAAGATGCCAGGGTTGTTATTTTAAAGAAGAAAAAAGAATGCAAAGGCTACCAAGGATATCGCAACTTGACTGGGAGGACTAAAAACCAAAGAAATCCTAGGCCCACAAGCAAAGGGTGACTGACATTCCAAGGAAGAAAAGGCTGGCCAGTGTTGACTGAAGGGCCCTGGGAAGGTTTCCTGGAAGAGGTGACATTTGAACTGGACTTTAAAAGGTGAAGAAGAGGGGCAGGGAGAGAGGGAGGGAGGCAGCAGCACACAACAGAAGAACAGAAGGACAGAAACAGGGCATATACAGCAAGTGGCCTACTTTGCCCTGCTCATAAGGGGAAAGGGGAGGGAGGGAACAGTGTGAGATAAGATTGAGAAGAAAGGACGGATCATAAGGTACAAGACCTTATATACTGAGCCAAGGAGTTCAAACTTGACTCAACGTCAAATAGGGAGCTTGAGAAGAGATGGTTTGGAGGGAAAACAGGTGAAGACTGCAGTACTGGTGGGGCGCGGGGTGGGGGGGGTAGTGGGAAGTGAGCAGAGCAGACAGACCCAGCAGGCCTTGAGAGGGAGAATCAAAAGGAATTTTTAGCTGGTTGGGTAAAGAGGCAAAAGTGAAAGAGTCAGAGTTGACAAGAGTTGCCAACATGGTGTCATATCTAAGAGTTAACACTATCATCATATATTATTACCTGTGTTCTTTGTTTACTTCCTCAGGGAGGTGATAATCAACTCTCTGAGAAGGCAACTGAGTCTTATCCATCTCCTAGCTGCCTAACATGGCTTTGATGTTGCAAGTGCTTAATGAAGGAACATAGATTTGAAAAGATCAGAAACCACGGAACAAAAGGATGAGTGACTCACTCCGTCTTGGGAAGCAACAGTGAAGTGTTCTTCCTTGGTGTGGTTTCTTTGTCAGTGCAACTCTCTCTGGCATCCAACGAGAAGGAATTGAAGAACTTCAATTCAAGGAACTTGTTACTCCTTTCTAGGCTTGGTGACAGAAGGTGAAAAGAGCTAACCTCCAGTGCCTGTTCTCTACAGAAGTCCTGGGAATCAGCTTTCATCAGCAACTGCTATTAGGCTGGGAAAAGGACGCTGTGGGCCTGCAGGTTTTGTTAATGAGCTAGGATTAGGGTTTCAAACGATGAGGGAAACAGAGAGGATCTTGGTGTTGGGATAGGATTAACTGAAAGTAATGACCTGTACATGACCTGTAACTTTGCAAAGGAGTTCGGTTCTTGTCGTGAGGGCCCGGGTCATGAGAGAGCAACAGAAGGAGGAGGACAAGGGATTAAACAGTTGGGAAGCCTTCATCTGGAGAGATGGTTTCTCCAGCCAAATTCCCATCAAGGAAGACCTTCATCTTCAAAGAAGATCTTGGGTCTTAAAGGCCGTTCTCTAATACCTCCCATTATCTTCACGATGCCTCATCTTATACAGACGATAATCCAGGGTGCAAATACAAGTGACATGTTGTACAGGATGGTGTTCAATGTTGAATTGGTCCTTGTAAAGACCTAGTGGGATGGGGCAGCCACACTGATTGTCTCACTGAACAACAAATGGGGAGTACACCAACAACAAATGCTGACATCTTGAAGCATCCCAACTGCTCTGAGTCAAGAAGGCCAGACCTTCAGAGATGGACAGGCATAAGAACTAACACCACGCACTTCTTTACTTACCAAAAGGGAACAAACATCAGGCAAATGACTACTGGTATTAAAGAAGGGAGGTGGAATTCTCAATAGGAATAAGACTGGACTGTGATTTCATTAATAGAGGAAACTCCCAGGCAGGGAGATGCCCTTTACCAATACAAGTCAGAACCTTCTTGACAATCTATCTTATAGAGTTGTCTGTGGCCCTAAGACTTCAAGTGACTTGCTCTGGATCCCACAGCAAATATGTGCCACAAGTGACACTTGAACCCAGGACCTCCTGGCTTCAAGACTAGATCTCCATCTGTATACTCTACTGCCTCTCAAAAGCATAGAAACATAGTTGGATTTAACTCTTAATTTCTGTGAAGATAAAGTACTTGTTCCTAGGACCACAGTGCCTTGAATTAAAAGGAACCTCAGGGGTCACCTACTCTCTAACAAACAACAACCTACATCAGTATACAGTAATAGTGAATACTTTTGATAATTAAGTTTGGCTGGTTAAAACATTTAGCCAAAGCCAAGTGACTGAATGAAGAAATTTAGCAAGTGAAGAAAAAGGTATACTGGAAAAGAGTGCTGGCCTTGGAGCCCATGCTCAGAGTGCACCCCTGACACAATCAGGATGAAATAGTTTCCTCATCTGTAAAATGGGGCTAATGAAAACTGTGGTATCTATATTACAGAGTTACTGAGAGGGTCAAATGAGAAAACATATAATGCATTTTACCAACCTTAAAGAACTATAGAAATGTCTATGAGTTACTGTTAGGACTCCAGAATCCTGAAAGAGAGAACTCTGAATTTTCACTGGTGAGTGAGTATCTTTGGACATGCTGTGAATCAGAGCTACAACCAAAGTACTGCCCTTATGGAGATAACCATTCCCCCATGCTTTTTTTTCCAGGCTGTCAGGAGACTAAGTGTAAAAAAACTGTTAGAATACTGTAGTAAAACATCAAGATACCATGGTAGCACATGGGACTTCTGTCACTGATATACCAAAGGCTACTTTTAATGGGATCTGATGAAAATAAGGACTGCTTCTCTTCTCATGGCTGACGGTTATTAATAGACTCCAGAATTACTAACATAGAAAGAGTGTATTGGTAAATGTTTAACAACTAGCTCTCCAGGAAAAAAGTACACACGACACACTTTTGAGCTTAATCTGCACTGTTCACATTTTCACCACCACTTTCTTAAGTTTAGACAACCAACAAAACAATAAATCAAGCCATGGTTTCTAGCTTTTGCCAGTTTCCAAGGTATAAATTTCTGTAAATATTCACACTGAATATGTAACAAACCAGTTCTTGTGAGCCAGTAGGAGCTAGCTTCAACACACCTCTGAATGTTGGTAAGCAGAGGTAAGTTTTAGGAAAATGTCCCAGATATGTGAGTGATGAAAGCAAGGATTCCAATACGAGAGCGGTTTTCTTGATTTGTTCACAGACTTCTTTTTCTTACCCCAGAGGTTCTCTGTTCCTTTGGATCAAATTACTGAACAAATTGCTATTAAATTAAATGACAATTAAATGAGGAGTCTCAGTGAGACCACAAAAATGGAGCTACAGACAGACCTTCCACCACCTCCATGTGGCTTCTCCACATATTACCAGTTTAGGCTCAGGAACTGGCAGCTATTCCCAGCTCTGGGTCACTAACATTAGCTCCGTTTGAAAGGCTGAAATGTGAGTTCACTCAGCCAATTCATTAAGGAAAATGCCTGAGCTGCTTCCAGCAAAATAAAAGAATGATTGCATTTTCTTGGCAAGGCACTTCTTTACATTACTGCAGAGCAGAGCCAATCAGAAGGAAAAGCATCTGCCATTAAAACAGTGACATGGACTCCCACTTGAAGGACACCAGAAATAGTGACTTCAAAAGATCACAATCACTATAATGCTCTGTAATTTTGTGAGTACCCTAGAGCAAATTCACATCCCCAAAATATATAATGTTCCATGGCCTCTGGATTTCATGGGCCTTAATTATTCTACGACTTATCTCTTGATCTGCTTAGTGGACCTTCTACCTCAGATCACTGAATCTGAGATAGTTCCTGACCGCAGGTGCAACAGATACAACCGTAGAGTTGATGTTGTATACTCAAGTAGGACAAATGGAAACCTAGGAAATGCTTCAATCTTTGTCTATTCAACACAATGTATACGTAGACCAAGTTTTGTTTATATAGCTTATCACAACTCCAAGAGTTCATTTTTCATTTGAACCATTTTATCACTAAGGTAACAAAGAAAAATTATTCGTTCCCAATATTTCTATTTATAGAAACTCTCCACTTGCATAACTAGGCAGATTAACATTGGCTTGGCCATAAATCTATCTCTAGCCAGAGTATTCACTTGTCTCATAACAAAGACCATTCAGGAAGGCAAAATAAACATGTATCTTGCAAAAATAGGCTTAAAAAAGCCATTTCCACCCCCATTCCCTCTGCCACTTGCTATGTGTCTACCATAAGGTTATGATTTTCTACAAATGTTTTGCTAGGGAACAAAGAGAACCGTACAAAACGGTCACTGTCAGTGCTCAAACATATACCAAGCTAACAGGTGTCTGATCTTCTAGAGAACAGCTTCTTAATCAGGGGTCTGCAAATTTGGGTGGATCTTTTTTTTATTGTAATAGCTGTACTTGTAATCCTCTGCAGTCTATGCATTTGAAAGCGTGATTCTGAGAAGGGGTCTCTAGACTTCTTAGCTCTAGACTACTGTCCAAGGGGTCCCTGACACAAACAGCATGAAGGACGCCTGCTCTCAAGCCACCATCAAGCCAATCACAAAGGAATAAATGCTTTACTTGGGAGGAAAAGAATCACTTTTCTAGACTGAAAGAAGAGAAGCTACTGAGCAAGGGTGCTTGGCATCGTTCTCTTTGAATCAGCATCCATTTTTTCAGAATAGCTTTTAGAACCTTTAGAGTTCTTTTAAAATGAATTTGCCTCTCAAATAAAATCCAGTTTCTGCTTCAATATGATCAGGTCCAATGTCTCCATCGTGAAACTGATTCACAACTGACACATCTCCACTGAGGTACAAAAATGTTGCCTGAGAGGATAAATTACTAGGTGATAACAGTGGTGTTCAGTACAAGGTATTTAGTGAGAAGCATTTAATGCACACAACCCTCCACTGATGTAAGAAAGTTTCTGATAGCTAGCAGGTGACCGCCAGATTTACTCAATAGCACTTGCTCTAACACAATATGATGACTTTCTCCCTTTACTATATAGCCAAATAGTATTGGAAAAAGACTTCCAACACTTAACACAAGAAGCTTTGTTTTCTTCTTACCTCAGCAGCTTGAGTCTCCTGATGTAACAAAGTAAGTCCAGTCAAGTCTTCTAAAAAGGAATGTGAAGAATTAAACACTTTTGCCAGGAAATTAAATCCTTCTTTCTCATACTGATCAAGGACCTGTAAAACAGTTTTTTTTAGAAAAAAAAAAGGTTTATAAAACATATTATGGATTTAGTCTGTAACAAATAACACAAATAATACCTGCCCAGAATGCTGTAGTTGTAGAAATAAGGCAAAACTAGAATTGAATCTGGTGAAAAAAGAATATGGCAGACTCTGGGGTCTGCTTCATTTTTTAAAGGGAAAAAAATTAATTTGAAGAGAATAGGTATTTCCCATTTCTATCTCATAAGAAAAGGTTTTCAGCCACACCTGTCAGGTGTGCAAACTCCTCTCCCCTGAATGGTTTCTCAAAAATCCTTCAGGGCCATGCCATACTTCATTATCCTCATACTAACATTTGTCCTCACTAGAAGAGAGGAGCATGGTTAACATGCATGGATTAAGCACCTACTGTGAGCCAGACACTCTACTAAGCGTTGGTAATATAAAGAAAAGCAAAAACATTACCTCCCTCCAAGGATCTTGCATATAAAAGGTACTTAATAAATAATGAATGAATAAATCAGTTATTTCAAGGAGTTCTGATGTAAATCCAACCTTTCACTGGTATCAAGTAGCGTACTAAGTGCTAGCTGAATCTCTACTTCTTTTGTGTTCTTTTAAAGTTCTTTTAAGACAGAGGTGGGGAACCTGTACTTCAAGGCCACATGTGACCCTTTAGGAGCCACACATGAGGACCTAGACGGGTCATGTGTCCTCAAGACCAATGGTTCCTTACTCCTGTTTTAAGAAATAAAGTACAACTTAAATAACTGGAGGCATATTTGGTGCTCATGGCTGTCCTATGCCAATACAATAAAAAGATAATACTATATTAATTTGTAGATTTAATTTAATCAAATTACTAAGGTACTTTATAGAACTAGGTAAAATAAAAAAAATTCATTTCAAGTAATAAATATCTAGGCTTTCAAAAGAAAATTTTTAAAAAGGGAAGTGGGAATAATACTTCCAAATTATATTCAAATTATACTATTAAGCAATTGTCATCAAACTATTTGGTGCTGGTTAAAAAAAACAGAAAAATTAATCAGTTGAACAGACTAGATGATCTAGTTTTTGATAAAAGTGAGACTATAAGTTATTTGGGGAAGAACTCCCTATTTGACAATAATTGCTGGTGAAAACAGAAAGAAATTTGACAGAAATGAGTTTTAGAGCAACATCTTTTACCATATGCTACAATAAGCTTAAAGATACATAACCTAAATATTAAAGTTATATCAAAAAAAATTATAAGGGAAGAAAACCACACAGAAATAGAGAACCTTCAGCAGAACATGCTGGCTGAAGACAGAATTGGATCTAAAGGGGAATGAATATACCTCAAGCTCCAGAAGCACAGGAATGCCCAGCAGTGACTGGCCCAATATTCATCACTTCTATATTTGTTCCTCCTATTGCGTCATCCACTGCTGATTTTGAAACATCTCCTTCTACTGAATGCAAAACCTTTCAACAAATTCGAAGAATACCCTAAGGATCTATGATATCAACAGTTGAACTCCAGATGTTCAAGTCTTAGGAAGCTTCCTGAGGCACTTAGAAATGAAGTGGCCTGAAAAAACCAGCAAAGACCACACCAAATTCAGCCCTCTATCCAGTTCTCCGAGTTCTCCCTACAAAACGTAGTAATTCTCATTCAAATTTTAAAAGCAAACAATATTTATTAAGCACCTGCTACATTCAAGGTACTGCACTAGGAGCCAAGAATGCAAAGACAAAAAAAAAGTCTTGCCTTCAAAGCCTTGAGTCCCTATTGGAACGATACAGAAGGTATACAGATAGGGAAACACAAAGTATATGAAGTAATAATAATGTAATTCTGAGAGTGTGAAAGCATTGGAACTAAGGGACACACAGAGAGACCTTAGGTAGGAGGTGAAACAAGCCACATTCTTAAAGGAAGCAGGGAATAAGCAGGTTTTCCAGGAAGCTAGGAATGAGTTGACTTCTCATTAGGGTTAGGCTGAGAACTGGAAGCCTAAAACATAGAGTCAGGTCTGAATCTGGGAGAAGAAACAGAATTGCCTAATCTGTATTTGCACCTATGGTCCAAAGCCCTCAGAGAAAAGACCTGGAGAAGAACATTCTTCCAGACCAATTCCAGTACTTCTGGAGCACTTATTCCAGAGGTGGGGAACCTGGGGCCGCACTTGAGGACCATCCCTGACCTCTTCTATATCGATGGGATACTGATCTTTTGAAAGAGGAAATTCCCTACACGTCACGTTCTCTAACATTCATACTGTTATTCACCATCAAAAGTTCGTTCTTGAGGCTTCCTAAACTTTCCCACTAATCCAATTGTGTATTACTCAAGGCCCTTTGTCTGTCCTTTTTTCCCTTTTAGCCTTTTAAATGTTGACAATTTATTAGCCACAGTGATTCAGTTCAAGATATAAGGTGAAGGCTGAAAAAACAAGGGTATATAAGTAGAATTCTTAGTGAGGAATTATTGTTCCTAGACTCAGAAAAAAATAATACAAAGTAAGTTCTCTTTTTCTAGCTGACCACTTGTGAGGTTAGGAGTAAGGAATCTTTTTAATCCTCAGTAAGCCATGGAGCCAAAACGTTCTCTGCCTAGCACAATGAGCCCCTGCGTGCCAAAGTTTTCAATTAATAGTGAGGAAGGAAAAGTGGGAGAAAAAAAAATTGAGCAATTCTAGAGGTGAGGCTTTGGGGATCTTGACTGAACTTTTGGCTTTTTAATGCCATGCTAGAAAGAACTTCTCAGTAATAGAAATGAGATGCAGGAAAAGCAAAAACTACAAAAGAGGAAATACATGATTTATCCATAATCAAGACATAACAGAAAGTCAAGTGCTAAAACATCAACAGAACTAAGTCATGAGCCCCCTAAACACTTTATTTTGGAAAAAAAAAATAATCTTCTGAAGGTACTTTTCATCATAGATTTTCTAGTATTCTCTTTACATGCTGTGAAGTTGATCTAATTAACAAGACATAAGCAGCTTACAAATGTACAAATTATTTCCTTCACATTAATTCAACATTCCTAAATAGAAGGAAATAAAATCCATCCACAACATTTTCTCTCCGAATGAACTGGATGTACACAGATAAAACCTGATGAGCTCTTCTTAAGCCATACTTCACCTAAAGTGTCCTTCATTCCATACAACAGACATAATCCTGAAAAATACGCCCAAAATCAATTTTGATGAATCAAATCGTATTTTACATTCATTTAGAGAGGCTAGTTTCCTATTTAGAGTAAGATTTCAAGGGCTCCCTTGGTAACATGAATAATTGTTCCCTTTCATAACGTAAACAATGATTCCTAAGCTTTACTCAATTTGTAAGGCTGGCTTTTCTTTAGACAGGGCACAGCTGTATACATATCTTGGATAATGCTACCTCTTCTTCAAATATTAGACCTTTAACCTAACAGGTGCTCAATGTGTATTTGTTGACCTGAGTTTGTCATGTCTCCCCTTCTCAAGAATCTTCAGTGATTCCCTAATATCTATTAGTTTAAGCCTATCTTTCTCAAACTGACATTCACTCTCCTCCATTAACAGGCATAATTATCTAACCACAGTTTTTACTACCCTGTAATGGAGCCAAATCAGTCCCTTTAGCATTTTAAAAACATTTACTACCCCTGAGTCTCTCTTTATGCTCTTCCTTTACCTAAAATGGTGTCCCATCTCTCACTCGTCAATTCAAATCACATACTTCTTTCAAAGGTCAACTTGAGTATGAATGTGACATATTAGAAAACTACAGAAAAAACAGAAGTCTGTAAAGTGGGGTTCTGGGCTCTGCCAGTAATAAAACTAAAATAAACATAGGTATTAACATGCTTGCACAAATTCTGGGTAAATTATTCTAGATAAGTAAACTTCATTTTCTTTACATTTGTATGTTTATAGTTAAAAATTAATTTCACAAAAATTAAATTTTATCCTCACTACATCCTTGGTAATTAACTCCCATGGAGTTAACCTTTTCCCATTTCAATGATCTGAACCCCCAAATGCTATTATTCAAACCCCATTCATTATGGTCTGTCTCCCCACTCCCTGCTCCCAGTTTCTACAAGAAAGGGTTTGAGTTTTACCTCCTTTGACATTCACTTCATCCATACCTAGCACCCAATCAAAATTCATGTAGTTGTTGCTCAACAAACTTTAAGACATGCCACTTCTTGCCTCAATGAATTCAGTGCCTAGTTTACAATCTTTCTATCAACTTAACCTCCCATTTCCTCAACTTATTTGTTTTCTCTTACCTCCTTATCCTTGATCTCGCTATCACCTAGAAATACACCACATCCACATTCATGAACTCCGATACTGACTTCTTTGACCACAGTCTTGTCATTCTCCCTCTCCCTTGCAACCAATCTCTGTTCACGGTGACCTCTAATCCCTTCATCCCTTGGTTTTTTCTTGGCCATCATCCCTACACAGGCTATACTTTCCTCCTTTTCTCATCTTTATTTCTTGGTAAATCAGTTTATCTCTATGCTGTCCCTTACTCCTATATCCTATTAACAATCTTGTCTTGTCAAGCCTCGGCCATCCACTGCCTTTTTTCCTATTAAAACTGTGGTGACTGGATCCACAACAAATTTACATTACCTAACCTCAACTGGCCCTCACTGCAGCAAGGCAATCCTTCTATACCTCCCAAATTGACTCACTATCCCACTGACCACATCAACATATCTTGGCTTCATCCCTCCTCAAACCTCCCACAGAACCCAATCCTTCAACCCTCTCATCTGAGAACCTTATCTCACATTTCACTGAAAACACTGAAGCTGTTTGATGAGAGCTCCCTCTTCTCTCCTTTTCTTCATCTCACATCACTCAGATGCCTCTACCACTATCTCTTCCTTCACCTGTCACACAAGAAATGGTGGCCCTTCTCCTTGCCAAGGCAAACACACACAACCAATCTCATTCAATCCTGTCTTCTCCAACAGCCTCCCCCACTATCATCCCTACTCTTTCACTTATCTTCAGTCTCTCCCCATCAATTGTTGTTCCTTACTTCCTACAAACATGCTCAAGGCTCCCATATCCTCAAAAACCCCTCACTCTCTCCATGCACCCCTCACCAGCTATCATCCAACACCTCTCCTCCTTTACTTGAGTAAACTCCTTAAAAAGACCATCTTCAATCTGTGCTTCCATTTCCTTTCCTCTCTCTTCAGTTGGATTTCCTCATCATTGAACTGAAATTACACTCTCTAAAGTTACTGATAATCTTTTAATTGCCAAATGCTCATTCTTCTTGACCTTTCTCTAACCTTTCACCAGCCAATCATTTTCTTCTCCTTGATCAAGAGGAAATAAAGTGGTGATATTGATTGTAGATGGCCTTCTCCAGGAATATAGCCTCAAAAAAGAGTAAGGGAGGACAATAGCTAGCAGCGACAGAAGAGTCAAGGGAGGGTTTTCTGAGGTAGGGAAGACATGGTCATATGTGCAGGCCATAGCGAAGCAGGTAACTGAAGATTAATGGAAGAGTAGGGGTGATAGAGTGGGGGCAGTTTACAGAATACAGGTTAGAATGAGATCACGTGTGCATGTAGAAGGCTTTGCCTCAGTAAGGTACAGGACTACTTCTTTATGAGAAATAGAAGTGAAGGAGGAGATAATTGCAGAAAGCATCTGAGTGACAGGAGATAAGGAAATGGGAAGAGCTCTCAGAAAACAGCTTCCATTTTTTCAGTGAAATATGAGACAGTGGTTCTCAGCTGAAAAGACTGGGGCAGAGAGAGTTATGAGAGGTTTGAAGAAGGATGAAAAACTTTGGGAAAACTGCTGTCATGAATGAGTGAGATACTGGATTAGGAAGGCCTAAGAAAACTGCCCTTCTGCAAGGAGGGCTCAGGTAAGATTGCATAGCATATGCATGTTTTGAGATCACAGATCTAGAACCAGAGGGGACCTGAGAGGCAATACAATGTGATCCCCTCATTTTGCAGATGAAGAAGAGAGTCCCAGAGCAGTTTGTGACTACAAAGGGATAAGAAACTAGGATGATGCTCATCATCAACAAAGCAATCAAGAGGAAAAAACACAGGCTGACAGGAGAGTATAAATATTAAGAGTGAGAATTAAAAACGAAGTATTGGAGAGCTGGAGCACTGACAACGAAAAGGAATGTTAAGGCAAGTGTTCACTCTTATTAAGTGAAAGAGAAAATATAGAAGCCCTTCCCCTCTTCACCACACCTCATCCCCCAAGACTGAGTGGTCACAGTGATGAAAGATAGCATCATTCCTCCCTGCCCTGCTCTAGAAAGCAAGGGATCCTTTCTGTTGGTTCCTTCCTGTTCAAATGGGTTAGACCCTGGTCCCATTCCCCAGTAAATTTAGTTGCCCAAGGGAAGGAGGTAAATGCTCCATTTCCCAGTATCTTAGACAATCAAGGCTTCATCTTATTTTTAAATTTCAACCAGATGTCCAATAACTTTTGGTTCTGGTTGTCTGGGATGCATGGTATATGTAAGTTATGTAAAGCAGAGATAAAGAATAAAGTAGGGAAACATAGTATCACATGATTCATGCAGTTATCAACCTAATCAAGTCTTTTGTTATTAATATACTTGTTGGAACCACAATAGAGAATTTGTAAGACTACTCTCTTTAAAAAGGAAGGCCAGATTAGGGTTCATAATATACAACAGTAAAAACTATAGTGTTTTCCAGGATAATTATGGTATGTTAGAGCATAAAACAGATAAGTCTTCTGTTTTTTGCCCAGGGCCCGAACAACAGAAAGTGCACATTACTTTGAGACATCCAAACACAAAACAAGGAATAAGTATCTTTTACAGGATGTAATAAAGACTTCAGATCACAACTTCCAAAAGTTTAAAATTCAAGATAATATTTCAGTTTTGTACAAGAGACTTAACTTTCTACTATTTTATGTATTTTCAAATACTTATGATAACAAGTATCTATAAACAATCCTAAATTCTCACGCTTTCATCACACACTAACATCAGAAATCTACAAAAAAAACCTGGATAATTACAACCAGCCAGACTGGTCCATTCTGTCTAAGTTAAACATTCCTAAAGAATCGGTAAAAGAGAGGTGCTCAAACGGCAGCTGAAATGGTGAACCAAAGCCATTACAAAGAGCATGGGCAGCTGCATTATCAGGGTATAATTAATGAGAACCTCACCTACAGAAGACAATGAATGGTTGGAGAGTGGCAGGAGCATCAAGACTGGAATGACCTGGGATAGGGCCAGGGTAGCTCATTGTGATCAAGAAGGTGAAACCCTCTTCGTCTATTAGAGCTTGAGATCTGGAAAGGCCGTCAGAGATCATCCAGTCCAATCTACAAGTGAGGAAACTGAGGGCCAGGGAGGTCAAGTGACTTACCCTGTGTTACCTAGTAAATGGCAGGGCCACTGCCCCATGTTGCCAGGAGGCAACGTAGCTGACACACCAACTATAAGAAGCCCCAGAGGCAGTAATTATGGTCACAAAACCAAAGAACGATCTTAAAATCCAAGTGTTACTATTCATAAACATCACTGGTCAGACACTGGCCAATCACGACAGCATCTTTCAAAAGTAGAGACAATGTAAAAGATTTAGAATGTTAAGGTCCTAAGTTACTAAAGACGTTGCTTCTAAAAGCATTACCCTATCCAAATACTACATATAAATAACAGCGTCAATAAGCAAGTTTTTACTGAGTCCTTTCCCCACACTCATCTCTTGTGATAAACATTTTGGGAAATAGTCAAGAAATCCTTCTTGTCTTGAAGGAAAAGACAACCTAATTGGGAAGACAAGACTCACGCTTGAAACAATTAGAAAACAATGACAGTATACAGTAAAATGCTCAACTGAATGTAATCATCAGCCCAGACTTCTGCGTGGAACATCAAGCAATCAAGAAAACAATGAACATTTATTAAGTACTTACTATGTGCCAGGCACTGGGGATCCAGAGGAAAATGTGTTTTCATTTAACACTCAGTCAGTCAGAGTCCCGGAATCTTCGAGCTGGCAAAGACTTCAGAGGTCAGCTAGCCCTACCCACAACTTAACAAGAATCTCCTCTATAATTACTGTGGACAAATGGTCATTCAGCCTCCATATGAGGACTAATGAGACACTCTCTAGATTCCAAAGCCACTTATTCCACTTTGGGACAGTTCTAATTGTTTAGGAGTTTCTCCTTCTATCAAGCTCAAGTTCACCTTATGTTCCTAGTTCAGATCAAATTTAATCTCTTTCCCACATAGCAGCCCTTAAAATATCTGAAGATGGCTAATAGAGGTGTCCTAATTTTTTTATTCTCAAAGTTAAACAACTCTAGTTCCTTCCCCTATTCTCATATGGCATGGTTTCTAGTCCACTCACCATCTTGGTTGCCGTACTCTCAACATAACATAGGATGCCAATGTCCTTTCTAAAATATGGCACCCAGAACTGAACATGGTACTCTAGCCTATGGCTTGACAAGAGCAGAGCACACCTAGACTATCACTTCCCTTCTACCATGTTCCAAGCTTCTGTCAGTGCAACCTAAGGTCATGTCATAATACTGACCTATCAGAAACTTATTTAAAGTCTACTTAAAACTCCCAATTCTTTCTCATATGAACTTGTGTGATAATTTTTTACCCAAATATAAGATTTTATGATTATCCCTGTCCATTATTACTATATTTGTCCCACCAAAATTCTAAAATTGCCCTCTGTCCTGTGTCAGCCCCTTCTACTTTAGCACTGGCAGAGGAGGAACAGGGCACTAATATCCCCCAGCTCACATCTAGAATACTAGGTGTACTCTAGATGGGAGCAATTCATTTTAATACCAATAAACTGATATTCTGCTGGAGGAGTATTGACAGTCTCCTACAACATTAAACCAGAAAAGATGTAAGCCCAGCAAAGTGACTGGGTCAGTTACATATCAAGAGTCTATGTAATATCAGAAGAAAAAGTCCCCTCACAGAGTGGATGTACTCTCTGTGGAGGCTTTTTTGGGAGAATATGAGCAAGAGTTGCACAAGACAGCCAGGATGGGTGTGCAAATCTGTGCTTTTTGCCTACAGATCTGTGAGGTCACAGGTCTATTAAAAGTGTATTAAGCCATAAGCATAACATAAAATCAGCTTTTTCTGGACCTCAATTTACTCACCTGTAAAAGGTGAGTAAAAAAAGATGGCCTTGGACCATCGGATGCCCCCATAACACAATGACATGCCATGAGTAGTTAAAACAGGTACAAAAGTGCTCATCAAGGTCCAAGGACAACACCAGCCTAGAGTACTACAGAAAATTTTGTGGAGGAGGTGACATTTACACAGGGACTTAAGGGATGAGCTGGACATCTTTGAGGGGCATCCTTTACTGGAGAAGGGATATACAACAGAAAACCAGTAAAACCCAGTTCTAAAATTCTATGAATGCCTAAGTTAAGTCACATCCCTATCTGTAAAATAACAGTATTTAAATAGGTGATGTTTAACTAAGAGTTAACATTGTATGAAATTATGAAAACAACAGGTAAAGGCCTGGTTAAGATCAAGAGACAGAGCCTGACACCTTGGCTCAGGATGTGTCTTAGAGACTCTGATAACAGCAATAATAGTATCTGATTGAACCTCACATCCTTCTCCCCTGAAGGGCCCCCCCCTGGAAGGTAGGTGCTATTATTATTTTCATTTTATAGATGAGAAAACTGAAGCAGACAGAGGGTAAGTGATTTGTCCAAAGGTCATACAGCTACTAGGTCCAGCCTCTGGCTAAGGCTGAATTTGAACCCAGGCCTTCCTGACTCCAGGTCCTGTGATCTCTCATTGCATCACACAGTGTCCTCACTTTGAGGGATGTGGCACCATGCCAATCAAACTGAACCCACATGGGATCTTTGGTACATGTGCCATCAGCTATAAGTGTGTGCTGGAAGGTAAAAGATAGCTCCATGGGTTTCCTTCTCAATCTCAGTCCACCACTCAACAACTCTCCCCTTATTTTCCTTCCTTCCCTTCCCAGGGCTCCCTATTCTATATACACCAGGGTTCTATACACACCAGCTGTGGCTATTTCACTGGGCCTTTATGTACTACACTGATAATGAACCATTCACGTCTGGTTTGATGACTGTTCAATACAACTAAGATACCTCTGAAGTCAGCATTATACTATGATCACATCTGGGGATAACTTTCATGTATGTCATCTTCAAAACGATGAGTTACTCTTTTAAAAGCCTCCTGGGGAGAAACTTCAGAGGAGTAGTATCCTAGGCCTTGTCCAAGTTGGATTATACACTTGTCATCTGGGGTCCTCCAAGAGAGGCTGCTTTTGCTCTGAGGGTTTCCCATTCAATGGGAAACCACAGGAAGCTGGGGAGACAGCTTGCACATGTGGGCTTTACTGTGATCTGGGAGCCAGCCAAAAAATGATGCCACTGCCCATTCCAGGGTTCCTGGAATGCACTGGTCCCACTCTTTCTGTGATGGTTTCTGAAAACCACCTGGGCTGCATTCTACTCCAGAATGACTTCATGCATGGTGATTTCATTCACACTTCTATCTGCTGTACAATGGAATGGACAGCAGGCAACTGTCCCTTCTCCTAAACCCACAGAATTCCAGCCACATTTTCATAGCTCAGTAAATGCAAAATAGAGGCATTTGCATTTGTTTTACAGACCATTGTCTTGGGAACTTAACAGCTGAATACCTTGCCCAAACCATCCTAGCCTCTTAAAAATAATACTTTTCTCAAGTTGAGGATTCACTAAAATGAAAAATGAATTGCTATTGCCATCAGTAAGTGGGCAGGTATCGGAAGGGGTATGGTCTTGAGGGCCTGTAGGAACCATTAAAAGGTATACAGGAAATCCAGTTCTAACTACTTCTGCCCTGGGTACTTCTGATCTCCTGCTTCAACTTACTCTGTGACACCCTGGCTTGTGACTCAAAGTATCTTAGCCCTACTTCCTCAGGGCTCTAATGCCCACCGTGGCTGAACCCCAGCTCCCTGGAGAGCTCTAACTCACTTGTTCTTAGCCCTGGAGGCACCGCCTACCTGATCCCAGAAGAAACTTCGTGGTCTCAGGTGATTCTCTACCGCCCTCTGCTGCTCTAATGAACCTCCTCCGGCACTAGACCTGACTTTCAGGGTCCCTGTTGGAAGGCCTCCCCACGGAGATGAAGAAATCAGGAAGGTATCAGGAAGTTAGTTCTCTTCTCCTCCCCACCGCTCCCTCCCCCCTCTATGTGGCTGGTCACAATACTCAAAATTCTGCCTGTAGAAGTTAACAAACATGAACTGAAACTCTGCTGTGTGATGGGTCCTGTAGGGGGTGAGGGGGAAGAGCAGGTGTCGGGTGGTAACACGTAAAGAAGGTCAAGACTTGCCTGTCTTGAAGGATCTTAGCTAAAATACAGATGGAGAGGCAAACATTATGGAAATGTGGCTTTAGAGAAGGGGCGCTTAACTTGGTGTCAGAGAACTTGTTCCACTTGTTTTTGGTTTTGAAATATTCTGATAACTATTTCCGTATATTTGGTTTTCTTTGTAATCTTCTGTATGTTGTTTTATGCATTTAAAAGCATCCTGAAAAGGGCTCCCCAGGTTTCACTGATTATCACAAAGAGCTCCAGGACATCCAAAGGGTGAAAAAGCTTTCTTGAAAATAATAAGATTGGTTCTTTGACAAAGATACCAGAACCAACTGAAGGCAGTGTCAACATCTTGGAACAGATGGGTGATCCCCATCATGAAACCTCTTCAAAAGTCTTAGAATACAAGATCTTTGTCAGAGAACCAACCTCACTCAAGTCACCCTACTACATGTTTATGGCAATTGTATTTAAAGTTCCCAAAGAGTCACACGTTGTACACCCATTCCAGTGACATGATCATTGCACAAAACATCCAGGGAGCTGCTCCTGTGGAACTGATCCCAATAACTCTCTAAGATCAACTCCAGTGGCTGATCCCTGTCCACTTAGGTGAGGGTGAGGAGGTAAAGGAAGCATGAGACTGGGTGAGAAGCCTTTGAGGGGAGATCTGGATGATCTCACAGCTGCACAAATTCCCTGGGCTCCCATGGGAGGGAGGTGGGAGGGGAGGTAACAGATGGGTACACAAGACAAACTTGACATACTTTTTAGATCTATCTAGGCCTGCTCTGTAGCTGGATCTCCATTGTGGAATGTACAGCATGATCCTTCAAGAGCTTCCTTGGGAAGAAGGAAAAAACTATTCAGTCAGTGCAATGAAATTATAGAGACAACCCAACAGAAAAGCACACCTTGGGCTTGTGAGACCCTCCACGAGTTTGTCCAAACTCACCTTGTTTGGCAATAGACCTATAAGTACAGTAGAACCAAAATGCATTGTAAAGTTGTTGTAAAACATCTTGTGGTCGTGTCAATCTGTAGGTTTATAAACTGTGTTTCTACGGAATTAACTACTCACAATGTTTTGCCCAATATTTAGTTTTTTAGAAAAGACATTAAGAACATTATACCTATCTCTACAAATGACTGATAGAAGCAACATTTAATTCTAGAATTCTCTGGTTCCTAAGAGGATTTCTGAAGAGTTAAAACTTCAATTTGGGACTTTTCTAGAAATCTAACTCTGGGATGGAGTAAGTAATCTCCATATTTTCCACATATATTCCATATAGACATACATATACACACTTATGGAATTATATTCTACAATCTGTCTGGATCATGCCTGGTCTTATCCATCACCTTCAAGATTCAGGGTCCTAGGAGAAGTCAGCTGGTGGCCACATAAGGATGGTGAGTGCCACGAATCCATTTCATAATTTTGAAAATTCTTTTTTCCTTTTCACCTTGGCTTCATGTTCTGTTCCTTCTCTTTCTAACCAGACAGTAAACAGATATTCAATGCAAAATTAACTCCCATGTAGCAGAAAGAGTATCAGACAAGGAAGCAAAAGGCACAAATTCTAGGCCTCTCTCTGTCACTGTTGATTAGATCTCTGACAGGACAAAGCACGTAAGTTTTCTGGGTATATTTCTTCAACTATAAAATAAAATGGATGAACCAGAAGATCTCCAAGTACCCACCAAGTTCTAACATCCTAAGATTGCAATCCTAGTATGCTCAGAAGCAGGATACAAGCTATGCTTTGATGATGAGAAGTTGTTATCTTATATTCTTATCATTATCCATTCATGTTAGGAAACATGTACACAAGAGTCACACAAGGTTTGACCATGAAAACACATGCCTGACTTACTTTAAACCCACTACAACTTATGCATCTCAATGAATGTTTCCACCAAAGTGGCCATCAGGAAGTCATAGAGAAGACTGCTACTTAAGGGAACCCAGACCAAAACAAAAAAAGACTGCTACTTGTCATGAACTTTGGAGATTCCTCTACTGGTACTACCTTAGGAATCTGTAGCAAGACCTCAATGGTAAAATATCTATCAGAGAAGATGGAAGGAGCGAAATCTCATATATCATCACATGCCCTAAACTGAAGGGGTATTGGTTACTTAATACTTCCTAATGATAACTTAAGAGCTAAACGTGCTGATCTTATACTCACAAAAGCAAGCACTTGCCTTTGGACTCAAGGAAATGGCTGCAGCTGAATAAACCAACTTAACCAATCATGGTGAAATAATTTCCTAGTGATACAGTATGGGTAAGAATAATGAAACACCACAATCTCTGAGTATTCAAAATTGAAGGTGATCCAATGGCATTAATGGAGGTACATGAGATCTGTCTCATAGGTAGGCTACCCTATGTCGCCAATGATAACTCAAGGAGGGTAACTGAGAGCATTCAGAAAATATACAATTGATAAAGAAGGCAGGCTAGTCATGTGGTGAGAGCAAGGGATAAGCCCAAGTGCCACACTGAGAAAATGTTAAAAGACCTAGATAGGAAACTTCCAGCATATTGTGTAAATGGTCTATGGAAAATTTATAGGAAAATATGGACAGGAAATGAATACGTTGGATGGTTTGTAATTGTCACATAGATGACAGTCTGTGGCTTCATCACAGGGTAAGGGTCACGAGTGACTGTGAGTTCCCCTCTACACTCTAGCCAAACTATACCTCACCCAGGCCCTCCCAACCCCCACCCCGGTGCTTTGCACACAGTGTCCCCCATGCTTGCAATGATCTTCCTTCTCAGTCCTGCCACTTCCCACCCCTAGTTCTCTTCAAGGTTCAGCTGGGAGGCTTTTTTTTTTTTTAATACATCCTGAATTTACTTATCTGCAAATGTGTTCTATCCCCCACACCCTTATCCCCAGGGGGAGTAAGATTCTTGAGGGCAGGGACCATCTCCCTTATATCCTTTTCATCAGTGTCTGACAAAACAAAACAAAAGAAATAGTTAAAAAAACCTATCTGACCGGCTAATCTACCAGCACAGTGACTGAGTTTAATACAGCAGCGAAGCAGGTGAGGCGCTGGATATCTGGGACGTACGTATTATTTCCCTCAGTCTCCCATTCTCCACTGAAAAATGAAGGAAGCTCACTGACAAACGACTTTGCAGAAAACTTAGAAGAAATCCTGGGAAAGTGTAAAGGAATAAATGCCTATGACAGCACTTGAGCAGAAGAAGAAGCCAAAGCAGCTGCACAGAGATATCCCTTGGGTGCCTCACACTCAATCACCTAACACAGACCCTTCCCTCTTCCTAACTCGCTTGTTTCTGCTCAGAGCTTCCGCACTTCAGCACTTCTCACACTGGCTCATCCCTTTATCCAATCAGTTTCCAGATCTTGTCAGTTCTCCTCCACATCTCTCAAGGCATTCACTCCTAGGCCCTCTCATCTCCACCCACACAGTCTGCTTTGGGCCCTCCTCATTTCTCACCTCCCTGATGTTCCCTCCTCCTTCCAAGCCATGCTCCACCACACAACTGCCAAAGAGATGACTAAAACAGAGTGAATCCTGTCACTTGTAGTGAAGTTTTAGTGGCTGCCTTTTGCCTGTAAGATAAAACACAACCTCCTCCACTTGGCATTGAAAGCCCTAGACACTCTGGTTCTCATGGACTATCTCAGCCTTATTCTATCCCCATCTCTTTCACGAATTCTAGCTTCCAATCCAACTTGTCCACTTGCTCTCCCTCTCTGGACTTAGCCACCATAACTCAGCTTGGAACATCCCTCCCCTATGTTAGCCTCCCTTCATAGGTAAATGCCTTCCGGGGTCTCCATTTTGGGGATAGGCCCAAGCTGGATGTTCTTTATTCGCATCCTGGCTGTGCTTTTGAGTCTTGGGTCTTTGCCATCATCGCTCAGCTGCCTTTCCACATTGGAACTTCTCTAAGCACCTAGAACAAGGACCTTCTGTTATAGGACTTTGGTCAGATCACATAACTTCTTTCTCCTCCATTTTCCCAACTATAAGATCTGGACAATAACACCAGTCCCGCCTAGCTCCTTGGATCAGTCAAGCACTTGTCAAATGTGTCCTCTGTGCCAGGCACTGTGCTACAATAGGAGACAGAGAAAGACAAATGAAGTAAGGTACATGAAAGTGTTTTGAATATTATGAAGCATTAAATATTTTTTTCAGTTACATGACTATTTTAAGGACTCAGAATTAAATAAACAAATTCTGAATGACTTTTGAAAAGAAGTATAATTGCAAATTTCCTAAGCCTCTCTTAATTTAAAGGGAAAACTTTTGGCCAGAATCTTTCAAGACCTTGTGACTGCTTTACCTAAACATGACTGCATTTTGGGCAGATGCTGCCTGGACCGATTTCCTCCATTAAGGAAACAATAGGCTGCACCCCACCATGGGGACATAACATTATCTTTGCATGGGTCCAAAATTTAATTTTTTGGCCTAACAGCTTATTCAGAAAGAAAATATAATGTATATGAAAGTTAAAGATGCTGGAACACTTCTAGACTATTTATTTTTAAACAATATTTTCTTTTCTCTCAAAGCAATTAAAAAAAACCACAATAATTCAAGCCTATGGTTTAGCATCTCTCAAATCAGAGAGTCTTTCACAGTTATAAACTGTAAACATGCACATGCTTAAAGGACAATTTTCAGGAAATTACCTTTCCAATTTACACATGTGATATCTAATCATCCAAAAATTCATCTCTCAGTTCATATCCTGAGGGAGGTTTGAATCCCATCCTAAATCACTCTCTTAATTTGACTTACCCTAATCAATATATTACCATGTGTCCTTTTGATTTCTTTATACCAAGCAATTTAGGAAACTACAAAAATTCTCATTCTTCAGAGACATGTTTGACATTAAAATTGTTCAATTTTGGAAAGCCTATGTCACATATACAGGACTCTTACTCCCCAACTGGGGTGAAGACAGTAACACACATATCCTTTTTTATTTTGAACTTTCTGAATTCCCTCTGTAAATTTTCTACAGATTTTCCCTACCAGTGGGCCATCTCATTCCAATATACTCACAAGTCCTGCCTATGTCATAAGTGAAACACTACATAGTGTCACATCATTTGTATGTCAATTTAGTCATATGTATGTAAAACACACACATGTGAGTGTGCTGGTACTGTTCAGTCTAGAAACTGTCTACATTGACAAATACCAACGCTGGTCTTGTGCTCATCATTTGGGAGTGTAAGAGATCTTACAACAAACAGTCTGAAGCCAACACACTCCATGTGCCTCAGTTGCTCCTCTGCTCCTGCTAGCCCTCATCAAGACAGTTAAAAGAAACGACACGACAAAGTGTGATCATGAACTGGGAGAACCACGTTCACTCACCTCTGCGTATGACCACCCTCTTTAATCCCTGCAAAGAGCAACAAACTTGCTGCCATACACCCTTCTCCACTCACCTCAGAGAATGTAATATTCCAAAGCAACACCTAGGCTAACAATGGAAACTGCTGAGAGTGAATACCCAAACAGGGAAATGGAGTAAAACTAGCATCAGCTTAGGGAAGTCCTTGATGGTCTGGAATCATAATTACCATACGTGAGAAAGTCACAGGAATGTTTTCCTTCTCTTATGAAAACAGTAATATCCTAATGAATCCTGCACCCTTCAGGGCAGTCATGGCTACACATTTATTCCCATGAGGAATTTTCACTTGTCAGCATATTTTTAAATGGACCCCATATACTTCCCAGGCAGATCAGAGAATCCTATAATGCCTGAGTTGGAGAAGCATTAGCAGCCACCTAAGCCAATTAAGATGTGCAAAAGAATCCCCTCTATAATACATCTTCTGATGATGCAGGTCCCTCTGCCTCCTGAGATAGCCCAGGCCAGGCTTCTTAAACTTTTTGCACTCAACCCCTTTGTCATGTTTCAGGATGCTGCACGGCCTGAGGGCACGCACAGTGCAAATTGCACATGCTTTGTGTTCAGAATCAGGGCTGCAGTGAAGTTGTGCAATGCAGCATGGGCAAATGCTGCCAGAAACACCTCGCATTCATTATGTATTGATTTTTAATTAATTTTTGGTCATTATGCATTCAGAAACCTTTACTATTGCCAAATTTTTTGTGACATATGGGGTTGTGACCCACAGTTTAAGAAGCACTGGCCTAGTCCACTTCTGATAACTGTTAGGAAGTTTGTCCTAGTTCTCCTACATTACAGAAAGTGCCAACATGTGTTTTGTCATCAAGTCTCCAAAGCTGGTACCATCACTGAGGCTGCAGTACCATTGGCAATCAAGTCTACGGGCTACAAATCAGACAAGTTGACTGTTCTTTTATATATTTACATTTACATTTTAAATTTATTGGCAATAATTCTAGAGAAAGGATAACATCAAATCTCATCTTACTTATTAAAAAAAAAACCCCATATAAACTTTTCATAGTGTTAGAATTATTTAAACCAAAGGAGGCCAGCTATTCTACAGTTTAATAATCATTATCACACAAAACGTTTATGTAACATTTTGTTATAAGGACAATGACTTAAGGATTGGGATATTCTTAGACAAGACTCTTCATATCCCCAAGTATAAGAATTCTACATTACAGGTACTTTTAAAAATGCATGAACAGGATAGTGGAAGACCCTTAGAGTGAAAAAAAGGGAGAAATAATAAAATATCTGTGCAAAGTAAGCCTTAGAAAATCTGAATGATAGAATGTACCCTTGCATAAAATTGTAAGTCATCTTCCTCTGTCGAAACTCAAAGGCTTGTTGTTCCTAATGATTCCATCTTTAAAAATAACCTTCATAAATACAAAGTCAAAACGTAGAACAAATCAAACAAAACCAAGAGTGGAAAAACTCTAAAAGCCTATCCAATGAACTACAAAGCAATGAATAGGAAATTGCACCTCTATACCACTTGGTGGTAAGTGATATCCATGATCAAATCCTGCTAAAACAATTATTTTTAACAATAAAACTCTATGCGTATAATATTAAAAATTTCATGGCACCAGCTGACAACCCATTTTTGTCAAGCAATATCTGAGACCACAGGAGCATCTGTATAGATCCCTAAGAGTTCAGTATAATGTAGGAGTTTCCCAGCTGCTCAATTCAATTCAATATTTCTTAAGTATCTACTGTATGTACAGCACTGTTTTAGGGGCAAAATTCAGATTAAAGACTATCTTCTGCTTCCAAGAAGTAAGGGATAAGATACAGGCATGAGTTTAGTATAAAATACAATAAGGAGATCCAGCCAAGGGAGGACAAAGCAGGGGTTACTGTTCCCTTCCCTAAAGCCCAAGGAACACTGGGAAATCCCCACTTGGTGCTACACCAAGCTGTTGTCCCTTTCCCACCCCAAACCCAGCTGGTCAGAGCCCATTCCCCAGCCTCCCTGACAATGTTTGTTTTTTTCCTTACAGGATGGATACTTACCCTCCCCTATTACAACACCTATCAGAGGGAATTAGGAATTCTTGCTCTCCTCTCCTCCCAGTGGTGGGCTACTCCTCTCCAGGATGCCTCCCCTACAGGGCACAGATGCCCAGACACCCAAAGAATTCCTGGGCCTTCACACTTTCCCTGTCACTGCATTCATTTGTATTTGCCCTGCACCCTCTTAGATATGGTGTCTACTCCAATTATAGCAGTGACTGTCTTCTTTCTCTATGGGCATCTCCACGATTTCTCATAGTGCTTGGCACATAGTAAATGTTTAATGCTTTTTCATTTAATTTTCATTCAAGTTTCTGTAAACAAAGAAACAGAGATAAACCTTTGTTTGAGGGGGAAGTTTGGGGTCCCAAATCCACTGGAATAGTGCATCAGCGAGGCAAACACAGGGCTGGGCGAAGTTCAAGAGGTCACTAGTAGTGGAAGAAAAAAGACTGAGGAAGGCCGGTTGGAGACAGTGGTAACTGAAGGGAATTTAAAGGACAGGTGATAGTCAGCAGGCAAAGAGGACAATGAGGCACTTTCCAGTCATAGGAAACACCATGAGGAAAGACATGGAGGTGGGCAAAGTATGAAATGCTAACTGCAGCAGCAAGCTGTCCAGTTCAGCTGGAACACAGAGCATGGGGTGGCAGGAATGGAAGGTGAGACAGGCAGGATGGAGCCACATTGTGGAGGAATGGGAAAACTAAACAGGAAATCTGGATTCTAGTTAGGCAGAGGGGGACACTGAAGGGCTCTAAGTACAAGAGGGAACCTGTACACAAGGAAAGCAAGTTGGACAGTTGTATCCAAAGGTGTGGAGTGAAGAGAGAATGGAGGCAGGAAAGCTGGTTCCATTGCCACTGCAATGGTCTACAGTAACAAGGGCTTATAAAACCAAGGAGGCAGAAGTGGCAGGGACTTGGTAGCCAATTAGACATGAGAAGTGAGGGTGAGAGATGATAGAATTTATTTTTTCTGCCTCCTCCTTTTCACATCTCCCATTACAATCCCTTCGTACCCTTACATCACAATTGTTATCACATCATTTAATTTGTACCCATTCCCTCTATCTATGTATAGCCCTTTTATATTTAATAATAAATACACAATTCTTAAGATTAACAAGTATCATCTTTCCTTATAGGGATGTAAACAGTTTGCCCATATTGAGTAACAAGTTTGTTTTTTCCCCCTGTTTACCGCTTTATGCCTTTATTGAGATCTGCATTTGAAGACCGAATTTTCTATTGAGTTCTGGCCTTTTCATCAGGAAGGTCTGGAAATCCCTTATTTCATTGAATGTCCATCTTCTTGCCTGAAATATTATGCTCATCTTTGCTGGGTAATTAATCCTTGGTTGTAGTTCCAGTTCCTTTGCCTTATGGAATATCATATTCCAATTCCTTCGATCTCTTAATGTAGAAGCTGTAAGGTCCTGTGTGATCCTGACTGTACTCCTCAATATCTGAATTGTTTCTTTCTGGTTACCTGCAGTATTTTCTCCTTCAATTGATAGTTCTGGAATTTGGCAATAATATTCCTTGCTGTTTTTAGTATGGGTTCTTTTCAGGAGGTGAATGGTGGATTCTTTTGATGACTATTTTGCCCTCTGGATCTAGGATCTCTGGGCAATTTTCCTTGTTGATTTCTTGGATGATATTTTTCAACACGACTTTCTGGTAGATGAATAATACTTAGATTTTCTCTCCGATCTATTTTCCAGGTCAGTTGTTTTTCTAATTGGATATTTTATATTTTATTCTGTCTTTTCATTCTTTAGATTCTTTTTTGACTGACTCTTGACGTCTCATAGATTCATTATTCTCTACTTGCCCAATTCTAATTTTTATCAAATTGTTTTCTTCAGTTAATTTTTGCATCTCCTTTTCCATCTATCCAATTGTTCCTTTTAAGGAGTTACTTTCTGCAGTTAGGTTTTGTACTTCCTTTTCCATTTGTCCAATTGTCCTTTTAAATTCTTCTGTGATTTTTGTTTCATGTTTTTAGTCACTGGTCAGTTTTTCTTCTATTTCTCTAATTTGGCTTTTAAAATCTTTCCTGAGCTCTTCCAAGATGGCTCTTTGTGCTTCAGACCATATTCCCTTCTGAGGTTTCAGATTGGAGTACAGTCTCAATGCTGACCTCTTTGGTACTTGTGTTTTGGTCCTTGTTGCTTTGGTCCCAGAAAGATTCTATGGTCTTTTCTTTTCTGCTTTGCTTCTTACTCATGATAGTCACCCTTTTCCTGCTTCTAAAGCAGATCTCTGCATCAGGGGCACAGGGGGCTCTGTCCCACAATTCCTGTGCCTAAAACTTGAGGCTTTGTGTGTTGTGGCCTCTGGTTCTTTCAGCCAGAAGCTACAATGCTGAAGCTTACCTGGCACTGAGCTGGCTAGTGTTGGAAAGCAGAAGCCAGGTGAGGTCTTTTTGGGTTTCCCTGAAGTTACCCTGGAGTTAGCTCATTAAGTGTGGGGGAGGGGTGGTCTGGTCACAGGAGGTCTTATCTGCTGAGCTAGAGCTCAAGGAAGCTCAGTGGTTGGTGATCCCGTCTGAGCTAGTGTCTTCCAGATTCCCCTGGGGTGCTGAGCCATGCCTGAGGTCCTGGTGCTGGCAGTTGCTGGATTCACCCTCCCCACCCCAGGGGTTCAGGATCTTCTCCCAGTTTGCTGAGGTGCGTCTGTCTGGGACAGCTCTGATTCTGCACTGGTCCCATTCAACCATAGCAAGAAGGACCCTCCTTAGTAATCTTCCTAGCCTCACAGGCTAAGAGGCGGTTTACCTCTTCTGCTGCTCTCACTGTTCCAGGGTTTTTCCTGGGGAGATATGCTCCGGGTTCATCAAGGTCAACAAGGGGAGCAAGATAGCAGTTACCAATCACTCTGCCTTCTTGGCTCCCGAGAGGGAGAGAAAGTAAGAAAAATAATAGCACGGTCTTGAACGAGGCAAACTGAGGAAATGGTACCAACAGAAATAGTGGAGTCAGAAAGAAAAGTAGGTTGAGGGGAGCATGAAAAGTATATCCCTTTGTGGAAGGACTGGGAGCCCTCCTTATAATGAGAATTTTACTTTCTAATAGAATAGGATATTAGCTACAGAAGGGACCTATGAGATTGGGTAATTCCAACTTCTCATTTCCCCAAGGTCACAGAGCTCACTGAAGCTGAGAGGGGCTAAGTGCCTTGTCCAATAGTCAGGATTTGTACTCAGATGTCCCCATCTCCAAGAGAAGCATTCTGCCAACTCCACCCCCTACCTGTCAGATGAAAGAAGGAACTTACTGTGAGGAAACTTTAAAATCAAAGAGAATCTGTAGCTATTTAAAACAGACAGGAAAAGGATCACTTTGAAGTTATAACCCTTTTTTGACATTCCTTTATTTAAAAAAATACAGTTATCTCTTTGGTCACTAGAAGGAAATATCTCCCTGAATCATGGATTGGAAGCCACATCAGTCTTCTTTTAATTTCTCCTGTGAGGCAGGAGAATATGATTTTTCACATCCATTATAATCTGACTTCTCTCTGTCTTAAAATATTCCTCAGGGTTTTTTTGAGAAAAACCAGAACAAAACAAGTGATTTCTGGAGCCCAGGACTGAGTTAATGCCCTAGTGAAGATGACTCCCCATGTGTATTCCCATTTTCAAGAAAAACCAGGGACTTTATCTAAGATACAAAAATAAGAAGTTGGTCATTTTGCTTGTAATTTATATAGAAAAAAAGAGACAGAAATATGTATTTTTTTCCATAATTTTTTGATATGTTTAGGTCAACTACCAATGGTGCTCACTGAGAATAATATAGTTTCAAGTTTACTAGATTGGGTGACATGGACACTAAGGTAAAGGCAATATTAGGCTCATGTAGGAGGTCACGGTGAGGACAGATAACATGGTAATGTCTAAAAAGCATAATCTTTAGTCATTGAACATGGTACCTAGAAAGATTGTATAACATCTTCTCTGCTAGGCTGTAAGTTTCATGAGGGCAGAGACCATTAAATCTGATTAAACATTTATGAAATGTCTCCCAAGTGCAAGGCCATAGGGTTACCAAGACAAAAATCAAATGGACCCTGCTCTCAAAAGCTGAAATTCTCCTACGGAAACACAATACAACACATATAAAGACTATGTAAATGCCAAATGAGTTGTCTTGCATAGATAAGGGTGTACTGGAACAAGCGGCACGGGCTCATCCCACCAGGTATTAAGTTTTCAGTGGGAATATTTTCACCTCAGAAATCAGCAAACCCTACAAATTAGAACTTGATTATCATTTTGTGGATTGCCTAGATTTGAGAAAGTGACGGAGAAATGTTAATAATGCAAGTTTAACTTAAAATATGTCAACCATGTTTTTTTTTGGGAGGGCAAGTTGTTAAAAATTTACCAGTACACCTCTGTGCATACAGTACACCTAATAGATCAGTTTAACTGGATTGAATTTGTATGAAGGAAAATAATATGAAAAAAGACTTAAATTGGAAGTAGAAGCCAGGATACTTACTGTTTTAAATGTCATGATAAGAATTTTGTATTTTATTGTAAAGACAACAGAGAGCTAAGAAAGCTTTTTTGAGAAAGGCAGTGGGGGAGGAGGGGGTTGGAGGTCAAGAAGGCAGAAGAGAAGCACTCAGCTGAGCTCTCTCCAAACAGCTTTAAAACAATACCTCAAATAGAATTCTGGAGTGGCACAGCCAATAAAAGATCGGAGTGAGTCATTCTTCTAGCCCAAGACAACTCAGAAGTTTGGAAAGAGAGATCTGTGACACAGAGGTGGAGCCTGGCCTACAGACCATGTGAGTGAAAAACCAATGGTGTAACAGAGGCAGCAACAGAGGCTAGAGAGCTCTCGAGCCAGAGATAATAGTAAGGGGACCTGGCAATTGGTCAGAAAGAGATTACAGGGTACCTTTGTCCTAGCATTGGAGGCAGGGTCAGACGTAGTTTGGCAACTCCATTGCCTATACTCACTTCTGGGTCATACCTCAAGGGCAGAGATGAGCACTTTCAGTCAAAAGGGAGTATAAGCCCTGAGGGGCAGTTTCACTGAAGGGCAATTTTGCTTTGGAGCCTAAGGGACCAGGGACCCTGAGAAACTGTATTGTTTCTAGTCCCAAAGGAGCAGTGGCCCTTCCAGGTTAAGGACCAGAGTACAGACCAAAAGAGCAGTGATTACACCTCTCGCCAGATCACACCATCTTAGAAGCACTGAAAACTTCCAAACCCTCAGAACTAGCCCTGAAAACAGAACACAAAAAAGTCTAAAGTTTGATACAGAGTTGCTTTCTCCCCTCCCCCAGCATGGGAAACAGAGCCAAGTAGTAACATAAAGTTCCAAATCAAGATATAGAATGGACACATGAGCAAACAACAAGAACCTGACCATAAAAAACAGTTATAGTAACAGGTAAAATCAAGACACAAAGTCAGAAGAACACAATGAAGTCAAAACAGCCATAAGCAAAACTTCCAAGAAAAAAAAAAAGAAATGACACAAGCCAAACAAGAATTCCTAGGGAAAAATTAGGGAAAGAAATAAAGATGAAGGAAGAAAATTAAGAAAAGACAGTTTGGTAAAAGAGGCCTAAAAAATAATGAAGAAAATATCTTACAAAACAGAATGTCTAATGGAAAAAGAGATACAAAAATTCACCGTTGAAAATAATTCTTTTAAAAAACAGAATTGACCAAATGGGGAAAAAAGATATGTACAAAAATTCACTGCAGAAAATAATTGCTTAAAAATTAGAATTAGACAAGCGAAAGCTAATGACTCTATGAGACACCAAGAAACAATGAAACAAAGTTAAAAACGAAAAAAGTAGAAGAAAATGTGAAACATCTCATTGGAAAAACAACTGACCTGAAAAATAGATTGAGAAGAGATAATTTAATATTAAGATAATTTAAGAATTATTGGATTATCTGAAAGCCATGATCAAAGAAAGGTAACTGCCCACATATCCTAGAACCAGACTGAAATTGAAAGAATTGACTAATCACCATCTGAAAGAGATCCCCAAATGAAAATTCCCAGAAATATTATAGGCAAATTCCAGAGTTCTCAGGTCAAAGTGAAATTACTTCAAGCATGCAACAAGAAACTATTCAAATGCCACTGAACCACACTGAGGATCACACAAGATTTAGCAGCTACTAAATTAGAGGAACAGAAGGCTGGGAATATGATATTCCAGAAGGCAAAAGAACTAGGATTACAACCAAGAATAACCAACCTAGCAAAACTGAGTGTAATCCCTCAAGAGAAAAAAATGGCTATTTAATGAAATAAAGTATTTTCAAGCATTCCTGATGAAAAGAGCTGAATAGAAAATTTGACTTTCAAACAGAAGACTCAAGAAAAGCATAAAAAGGTAAACATGAAAGAGAAATCATAAGGGACTCAATAAGGTACATATATCTATGTATATAGGTATATGTATACACACATATATACATATATAATAGAAACTTTATCATTATTAGGATAGTTAGAAGGATTGTACATAGAAAGAAGGTGCAGCACTAAGTCAATTATGTTGGGATGACATAAAAAATGTATGCATAAGAAAGAGAAGCAGCCCTTTTTGTGATAGCAAAGAATTGGAAATTGAGGGGATGCTCATCAATTGGACAATGGTTGAACAAGTTGTGGTATATGATTGTGATGGAATACTATTGTGCTGTAACAAATGATAAGCCAGATAGTTTCAGAAAAACTTGGGAACACTTGTGAACTCATACAAAGTAAAGTGAGCAGAAACATGAGAACGTTGTACACATTAACAGCAATACTGTAAAGATAATCAACTGTGAAAGACTTTGCTACTCTGTTCAAGACAATGATCTAAGACAACTCCAAAGGACACTTATCAAAAGCGTTAACCACCTCCCGAGAGAGAAATGATGATCTCTGAATGCAAATTGAAGTATGCTTTAAAAAAAAAACTTTATTTTTATTGTTTTCTTTGGTTTGTGTCTTCTTATGCAACATGGCTAAGATGGAAATATGTTTGGCAAGACCTCACACATATAATAAAAAACGAAATACTCACCCTCTCAAGGAGGGGGAAAAGAATTTGGAACTAAATTTTACAAAATGATCGCAAAAATAATTTTACCTGTAATTGGGAAATATCCAACAAAATAAATCTTAAAGATTTTTAAAAATAAAAGAGCAATGACATGATCCAATCTGTTTTAGGAATATCAATTTGACAACATGGAGAATGAACTGGAAAGGGAAGAGATTAGAAGCCCAGGGACCAACTGTACTAGTCAAGCAATCTGTCAATCTTTTCTGTGTCTGATGAGGTGTCCCAGATGGTTAAGATGCAAAAAGACAGAAGAAAAACAAGGACTGAGAAAAAGCCCCTGGATTTAACAGTTAACCAATTGCTGAGAACTTTGGAGAAAGCAGTTTCAGGCAAGTGGTAGAATGAGAAGTCAGACTTAAAGGGACAGAGAAGAGAGTGGGAGGTGAAGGAAAACAGAGGCAACTAAGGCCGGTGGCCTCCATTCCAGGACTTTGGCTGTGCTGATGAGGGTAAAGTTTTACCTACCTCAGTGTCTTCTGCAGAGTTGAGCACTTGGTGCATTACATGCAGAAACTATGTTTGCATGAAACACTGTTCACATGAAGGGGAGATGCAGCAAAGCTTCCTGAAGCCTTTGGCCAGTCACAGGAGCCCAGAAGGATCCATGCCAGGAACTGCTTCAAAAGTGAGCTCTCTGAAAGTTTTTCCTATCATTTAAGCTAAAGCATCTCTGGGCATTGTGCTCAATTCTACCTTTCCTCCCTAGTCTGACAGGAATCTAAAGGACAAAGTACCCTCAATGTCAGCATCCTTTGTATAGGGCATCTTCTCTGGCTAGAGGAGATCACTGGCTCCCTTCTCATCACCAATATTACTTTCCAGTGGCTGAGGAAGTCACAGAGGTCTTGATACATATCAGTCCACATAATTTCCATTACCTGGGAAAAAGCAGTTGCTTCCCATTTAAAAATAAAGTAATAGAGGCAAAGAAAAAGAAATAGTATTACTTTCTCAAGGTTTTTCAAGAAGGTGGAGGAAGAGCCAAGAGTGTAAAAACTGTGAGCTCCTCAGCTGGGGCTTTTTAATTCCCCTATAATGGCTCTCCATAGACAGGCTCTCTCATTTGGGTGATTAGGCAGTTCTGGAGATCAGGCAATTATGGGCTGCTGAGAAAGAGTAGCTAGCTATATGCGGCTAGCACCATTCAGCCCCACATATGGAATGCATCATGCATTAAAATAGAAGGCTGGAGGCCCCTTTGGGTAAAAGAGATAATATAAGGGGACCAAGGGAGTTACTCATCATTTTCCAGGTTAGAGATTTATGACCTTTCTGAAACATAGCAATAAGGAATGGCCATATCCAGATTTTGAGTAATATTTGCCACAAAGAAGCAGAATTCAAAATTTCCTGGCACAGACATGGAGAGATCTTTAGAGTAAGATCTGGTCAGTATTTTGAAATGGTTAAGAGTTAAGCCATATCAAACAGGGTGATTGGTTGGTGATTATGTTCTCCAACCTAATTTAAAATAAAGTGAAAAAGAAAAGTAGCACAGGACAAAGAACACTAGCATTGAAAGGAGTCTTCTGAGACCATCCAGTCCAATGCTCTCATTTGACAGATGAGGAAATGAGGTTACTTGGTTCACATAGGTCACTGTCTTTGCAAGAACCAGAACCCAGGCTTCTTGGTACTTTTTCCCATTACTCTATGTTTTCTCTGTGCAGTATCAGGGGACATGGGAGCTCTCTGGGACTGGATGAAGAGAGAAGGGTTTTAAAGGGAATTTTTAATTAACCTTGGCAGCTTCAAACATTATATAAAGTACACAGGACTCAAACTCAAGGAACACCTTGAATTTGAAAAGGCATTTTTGAGTGAGATACCCCCTTTCTTTCTGCGTCTGTGCAAGAATATGTGTCAACCTCCTTGGGACTGCCTGTCTGAGAATCAGCCCTGACCTTGGCCTATTAAATCTATATTTTAACTGCCTATCTCCAGGCTGACTGAATCCTAAGACAGTAAGTGCTAACACTAGCCCTCTACCTCACAGAACTTTGGTGAAGAAGGAACTTCATAAACTTAAAGCATTGGAGAAACGCTGAATTGTTATTCTTACTGGTTTCTTGGGCAGGCGGTTTTGAAGGGGAGAGTTTGATGGGGAGAGGCCATAGTTATGGTCCTACATGTTTATTAAAGCAACCACAAAAGGAGACAGGAGAAGGATGAAGTTGCTGATGACTTCATTTGTTAAATAAAGACCAAATGGTAAGTGGACGGGCGAGTCATGACCAACACAAGAGCATAACCAATCAAAGTCTGCTCTAGGTTGGCATTTACCCCACAGAGAACTAGGAACCAAACCCCAGGCAACAAGTTTAAACACAACCCACCCACCCTGACACAGAAAAGCCAATCTTATGGTAAGCACAAGAACTGAATAGGTGTGTTATTAAGACTGCTAATCACTTATTAAAGTCTTGAGATTGGGTTTCTTGGCTCCTCATGCTCTATCTGTGGAATAAACAGGCAAGTCCCAGGTGAGAGGCAAACAAAGACCAGGAACTCCCTGCTTTTTAACAGCCTGTTCCTTCCATATCACAGACAAAGGTTATAGCGGAAAAGTTGTGTAACAAGAACAGAAACACTTCTCAGGCAAACCCCTCTGAGACATTCTGACGATCTGTGGAAAAAGTTTTGGATGAGTTCCTGGGTCTTAGAAACAAGTTTATTGTTGGATATATCACTTAAAGCTGCCTTGCTTCACTTTTTATAGCATAAAGGCTCTAGTTGCTGGTATTCCCTTATATACAAACATACATATATATCATACATATACACACATGTATAGATGTATATGTACATATGTACATGTGTATATATGTGTGTGTATATGAAAACCAGTTGTGAAAAAATTATTTAAAGGAAAATACAGGTAAGAAAATTTTAGTGACATTAATCATATTAATAAAGAACTCCACATGGGATTGTTGGCTTCAGAATTTCACTTTCCCAGTAGTAACAACTTTGCATTATACTAGATGACCCTAAGTTCCTTTTCTGGACTCTAAAAACCTCATAGAAAATAAGTTTCATCATGAATTCCTTGTTTCCTTCAAAATTCTGCTCAAGCTCTGTCTTCTATGTGAGATTTTTCCTGCTCTCCCCAGAAGCTAGGGTCCTCCCCGCCAAGGTAACGACTTTGCATTTATTTTGTGTATATTGCTACAAGCACACAGTACCTCCCTGGATAAAAATGTAAGCTTCTTGAGGACAGCGAATGTTTCATTCCTGTCTTTGTATTCCCAGTACCTGGCACACAGTAGATGCTTATTACTGAAAGTATGCTGATTGGAAATTCAAAACCCTCTGAAGTTATGAATGAAAGGTCCACTTCATAATATTCAGAGAGACCCCACACAAGCATCTGTGGGAAAGGATGCATCTATACCTGACCACCACCTCCAGCATCCTCACACTCAAGAATGCAGGTTAACTCGGTAAATCAAGCAGGACCCAATTGGACAAAGATGCCTGGTGACCTCCAACCACAGACACAAAAAGAAAGGGGGAAAATGTGCCCAAGGAAAAAAATGTCTCATTCTCATCACAATGAGAACAATGAGAAAAAACACAAACTCTCAGCATGTAACTGGAAGCCTGTTCCACTCTGCCCAGTCTAACAGCTAAATCAAGAAGGAAGAGTTTTGTTGCTATTGTTGTTTTCCTACTACAGAGAAAAAGAAAATGACTGAAGGAAAAAGTGATTTCATGAGGGAATTTAAAATGGCCATTTTTAGCTTTGAAGAGTCATCCTAAAACAATGACAACTATGGATGACATGATTCGGTATGAAAAATATTGCGATATGTACTAAGAAAAATTCATATTCTGTAGAAAGACAGAAATGTAATTGGATTTGTCAGGTCAAAGTATTTGTATCAGGTTTGTAGATAATATGGAATGACATGCTCCTCTGCTAATAAAGACTAAGTTGGCCAAGTAAACAAACTCTTTTTCTACTGTAAGGAAATACGTGCACCAATGAAACAATCTTTTCAGCACAAAAGAAACTTAATACCCTAACCACATGAAAAGTGATCTCTATGGGAATAGCAGAGTTGCTAAAATCCAAGTCAGTTTGTATTAAATCATCATGCATGTTTATGTAAAACAGGCCTCTTTTAGAATGACCACCAACAGGAAATCATTTTGTTAAAACCAAAAAAGTGATACCTGTACTTAATGTTTACTATCAAAAGCATGAATCTAAAGGAATGATTCTCTGTTTCCAGACTAGAACTCATCTCATCAGTTCTCTGTTGAGACTATTGCAAACATGGTCTCTAATGGAGTAAACATTATCAGAAGTGTAACAAGAGAAAAATGAGAACTTTTGCACCCTCTCTTAAAATAACTCAATTAACTTTCACGAAACAAAAGGAGCTACATAAGACAAGGTAAACTTCTGACACCTGTGCCAAATCATTTCATTACGAAAATTAATGTGATTACACTCTTTTGTAACCTATTAGCTCAGCCACTGAAAGAAAGCGATACGTTCCTCTGAAAGGAGGTAATCCAAAAGCCTGTGTTTTGTATGGAAATGGAGTGGAAATGGAAATGTGTGGAAAAATGCATCCATGGAGTCCTAAACTGAGAGAGTGTGAGCTACTTTGAAGAAGCCATTGAAAACCAAAAAGGGAAATCAAGTGCTTATATCAATGTTCATAACAATATTCTTGGTGGCAGCTAAGAATGAAGAACAAAGTGAATGCCCATCATTTGGGGAATGGCTAAAATAAAATTATAGCCTGTGAATACGACAGAATATTATGCAGTAAGACATGATGAATATGGAGAATTCAGGGACATGAGGTGAGACAGGTATAAGCTGATGAAAAGCAAAATAAGCAAAGCCAATACAATATACAACAGATTAAAAAGTCTCTTAAAAAAAAAAAGTAGAATTCTGAATTTAATGCAAACCAACTAAGGTCCCAGAAAAAGGATGCTGAGCTCCCTCCCTCACCTCTCACAGCAGGGGTGCTGCACACTGTATGCACTGTTGGATGTGCTCACTGTATCAAATATTTTTAGTTAACTGTCTTTCTTTATCACAAGGGAGAGTTCACTCTGGAGTAGGAGTTGTAATGACTGCTATAAAGCCCCAAAATAACAATAAAATGCTTTTTCAGGGAAACAAACATTTGCTAGCAGATCACCACAATGATCTACAGCTCCCTCGACTCACACAGCTACCACCTTATTTCAGGGCCTTATCACCTCTCACCTTGTAAACGGCTCCTCTTTCCTTAAAGTCTCTCCTCATTCTAATCTGTCCTCTTCTCTCCTGCTAAGGTGACTTCCCTTCACACCACCTCCTACTCAGAAACTCCAGTGGCTCCCAATTGCCTCTAGGGTCAAATATACAGTCTTCTGGATCAAACTGAGGTAGTATTTGTAAAGTGCTTACGATGCCTGGCACATAGTGGGTGCTTAATAAATGCTTGCCCCCCTCTCCCACCTTTACCATCTCCCTCCTCACCAGTATTTAAAGTCTATCACAGTCTCTCTTTTTAGTCATCTTATACCGTCCTCCCCTCCCCATCCCTCTCTCCACTCTGACTTTGCACCTGCCATCCCTCCATCCCAAGAATGTTCTCCCTCTTCGTGTCCGCCTCCAGGTTCCCTGGATTCCTTCAAGACTCAGCTCACATTCTACTTTCCTCAGGAAGGGACTGGGTCTTTGCCAGTCCCCTTAGCATCTGCTCTCTATATGGAGATCATATATAGGTGGTTATTTCTATGCTGTGTTCTTCACTGCAGTTTTGCCTTCTTGTGTATCCCAAGGTCTCAGCACAATGAATGGGCACATGATAAGAGCCTAATCAATGCTTGCTGCCTGATTCAAATCTTAAATACACATCATCCAAGTGAAGTATAACACAGGGATTAAACATAGGAAATTGGGGAGAAGAGGGAGGAGGAATCCTACCATGAACTTCATGGCACCAACATGGAATCTATGACAGCTTTATGTTTGTCAAATTAGGAGTTAAACTGAAAATTTCCCTAGAATTCCATTGGCAGGGTGCCTCTCTCACTGGAGGGTCAAAGGATCTGGCAAAGATGATTCAAGACAGAAGAATGGGAACTGCCTTTGAAACCCAAGCCTTCTCCTCTCCACCCCTGAACACGCCTAGAAGCCAGGAGCAGGTGGACAGGGCAAACAATTCCCAAATCATAATAGGAAGCACAGACACAGCACAATTTCACACACAGCTTGAATGTAAAGATCAGGACCCACCAAAGATCATAGGTCAAAAAAGGCCTTGGTGAAACTCAGTGTCAGAAGGACTGAAAAAGTACCCAGAAGGAAACCACACATGGCATATGTACATGTGTGAAAATAAAAGAGACAGTATCTTAAAGACTATTTATTTTTAAAACCTGCCACAACTATGCTCTAAAAATACATTAGACAGTTTCCATTACCATGGACAACATCCCAGCTCTATTTTTAGAGCCTTTTTGGAAAGATCAAAGCTAAAAGGCCCTTTTATTGGCTGCCTCCCAGGGCCCTAATCTTTGTTTACTTTTCATTTACTACACAAAGACAATTGGAGGTGGGGGGAAATCTGCCTGGGTACCCTATCCCTTGGGTAATACACAGGACAAACCTAGGGGGAGGCAGACCAGGGAGGAAGAAGTCAGGCTAGAGAAACTGAAGCTGTGAACAAAACTGCAAGGCTCCAATAACTGATAGGGATCCAAGGTAGGAAATTCAGCTACCATAAACCCAGTCTTGATAGGCTGGTTCCTTTTTGGCAAGAACAGTGTGGGTCAGAGGGCTTAAGTAGATGGAAAAGAAAAGATCCTGAGCACCAGTGTTTCCAGATACCCTCAGCCATCTCTTGTCATCCAAAGTCACTGCAAATCTGGCTTCATGTCTCTTGTAATATTTATGGGGATACAGAAGTCAAGAACAAGCCACCAAAGTGGTAAATAAAGCAAGTCAATCGGACGCAGAGTGACTTACTTTAGACGAACAAGCAGTACACTTGTCAAAGGCCAGGCTGACAGGAAGGACGTGATCAAACCTTGATAGAAACCCTCGGATCTGAAAACAAAACGGGAAAAATTCACATGAGATTACAATTAAGAGACCCCCCCACATCCGAGTTTCATGCCTGCTAAGGAGTGGAATGGGCCAGATTTGGCAGCCCGGTCCCTTAGAAACAAAGGTGAATATAGAACACAGACTTGAAAGTCCTCTGTGGGCTGCAGATCCATGAACTTGAGAGTTTTCTGCCATTAAGTCCATCTGTAGGTGTCTGACAATGTAAGGCAAAGACAGCAAAATGTTGAAATGCAAGCTGTTACTAATAAGTGGGAGAACAGCACCACCTGGAGTATAAAACTCTTGATTGCAGCTGATAGAAGAAAAAAAAAAGTTGGAAAGGGGAAATCCAGGACAAATGAGTTTCAAAATCTAATGGCTAAAAAAAGGAATTTAGACCAGTGGTGTCAAACCCAAAAACCAATAGGGAACACTAACCATGCAAAAGGATCCCTATAGGCAGCATCACGGCTTATTTTCAAATGTAATAATTATCTGTTTTCTGGTACTATTATTCTGCTAAATATTTCCCAATTACTTCATTTTAATCTGGTTTGAATCCCACTCGAGTATCCTGGGCTCCATGAGGACCAATGGCTAAGTATCCAACACTTCTGATTTAGACCACTATTTGCTCAGATGTCACGGGCTGATTCATTCTAAGTACCCTACATGAGAAAGCATCCTTCGTAGGGGTGTAGGGCAGGATAGGGGGCCATAAATCTGGAATGCTGCATAGAGCCCCCCAAAAATTTATTTATTGATAATCTTCGTTGAATTTTTCTCTTTTTTGTTCTTTGTTATAAGAATGGATCTCTTGGAAGGGCTGAGAGAAGGGTAAAATGGGAAATGTAGGTGATAGAAAAAATGCACTAATATAAGACAGCTTCAAAAATTTCAAAAAAATCAAAAACAAACAAAAGAAAATGCCAGCAGAACAGCTAATTACATGTCGGCATTTCCTAATCTGGAAAATGAAAGGTTAGGTGATCTCTCAAGTCACACTTGACAGAGAGCGATACAGTGAACATAGTTCTGGATCCTGGAGACAAGAATTCAACCTCAGACAACTACCAGGTGCACGATGCTGGGTAAGCCATTTAACTATTCTCAGCCCGTTTTCTAGCATGTAAATGAGGACAATGACAGGTTTGTTGTGAGGATAAAGTATCTGTAAAATGCTTCATAACATTTAAAGTGCTGTATAAATGCTAACTATTATTGTTAACATTCAACAAGTCTATGAGTGTGCTTATAGCAAATATCAAACCATTCTATTACTGTGGTGAACTCACAACTGGAGGAAGTTATTATCACAATATTTAATATCTCTGGCACTATATAACAAGACCTAAAATTAATCTAAAATCAAAAAATGAAGTCTGTTTTAGAAATAACCTATGATAAGACATCTCCAAAAGACTCATGATGGAATATGCTGGCCACACCCAGAAAAATGACTGTGGGGTCTGAATGCAGATTGAGGCATATTATTTGCTCTCTTTCTCTGATTCTTCTTTCTCATGGTTTCTCCCATTGGTTCTAATTCTTTTCTATATATTACATGCAAATGTCATGGTGGGACGGGAAAGAGGAGAGGATGGGGAGAAAATCTGGAATTCATAATCTTATGGAAGTGAATGTTGAAACTAAAAGTAAATAAGTGTAAAAATGACCAATGATTAATTAGAAATGATGATCATGAATCTTGGGAAATGAGGCAGTCTCTCCGTTTCACATGTTTTAGCACCATGCTGACCATTTCCCAATGCCAGGCCCAAATCCTTGATGGTTGCCAGAGAAGGGCAGGGCAGAAACATTATGTTCAGGGCCTCAGTGCCTCGGAAGAGAGCCAGAAGAATTGTTTACACAAGGGCCACAATCATGTAAAAGAAAACAGAACTGAGAGACGTGAGAGTTCTACTCCAGCCAGTGGCGACTGATGATGGTGAATGTCTCCCTCCTCTTGGCGGGGGGTGGGTGGGCTGCAGCTGCAGAGGGCAGCATTCTGTGGTTACATGGAGCCAACTGGCTGCTTGGTTTTGTGAAAGTATATTTACTCCAAAGAAGAATCCGAGGGTTCTTTTAGCAGTCAAAGGGAGAAAAGGGAAGGGGGAGTGACAGCAATCTAAAAAAAGATCATCAATAAAACATTTGAAAATTAAATTTAAATTTAAAAAACACAATAGCTCAGTACACAATACCAAAGAGAGGCTAATAAATAACAATCCAAGTGGCCCATAGGAATATTAACCTTATGACTGGACTTGGCAACTGTAGACATACAAGAAGGCTGGAATTGAAAGATTAGTTAGAGTCCCCTGTACCCTCAGTACCAGTAAACCAGTACAGTGACTTCCGTACCACAGCTTGCCATATTTCACTTTATTTAAAAAGCATATATAGTTATCATTGATAATTTAATCTCCAAAAGCTTACCACTTTTCGTATGTACACAGAATAATACTGAGATGCCTCCGCTAAAACAGTTCATGGTGGGGCAGAGAAGCGGGGAGAGGGAGAGAGCAAGAAGAAGAAAACAGAGGGAAGGGTGGGGGAGATGAGATGGGAAGAGAAGACAGGAGAGATGGAAGGGAGAGAAGGAGAGATGAAATGAGAGAAGAAAATAATGGAGGAAGAAGCAAAAAGGGAAATAAGAGAGAAGGGAAGAGAGGGGAAGGGAAAGGGGGAAAGATACGAAGTAGAAAGAGGAAAAGAAAAGGAGAGAATGGGGGACAGAAGAGGAGGAAAAGAGGAATAGAGAAGAATATTCTGTTAGGCAGCCTCTGCTACACAGTCATCTGTGCAAAATAATGCCCTCAGAAGCTGGTTTTATTACAGAGGTGAAAATTTTCAGAAGGAACAAAGTTTAACAAAAACTGCAAGGTCATATATTCATAAAGATGAGAAAAGAAGGCCGAAAGCTAAAGAGACCTATTCCAACTTAAAGTAAACTAAAACAGAAAGTCTCTTGAGGCACCTCAATTAAATGACCTCCTTTTTTCTCTCAGGCATCTGGGCTTAACCAAGGTCCAAACCAAAAGGGAGAAAAATCCACTTCTACAACTAAATACAGAAGAAGTTCCTGTCTACAGTACCGCAATTCAAATTTTCCTTTTACTGCTTGGCCCCACCATCCTTCAGATCTCTTGTGTTGCTGACTACATTATTTCCCCACAACTTATTTTCAGAAACTGGTAAAGAACAGGCAGGAGTGAGCTCCCAAATGTGCCTTTTAGCCCTTCTTTAGCTATACAGTCCCCCTCCAGAGAGTCCACAGGCAATAAGGGTCCTTGTACATCAGAGTTTCTGAACCTGGCTGTGGTATCAGCCCCTTGGGCGGTAGGCTCTCAAGCCTATGAACCCATTTTCAGAACCATATTTTTAAATGCATAAAATAAACACACAGATGGACTCGGGGTCCACATTTTTTCAATGTGGTCAATGCTGGAATTTGTTTTCTTTGATTGTAAAGTATTTGTTATAAGGGTTTTGTTTTCCTTTTGTTTTGTTTTTCCCCAATGGCGAAGGGTAGGGAGATAAAACTGATTTTTGCTAATTAAAATTTAAAAAAAAAGTAGTACAATAGAAACTAATTATTGAAATAAAGATATTTTTCCTTTATCCAAGATCACAACTCTCTGAAATCTTTCAAGAACCTGTGGTCTACAGAACCTTAACAGGTTCTTACCACCTTTAGAGACGTCTCCCAAGGCAATGCCCGCTTGTGACCTTTCCTGGCAAAGACCCCACAGGTGTGTTCCAAATAACACTGAACTCCATCACAATGTGAAACCATCACTCAGTCCACTATAGTCCAGTGCACACTATTAGCCTGTCTTACTTAATGTGTGTTTCACAGCATTAAGTAGGCTTCTCTAGATTTGGCCAGCTGTTGTAAGATCTCAGCCCTTGCTATTTTCTATCTTGTGGCTCATATCAATCACTCCCCAATATGGAGCTGAGTCATTATCTACTCTCCTTTGTGACTCCTCCCTTGGTAATCTTTCTTCAAAAAGTCATTTCTCTCCCACCTTCATTTTACAACCCTAAACTCGGCCTGGTACTACAGCAGCTTCTTTCCCCTCTCCCATTCCCAATCTTGATATTTAAACACAGACAGAACTCTAATTAAAAGAACAGTTAGTGTTACTGAGATGTCTGCATTGAAGATCCACCATGTGACTCACACAGTAACTGTCTCCCCTCTAAAGTGGAAATGCTGGGTAATTGCTCATAACAAATAATTAAAGCAGATGATAAAAATTAAGACCAGAGAGTTTCAATGTTTTTCAGTTGAATGTTATATCATGACAATGGGCACATTTGGCTCCAGAGAAGAGCTGAGAAAATGTTCCTCTTCCCTTTTGTTCTGGAGGCTATGGATGTGATATACTGCATTAGTAGATACACACTGTATTACCTAGTGCTTTATTTCTTCTCTGTTATGTGCCATGGCTTACTGGGTAAAAGAAGGGTATGTTTGAAAATGAATGTGATTAAAACAAAGATATGAAAAATTAAAATAAAAAATGTTTTTAGAGTTCTCAGGGTGGATAGAGACAGGCAGCCTGAACATGAAGAAGACCCAAGTTTAAATCCTGTTTGACGAATATTGGCTCTCAAACTTTAAGTGGCAACAGTAAAAAAGTTGTTCATAATGGTGAACAAGGTTAGAGCATATATATTAGTTACACTGAAAAACAAAATGTACACATATGAAAAAATAAAATGTCTTTCAGACTTGCTCCCTTCTGATCTCGCATACACCCACTATGTTTTTCTCCATCTCTAGCCAGTGAGCTCATTGCAGTAGGTCTGATTGGATTCTTGAGTAGCACACAGACAATTAGATGTGATTCTAAATACCTCCCTAAAAGACAAAAACATCTATGAGGAGGAAGAAGAGAGGAGAAGAAAAGTGTTGTTTTTTTTAAATTTTCTACAACAAATATTGGTGTTCCATCCACAAAGATTCGTATAGTCTTGTTTGTATGATTCTAATGGGTTGGTCATGCAGATGCTTGCAATGCCAACTGCATGTTATAAGCCAGTCAATCTCTCTATTTAAATGAACATTAATAAATGGCCATGGCACAGTTGGCACTGGAAATAATGTGTGCTAGCAAAAGTAATCTAATAATAGTGCATTTCACATTTGTATAGTACCTACTATGTGCCAGACAGTGCATTAAGCACTTGATAAATATTATCTCATTTGTTGCTCACAACAACCCTGGGAAGCAGGTACTACTATCATCCTCATTTGACATTTGAGGAAACTGAGGCAAACAGTGGTCAAATGATTTGCCCAAAGTACCACAGCTAGTAAATGTCTTAGGTTACGTTTGAACATGCCTCCAGGCATTATGCCATTATGGAAATCCAGAGCCCCCCTCAAAGAAATCATTTCAAAAAAGGACCCATTTATCTCTCCTATGCCTGGTGCCTCCTTACTTCTCATCCTCAGCACAGGAATAAGGGAAAAGGAAGTGGCAAGTGGACAGCTCTTCATGTGTAGTGGTCATCTTCTCCAATGCCTTCATTTTACAGATGACAAAATTAAGGCCCAGAGATGTTAAGGGAATTGCCCAACATCACACACCTTAATGGCAGAGTCCAGGGTAGGGCTCAGGGCTCTGTTTGTTATATCCCACATAGAGACAAATATTATCCTGGCCCAGTTCAAAACCCACTTCCTTTCTAAAGCTATCCTCCCAAATCAATCATTCAACCAGGCTCTGGAGATATAAAAACTAAAATGAATTCGTCATAGCTTTTAACGAGTTGATACTCCATAGAGGGAGTCAACATGTACATGAAAAGGCTATACAGAATGAAGGTACAACAGATACACAGTAACTTCAGGCCCATGGGTCAGTCACTGCAAAGGCTTGGAGAACAAAGATGGACCATGGCATGTGAAGAACATCACGGCCAGTTTGGCTGGACCACAGAATGTTTAAAGGGGAGTAATGTATACTAAGGGTGAAAAAGCAGCAGGTACCTAGCACAGTGTAGGTGCTTAATAGATGTTTATCAACTGATTGACTGAGAAGGAAGTTGAGACTAGGGTGTGAAAGGCTTTAAATTCCAAACAGAGGCATTTATGTTTAATTCTAGAGGCAACTGGGGGCCACTGGAGATTAGTGAATCACAAGGGCATTGTCACTTTGGTAGCTAGACAGAGGTGTTCATCCTTCACGTTCGTCCTTTGCTGCCGAAGAAGACCTTCTCTGCCACCAGAGAAATGATGACATGACTTGCACTTGACTTTGTTTTGAGGGAAGGAAGCTGTGCAGGTCACCAGCCTCACTTCTTCTCCAGAGCCATCTGAATCCAGTGACCAGATACTCATCAAGATGACTGGAGATGTCCCAGGATGAGGCAATTGGGGTTAAGTGACTTGCCCAAGGTCACACAACTAGTGAGTGTCAAGTGTCTGAGGTGATATTTGAACTCAGGTCCTCCTGACTCCTGCACTGGTGCTCCATCCACTGCACCACCTAGCTGCCCAACTAGATGGAGGATGGATTGGAGTAAGGAGTGACTTGGAGTAAGAACTAGTTAAGAGTCTATTATAATAGTCCAGGAAAGGGGAATGAGGGCCTGAACTAAGGCTGGATGGGACAGATGTCATGGAGGTACAAACCACAAGATCTGGCCACTAAATGGATGTATTAAGTTGAAGGAGAGTTAAAGATGACATCAAGGTGTTAAAAAGAGGGCTCTGAAAGGATGGGAGTTCTTGACAGAAACATGGAAATCTGGAATAAATGAGAGTCTGGAGAAAAAGACAATGAATTCTCTTTTGGATGTGTTGAGCTTGAAATGTCTATGATACCTATCATTTGAAATATCCAACAGACAGCTAACGATGTGGGGATGGAGCCCTGCAGAGAGACTGGGGTGGGATAGGAAGCTGTCTTAGTTCTCTGGATAGGCCACGGAAGCCGATAAAATCACCAACATAAATGATTTGGTAAAGAACCAATAAAAGAGAGAAAAGGGAAAGGCCAGAGCACAGAAAGCCACAAGAAATCAGAATCAGAACAATCCAAAGAGAGGACAGGTGCCTCTTCTCCTCCTCTCCTGATACCTACAGCTCTCGGTGTCTCACAGGGCAGTCTAAGGCAGTGGTATCAAACTCAAATAGAAACCAATTTCGAGGGTGCATGCTGACTTAGAAAATTACAAATGAACATTATCTATGCTGTATGCATTTTTATTTATTTTGTTAAACATTTCCCAATAACATCTTAATCTGGTTCTGGTTTAAATGGTGAGTCTGATACTTCTGTCGAGTGCTAGGCTTGGAAGTCAGAAAACCTAGCCTCAAGCTTCAGAGCCAGGACTCACATGCCATAGGAGAAGGGCAAGCCAGTTCAGCTGAGACTCAGGTTCCAGAACACTAATTTCTACCTCTCTTGTCTGCCTAACAGGGAGTGGGAAGGGCACAGAGAGAAGGGAGGAAAGAAAGCAAAAGGAAGAGAGAAAAAGGGGAAAAAGGAAAAAAAGAAAAGGAAAGGGAAGCTAGAGAACAGAAATAGCAGTGCCTAGGCAAGTTCCAATTACGTTGTTATTACTTCTGTTATAAATAAATCAATAAAACAAATAAAATGAAGAAAGAGAAAATTATAATAAAGGATTGAAAAGTCCTCCTACTTTTCCTATCTCTTTAGACAGTATTTTTACCTTTGATAGCTAGAAATAAGCAGTTTGAGATCAAAACTCATGGCTACCTCTTGTAGCAACCTAAAATCTAATGGAGAAAAAGTTTCCTGAGCAAGTATACATATACGGGTGCATGCACAAGCACACATGCACGCACACGCGTGCGCGCACACACACACAACTGTAACCTGTTGTCTTAACTTTACACCAGCTTCTTGCAGATTTGGCAATACTTTTAGGGCCTAGAGTTCACATAACTACAAACCAACCCCCAATGTAAGATAAATCTTGGCTGAAGAGCAGTGTTTTAATTAAGTTTAAAGCCAAAATGGAAAAGTTTGCTATTGCACAATTGCTAGCAAACCACAGGGCTCCCTCCCTCATACAACAGCTTCACTCAGCATCACTGTCCCACCTTTCCTCAAAGCACTAAATCACTAAGGGGTAGAAAAACCAGGTTCCAGTTGGCTTTGGGCCTCACCTAGAGAATTAAGTCAGCCCTTCCTTCCTTGATTTATTCCTTGGCATTCTTTCAGTACTTCTATCCCTAACAAGTTCTCTGCCTACCTCCATTCTGAATTTCAGTTTAGTTTTCCAGTTTTTTTCCTTAGGAGAATAAGTGGAATGTCATATTTTGGTTAGGATTGTTCCATCAGCTAATCACACTAAGTTCTTAGACTCTTATAATATACAGTATCTTTAACTGGAAAATTCACGTATAAATCCTTGAGAGATAACATATGACGTATACAAAAGCTCCTGCTTTCCCTTTCCCCCTTGTCCCTGGGGACACCATGAGTCAGAGAAGGGGCTCAGGAAAAAAAGAGCCCCTCTCCTTCCTGTGGCCTCACATATTGCCTGGCCTGGCTTATCTACAGAAACCTTCCTCCAGGTCAGTGGCCTCCCCAATTTCTTCTCCTGGGTTCCCCTAGTGAATTTAGCCAGAGCTTCACAAGTCTTGGAATATTTCAGGAGATAACTCTCTCCTTTCTTAAATGAATACAAAAATAAGCATCAACTCATAGGCTCATTGATTTTTAGCTGGAAAGGGCCTTACAGATCACATAGTCTGAAAGAAACATGCCTCTGTTAGATAGCTAGTGGGAATAAGGGTTGGTATAAAGCTGCTCGTGCTCTCCAACTCAGTTATTCCAATGCTATATATGAATTAACCTCAGCCTTAGTTTCCTTATCTGTAAAGTGGGGATAAAAATAATACCTACATCACAGAGTTGTTATAAGGACCAAATGAGTTAATACATTTAAAGTGCTTTGCAAAGCTTGCAGCAGCAGGATATAAATGTTTGCTGTTATTATTCAGTTAGGAATGTTACAGGGGGGAAGGTAGAGGGGGAAGCAACTGTGCAGAGATATTCCCATTTGCTTTATCTATAAAACTAAAACACTAGAAACAATCTATGTCCGGTGATTAGACAATGGTCAGACAAATTATGCTATGTTAATTTTTTTTAAAAGCCATTGTGTCAAAAGATAAAAAATATGAACCATGCAAAGAAAGAGCAGAGGCTTCAGGGTGACGCAAAACAAGGTTGGAAGGATAATACAAATGAATTATAACCACACAAATAAAATACAAGAAAAGCGACAACACTTTGTAGATATACAAATGGATTGAAAAAAGGATCTAGACTAAATTAGCATAGTTAATTTCTTTCTAAAATGGATGTACTTTTCCCTAATCATATGTAAATAGTTTATATTTAAAGTCTTTATTTGGTGAATTACTCTATATTTTTATTTTTGTAGGTTGTTTTTAAATGCACAATTAAAAAAATTAAAAACGTGTGAAGAATCTTCTAAATTATATTCAAAAGCATTTATTAAGTGCCTACTATGTGCCAGGCACTCTACGAGGTCCTGAGGATGCAAAAACAAAAATAAAAGTAACTTTCCTCCATCCTGGCCCAGCTGAAAGATTTCCTTGGCACCTCCCCCTCGTTCTCAGAACCAAGACCCTGCTGCTCTTGCCTTGTTTTCCAAGAATGACCTAAGTCATTGAACTAAATCCACTGAATAGAAGAGCGGAGAGCAGAATGGACCTCAGAGATCATCTAGCTCTCATGTTTTACTGCCTGGGAAACCGAGGAACAGAAAGTTTAAGTGACCTGCTTGGGGTCATATCACTACCTACTTACAGCTAGAATTTACTCTTTCTAGTTCCATCTTGGTCTAGTGAGCCTACAGAGCTTTGTCTCTCAGCAACCCCCCCAGCGAATGAGGAACAAAAAGTCCTTTCTGGATAGCTCCTGTCCGGCTTTGATCTTAAATTCAACAGGCAGTCTCCTTCAGCCTAAGTATTCTACTATGCTGCTAAAAATAATTTTTTATCATAAAAAAAATACTAACATAAGTAAACAAAATGAATAAAAGTCATGCATAAAAGAAAACTAAATTACACCAAAAGGAAAATATAAACTTCTATCTCATTTGTTGTGGTATTTTCTAGTCTCCTTTTTGTGCATGGAGATTTTGCTGCTTTTTATAATGTAATTTTGTTTGGTATAGTTTTTAGTTTTATATCTGCATCACTTCACATTTCATTGCCATTTTCAGTACGCAACAGACTCACAAGATTTAGAAGTGGGATGGATTTTAGCAACCACCTACTTCAATTTTTAATATTTCATTGCAACATGCCAGTAATATACATTTTATCAGTCATTTCCCAACTGTTGGAAAGACAGGATGTTTATAATACAAATAAATCCACTATGACTACTACTGGATACCTAGACCTTTTTCCCTTCTTAACAACATTAGAAGATATTACTAGGTCGAGGAGACAGTCCTGGCTGTAGGACCACTAGGTCAAAGGGACTAAGTTTTGTCACTCCTTGCATAGTGCTGGAAAGTCATCCAGAAAGATTGCATCAATTCACTGCATCACCAATAGTGCAATAGTATGCTTGTTTCTTTAGAGCCTACCATAACTGAGTTTTAACATTTTTAACTATCTCTACTAATTTCATAAAGGTCAGGTGGTATTTCAATGTTGCTTTAATGTATTTTTCTCTAATTGTGAGTTTGACCAAATTTTTCAAATGTTTAACAATTTGTTTATTCAAGAATTGTCTGCTCATATCTTTTATAAACATTTATCCATTAAGAAATGGGTATTTTTCTTGTAAATTTGTATCAGGGAATCATGGGATCATAGATCTAGAGTTGGAAGTGATCTGAGAAATCATCTGGTCCAATTTCCTTCATTTTACGGATAAGGAAACTGAAGCCCATGGAAGGCAAATGATTCGTCCAAGATCCTGTGGGTTAGGTTGAAAGTTTAGACTTGAAGCCCAGGGTGATTCCAGTTTCAGCCCTCTTGCCGGCATCATACCATACCTATTCCTTATAAATTGAAGACATCCAAACTTTACCCTATTTCTTTCTCCTCACCTATAATGTCTGCTGACAGCACCATATTCCTAATTACCAAAGATCAGAAACTTAGAGTCATCTTTGATTCTTCCTTTTCTTTCTACTCCCAAATCCAATTTGTGGCTAAATCTTGTCTCTCCTCCAGACCAGCAACATCTCTTGAACCTATCCCCCTTCTCTCAGCTTCCCTCCACTCAATTCTATCATCCTTGTTCAGGCCCTCAGCACCCCTCCCAGAAATAGTTGTGAGAGACTCCAGGTGCACTGGCTACTCCTTCAAGTCACACTGAAGATCATTCAGTAGCCTACAAGGGAGCCAGGGCATATATCTGCAACTTGACTTCCAGTGCATGGGCATCCAATACAATTCATCGGTGGGCATTCTAACATTTCAGGGCTCTGGGTTACAAATTCTCACCAAAGTAATGAAAGGAATGTTCTGGTCTCCTAGAATCCAATCACAGCCCCAGGAGCCAAAACAAGACAATATTTTGGGAATAAGAAATTTCAGTTTACAAGGGTTGGAATTATGTGTTTAAATGCCACGGTGTTTAATTGTCACAATGTTTAATTGTCCTGAAGAAAAGACAAGGTAGAAAGTAATTTCTCCTGTGCCTATATGAAGAATTTAGCCCATCTGTAAATGGAGCAAACATTAAAGAGCAGTGCGTCTTGTATTGACTTAATTGCTTTGCTACTTAATAAAAGTGAGTTTTTAAAAATTGATGTCATTCTACTTGGGGCCTAAATCAAGACTCTCTACATCTGACTGGTCCACAGATGAGCCGATTCTATTTATTCTAAGTCCCAGAGGCAGCGCAGCTCAAGCTCTGGTTCTCCTGCTTTGGAGCTGGATGACCTTGGGCAAGTAGCTTCACTTCCATGAATGAACTTCAATTTCCTCATCTTTAAAATGGGCATAACAATTCCTGCCCTAACTACCCTGAAAGGGATATTGTGAAGATGAAATGAAACAGTTCTCTGAAGGTACCTGGTGACCTACAAAGCACTACATAAACCTAAGGAACTGTTAATAATATGGAAGAAACTAAGAAACTTTGCCCAGATTACACAACAAGCCACTGGGGCCCTTGTGACGTTCGGTTCAAGATGATCATATTTATAGAACATCCCATACCACAGAACATAATCAAGAATCTCTTTGAAGAAAATACAAATGAAGTCCAAGAACCAAGGCTGCTTATACTGTCTCCATGGCCATAGTATACACAAAGCGTATGAGGAGAAGATAGAGATACTAAGGACCTCTCCAAAGGAAATCATTTGTCCCGAAGTGTTGAGTTTGGATCAAAATATTGCAACACAGCTCAGTGTTATTGTGGAAATGATGTTTCTCTAATCACAACAATTGCATAAACTGATGAACTCTGCTTAAAAAAAATTCCAAGTTCTAAATGAAGGAACACAAACTTGATTAATTTATAAGGTTCTTTATAGACTTTCTTTTTCAAGCATGGCTAAAAATAAAAGCTTAAATCTTTCAATAACATAAGCAAGCAATTCCACAAATGTTACAACCCCATCCATATATGGATCCTTGTCTTCAGTCTCTGAAAAGGGCAAATGAAGACCAACAGCTAAAATAACCCTTCAGACACAAAAAAGGGAGAAACAAGGACTAGAGGAAGTAAAAGAATAGAAAGCGCTTGGGGTTCAATGAGACAAATAACACTGAGTATGATTAGTTGACAGAGCACTTTCAAAGTCAGACTTCTTGAATTTTGACATGTCATCTACTATAAAGAGACAGCCTTCTCGTCTAGGAAGTGAGGAAACTATAATTACAGTAATTTGACATAAAAGACAGAAAGAAAACTAATATTAGGCTGTGACTGAAAATTTAATTAAGGTCATTTTCAGTGAGAACCAGCAAAGTGAAAATGAGGGCACATCTCTCAAGGTCACCAGTGAGGGGAATTTATGACTGTCAAAATGGGCAAGGTAGTCTGAAGTAAGACCTAGGAGTATAGGTCAGTGTCTCATCTGCTCACCTGCATAAATGTTCATTACACTATCTATTTTGTCCTAATTGAAATGTAGACAGAAGAAATTTGACAGGATTAATATTTTACTGTCCAACAAGGCACAAAAAATAAAACCTGCCTGGGAGTCAGGCAACCTGGTTTCTAGTCCAGGCTCTGCCTCTAATTCCATAAATAATCCTAGGTAAGTCACTTCCTCTCTTTAATCTCACTTTCTGTCTCTGTAAAATGAAGAGGCTACAAAATTCAAAAACCTCTGAAATTTCAGCTCATACTTTTCAAACTGGTAAAGATGATAAAAGATGGACAGAGTCAATGCAGGAGGAGTGGCAGAAAGTCAAGGGTACTAAAGTGCTGCCATTGATGAACTGTGAAGTGGGTCCAACCTTTCTGGAAAAGGATTTGGAGTAACTGGACAACGTTTCTAACCTTTACCCTTGCAATCCCACTGTAAGACACATATCCCAAGGAAGTCAAAGACAAAAAGAAAAAGTCCCATACATGACAAAATATTCATTGAAGCATTTTTTGGGTGTGGCAGCAAAAAGGTATTAACAGGATGAATATCACAGAATGGAGAAAGGCTTGACAACCTGTTATAGTGAATGAATGGAGAGGCTATACAGCTCTGCCAGAAACCAAGAATATGAAGCATTTACAGAAACATGGAAAGATGTATGAACTGACGAAAAGCAATGTAAACAAAATGAAAATAATATGCACAATGGCTAAATAAAATAAATAAAAAGATGTCTTGGAGTACATGCTCTGGAGTGGAATGGGTCAAAAGGTATGACCCATTTTAGTAACTTGACTCACAAATGGATTCAGAATAAAGCAATGACTAACACTGAACCCTTAAGTAAGGAGAACCAGGAAAACAATATATATGATAATGTAAATGGAAAGAACAGTCCAAAAAAACCCCAACCCAAATAAAAACTGAATGCTATAAAATGAAGATGATCAAGTTTGGTCTCAAAGCAAAGATAAAAGAAGGCACCTCTCCCACCATTTCTTTATAGAGGTGGGGGTATGGATGTGTATTATTACTTATAATGACACGTTTTTCTCCATATTGGTTGGTTCTGTTAAATTTTTATTTTCTCTCTTTTCTATTCTTAATCTCTGGAAGGCAAAGTGATACACTGGGAAAAGTAGATGGCATAAAAATATATCCTGTTTTTATGTAAATAAAGTGTATGTAAATAAAAATAAAATTTTACTTTAAAAAATACTGAATCGAGATATCAGATGACCACGGATCCTGGATGCGGCAGACACCGACAAGCACAAATGGACTGGTCAGTTTTGCTTGACTCTTTTTCCTTTATGACAAAGGCAGGTTTGGGGGAGGTGAGGAAAGGGCATCTAGGAAGAGAATTGAGATGTAAAACACCAAGAATATCAATAAAATTTTGAAGATGAAAATTGGGACTGGATTTTGTTTTTAAGATCTCTTCCAGCAATAAACCGTATGACTTTTTTCTTGATAATCTCCCAACACAGCTGATGATCAAGGTTATGCTTTCATGGAAACACTAATTTTGAAAACGTTTCATATTCCATATTCTAAATTTTCTAAAGAAAAATTATTCACAAAAATAGAGGGAAAATATTCTTCTTAAAATATCTCTGAAATCAAAGCAAAAATGACAAGAGAAAAGATGATCCAACTTCCAACTGAATTTTACTGGTACTTTGTTTTGCCCTGGAAACAGCTATACTTACAAGACTTTTCCAAATCTATTTTCTACAAAGGTATGGGGGCTTTTCAGCCACACTATAGACTTCTCAGTGTTTATAATTACATGCAAGATTAGGTTTTGCACAGAATAGTTTTATATTTGATAAGTGAGTCAATATATGCTAAATACTTCAAGTCATCCAAGTGATTTTCTTTGATAATTCCCATGAATTCTTCATCTAGAGTAACCATCTAGGTGGTCATAAATCTCCCCTAGAGGCCCAGCGCAGTTCCCCACCCCTACACTCAAGGGACAATAGAGTGGTCATAGGTTTTGGGCTGGGCCAAAGTGAATAGCTGGAAATGACCCAAATTGCCTTTTCCTTGCATCACTGGGCTCAAGTCCAAAGTTTTCATTTCATTTCCAAATCACTAACCTGATGAGGCACAAGGCCAAGTGAAGTGGGAGGTTCGTTCATGCGGTCATCACTGCTACTAGCAACAGCATAGCCCCTGGGAAAAGAAAAGAATCAGAGCCACTCAACAGGAACAGTTTACACTTAACAGATGGGAAGATGATCCCAGAGGTGAGCCATGTGACTTTCAAAGAGTAACCATGATGTCCTTTCTATGCAGCAGAAAAGAACTAATTCCTCCCAAGTCAAATGGCCTTGTCTAAAGCATAATCTTTCTTAAAACACAGTATTCTTCTCCAGTGGACACCAAAGAAAAGTCTACTGCCGAAAGGCCTTCAATCCTCCACTTCACAGGCTGATAATATAAATACCCGCCAAGGGAAAAAGAAATAGATTTGTGGACACCAAGTAGGCAGAAACTCTAAATCACTCCTTCCTGAATAGTAATGGCACATGGCCTACACCATTCAAGAACTGTATCAAAGGATCTTCACTTCACCCACGACCAGGATAGAAAGCATCATCTGGAGATGCTCAGATTAATGAAGACAGGGATCATTAATCCCTGTAATTAATGTCCTCTCAAATCAAAATACTCTCAATCAAGAAGTTGTCACAGATTCAGCATGGGCTGAGGAATAAGTGATTAAAAAAAAGACTGAGGCAGAAAAGCTGCTCCCTGACCTGAACTGCAGCAGCCACTTCTACCCAATGACTTCTGCACTCCTGAATTTTGCTGGTCAGCATTTAATGAGAATTCTACATAATCCATTATTTTTAGCTGTTTGAAAAAGCTCTGAGCCACATCTCAAACATATGATACTTGTTCATTTTCATTGTAACTTTCAGAAAATTGGGGGGAAAGCCTTTGAAGACTGGCTTTTCCTAGTTTGCATTAACTATAGTCTAAGGTTCAAGTTTGAGTGCTGGCTCAGACGCAATCTGGCAGATCATTCTTGCCCATGCGTCAAGAAAATCACTAAGGAGATTTAAAAGCAATGACACTAATAAAATCATCTTGAGGCTTTTAAATTTAACAGTCTTCCTGTTTTTACTTTGTTGTTTTTAAGTCTTAAGCTGAGGTTCTTCTCTGGGTTGAGGCAGATTCTCTGATAAATCACAAACAGCTTGGCCAAATCTCACTTAAACTTGATACTGTCCTTGACAATTAAATGTGCACCAAAGATTCCCAAGCTAGAGTCTATGGAAGGGGGGGTGTTGGGAAAAGAGTTACATTAAGAAAACCCATTATTGGAACTATGCCCAAAGGGCTACAAAAATGTGCATACCTTTTGACCCAGCAATATCACTTCTAGGACTGTATCACAGAGATCGTAAAAATGGGAAAGGGTTCCACATGTACAAAAATATTTATAGCAGTACTCTTTGTAGTTGCCAAAAACTGGAAATCAAGGGGATGCCCATCAATTGGGAAATGGCTGAATAAATTATATTATATGAATATAATGGAATACTATTATGCTATAAGAAATGATGAACAAGAAGACTTCAGAGAGGCCTGGAAAGACATATGAACTTATGCTGAGTGAAAGGAGCAGAACCAGGAGAACTTTGTGCACAGCAATGGACACAGTGTGTGAGAGTTTTTTCTGGTAGACTTGGATTTTCATATAGCAATGCAAGGACATTACAAAAAAAAAATCCCCAATGGCCTTCTAAGGCAAAATGCCCTTCCATATTCAGACAAAGAACTATTTAATTCAATCACAGAATGTAGCAGAACATTTGTGTGTGTGTGTGTGTGTGTGTGTGTATTATGTTCTGGTTTGTTATATGATTTCTCCCATTTATTTTAGTTCTACACAGCATGACTACAGTGAAAATGTATTCAATAGGAATGTATGTGTAGATCTTATATAGAATTGTATGACATCTTGGGGAGGGACGGGGGTGGAAGGGGGTACATAGGGGGGAAAAAAATCTAAGTTTTATGGCAGTGATTATAGAACATAAAAAAGAAAAAAAAAGAAAACCCATTATAAAGCAAACATACTTCAAGGAGACTATAAATATCTTACATCTATGTATGTGTGCATATATAAATATAAATGGATCATCTATTACCATTTTTCAAAAGTCAATGCTATTGTAATTAATAAAATAAAAATCTATTTCAAAAATAAAATAAAGCATTTCTGAATACAAAGTAGCTCTTTGCCATAATTTATTTTCTCAATCAATAAACATATGTAATACAATTGCTACCACTGGAGAACTCCCAAGTGTTGTGACGCTATAATGGTGTTACTATATTTATAAAGTTTGGAAATTACTGATAATACACTATGTACCTTTGGTATGCAGGCTACTGACACAGGCCCCAGGCAAACATGAATCACAAACAGCTCAGCTATTCCTTCCTTCACCCTCAGGTTTTATAGGAGCTTATATGAACACTGGAGGGGCTTAATATTAACAAATATTTACAGAATAGCATATATCCTTACAAGAGTATATACTCTTGTCAGTCCCAGGCTTCCCTACGCTCTTCTCTCAGGAAGATTTTTCCTGGTCAGATTTTTCCAGTACATAATGTAAGGACTGAGGAAACCTTTAGAAAAGTCAGGCTATCAAAAACCGGACTCTCTCCCTCCAGGCTAAGAAGCAAGTGTTGAATGAACTATCCACCTAATTCTCACCGAGCATTTCACCTCACTCACCCTTCTGGATGCTGGAGGACAGAAACCATCAGCTCCACTGCCAGGGATCCCGCAATCATGGCTAGTCCTGGTCGGCTGACAGTGCACTGCTGGTCTAAGGTCCGATCTCTGGTTGACTATCAACAAATGTCCAAGTTTATTATATGCCAAGAAGCATTCCATTCTGCCCAACACCCAACCAGAAGATGGAGGCAGCCAACACATCACTGACATTTATTTATACAGCAGAACACTCAGTGACTTTCGAAGGGCCTTCACTCACAAACATGAGCTCCTTTCATATTCCCAACACTCCACAGGGGCAGGTGCTATCATCCTAATTTTACAGATGAGGAAGCTAAGGTACCAACAGGTAAAAATGACTCACCCGAGGCTACACAGCTACTCAGCAGAAGAGCTGGGATCTAGAATGCTGGGCTTCTGTCTCTCAGGCAAACACTCTATCGTCACACCACATACAAAAGACAATGCTCCAGGAGCTTTCCTGGTCATTTGTCATTGGGGTGGCTTATATGTGTGTGATACTGGTCAATGTAGTTTACTTGTACCTGGTCTCATTGACATGTCGATGCTGCCTCTACAGGCATATGGTGTAATGGCACCAACCCAGAAATAAAAGGTCAACAGTATGTTGACATAGAGGTCCAGTGTCCAGATCACTGGGCCTGGAGTCAGGAAGACCTGAGTTCAGACACTTACTAGCTGTGTGACCCTGGGCAAGTCACTTAACCTCACTGGAGATGGAAATGGTAAACCAGTCCAGCAGCCTTACCAAGAAAATCCCATGGACAGTATAGTCCACGGGGTCATGAAGAGTCAGACACAACTGATCAACTAAACACCAACAGACACTATCATAGATGAGAACATTGCATGGCCCTGCACCAAACAGGGAGCTAGTCACGGGAAATGGGTCACGGTTGGCTTCCACTGAGGAAAAGGTCTCTACTTACATCCCCAGGTGCCACAACATCATTGCAGAAGTAGCAGCCAAGTTTGTAGCCAGGGATGTTGGAGAAAAGGGAGGATCCCAGGTCGGCGGATGCGATGACATGGCTGGGATGTGGGTCCCCAGCCCCATGCTGTTTGGGCTTCTTCAGTCCATGTCTCATGACAACAAATGTGTCAAATCCCAAGGCAGCGTTGATGACCAACTAAAGATTTCCAGAGAGAGGAAGACAACAACACCGTGACACATATGTGATTTTGGGGGCTCACAGAATCGAGGGCTAATCCTAGATCACTGCACATAGCACAGTTCGGGGGGGCTCCAATTGCTCCCTTTCTGAGATATATTTCTGCCCCTCTGACAGCCTCTGACTCTAGCTCAAAGCCTTGGCATCACTGGCTGAGCAAGTGCAATGGCCTTCTGATGGGTCTGCCTGTGGCCCGGCTCTTCCACCTAAGTCATGTACCTTCTTCAGTATGCTCCAGGGGTTCCTCACTGTCTCTAGCACCAACTAGAAAATGCTTTGTTTGGCTTTAAAGCTCCTTCTCACCTCTCCAGGCTCAACCCCCATCACTCCTCCCTGTGCCCTCACAGCCTTCCCAGCCTGCCTGCCATTACTCACAAACCAGGCACCAGCTCTCAGCTCGTCCTTTTACACCAGCTGCGTCCCACTCACCCTCACCTCTTCCCTCCAACTCAGCTCAGCTGCCCCTTCCCCAGGAAGCCTAATCCCAGTTGTCAGCTGTGACAACCTTCCCCTCAGATGATACCTTCCATCTCTACCTTGTGTATCCCCCATCACGCATCAAGGCACATGCTGTTTTCCTCAATGGAAAACAGACCTTTTGAGAACAATGATTGTTTTCTATTTTTCTTTGCATTCCTAACTCTTAACTCAGTGTCTGGCACATAGTCAGCCCTTGATAAATGTTTTTTGGTTGACTGAAGATATTGTGATTTCATTCTTATAGAGAACTGCAAGGTGAGGAACCTCCCTCTGCCAGACCAGGCCAGGAAGGGTCCTTAAGAAGTTAAGTAACATGGCCAGGGTCACACAATCAGGATGAGATCCAGGATCAGAAGCAGGATGTGAACTTGCTTTCTCTCCTGGCTCTCTATCTACCACCCTGGCAGCCTGTGGGAGCAGGGACTGAGCAAACTCAGCTTCAGTTTCACTGTCTTTAAAATAGGGATAATAACACCACCTTTTTCTTGAATTGCTGTGGAGGTCAAAAGAGATGACATGTGATTGATGGGTAGCAAATAATAATTATGTGTTGACTGAATGATTTAAGCTTATGCAAATATGGAGAAAATCTAGAGACTAAAAATACTATTACTAGAAATCGTATCTGGGTATTTGGACCTTCTAAATGCCACGTCATTTGTCACATTCAATCAATCTTGTTTATTTTATAGATATTTGCATGAAGCAACAATCAAGGCCTACAAAGTATCCCAAGGGATTATCTTGTTCCCATAATACAAGGAAGCCTTTTTCACTGATAATTTAATAAATCCCTTTAGCCTCAATGTAGTCAAACATTCTTTAAATTAGAAAAAAGGCTACCTGGTGCCCAGGTCTAGCCTCCTGGTTCTCAAAAACATTCTGGGAAGCCCTAGACTAAGTAGTGACTCCACAGCAAAGCCCTCTCATCACATACAGAATGGCCACTGTTCCTCTTTCACTGCCTCTTCTACCACAAAGAATCAATACTTCCCTTGGCTGCCTTCTATTTCTAGGTGCCAATATATGTTTTCTACATATTTCTACAGAAGGTTTGCATTTGATTCTAACTTTTTAGAGAGCAGAGCCTACATCTGACTCACCTTGCACAGGGTCAAGGATAGCAGTACCTAAGTAAAGTGTTTAACCAATGCTTTGAATAAAGCATGAGAATCTCTCCTATTTTTGAAGCTTTCCAATTCTCTGAAAGCCCTTTAGCGATGAGAAAGACTTCTAGGGACAGGCTTTATGGCAGGAGCAGGAACAACTCCTTTACTTAGCTCAAAGTCACAATTTGTTTTGTTTCTTTTTACCATAAACAGCAAAAATCAGTGGTGCAGATAGGAAAAGGCTCAAACACATATGGAAATGAAGAGCTCTGAATAGAAGGGTGGGAAGAGGGCTGAGGACAGCCCAAGACTCAATTGGAAAAATTAGTATATGGAAATGGGGAAACCTGCTAATAAATGGATCTGTCTCTTCTGAGCACATGTGTGCAAAGTGCTCTGAACAATAGAAAGAAAAGGAGTAAGTCTCAGGTCTTCCTGCTCTCAGAGAGTTCACCATCTTGTCACACACATGTCACACACACGTGCACATCTGTCCTTCTCTTCATGCATATCTATGCAAGGTGCCAAACACCCCAAGACAGCATGTATCAGGTGTCAGAGAAGGGGAACCAGGAGCCACAGAAGTGCTAGGCTGTTTGGAAGACATCTGTATCATAAAGAAGCTGGAACTGGAGGGGCAAGGAGGAAAGTCAAGTCATGAGAATAGTATGAGAAAGGGAGGATGGAGTCAGAAATAAGCAAGGCCTGTTCAGAGGAAAACTGAGCAGACCAGTCTGACTGGAATAGAGAGGGAATGAAGGAATGGCCAGTAACAAATACGGTCTGAAGGTGAGGTTGGGGCCAAATCCTGGTGGATGCTGAACATCAGACTGCAGAGTTTGGACTAAGCACGCAAGCAGTGGGGACACGCAGGAAGAAATGCTTAGCTCCTTGGATGATACCGATCATCACACCAACCTGACGAGCAGGTTTTTCAAAGTATTAAGATAGAGAGGATGCCAAGGCGACTGCACAAATTGTGGGCTGAAGGGCATTAGGGTAAGCCCAGGGGGCTGTTTGTTTATAAGAGAACAGTTCTTCCTAGACGAGTCTAAACTTACCAGTTTTAAATGGGTGGTAAGAGAAAGAAAGCTACTGGTTGGAAAAGCTCATAACCCAGTTAAAACAAACACTTGTTATCTTTCAGATCTTTTTTTACCTGCACTAAATTAGACCTGGGGCAGTTATGGTGAAGTATATCCATTCCCACAATGCAATGATGGCAGAATTTACTATTACCACTCCCCACAGGCTTCAATTTGTGGGTGAGAACATTATAATGCTCTGCTCTAATTTCCATTTGGATGGTTAGATTTTAACACAAAATCAGCATCCTTATTGCTGTGACTGAAACAAGTGATAAAGTTTTGGTTTTTAAGAATGTCTCCCTTACACTATCTGTGTTAAGTCCTGGGGCAGTCACAATAAACAGCTAAGCTCAACAGACTTTTGGACCAGTGGAACTGGGTGGAATCCCAATGCACAGAACTGAAGGTATTGGCTCCAGAACACAGCAGCCACCACGAAAAAAGTAATGAAATAATGCGGTCTCCAGACTAAGAGGTCCATGGAGGAAAATAGGAGAAGCTCAGAATGTGCTTGACTAGGAGATGGTGGCCCTGGGTCCAAAGAAAGTGAGCCAAGGGGTAAGGTGAAGTGGGTCATGAGGGAAGGCCAAAATCTGTAAAAAAAACCAAAACCTCTTAGCCTTCCCAACTGCTGTACACTCACCTTCCCCCTTACTCTGCTGGTCCTTGTTTATTTATGACTGTTTCTTCACTTCCCAACAGAACCCTATCAATTTCAGGGGTAGAGAATATGTCATTACTTACTTTTAAAGTTGTAGAATTTCTAAATTCCCTGGGTAGTAGCACCTTGAATTCCTCAAAAAGAGAAGACTGCATAACATCTAATGAGTGAATTAAACAAAACTACACCAGAACTAGAAGTTCTTCATGGTAATCCAATATTCAGCCACTAGAGTTTAACTTCCTTCTCCTCAAACTTTTTAATCAAGAACCCATATGCCAGATGTGCAATGCAGAGATGGAAATGGGACCTGTTTTGTGGAACCTTGTAATCTAAGACAAGTTATTTTAAAAAATGATATGGCTAGAGTTAAGTGATATAAATAAAATCAATCCTTGATTATAAATTCTAACTAGGGACTCTTCTCCCTTCCCCCATGCTACTGATGGGCCCCAGATCTCCCTAAGTTGCCTCTGGAATCCTGCTACTCTAGAGGATAATACTACTGGAAAGGAACTGGGGGGAATTGAGGAGATTTTTTCTTGTGTCCTAGTTGGAAAATAAAATAAGTTTCACATGGAAACTGTTATAAGTGGTAGCTGATTCTACATGACTAAAAATGCTACAGTTCAGCTAGATTATGGTTATGGATTTTGTAAGTTATTCTGGGAACCCAATCACCATTTATAATATAGTTTCTATGAGAAAAAGTGTTCTGAGTTTTAAACAACTGACTTACAAACTTCTGAAACACAACTTGTTTGGGGCCTGTATGTATACAAATTAAACAAGTAGAGTATTTATAACCTCTTTTTGTTTTTTTAAAGAATAGAGGCCAGAAGACTGAATGGAGTGGGGAGTGAAGAGCAGGGCACTCTGTCATCATGCCAGCCATACTGTACCTTTCTCTTGCTTGCTGCAATGACTGCAGGCAGCCATCGGCTTTCCCTGGTGTCCATCAAGAGAAAAATCACATCATGGTCCTCAATGAGCCTCTCCAGGTGTTCCACATCTTTCTGAGCCTGTTCCATGGTGACGCTGGAAAAGTTCACAGGGTGGCCAGGCATGGGGATGCTCATGTTAAACCCTGCAGCATTCTGGGGGAACACCCAAAAGCATTTACATAGGAAGTAGATACAAGTAGACTTGTAGCAGCCAATACACATCCAAGGAACAAAAATATTTCTGTGTATCCGCCTTGCTCCCCTAACCTCTCACAAGGACAGGATGACGGGACAAGAAAGCTCATGAGGATGCCCTCCTTGAATCTTTCATGAACAAAAGATCTGTTCCCTAGCTAGTATGGATTTTGCCACTGTCTTGGCAAAACAGTAACAGAGATGAAGGTTGCCTTTGGCACTGAATCATTCCTCCGGAACTACTATACTATCTCTTTACAGTTCAAATGTTTGGTCATTAAGAAAATCATGACTATAATGAGTTCTGGAGGGTGTCCAAAATTGTTCTGGAAGCCTGAATAAGATGCCAGGTCAAGTCATTGCCTAAATCTTGCATGAGACTATAGGGCCAGAGGCTGGCAGAATATTAAACCAAGATAATGGTATGAGGCAGTAAGTAAGCGATGTGAAATGGCACAGATAATAAGCACTATAGGAATTCTGAATTAAGGGAAAGGTCACTCTGAGAGTGGTCAACAGGGCTTGGTAGCAAAGGGAGTATTGGAATTGAGCCTTGAAGACTAGGAAGGACTTTTGAAAGTGGGGGTCAGAAGTTGAGGTATTTTAGTCAGACTAGGGTCTTTCTTCCAAAAGGAGGTAGAGGAACATGGATGCAGAAACAGCCAGAGAGTGACAAATTCAGAGTTATATCCACTAAGCACTGAAGGGAAAAATGTCAAACTATGTGTGTTTTTTTTATCTGGCTTACTTCTGACCACCATATTCCAAAGTTACTAAGGTCTGCTCACCCTAGAATGAACACATATAAAGGAGCCCAGTGTCCTTTGTTCCACCACAGGATATATGACGAGCTCATTCATAAAAAGGGGTAATAAAAGGACCTAGCTCACAGAGCTGTGGGAATGAAACAAGATAAAGTATATAAAGCACTCTGCAAACCTTAAAGCACAGTGTGTGTGTGTGTGTGTGTGTGGGTGTGTGTGTGTGTGTATTAGCTACCTCTATTACTATAAATAGGGAAACTGAGGGTCAGAGAGGGTGAGGTACAGGCTCAGGAGCATGCCAAGGAGCAAGAAACAGAGCATCATTGTAAGTCCGACTAACTCCAAAGTTGATGTCCTTGCCATCACGCCATTCTGCCGAAGAGAGAGACTCGATGGTAGAATGAACAAGGAGGAGAACGTGGAAGTTAGTTCTCTGCCTTGGTTAAGCCTGGCTTCCCAGTAGGTACCTTATGAAGAAGGAGATATTCTTAGTATTCTGCTAGGAAACTAACCAAAAACACTACAGACAGAACCTTGTTGGATGACCTCAAGAAAACCTGTAGTTGTCAATGAAATAAGTAGAATGATTTGCTTCATTAGCTGGGGATTTTAAGTGAATGATTCTATACAAAAATAATATCTCCACAGTAAAGACAGCACAAAAGCCTCAAACACACACACACGCACATACACACATGCACACACACATGCACACACACACACATTTGGGGAACAGGGAAGAAGACCTCCATTCCCAGAAAATCCTTTACTCACCACTCCTGGGAATATTTTCTGGAGCCTCTCTGCTGCAGCAAGGGCCTTTGGCTTTCCTCCTCCCAAGCAGTCTTCAAATTCATACAAGGGCTGTCTCACAGGATTCGAATAAGAGATCTTTGCATTGTCCACAAAGGTGATGTGCCTGACTCCCCAACCCTATGTGAACCAAGAGAGAAGAGTCTGTTTTGAATGAGACTGTTAACAGGGACTCACTCTGGATTCTCTAAAGGACTGGGTTTTATAGCCATAAAACCTGGGGACTTCAAGATAAAGGAAGGTTCAAAAACTGATATGCAAAACATCAAGCACTTTTCAGTCTAGAAACACAATGTTCTTTTGGTTCATTTCTGAAAATAATTGCATCATTAAGTCTCTAGTACCTGGATATCAGACACAACATGCTGGGTCAGACTGATAATCTCAGACACCAGAGTCTCTGACAGTGGGGACTTTCGTGGGACTGTCATCACCAAGAGGTTAGAAAGGTTCCCCCAGTGCTCTGAGCTTCCCTTAGTTACCCACTGGGAGGATTGTGCATCATAAATCCTTCATGAACAGATCTGTGTTGAGTTTCAAAGACTTAGCATTGTCATTTCTATGTCTATCATTCACTGTATAAAGCAGTACTTTTCAATTAGCTCTAAAACTATCTCAGTTGACCTTGAATTTAGTGAACCTGTCCATATATAATGACATGTCCATATCATTCATAAGTTCATACCCTCCCATCATACAGCCTCAGTCTTTACAGCATCAAAAAACCCTTGGGAAAAACATCCAGGAGGGTTAAATAACTTGCTTACAACTGTTAACAGTAGTGCTAGAATCAAAGCCCAGGTCTCCCAAGCTTCTCCCCAACTGAAGACAGTGTGAGAGGGTGAGTAGAGGGACAGCACTGACAGTATAAAGGAGGTGAAGGCTCTACTCCTGCTGGCCACTGGCTGGGAAGCACAGCCATCAAATGATAGTCAAGTCTTTTTACTGCTCAGATTCTCAGCTGCTAAACAGTTGCTGACATGCATTGGTGGAAGAAGGCTCCTCACCACGAGTGTGCTATACTGATGAAACCACAGACCAAACTCACAGATAGTGTATGTACACACTATGGTAGGAAAAAACACTGGCCTTAGAGTGAGAAGATCTTAGGTGAGGTACTGAAGCCTCATCTCTCTAGGCCTGTTTCTGTACCTGTAAAAGGAGGGGCCTGGGATTAATGATCTCTAAGGTACTTTCCAGCTCAGAATCTATGAAACATCTTCAACCAGAGATGGTTCTTCTGACCCTCTGTATGTGGACCTTTACTACTTCTGACATGTATATTCTTTTTACCAAGGTCTAGTGACCAGAACCAAGTAGGCACTTCAAAGTCAAACTGATTCTGATCTAATACAGAAGTAAGGTCAGATTCGGCTTGATTCCCAGTGCTCTTCCTGACATTCAGCATCTGGAGTACTTCTTGATTTGACTTAACAGCATTTGAGATTCCCCACTCCTGGAAAGCCTTCAGGAACACACTCAGACTCCACTGCCAAGATGCTGCAGGAACAATGAGGACCCTGAACCAGAAGAATGATATCTGCATCAAAACTGAGAGCTCAGGGTTCATGATGCTAAAAGCCTAGTTTGGAATGGAGTTCATCTGCCACTTTAGCTTTTTATTTCCATGACAAAAGCGTTTCCCTATGAAAGAAAACAGTGGCATAAATAATCCAAAAAAAAAAATTTGTATCTGGTTCTAGATTATTTCTTCTCGAAGGAATTTTACATTCCTTAATTATACACTCACGAGGCCAAGCGGAAAGTAGAATGGGAATATGCAGATATGCTTAAAAACATGCCACAATTAAGGTATATACAGGTCAGCACTTAACTTTTAAGTTTCTGGAGTATCATAATTTGAATAATCAATCTAGAAGAATGACAGGAGAAATAAAAATGAATACAAGAGGAGGAAGCATAGCCTCACAGGCTAAACGTAATTTCCATTGGCTACTCCACACCTACCATTAATGTCCTGGCTACATTGCAGCCCAGGGTACCAGCTCCAAGTAGCAAACATTTAACAGACACAACTTTGTCCAAGTCCAAAGTAGGCACCAATCGCCAACACATCAATTTAAGATTCAGATCCACAGATGATTCAGCCAGCCTAGATAATGAAGAGTAATAGCTCAGGATCATTAGGGCACTTTTCCTAGAAGCATTTATGGTATATGCCAAGACCATGGCCCAGAAAGTCCAAAAAAGATCACAATAAAAAAAAAAAGTACCTTTTGGGGTCCATGCATTCACTGAGGTTCACCATCCTTGGGCCCATACCTCCTTTCTGGTTCTTTTCCCAACCAACAGCTTTTGGGCAATCTACAAAATTAAATAAAGCCAAGAAGGAAAAGCTGAAGAGTTAAATACTAAAGCCACAGATTTCACCTTTTAAGAGCCCAGATAAATGATATAGCAGACACTCTCTTCCAGGAGCCTGGGAAAAGAAAATTCCCATCTAACTGAAATTTTTACATTTCCATGTGTTTTGGTAAAACTCCACTTGCCTAAGCCATGCCAGGCAACTCCCTAGCCTTAAGAGAGTTAAGGAAATTGGGAACAGCAGGAAGAAAGTGAAAAGAAAGGAGAAAAACAATGGAAGAGAGTTCAGGTCATGACATCCTGGAAACCCTCTGGACCCCTCTCCCAGGTGCCTCAGGAGACAAAGCCACCTAGGTGACGGTGACCTATCTGAGCTACTGTTCCCCAAAATCTTCCTTATATTATGTCTTATAAGTTGCATTACTACACTCTGGCTGCCAACTTTATCCTTCCTTCCTAAAAAAATACTTTTACTTTTTCTGATTTACAGGATCTTTGGATCTTTTTTAAAGAGATGACATCTCAAATTGTAATTTCATAGGGTTATAAATTTAAAACTGGAAGTAAAGCCATCTAGACCAACTCCCTCAGATAAGGAAACTGAGGCTTAGAGAGGTCAAATGACTTCCCCAAGGTCACATAGGCAGTAAAATGGCAGAGCTAGGATTTAAGACTCAGAGTTGGTGGTGGATTGTGATACAATGACTTCAGACATGGCAATAATAGTACTGCTGTGCCACAGAATTCTTCACCCATAACTGAGGACACCATTTGAAAGCATGATTCTAAGTATCTTGGAAAGACATATGCATCCTACTTTGGGGAGGTCTATAAATTTCCAGCAAAGAGGTGACTCAGTAAACGTTCAGTCACATTGGGGGCTAAACTGTAATTAGTTGGGTTTTTTCCTGGCTTAGCTCTATTTCCAGCATGAAATACTTAAAATGGAAATAATATATCTGGCTCCATTGCCAAGAAACATCAGAATTTAAAATACCTTCTCTGTAAAATAATTGGGGCTTATCAATTCATATTACTGAACTTTTTCCAATACGCTTATACTTAAATATGCAGTGCTCACAGTAAGGCACAGAAAATCAGTCAATCCGTTCTCTGTCCCTCACCCCAGAGAAGCTTATTCAAATCTTGCATTTCAAGCCTCCCCTTGTACAATTGTTTTTACCCTCTTGGTTGAATATTTCATTAAAAAAATTAAAGCTATTTCTACAAATTTTTCTCTTTTTCCCTCCTCCTTACCTCACATCCCTCCAAACATCTTAAGTATCTCTCCTTTAATTCAGTCTCTAATAAAGAGGTCTTCTCCACCAGACTGGCCCCACTATCATCTCCACTCACTCGCTCCTTTTCAGCCTCTCCCTGTCTGCAGATGCCTTATCTGTTGTCTCCCCCATAATTAAAAAAAACCCAAACCTTCATCAAATTCAATTGTCCCTACTAGGGATCTTCCTGTATTTTTCTTCCTCTTTTCAGCTAACTATCCTGAAAAAGTCATCTACTCACTGTCTGCAAATGACAAGTTGTGATTCCTGATGATTCCTGAGGAACCATGAGGTTCCCCACCTCCTGACAGCGAGAGGATGGACTCAAGATGGAGAATAAGACATCTTTTCAGACCATGAAAATGTGGTGATTTGTTTTTCTTGACTAAGTATATTTGTTACAAGAGTTCTGTCTTTTTTTTCAACGAGGACTGGAGGGAGACTGAAGGGTAAAGAGAAGTAGGAATAGGCTTGCGCCCTGCTTCCACCCCAGAAAGAAAATCACAAAAATTCAGAAAATCATCGAAGCATTTTTTAAATGCACATAAGAAAACAAAAGTTAAGTCAGAAGGAATCACAGACAAGCAAGACAGCTTTGAGAGTAGCATAATTAATTTATTATATACTCGAAAACAAAAACAAAAATTCACAATTTCACATATAATCCTTTTCTTATTCTACTTACTCTATTTCCTTATTCTATATGGAAATGTATATTTGCTTTTAAAGTTTAGAATAAAAATAAATTCAAAGAAAAAAATTTGTAAACTCTTTGCAGTCTGACTGCTGACTTTATCATTCAATTGACACTGCTCTCTCCAAGGTTACCAAAGAGCTCAGTTGTCAAAGATAACAGACTTTTTCTCAGTCCACATCCTTCTTGATGTCTCCACAGCCTTTGAAACTGCTAATCACCCTTTCTTCCTAGCTCCTCTCTGGGTTTTTATGAGACTGCACTCTGGATTCTCTGCTTATGTGCCCGACCCATCCTTTTTCATCTTCTCTGATGGATATTCAGCCCTGTTACAGGCACTATGCTCTGTCCTGGTCCCCCTCTTCCCTCTATATTACCTAACTAGATGATCTTATCAGTTTCAGTCATCATCTCCATAAAGATGATTCCCAGAGCTCTATATCCAGCTCCAGTCTCTTTCCTAAATCCCAGTCTCCCATCACCTAAAGCCTACTGGACATCTTGAGCCGGATATCCTGTAGGCAACTCCAACTGAACACATGAAGAGCAGAACTCACTATCTTTTTCCTCAAACCCTTCTCTCTCCCAGACTTTTCAGTTACTATCAAGGGCACCACCATCCTCCTAATCTTGATGTCCTCACCACCTCTGTACTCACTCAATTCACATATTTAATCTGTTGCCAAATATTGCTGTTTCTACCATCACAATTTCAGTCACACTCCCCTTCTCTCCACTTGCACAGTCAACCCCTTAATCCAGAAGCTCATCACCTCTCACCTACACTGTTGCGATGGCCTTCTAATTGTTCTTGATGCACTGGGTCTCTCCACACTACAATCCCTCCTACCCTGAGCCCCCTTAAGTGATTTACCCAAAGGGTAGGTCTGACCAATACAGACTCCAAGGAGTTCTGTACTACCTCAAGGACCAAATATGAAGTCTTTTCTTTGACACTTAAAGTTCTTCACCCCCTGGAATCTCCCTGACTTTCTACTCCCCTTACACTTTCTTCCCCTCCATGCATGCTACATTCACACCAGTTGGTCTAGTTGAAGATCTTTGAACACAACACTCCATCCATCATCTCTGTGCCTTTGCACTGGCTATGACCTATACCTAGCAAGACTTCTCTGCTCAGTTCCACATCTCAGAGTCTCTGGCTTGTCCCATGACTCGGCTCAGCTGTCACCTTCTGCAGAAAGTCTCCTCCCATCATCCCAGTACTAAAGCTTTCATCTCCAAGATTTCTTTCCCTTGGCTATGTAGGTAGCTTGTATGTACCTATTGCTTTATATATCATCTCCTCCATTAGCACATAGGCTTCTGGAGGATAGGGACTGATTATTTTTTTACCTTCCTCTGTGTAATCAGCATTTAGAACAGTGTGTGGCACATAGTTAATACTTAATAAATGCTTATTAACTAAATGAAACTATTTTTAAAATCTTAAAGAACAATAGTTTAGTAGTGTCTCCATGTTGAGGTACTACTGATCAACTACACAAAGAAAAGATGACAACTCTGCTCATACAAATAGCTAATTTTGAATACCAAACATAAGATGTATTCTCAGTGTTCACAGAGAATACAAAATCTATTTCCAAACAAACATGCCAGCAATGTCTTTTACCCAAAGCAGTGGTTTAAACAACAGTCATCAGAAATTGCCTGTTTATAACCAGATGAGTCTACAGTTGATGTCAAGTGATTTCATCAAGGAGAGCAGAACTCTCAGGCTTCCTACCCATCCTCCTGAAAACACAGAGCTCCCAGCCACAAGGCCCTCCATGGGGGCACTGCCCTCATTTGCCACCTCTCCTCTTCCCTTTTGTCACACTTTCCTCCTTATCCTACTGGCAAAGGTTACATTGTGGTGCTGAAAAAGACCCTCCATCTCACCCAAACCCATCACTGTTTGGGTCATAGGATCCTAGCTCTAGAGCTGGAGATCTCAGAGGCAGTTCAGTCCAACTCCATTATCAAATGAGGAAGCTAAGTCCCAGAGAAGTTAAAATATTTGTCCAATATTACACAAGTAAAAAGTTGCAGGGTAAGGGTTCAAATCCAAATTCACGTGACGGTATTGCCTCCTCTGACTCCCATGGTGCAAGATTAGAACCAGAAGGAGCCTCTGAGAACACCTAGGGAGGTTAAAGACTTCTCCATGGTTACAAAGAGAGTAAACAGAAGAGAGACCTGAACACACACAGAGAGACAGTGCCCTGATCAGGCTCTCCCTGCCTTATAACATGACAATTATGTAATGAGACCAATTAGTATTAATGGACAAATGGGAAAAGGCTAAAGGATTCCTTCAGGGTTCTCCTTCTAACTCTAACAAGGGCCTTTTGGAGATAAATATTGGGTGTTTCTTCTATACTGTATTAACTAGAATATAACAAAATTTTTTTTAAAGTATGAATCAGGACAGATGAGGTTAATATAAATCTCCTTTGCATTAATTCAAATCTCTATATGTACATATGGGTACTCAAACACACAAACACACACACACACAATATGACACACATAATGGTTCTTCAAAGACTCCAGTGAGTGAGGCACTGAAACTTTCAGCCTCCTAAGCCAGACATGTCAAACTCAAATAGACATAGGGCCACTAACTTACACATCAGGATCGCTATAGGATAAATACTGACTTACTTTTAATATGCAATGTGATCTATGTTTTATTGTATTTTTATTTATTTTGTTAAATTATTTTCAGTGACAGTTTAATCTGATACTCCCTGGTCTCATGTCTCTGGAATGCTAGGCTTCAAAAGACAGTGAGTGGCATCCTGTGCAGGGGGAGGAAGTTTTCTCAACTAGGAGTTCCCTATACGAATCCAGACATCTTCAGTCTGGTTATTATGCCTTACTATTTAAAAAAATGCTTTAAAAATATCTTTGAAGAATCATATATGGTTCCAAAGTATAACTAAAATGGCTCACTTTCTGAGCAAATCTTTATCAAGTAACTGCATGAGAAATGTGTGTCATTTTAGAATGTGCCAGAAGAGGGCACTGGGGTGTCAAACACATCTAAGGAGGCCCGCGAGGAAAGGAGGAAGCTGCCAAAGGCTCAATCTAAACCAAGGAGCCCCAGGGAAGGGATCCAGTCTGCAATGCTCCACCCACCTTTCTGTCAAAACATGTTTATTGGGAGAGCCTTATCCCTACTGTAACATAAAACACCCACAAAATGTTTGCAGAGACATCACTGAGACCTGTTCACTTGTGCCTGGTGGAATTGTCATCTCAGAATCATTCTGATCCCCTTACCCCCAGGCCCCAAATGCACTGGATGGAGATATAAAGGAAGACAGTGTCACCTTCACCATCACTTCCTATCAGGGGCAGCTTATAGCCCAAGAACTGGGTTCATATCCTGCCTCTGACACATACCAGCTGTGTGATGATGACCGAGGCAGGCATGAAGTCTCCCAGGCCTCTAGGCAACTGTCTAAGACCAGAAATTGGAAAGTGCTGGCCTGCCCCGGCAGAGGGAACATTCTCACTGATGAGTTTCATATATCCATGAACTCTTCAGTCAATCCTTGTTTCTTACCACACAAGACAGGCTCATATGTCCTTCCAGGTGAACAAAGATTATACATGCCCAGGGCATCAATCCCTAGTTTCCTTTAAGAGAAGATATCTTGCAAGAACTATACAAAGGAATGGAGGCTCTGATGTTCATTTTTAATTTCAAACCTCTGTCTGAATATAGTTTTCTTCACTCCCTAAGGATGTTTTCTTCTGAAAAGATGCATGCGCTGGACTCAAAGCAGCTGTTCTTACCAACAAAGATGCGCAAAGGTCTTGATTTCTGTCATCTTAACCATTATGGAAGAGGAAAAGGAAATGAAACCAGGACTGACCAGGAGACTGATTCCTATGCTGAGCAATTACCTGAGTTATGTGCCAGTTCTGGAAGCTGGACTTCAAAGATGATGCTGTGGGTGATGTCCCTCACCCCCTGCAGGGTCCGGTCCCGGAAGCAGAGGACTTCAACTGACTGGAAACGATCACTCCTGTTGTGACCCCCACACCCCCAGAGAAAAAAATCAGATCAGACCTCTGTAATATAAGCACAACAGAAGTCTTTACTTTAATACTATTGTCACTCAGATGCCTTCACTTGGAAACAGCCTTAACCTTCTGGAAAGTTAAATGTTTTAACTTCTGCTTGCTTCCAAGTACACAAGGAGAAGAAAAGTAAGCTGACAGAAGTCTAGTGCACATGAGTTTTAAATAATACAATCACATTACATGTATATATACATGCACATATATATATACATATACATACATATGTATACACACACACACACGAAAGAATTTTTACAAGGCAGGTTAAAAAGAGTCAAGGGAAGCTCCTTCATGACATGGTCTTCTAATTCTTCCCCTATTGGCATTATAGCACAAAAAAAGCACTTCTGTAAAACAAGACTATAAATATTTTATTACAATGAAATGCCATTTTCCCTTATCTGAAAGACAATAAGTGTACATGCTTTTCCTTAACTACCTAACAGAAGGAAATATTCACTTTACTTTTCTGTCTCAGTTTCTCTATCTGTAACATGGGGATAATAATCACACCCACTTCTCAGGGTTGTTGTGAAGATAAAATGAGGTACTTGCAAAACATTTTGAAAATCTCTATTTGCTATATAAATACCAGTTGTTATTAAGAGTAACAAATCAAAAGCCAAATCCTATAGATATAGTGATCAAGTTTGGGCCCAGTAAAAGACAGGACAGTACACTTCCCTTCTTTCTTCCTGGAAGTAGAAAAATACGGAGATGGAACACTGACGATGATGTCAGAGTGGCTCAGTGTGTTGGCTACTTTGCTGAATTGCCTTTTTTATTTTTCTTTTTTATTCTTTGTTAAAGGGAATGGTTCTCTGGGTGGGGAAGGAGAAATATATTGGGAAATGAAGATGATATAAAAACAAGTGAGATTCCATAGAAAAATGAAAGAAAAACACCTGGTAACAAATAAAACTATAATCTAACCTGAAATTTATCACTTTTTGATTGTGGGAAAAGAAGGGAATGATAGGAAAATTCTGTTGGCAAACCACTTTTAATCTCTGGCAATGCCATCTCAAAATTTCTGATCATATGTCTTTCCTGCCAGAAAAGTCTGTAAAAGAAAAGGAAATGGGACTCACTAAAGACCTCAGCTCATGTCATTTATAAAGATAAGGGTCTTGGCCTAAGGGACTTGGTCACCTCCATTTTTAACTCAAATTTTAAATGACATATGATCAGCTTTGAACCCTACAGACCAGACAAAATCTTCAAAGGCAATTAAATTGTCAAGAACCTCTGGTTTACATGCCAGAAATGAAAAATACAATTGAAAAAACAAAAGTTGAATAAAAAACTACTCTCAATCCCAATAAGGTGCATTATGTACACACTTGCTCATACATGCACACTCTTTCTCTCTTTCACACATGCACACACACACACACACACACACACACACACACACACACACACACACACACACAAAGTCAATACCATTTGTAAGCTGCCAGGACCAATAAATTCCTCAACGGCCATCCGGGATATTGTGCTAAATTACAGGGATCATATACTCCAATTGTAATCTGTGAACAGAGAGAGCCCCAACTTGAGAGCAGGTCAAGTATCATTTCTGATACACAACACAGTAGATGCTAATGCCCCATTTCCTTGTTTAGACCATGCTCATGACAGGAAAAATAAGATGCTTGGGAAAGGGCCAAGAAAATGAGGCCAGAAATAAACATCCACCCACTTGGCAAGTCAAGTTTCATGTATACTTAAATTCACATTCAGGGAAATGATATAAATGACACCCAGGTGTCCAGAAGGGAAGCCCAGAAAGGGCCCACGAAATCAGGCTAGAGGAAGATCAAGTTGAGAAGCAAGTCTGCCATATGTGCAAGTGGTCCAAAGTTAAATAACTCGTTTACCAATCTGCTTAAATAGTAGAAAATGAAAGGTTAACAAATGACTAAAATCTAGCTAGTAAGCCCTGGATTTTAAAGAGAAATACTGAACTTACTTGGAATGACTTAGAGCTCTCGTTGTATGCACATTCACCCTTCTAGTAGACCTAGCCACAAAGGAACACAGTTCCCAGTAGGGCATGTGTGCTTTTTAAAGGCTTATTTTGAGTACTAAGATGATTCTACTAAAATGCTTCATGATGTGGAGGTAACTGTGGGTTCTAGAAGGTTCTTTTACTAGAACACAATCTCTGGCTATGCTATCTGTCACATCAGAAGGGACATGAGCCCAGAAGCAGCTTTTATGTCTGCTGAGGAACAGCTAAGACAATGAGCCCAGGTTGGCTGGAAGGTAATGAAATTTTGGATCAGAGTAATACCTGTAGACCATCTATTAGGAGACAACATGGTACAGAGGAAAGACCACTGCATTGAGAGTCGTAGAACCTGGATTCAAATCCTAGCTCTGCTCTTTCTACCTTTATGAGCCAGGACAAACCACTCAACTTGGGCCTAAGCATTCTCATCCATAAAATGAAGGGACTGGACAAAACAGCCTTCAAAGTTTCTTTCTTGCTCTAAACCTATTATCTTATAACCCTAAATAATTTTTATGATCTGTAGACAGTTTAGGAGGCACAGTAGATAGACACTGCACTGGGCCTGGAGTCGGGCCTGAAACATTTATAACTATGTGACCTTGGGCAAGTCACTTGACCTGTCTGCCTCAGTTTTCTTGCCCTGCTGGGAATAATAATAGAACCTACCTCCCAAGGTTGTTGTCAAAAATCAAATGAGCTCTCTGTAAAGTGCTTAACACAGTACCTTGCACATAGTAAGCATTAAAATGCATACTGAAAAGTTATCATTAGGTGTTTTAGTAAATAACTATTGTTTTTCCTTCAAAGGTATTAGTGCATCACTGAGTGTAAGTTTTACTCTGCATATGGGTCATTTTTTTTTCCTATGGAGTATAATTCTATTTTATAATGCAAAGGGATAAGAAAATATGCTTCACTTTCGCAACCATGTTTTCAGGAAAATGAAGTATACCTGTGTTACAAGCAATTTTTCCTTTTCCAAAGAGATTACATTAATACACCTCATTTAAACTAACCTAGTTTTGTTTTTAAAATGTTTTTTTTCAGTTAATTCAGTTTTTTTTCAGTTTTTTTCAGATTAAACATTCAGTTAAAATGTTTTTTTCAATTTTTTTTCTCTCCCTCCCACCTCCTTTTTTTCACTGAGAAAATACTAAAAAAAAAAACCCTGCTACAAAAATGCATAGCCAGATGTCACCTATATTGTATATATGAACATACACGTATGCATATTATGTATTAACATCAGATTCTGCCATACTATATTTGTAGTATATATACACACACATCAGTGTATGTATGTGCGTGTGTGTATCTACACTCTGAATCCATCACCTCTCTGACAAGAGGTGGGCAGCATGTTTCATCATGAGTCTTCTGCAATCATAGCAGGTTACTACATTGATAGAAATCTTTTTATTGAGAAAGTTTTTTTGAAAATCTTTTGTCTTTACAATATTATTGTCATCATATGGATAATTCTTCTGGTTCTGCTTGCTTCGCTCTGCATCAGTTCATACATGCCTTCACAGGATTCTCTGAAACTATCTCCTTCCTCATTTCTTATAATACAATTCTTCCACATGTTCATATGCCATAACTTGCTTAGTAGTTTTCCAACTGATAGCCATCCCCTCAGTTTCCAATTTTTCGCCTCCACAAAAAAGGGCAGCTACATTTTTATATGGATCTTTTTCTTTTATTGTTTTGGGGTACAGACCTAATACTGGTATTGCTGGATTGAAGGGCATACACATTTTAGAACCTTTGGGGCACAGTTCCAAATTGTTTTCCAGAATGGCTAGACCACTTCACAATTCCATCAACGGTGCATAAATACAGCTGTTATCCCACAACTCCTCTCACATTATCATTTTTCTTTTTTTGTCAACTCAGCCAATCTGAGTGTGGGGTGAAAGGGTAATTGTTATCTTTCTTTCTCCATTGGTGACTTAGAGCATTTCCCATATAGTTATTTATAACTTGGATTTCTTCCTCTTAAAACTACCTGTTCACATCCTTTGACCATTTGTCAAATGAGGAATGACTCTTACTCTTAATAATATGAATCATTTCCCTAGATATCTTAGAAATGAGACCTTTATCAAAGAAACCTACTGGAAGATTCTCCAATTTTCCTGCTCTCTTTTAAATTTAGGTGTATTGGTTTTCTTTGTGTAAACTTTTTTTTTTTTTTTTTTTAACATTAATCAAAATTGTCTACCTCCTGTGATCCTCTCTATCTCCTGCTTGGTCATGAGCTCTTCCCTCATCCAGAGATCTGAGAGATAATTTCCTCCTTGTTCTTCTAATTTATCATGCTACTACATGAATATATATATATACATATACATCTGATATATATAAAACGTAGTCATTTGGAGCCCCCTTTTACATAGTGTAAGATGTGCCAGATTATTTTTCAGGCTTCCTGACATTTTTTTCACATGCTGAGTTCTTAATCCAAGGATTTAGGGGTTCTCAGGAACTAAGTTACTGTGCTCATTCAATTCTGTATATTATGTACCTGATTTGTTAGATTAATCAATATATTTGTCAACCAATATCAAATTGTTTTTATTACTAATTTGTATATAGTTTGAGATTATATGTTATTAAGCCCCCTTCTTTCCCACTTTTTCATTATTTTCCTTGAGATTCTAAAACTTGTTCTTTGGGGAAAATTTCCATTATTTTTTCTAGCTCTATAAAGTAAACCACTGGTAGCTGGATTGGTATAGCATTGAATAATTAATGTCATTTTTATTTTTTGCATAAAGGGTGTTTCTGTAGTTATACTCATGTAGTTCCTGTGTATGTCTTAGCAAACAGATACCCAAGTACTTTATGCTTTCCATTATTTTAAGTGGAATTTCTCTACCTCTTCCTCCTGGATTTTGTTAGTAATATATAGAAATGCTGAAGATCTGGGGTGGGGTTTCATATCCTGAAATGTATGAAGTAATTAGTTATTTCAATTAATCTGTTGGTTAACTTTCTAGGATTCTCTAAGTAAATCACGATATCATCTGTGGAACATGGTAATTTTGTTTCTTCTTTGGCTTTGCATACTCTCAATTTTTTTCTTGTCTTATCACTAAAGATAGCACTTCTGGCATTACACTGAATAGAAATGATGATAATGAATATTCATGCTTTACCCCTGATTTAACTGGAAAGGCTTCTGGTTTGTCCCCATTACAGATAATGCATTGGTTCTTGGTTTTAGACAGAGACTGCATGGTTGATTGGTTGCTGTCCTTTATTCTCAAAGAGGACCAAAATGACATCACTACGTCAGGGACACAGTGTGTCTGACGGTGGCTGATCAGATTAATGGGAGCTTGGAAGGCTCTGCCAGGGGTGAGACACAGATAGTCCATGAACATTTGCAGTGGAGGTGTCCCTAAATATGTGCATCTCATATTTCTTTTGAGCTACTGAAATTTTGCTTCACTCATACAGCACAGCTCCTTGACTCAGTCATGCAATGCTGGCCCATCCTTTGTCAGTATCTCCCATGTCTCATAATTGATTCCAAAGTTCTTCAGAGAGAACTTGAGATCATCTGTGTATTGCTCCTTCTGACTACCATGTAAGTGCCTACCTTACATGAGCTCTCTATTGAACAGTTACTAAACAAAAAAAAAAAAAAAACAAGGACTCCACAGGGTTTACTAGCAAGAAAGTTCATCTGGCTCTAAGAAAGCAGCTTTTAACTCCATCAAAAGTATAGTGTAAGTGAAGCTTAGAGAGATGCAGGATTCTTGATTCAGTAAGAAGGCAGCTGATATTCAGTTTAAGCTGACAGTAACAATCCAAAGTGCTTTCATGATACCCTGAATGTTATCCATGGGTCAAAGACCTATAGTGCATCCCAACTACTCAGTGCTGATGGAGTCACATCGATTAGCAGGAAGGATATGATCTTGAAGAGATGGGCTAAGCACTTCCATAGTGTTCTCAACAGACCATCCTGAAGCCACTGAGCATATACCTCAGGTAGAAATCAATCCCTCTCTAGGTAAATGCCCAACTGAAGAAGAGGTTCTGAATGCCATTAGGCTCCTCGAATGTGGCAAAAAGCCTGGCACTGATTCTATTCTACAGACTGCTTATCACAGTAAGGAAAGATTCACTTATTCCTACATATTCATGTGTTGTTTTGTTTTTTAACAAGAATAGGTGTTGTATATTGTCAAAAGCTTTTCTGCAATTTTATATAAACATATTACGTCTGACGTTCTTAGTATTCATATGGCTGATTAGGTCTATAGTTTTCTTAACATTAAACCAGCCCTGCTTTCCTGGTAATCAAAATAGCTAACATTTATATAGAATTTTAAGGTTTTCAAAGTGCTTTACAAATATTATCTTTTTATTCTCTCAACAACCTTGGGAAGTAGATGAAATTATCTTTACATTTACTTTATAAACTGTAAAATTAAGTTTAAAAGAGGTTAAGAGACTTCTCTGGGGTCACACAAGATAGTAAATGGTTGAAGCTGGATTGGAACTCAGGCATTCCTGATTCCAGGTTCCATACTCTTATTATATCATGGTATATTATCTTTGTGACATGTTGCTATCATCTTTTTGCAAAAACTGTATTTAAATTTTTTGCATTGATATCCACTTGGGATATTGGTCTACAGTTTTCTTCCCATTTTGATTTTCCCTGGTTTAGGTATCAGGGCTTCATTTGTATCATGGAAGTAATTTGACAAGACCCCCTCTTTTCTGATGTTTTCCTAACAGCTTCTGTAGCATTAGAATTTTAAATGTTTTAAAGAATTTGCTTGTAAATTTATCTGGTCCTAGAATTTTCTTCTTTGGGATCTCATTTATGACTTGTTCAATTTCCTTTTCTGAAATTGTGGTAAGTCCTCTACCTTCTTCTGTTAACCTGAGCATTTTATGTTTTTGTAAATATCATTTATTGTATCTAGACTGTCAGTTTTATTGGCATATAAGTGGATAAAAGTGTCTAATAATTTATTTCTTCTGTATTCATTGGGAATTTACCCTTTTTTGACACTAATAATTTGGTTTTCTTTCATTGTAAAAATCACATTAGCTAATAGTTGGTCTATTTTATTGTTTCTTTTTTCAAAAAACAGCTTCTAGTTGAATTCTTTCTCTTACTTTTTCCTCCTCTTCCGCTCCCTCCACTCCCATCAAGGGTTTTTATCTATTCTTTCCTTCTAGTTGGTTGGCTGGTGTCTTTCATTTTTGAAGAGGACCAAAATGACATCACCATGATAAAGTTAAGTTTCAGTGTGTCCGACTGTGGCTAATCAGACCAATACAAGCTTGGAATGCTCTACCACAGGTTAGGCACACATAGTGTATATGAATTTTTGGGGTAGATACTCCAAATTTGCGCATCTTATGTTTGCTTTGTGCTGTCTCAATTGTGCTTTGCTCATAGAGCACAGCACTCTTTCTGATGTGGGCATGCCATGCTGAGCAGTCCTGTGTCAGTATCTCCCATGCTGCACAGTCAAATCCAAAGTTCTTGAGAGAGATTTTGAAAGTGTCATTGTATCATTTCTTCTGACCTCCATGTGATCACCTGCCCCATGTGAGTTCTCCATAAAATAATCTTTTTGGCAAGTGTTTATTTTGCATTAGAACAATGTGGCCAGTCCATCGGAGTTGTGCTCTCCGAAGCATAGTTTGAATGCTTGGCAGTTCAGCCTGAGCAAGGACTTCAGTGTCTGGTACCTTATCCAGCCAGGCGATCCTCAGAATCTTCCTAAGACGGTTCCAATGGAAGCGATTCAGTTTCCTGGCATGGTGCTGGTACACCGTCCATGTTTCACAGATTCTTTTCCTTTAAATCCTTCTTCAAGATTCACCCTCTTAGTTAGGAGTTGATTTTGTTCAGTCTATTCTCAGCCTTATTCTCCCTCTCCCTCCTCCCTATGTCTACCAGTTTCAGTTTCCATTGAATAAAAAATATTTCTATCCCTGTGTGTATTCTTCCCTTTTTTGATCAGTACAGGCAAGATTTAGGTGCTGCCTTCTCCCCCTCCCCTTTCTTCCTTGTTTGTCTTCTCCAATTAAAGGAGACCTGGGAGCCCTGATGCAAGTTTGTGCCCCAAAGCATGACAAAGTCTAGGACTTGAACTTAACCCTCTTCCTACTACACCATGTTGCCTCTCCACTAAGAAAACAAAGTGGAACCATGTCCCGCTACCCATAAGGAAAAGAGCCCTCCCATGTCAAGTAGAAAAAATCTCATGATAGGAACTGAGTTCTTATGATGCACTTAATATGTCTTAAATCCCCTAATCAGACTTAAAAAGGGGATATCTAGTTTCCTATTAAAGTAATTTTAGTTTAAAAAGCTGGATGATTTTAAGGTCATATGAACTCTGGTATTTTGATGTCACTCAGATCATTATCAATGTTGCCACTTCCTTCAATGATGGAGAACATAACGCAGCCAGACCTGCCCATTCTGTGTTTCCATGTCCTTTCCTAAATCTGTCACAGAGTCCACCAACAGATTGGGGACTTCTTCTTGATCTCCTGTCGTTTACCAGGTGCCCACTATAAGAAAAGACCCAGTGCAAGGCCTTGGGATATATAAACAAAACCAAATGAAAAAGTTCCTGCCTTAAAAGCATTCCCCTGGGGGGCAACCATAAGCAAACATAAGTATAAACATGATGATCCAAGGTGGGAGAAAGTCCTAACAAGTAGGGGCAATCAGGAGAAGCTTCCCACATTAGGCACTTGAAATCAGCCTTGTAGGAAACTAATGGGTCTAAGAGGTGGAGATGGAGGAGGACTCTATCCCCTGCATGTGAAACAGCCAAAGGCATGGAGGCAGCAGTTTCTTTGGAGGGCAGATCACTTCAGTCTAAACTTAAAAGGCTTTGGAGAACAGAAATAGTAGGAAAGTATTTCTTTTTTAGCATCTGAATGAAGTCAGAGAAATATGAAGGTTAAGCAAGCTGCATAATTCACTGTTGAAAAAAATAGCTAGGGGCTGAGATTAAAAAAGAATCATTCACAAAAATCAAAATTGGTAATTTATCATAAGAAAATCTTGCAAGAATCAGAAATAAACTAGAGGATACTTGAATGTGCATTAAGGAAATAATTCTAACTGCCAGACAAAAGATAAATAAGCATGGAGAGTGGTTTTTCCTTTCTAGGTGTCAAGAGCTTCCTCTCTTTTATGAGAGTGGACCCTGGCACGATCTTCTTAACAGAATAACCTTGGGTTCAAGCCTTGCTCCAGTGGTAGCTGCTGCAGTCCATTTCACTCAATGGGAGAAAAAATACAGGCCTAATTGGAACTGAATCTCACTACCTTGTCCAGGTTGGGAGTATAGCAGCTGCTCTCCCAGATCCAAATTTCCCAGCCAAACCGCTCGCCCCTCTTTAGGCAGCCTGGCATCCCTGTGCTCTCTGGGGCTCACCATATTGCTACTGAACTTAGAGCAGACCCCGATCAGCTTTAGCCCTCCTGCAGCTCCCAAATTCAAGTGGACCACTATACTTGGCCTCCCCAGAAGCTGGGGCTACAGGACTGACCCACATGCCAAGTAACCTAACTCTTCAGAAGTCCTGCATTCTCTTCTGAGACTGAGTGACCCATTAAATTTGACATAGAGAAGCAGAGTTCTTAAAAAGCTGCACTTCCTTTAAGTGGAGAGTGAAAGGGTAAAGGAATAAAAATGCCCAAGGAGCAGTAGAAGAAAATAGCTAAGAATAATACAGTTCCTATGGCACAGTCACCTTTTACCAAGAAGGATTATGTTTTCCATTCCTACCTTGGTGTAGTAGACAAGTAGTCAGAAGGTTTGGGTTCAGGTTCCACCTCTGACACGTACTGGACTATGTGACCCTAGAAAAGTAGCTTAACCTTCAGACAACTCTTTAGAACTATAAACTATAAAGAAGGTGCCAATATGTACTGGCTAAGGTATTTCATAATTAATTAAATCACTGTTCTTCAGTTGTCTTTTGGTTGTGTCCAACTTCTTATGATCCTATTAAGAGTTTTCCTGGCAAAGATACTGGAGTAGTTTGCCATTTCCTTCTCCAGTTCATTTTATAAATGAGGAAACTGAGGTAAATAGTGACTTGACCAGAGACACACAGCTAGGAAGGATCAGAGGCTGGATCTGAACTCAGGGAGATCAGTCTTCTTGATTCCACCTAGATGCCAGTAAGATCACAGATCTATAGGTCTCTTCTGCCCTCCTCCAAAAACTGAGCAAAACAAAACAAACAAAAGCTCCACCATGGCTATGAGAAATCAAGAACAAACAAACACACTGCCAACAGAACTCAGTGATCAGCGATCAACATGGGAACAACTGGCAATAAAAACCACAAGAGATTAATTCTGATTTTTTTCTCAAATAAAAGGTTTAAAAAAAAAAGATACGAAATAGGTCAAACTAAAAACCGATTAGATTCTAACATGATTTGATTCCCCCCCTTTTTTTTTTAGTTTTGTTACATATCTGCAAGACTCTCATCAGGTTACTTTTGAATTTACAGAATCCTTTTTGATCTAGACCTTGGCATGGATATTTATAGAAGTTCTATGTCTATGGTCCCTGCTGCTGGGGGGTCTGAGACTGGTGGATCACACAAGTGTGGGAGACCAAGTTGAAGTAGAACTAAAACCAAGTGAGTGTGTTTACCAAGATGGTGAGCCTCAGGGAGCAGAGGGTTCCCAGGCTGTCTCAGGAAGAGTGAACAAGCCCAGGTAGAACAAATGAAGCTGATAAAAGCTTTCATACTGATTATTACTAGGCTGGGGTCTGTGAGCAGACACTGTACTTCCAGCCTGGGCAAGATAAGGAAATCTAATCTCGAAATGACAGCAACAATGATAATAAAAATATATGTGTATCTTACATATAACTACATACACACACATATAAATGTTACACGGTTATATTCACAGATGTAGTACTTAATAACTTAACAAGACATGTGAGTGCCTACTGTAAGCAAGGCCCTGTGCTCTGCTCTGTGCAGACCATGAGAATAATAAGTTATGGCTCTGGCTCTTACATTCTGGCTGGAGAGATGGCATGTATACAAATAACACAAGGCATCACATGACCAGCATAATTTCAATGGCAGAGACAAGAGTGACCAAGGGACACAGCTACTCAGCAGGAGAACTCTTCTAGGAAATGATTTCCATTTGATCACTCCAAGTGGAAAGCTCCAGGTGAGACTGGGGATTTTCAGTCACCCTTTTTCCTGCCTGGGGAAGTAACCTTTTCTTTACAAGTTCAAAGGAGGCAGAGATGACTTCTGGTTAAGGTGATCAGTGAGGACTCTATGGAAGAAGAGGTTAGCCTAGAACTTGAAGGATGGGCTTTAAAAATAAGGGAGGAGGATACATTGTAGGCAAAGGGAAAGGTATAAGAACAGGTACCAAGTCTTTGTGGTGGACAAGTAGCCCAGGATAATGGAAGCAGAGCATTCACACAAAGGAATAGCACGAGAGCAGGCAGGCAGGAGAGGAAGACAGGCAGGTGTGGAAGACCCTGAATGCTCAGCCAAGGAGGCTGGATTACACTGGGCAGGAGAACCCAGACAAAGTGGTATTGCAGTAAGATTCAAGGAGAAAGAGACAGCAAAAGGGAGGACGGTTAAATAAACATTGCGTAGGAAGAAATGACAAGAATCAGTGATTGATTTGGATGGGGGAAAGGGTCGAGAGAATTTTCAAACCCATAGGAGTAGGAGAATGATTTCACTATTATCAGAAATAGGAAAGTAGAAGGAGGAACTGTTTGAGAAAGGAAGGGGACAAATGCAAGACATACAGAACTGTTTTAACTAGATTTTTTTAAGTTAATAAATGTAAATGAGTGCATTTTACTTATAGTTTATCATAAATAAAACAAAGGGTTCTTCCCAAAGACCACAATTGCACAGTTTTTCTAACCTTTTTCCTTTGATCTTGGAAGAAATCATTGCAGTGTTTAAGTAAGGAGATCAGGACGGAATTTACATCATACTTAATTAAAAAGTAAGGCAATGCTGTGACTCCTTCTGCCTGGCAAAGATTATCATATGCACATTCAAGGGCTTGAATCTGAAAACAGAAAACATGATTACTAAACTCTATAGAGAAAATCACTAAAACTGACACAAATTAAGAATAAAATATAAAACCAACATTTGGAAACAAGCAATCGTGCCCTTATAAGCACCTGAATTGCTGCAACTGAAATGTGGTAAAAATACATTTACCAGTGCTCTAAAGAGCAGGAAAATACACCCATTGACATCATACCCAGTATTCCATTTCTAACAGGGATAAGCAAGGCAATTTCTTCAAGGAGAACAGTGACACCCAAGGAAATTCATTGTTCCCTCTGATACCAAATGAACTTGATTTCTAGTGTTTGGAAGCTTTTTATGTTTTCTGACTATAAATTTTGAGGGAAATTTTCTATCCTGTCAAATCCTTCCTATATATCCCAGAACTGATTATTTTAAGCTCTAATATGACAGTGCCATGACTTCAATAGGTGAACAAGTCTATGTTCAGATTGTTAAAACTCCTCACAATTTTTTACATTTTTTTCCACTTCTTCCAGTGACATTTGTCTTTAGGAAGCAGAAGGACCTGATATTTTTCGTTTTCTTCCTAGAAAAGTCCCTTGAGCTTATTTTATGCCTCTCTTACTCTTTGCTAGCTTTCTCATGTTTTCCTTAAAGTCCAAAGACCGTAACTTGAGACAGCATTTCAGATGCAGAAGCACCGTGATCTGGTATCGAGGGAGGATGTGTTCTGCTGTGTTCCTAGAGCCTTCCTGATGACACCCAGCACTTTGCTGGCCTTCAGCATGTTGAGCTAACAGCCCCAAGAAGCAAGTTAAACGTTGGTCAGTTCATTGTGCTTAAATGTTTTTGTTTCTTCTAGGGATGGGTCCAACATATGGATTGCATGGGGGAGGTAAATAATAAAGGAGCAAATGACTATGATGAGAAACACAAAAAGATCATCATGTATAAAACATGTAGAGCTGTAAGGGACGTCCGAAGTCATCCAGTCCAACCCCCTCATTTTACAGATGAGGAAGCAGAGTCACAGAAGTTGGGTGATTTTGGCAGGATCCCTCAACCTGGCAGCGCCCAAAGCAGGAGCGGAAGCCGGACCTTCCTGACTCTAGCCACCATGCCCTGCTGCCTTCCTTACAGGTGTCAGGAAAATGTTTAAAAATAAAGTAACAAGGCTAAAATAAAGGAAGAGTCAAAAGCAGAATCAAAGGATAATCAAGTATAAGTCTAAAAGCTGCAAGCCCAACTTCTCTCTTGGGCCATAACTGATGATTTAGGACCCACCATCCTAAAAGCCATAGTTTGAATTGCTTCTCTCAAAACCTTGTATTTGCCTACACTGAAGTCTACGCCTCTACTGCCCACTACAATTATCATCATACAATTTGTCCCCTACTGACTGGGAATTCCATGCCATAAAAGAGTGAACTCCCCAGGTTTTTAGGTGACACCACCACCACTAAATAAAATATACAAATGTTCAGATCATCCAACCACAAAATTAACATTTTACTCACCCAGAAATGTGTCTGTTTGCTCCCTTCCCCTCTGCGCCCAGAGACTACAGAATGTACAATGATAGTTCACAGCCCACATTTACCTTTGTGTTCTGTTTTGTTACCTGGCTTGGAGAAAACTTTTGATCCAAACGTATTGGCTCCTGAAGAAGGGGTACTCCCTCTGGAAGGCAGAGGGCAGGGTAGCAAAACCAGTAATAGAAGTAATATTTCTTTAGATCCTAGAAAAATATAAGAATTAGGCATCAGACCATGAATAACAGTATTGTTATATCGGCAATTTAACTTCTCAGAGCTATTTTTTTTTTAAGGACTGAGAAAAAAGTATAAAGAAATGTGGAAGTTTTGTCAAAATATTTGCATTCTGAACAAACTTTACATCAGAATCCAATTCTTCTATATTTTAAGATAATAAACCTTCATAATGCCACTTGTGGGCCTTACACAGCACTTTAAGTTTGCCTAATACTTTGCAAGTATGATCTCATTTTATCTTCTCAATAATTCTTTGAGGTAGGTGCTATTAACATTGCCATTTTACAAAGGAGGAAATTGAGATGGACAAGTTATATTCCTTGTCGAAGCTCACACAGCTAAGAAAATGACCAACTATATCTGAACTCAGAGCACTAGGCCTACAATCAAGGCAAGATTCTAAAACTCAAGAATTAATGATGTTCTTCACTTCCGTTTACAAAATGAGCTTACTATTAAAAGAATGACTCCTAAATTGCTTCATAAGTGAAGCCATCTTACTAGGCATTTTCTTTGCTACCTTTCGTAACTAAAGCTCCCTTATTCTTTCAGGTGTCAAGAACTCTATTTCCACCAAGAACTGTGCATTTACTTGTATGTGTGCACACGTGTACGTGTGTGTGTGTGTGTGTGTGTGTGTGTGTGTTCCGGCTAGCAGAACATAAGCTCCTGCAGGGCAAAGATGGTTTGACTTTCTGTATCTCCAGCATTAGCACAGTGTCTGAGGCAGCAGTGAATAAGACAGAATAGAGACTTGCTTTATACCAAAGTCCACTCTACAGTGGAATACGTTATAGAAAGTTTTTTGCATAGAAGGGTTACAAAATCAATGCAACCACAATGAAAATGTTGCTTTAAGAAATGGAATTCCCTTCCCTGAGACCTACCATGTAAAAATGAGCTCTAGAAGCAAAAACCCCAAGTTCAAGTCTTAGCTCTCTGCTTAGTAACTATGTGACTGGGGCAGTGATAGAACACTAGCCCTGGAATCAGGAGGACCTGAGTTCAAATGCAGCCTCAGACACGTGACACTAACTGTATGACCTGGACAAAGTCACTTAATCCTAATTGCCTCAATAAATAAATGAAGGAATGAATGAAATGACTATGTGACCTTGGATAGGTCACTCAATCCATCTCTCTGCAACTAGGTGTCCTGCTCTGCAAATGAGACTAACAGTTTTTATATCTGAGCAAATTATTCTCAAGACAATTATTTTTAAATCTATTTTTATATTTCTTACCCAACTGCATATAAAAACAATTTCTAACATTTGTTTTTTCAAATTTTGAGTGACATATTCTCTTCCTCCCTCCTTCCTCATCCCCCTCATTGAGAAGGCAAGCAATCTGATATAGTTTATACATTTGTAGTCTTGCAAAACATATTTCCATATTAGTAATGTTGCAGAAGAAAATACATATCAAAAAAAACCCCCAGAAAAATAAAGTTAAAAAAAGTATACTTCAATCTATATTCAGACTCCATCAGTTATTTCTCTGAAGGTGGATAATAGCACTTTTCTTCCTAAGTCCTTCAAAACTGTCTTGGATCATTGTATTGATGAGAATAGCAAACTTATTTCTAGTTGACCATCATACAATATTGCTGTGACTTTGCACAAGGTTCTCCTGGTTCTACTCACTTTATTTTGCATCAGTTCATGTCAGTCTTCTCAGGAGCTTCTGAAAGCATCTTGCTAATCATTTCTTATAGCACAATCATATTCCATTACAATAACATACCACAATTTGCTTAGCTGTTCCCCAATTAATGGGCATTTCCTCAATTTCCAATTTCTTCCCACTACAAAAAGAGCTGTTATAAATATTTTTGTACATAAAAATCCTTTTCCATTTATTTTTAATCTCTTTGGGATACAGACCTAGCAGTCGTATCACTGGATCAAAGGGTATACACATAGTATACCCTTTTATAGCCATTTGGGCATGGTTCCAAATTGCTCTCCAGAATGGTTATATCAGTTCACAACTCCACCAACAGTGCATTAGTGTCCCAATTTTCCCACATCCCTTCCAACATTTACCCTTTTCTATCATATGAGTCAATCTGATAGGTGTGACGAGATACATCCGAATTGTTTTAATTTGCATTTCTACAACTAATAGTGATTTAGAGCATTTTCATATGGCTACAGATAGCTTTCATTTCTTTATCTGAAAACTGTCCATATCCTTTAACAATTTATGAATTGGGGAATGTCTTGTATCCTTATAAATTTGACTGCATTCTCCATATATATATTTGAGAAATGAGGTCTTTATTAGAGAAACGTGTCATAAAATTTCCCCTCAGTTAACTGCTTTCCTTCAGCAGCACTGGTTTTGTTTGTTCAAAAACTTTTTAATGTAATACAATTATCCATTTTATACCCCATAATCCTCTCTCTCGTTCAGTCATCAATTCTTCCCTTATCCACAGATTTGACAGGAACTCTATTCCATGTTGCCCCAATTTGCTTCACACTAGCTGTTATCAACTACTAACTGCTCATTGCCCTCCACCCTACTTTTCCCCCCGTTCATCCTACGCTCTCTATCCTTTAACTGTGTCCATCCTCAAAAGTGTTTTGCTTCTGACTATATTAGCCCCCTTCTATCAGGCCCTGTCTCACTCTTCTCTTATCCCCTCACCCTTCCCTCCTACTTCCCTGTAGGGCAAGACAGATTTTTACACCCAAATGAACACGTATGTTATTTCCTCTTTGATCCAATTCCTATGAAGGTAAGGAACACAAAGCCCCATCATCCCCTCCACTACAAAAGCGCTTTTGTGCCTCTTTTATGTGAGATATTTTATCCTATTCTGCTACCCCCTTCCTCCTTCACTCAGTACAACCCTCTTTCTCGACCTCAATTGATTATTTTGGATATCATCCCATCATAGTCAACTCACACCCAAGCCCTCTGTCTAAGTATACTCCTTCTAACTGCCCTAATAATCATTAAGTTCTTAGGAGTTACAAGTATCATTTTCCCCATGTAGGAATGTAAATAATCTAACCTTACTGAATCCCTTATGACTTCTCTTTCATGTTTTCCCTTTTATGCTTCTCTTGAGTCTTGTGTTTGAAAGTCAAATTTTCTCTTCAGCTCTGGTCTTTTCATCAGGAATACTCTAATTAAATAACCATTGTGTCCCCTAAAGGATTATACTCAGTTTTGCCAGGTAGGTGATTCTTGGTTATAATCCTAGATGCTTTGCCCTCTGGAACAGCATATTCCAAGCCTGCCAATCTTTTAATGTAGAAGCTGCTAAATCTTATGTTGTCCTAACTGTGGCTCCATGACATTTGAACTGTTTCTTTCTGACCACTGACAATATTTTCTCCTTGACCTTAGGTGCTCTGGAATTTGGCTATGATATTCCTGGGAACTTTCATTTTGGGATCTCTTTCAGGAGGTGATTGATGGATTCTTTCAATTTATATCTTACCCTCTGGTTCTAGAATATCAGGACATTTTCCTTGATAATTTCTTGAAATATGAGATCTCGGCTTTTTCTTTGATCATGGCTTTCAGGTAGCCTAATATCCCTCCTCAATCAATTTTCTAGATCATTTGCTTTTCAATGAGATATTTCACATAGTCTTCTATTTTTTCATTCTCTGGATTTTGTTTGTTTATGGCATCTCATGGAGTCACTAGCTTCCACTTTCCCAATAGTAATTTTTAAGGAATTATTTCTTTCAATAAGCTTTTGTACCTCTTTTTCCATTTGGCCAATTCTGAATTTTAAGAATTTCTTCTCTTCAATGGATTTTTGTGTCTCTTTTTACCATTTGGCCTATTACATTTTTTATAGTGTTATTTTCTTTAGTATTTTTTTTGTGCCTCCTTTACGAAGTTAATGACTCTTTTTCCATGATTTTATTGAACAACTCTCATTTCTTTTCCTGATTTTTCTTCTAACTGAAAATGATGGTATGGAGAGCCAACAAGGAAATAGTAGGTGGAGGAGAAATGAAGATTTGTAGTACTATAAGGAATCATGTAGCAATATTATCATACTGGTATCATACTAAGCAATTTTTGTATTATTAATATGATTATGTTTTATGTGAAAGATTCTGAGAGCTTTTTGGTATTTATCTTCTAATACTTAAATGCCACTAAATATAGCAAGTCATGAGCTTCAAACAAGAAAAAAAGTGTTGTTATACTTCCCATTTTAAGAAAAGTTAAAAACTTAAGACCAGGGATTTCACAACATCCTGGGATCTTTATCTGGTCATTTTCAAAAGTCACAAGGGTTGAGTCTCCTAACATTCTGCCCCATGTACAAAAAAATAAAAAATAAAAACTCCACTAAAACTAACAAATAAAAGAAAAAGGCCTCACGTCGAAACTCGCTTAAACTAAACATTCAGGAACCAATGTCTGAGAACGTTGATTGATGGTGTTAACAATTAAAGCAATGTTGAAAGATACCTAGTGAAAAACAGAGTATGTCTGCAAAGGGGGAAAAAAACAATTCAATGGGAAAAAATCATTACTTGGAAATATTTTAGAACCCTCCAATTGAAATTAACGCAATCTGACACATATTTATCTTCTATCAAATATGTGTACAGAACATGTGAGGAGCTAAGAGAAGACAAGAGTTGCTGTCCCACAGTACTTAAAGTCTAGGAAGGGGATGTGACCATTGCACAGATAACTACAATACCAAACAAGATAAGATGGCACGTTAGCAGAAAGAGTGTCAAAAGACCTGGGTTTGAACACCAGCTCTGCTACTACCTGTGACCCTGGGTTAAGTCATTCCTCACTCTAGGCCTAAGATTCCTCTTACGTAACAAGGGGGTGGGGCTAGATTCAGGGGTGAGGAACCTGGGACCTGGAGGCCACATGTCTCACTCTAGGTCCTCAAGTGTGGCCCTTGGACTGAATTCAAACTCCTATGATCCTATAGGAAGTTAGGTTGCTTTTTTTTTTGGTGGGAGGGAGAAGAAAAGTGTTGCAGATCTACTTCCAGGCCCTATTTCCTCTACAATTCTTGATCCCCTGGGGTTACTTGTTTCTTCTCTTCCCATGAATAATAAACACTTCATTGTTTAGTCGCTATCAATGGCTCAAATGTATCTACTTTTCTGGGTATTAATATTCCAAGACTGACTCTTTTTTGGTGTTGCTATTATATCTTTTTGTCATATCATTTTCCAGGATTTACTTTTCTTTATTGTAGTTGCTGCCAAGTTGTATGTAATCCTAACTATGGTTCCACAGTATCTGAATTCTTTCTTTCAGCTATGATAGTTCTGGGAGTGTTCAATTTGGGGTTTCTTTCAAATGGCCAGTAGGTTCTTTCCATTTTTTATTTTATTCTCTAGTTTTAATAGATCTAGAAAGTTTTCTTTTATGATTTGTTTAAATATAGTAGTGAGTTTTTTTTCATTTGGACATGATTTTTAAGGAGTCTATTGAGCCTCAAATGATCTCTCCTCAACATGTTCTTTCAGTCCAGTTGTAGATACCCAACAATTCCATCTATATTTTTTCCGATCTTTTCATTTTGTTCTAATATTTCTTGTTTTCACTTGTAGTCAATAAATTCTATTTGCTCCATTTAAATTTTCAGAAGTCTACTACTTAGAAAAGATTTTTCACCTTCTGATTGAAACCATTTATTCCTTTTCTAATTCTTTCCATGAGTCCTCTTATTTCCCTTCTTTTTTCATCTTTAAATTTCTTGCTTCATTTTACTCAGAAGCCACTGTTTGCTCCTGAGACTCTGATGGTACTTGTGGAGCTACTCTCCTCTTGGAAGGGTGCTTCTTGGGCATCTCTTGACCACAGTATTTCCTTATTCTATTAAGCATCTTCTACAGCCTCCATGTGTGGTTTGGGATTTGGAGCCAGGGCCAGGATTCACTTCCTCCCACACTATTGGATGCAGTGGCCAGACCTGTGTGGCCTTGGACTTTATTTCCAAGACACCTGCAGTTGGTTTCTATCTCCCTTTGTGTGTCTGCCTGCAAAAGGCTGGCCAATTTCAAGCTGGAGTCATGGGTCATAGTGCTTCGGTCTTCAGATGTCCCTGGAGCATTCTAGGTCAGAGTGCAGTGAACTTCCCTCTGTGTCCCTTCTCCAACACTCCAACATCCAGGTCAGAGGGCTATTGCTCCCAGCCCTTCAGAGTCCATAGCCACAGTACTGCCAGCAGCCTTTGTGTTTTCCCCTCGGAAGATGCTGGGCTTCTGGGAGCTCTGTTGCCCACACTCAGTTCTAAGTCCCACACCCAGATGGCCCCAGCCTCACTGATCAAATTCCAAAAACATAGTTATGTGCCTCTGAGCCCAGGGGTAGGGTAAATCTCTTCTTGGATCACAGGAAGCTTTGGGAGCAAGAAAACCTGAAGATTCCCAGACTAAGCTAAGAAAAACCAGCAGAAGAACATACAAGGACAGAAACTCAGGAAAGACATCCCCTCACTAAAAGGGCACAGAGTCCAAAACTAACAAAATCCAAAGTCAAGAAGATGGCTAGAAAAATGATCAAACCAATGCAGACCCACACCTCCACACCTTCTCAACAATGCAGTGTCATACACTTGCCTGGGTTGCTGAAAAATCCAGGTTTTCCTGATCTAAGGCCAACTCTCTATTCACAACATCACACTACTTATTTTTCTCTTAAAAGAAAAGCATCATTAATGTTACTCACCAGGCTAATTTTCCGTCCAAAGGCACATCTAAGAACTATTTCTTGTTGATTTCACCTGGATCCAAATGTTCAAAATAGAAGAACAGGAGGTATGATTTTCCCTGACCCAGTAAGTCCAGGGATCAAGCCCAAGCAAAGGAGCTCCACTCTCCTCTGGGCTGAAGTGCCTAACAATTAAGCTCTGCACAACCACAAAGAAACAAAAGCACTACCTATGTGCAAACTGGTGATTTCCTTGCCACCTACCAACTCCACCCATATGACTTAAAATAAAAAGAAATTGGTAAAGCATATCTTACGACTCCTCCAGCTCCTCTTGAAGGCGCCCAGTCAAGGGTGTGCCATCAATGAAGAGAGCCAGCAAGGGCACAAACACCTTGGCACTAAGGCTTCAGCTGTGCAAGATCAGATTATCCATTTCTGAAATTAGGAGTAACAACTTTTTGTATCCCCAAAGCAACAGGAAATGCATTTACTTACAGAAAATGTCAAGAGCAGGAACTTGTTAAGGAGCACAGGGTTTTTGAGAGCAGCGCCTGATTTTATTGATTCCCAAATCTGTGGTAAGAAAGGAAAGGGTCAAGGCAAGGAAGAAGCAGGTATCTCTCAGTTTTTAGCTCTTGTGTCAAATATAAAATTAACCAACAGGGGACATGGGTTTGTCTAGGGACCTACATCTCAATTGTTGACTCTGCTTTGTAGCTCAGTTAAGGAACTGGGTTAGAAGTCATGAGCACTTGTTATTAAGTACCTACTACAGAAAAGGGGGGTGGGGGGGGACAAAAACCATCCCCACCTTCAAGAAGCTTACAAATTCTTCTTGAGGGAATGGGAGCAAGAGCCAGGCCCCAGCATTCCAATGACCCCGCCGACTATGACTATAAGACAAGTGGAGAGACTTTCTATCTGCCTATTACCTTTTCCCCTCCTCAGTGGTCAACAGTCTAGGTCCAACTCCAAAGACCCTCCTGGTCCAGGCCATCTGCTCTGGTGCAAATATCTATTCAATAATGGAGTGAGGCCTGGGGCAGAAATAATCTGGCTAACAACTGGAGGGTAAGTGGTACCTCAAACATGCCTCCCCGCTTTAAAATCTGGCAGGCCCCAGAACTCAACAGACTCCTACCGTGACTATCCAGAAGAACTAGAGACTTGCTATGATATCTGTCAGAGTACACTGTAGGTACTGATTCGATAGAACAATGGGCAGATTTAAATTACTTTTCTCCCTCTCTCTTTGCTGAATCCAGAGGAATTTGAGTAATTTAATGCTTACATATGACTTCATTGTATATTATTAACATGTACCTTTCCTAACTCAGAAGAGAAACAAACATTCACTAGAAAAAGGCCACAGATCCCATTTCTTTCCTTTTATGGAGAAAATTCCTAGATTAATAAGATATGCTTCCACTTGTTTTGCACTCAGTGGATCCATCAAGTTTTTCTCAGCAAACTGACTATCTGAAAAGAGTAGGAATCCTTCTTTCTTAAGAGAAACTCAGCTCACTCCCTTTCAGGGACACACAAGCCAGAGTCCAAATCAAACCAAGTACAGAATCTAAGCGTATTAGATATAGGTTCAAGATCCTAAGAAGGACCCCAGCTTGTAGAAGAACAAGTCTTGCTGGATAACTTTCTTCCCACCAATTTCTGGAATGCCAAAGAGTGAGTATCAGGACCCTGGTGGTCAGACAGCTCCCTTCTTCCCCCACTAACCCACACCACACTAGAGCTGGAGAGCCATAATAATTGAGGAAAAATGCATCAAAATAAAATCAGCAAATAATTCCTGAATGCCTTCTAGGTACAAAGCACTGGGGCAGGCCTTTGCACTTGAACTCACAATCCAATAGATGTCAGGCTAAAGAAATACTTAAGGAAGTAGGACACATATTCTTCCTTTATATCTGACCTCCTCTGCTGCTTTTTCCAAAAGTAACTTCTTATCTGAAGTTTTGAAGGACTCGAGAGTGTTGGTGTTAAATAGGGTTCCGATGGCTGGACAGCAGTGGGCCGGAGTAGGAGCATTTCTAGGGAAGAGGCAGAATGGTTACTACAGGGACGCTGACACCCACACTGGGGATACTCAAGTGTTCCCGTGAGGGATGGAGGCAGATCACTTGTCTACCCTGACACCCACACTGGGGATACTCAAGTGTTCCCGTGAGGGATGGAGGCAGATCACTTGTCTACCCTGACACCCACACTGGGGATACTCAAGTGTTACCGTGAGGGATGGAGGCAGATCACTTGTCTAAGTTCTAACAACTTTTTTGACCTACTCATCCCTAAAACTATCACTCAATAGTAAAGAACTTTTGACAAGTTATGAAAGAAAATAAGCTTGTGACATCAAGGAATGAAACCAACCCAACTTCCAGACTATCTTCCAATGGAAGGAGCAAGACTAGACTTAACTGAGATAAGCGTCTACCATACTTCACGTTCCGGGCTTTGCCTGTCCCTCTAAATGAGTCCACTCCTACTTACAAACCTGCAGGCTGCTCCTCACTGTATCTTCATTACTACAAAAATAAATTAATCATGAATCCTTGCTTAATGAAGGGCAGAGCATTAGAACTTAATTTAATTTTGGCAAGATATCACAAGAGATTGACAATAGAACAAGAACCTCTGGAAATCCTGGAAGGCAGCAAAGGATAAAAGTACACCTTTAAGACACTGATGATGACAAACGCCCCCTTAAGGTTAGTTCTGTTACTACATTTTGCAACCTGATGGGGAAAAAAAGAATAACACTCGTGATTTTTGAAGAGGCAAAAGAAAAAAAAAAGTGGAGCTTTCCTTTGAAAGTCTTTAACTGAAGACCTATGCTCAAGAACTGTTTATTAGCTGCTAGGGTCAATTAGATATTCCTCAACAGTCTCTAACTACATCTCCCAACAAACTCATTAGGCAAGACTCTGCTCAGATACTGAAAAACATAGTAAAAAACATTCTTCCAGTCACTGCTGGAAACTTAGATTCTTAAATTCAACTTCTTAAATGATCCAAACCTGTTGCCTCTATGATTCTTCTCCCTCTATTCTCCCCGCTAAATCTGTGCTAATCGAGCTTCCCGATGCCCATCCCAATGACCCCCACACTCTCAGTAATTTCCGAGCTTTCCATGCCTTTCCCTATCTCTCATCCTCCTTGCCATGGCTATACTATATAATACCATCTTGTCCTGGAGACCCTCTTACTTCCTGAGCTCCTGTAACACTGCTGGGCTGGTTCTCCTCCTGACTCTGACCAATCCTCTCTGGTTCCTCATCTCCTTCCCCTTCAACAACCACGAAGTTCAGTCCCTGCCCCTCTGCTCTTCCTGCTTTATAATCTTCCTCAGAGACCTAACTAATCTACTTCATAATCATGGTCTCAACCATCACCTTTGACCTCTTTACAAGTAACTCCAAAAAACTACGTTTATAGCCCTCAACTTTCCAGTCTATAGCTTTACATCTCCAGCTGCTCGCTGGGCATTTCTACCTGGATATCACCTCCAATTAAATATGTCTAAAAAGAAATTTCTCATCTTGCTCTCAAAACTGTCGCTGCCCTTAAATTTCCCATTTCTGCTCATGATAATATCATTCCTATCAGGCTTGAAGCTCAGGAATCACTGCCTTCTCCCCATAACCACAAACCCTTTGGAGCTCTTTCCTTATCACTGGTCCGGAGTAAAGGCCTAACTCACTGCCAGCTCAAAGGGAAGCTGACAGAAAGGGCAGTGGATCTCGATCCAGAAGACATGGGTTTCAATCCTGGCTAGGTTATTGGTTGCTCTGAGAGGTTAAGAAAGTATCTTTCCTCTCTACAATTCTCATCAATAAACTATTAACCTCCTAAAGCCATTGTGAGAGCAGTTGGTAAAAATAAATCTGTTCTCCTTGTCTCTTCTCTGATTCATCCTTCACACCACGCTCAGAAATATCTTCCTAAAACTCCACTTTCCTCACACCTCCAAACTTTCCCACGGAGTGCCCCTACCAAACTTTGTCACTTGGCATTTGATGCCCTTTTCTTCAATTTTTCTTCCCCTGAAGCCATCTTGCCTGGCCCGCTGACTCTACCTTGACCTAGACTGTCTTTGTGCTAATGCTAAAGTTGTGCCCTGTCTGAGATGCCTCCCCCTCCTTCCTCCTGCCTCTCCAGGTCCTGTCCCTCCTTCAGTTTGGGGCAAGTCCCTTCTCCTCTGTGAAGCCTTCCTTACCCCTCCAACCCAGAGTGATCTTTCCCCCCCATTTCTATGTATTGCTTTGTCACATTTCTAATGCTGTTATTTTTAAATGCTATTTAACTTTTGCATTTTTCTGGGTGCTATCTCCCCAACTAAGCAATAAGTTCCAGGAGGCCAGAAACCAAGTCCAATATTTCTGCCTCCATCCCAGGGACTAGCACACAGTTGATGCTCAATCAATTTTGAATGATGGTTGTTTACAATAGAAAATGCCAACTAAAGTACGAAAATACAAAGGCCCAACATCAGGCTGAAAGCAAACTGGGAGGAAAGCCCAAGTTTAATTAAATGTATGTTTATTGAGCACTTCCCAAGGGCTTTAGCCTCTTGTGTCAAGCCCCATAACCCCAGTCTACAAGGGGCTGACCACTTTCCTGTGTGACACACCTCCCATGACACACTTGATATCATTAAAGGCAAACCATACTCCTGACCATACTCACATATCAAAAGCACTGAACTCCAAAGTCAGACGTGCTGGCAGACCAGCCGAATCACCTGCACAGAAACAAGAGCAAATCAGTAAATGGACACTCATACAAGTGAGCTCACGGGCAATCCTCCTTTTTTTTTCAAATGAGATAATATTGGTAAAGTTCTTAACCTGGTGCCTAACATATAATAGGTATTATATAAATGCTTGTTCCCTCCACCCACCCCTTCTTATGGGATTCAGGACTACATTGTTAACCTCTGGTTGTTCATAACAAGGACTGAGAAGGTAATACAGAAAGTTCATAGATAAATAAAATCAACCAATGACATTTTTTTTAAAAAAACACACACCTCATCTCAATTAATCTCTTCTCCACCTTTAAAAGAAATGCAAATGCCTTAGGTTTTGACTTTACTTTTGTAATATGAAGGAGAGATGAAAATGAGTTTTATCAAAAAATGGTACAAGAAGAGAAACTGAGGGTTATAAACCACGTTTATGATTCATATACTAGGAAATTGATTCAAACATAAATAAAACTGAACTATAAACTTGGATGAAAGCAAGCCATGATAAAGAAGTTTAGGGTAGCCTACCATTATAATAATAACCCTTAATATCCTTTGGTGCCTCATCCAGGCGATACTCATTAAGCTTTTTCTGGGTCAGCTCATGCCAGAATCCAGCATCCAAGGCACTACTAAACGGAGCAAACTGCAACTTGCAGAGTCCAGAGCCTGGGGAATGACATGCCTCACTGGTAGCTGTGGCCATTCTTTATTCAGAGATCTGCATTTAAGAAGTACATACAAAAACAATATAATCCTCATGACAAACAGTCCCAGAATGTATTTTATCAGCCCCAATAGTTTTTAAAGCACTAAATTTGTAACCAAAACAATTAACCAACATTTCTTTTTTTAATTTAATAAGATTTTTTATTAATTTGCTTTCTTTTTTTAAATATAAATTTATTTATGTAACTTCTTACATTCATTTTCACAAAATTTTGGGTTCCAAATTTTCTCCCCATTTATCCCCTCCCCCCCCACCCCAATACACCGAGCATTCTAATTTTCCCTATCACCAATCTGCCCTCTCTTCTATCATCCCTCCCTTCTCTTGTCCCCATCTTCTCTTTTGTCCTGTAGGGCCACATGACTTTCTATTCCCCATTAACTGTATTTCTTATTTCCTAGGAGCAAGAACAATACTCAACAGCTGTTCTTAAAACTTTGATTTCCAAATTCTCCCCATCCCTCCCTCCCCACTCATTCCCTTTGGGAAGGCAGGCAATTCAATATAGGCCCTATCTGTGTAGTTTTGCAAATCACTTCGATAACAGTCGTGTTGTGTAAGACTAATTGCATTTCCCTCCATCCTATTCTGCCCCCCATTGTTTCTCTTCTGTCTTTTGATCCTGTCCCTCCCCGAGTGTTGACTTCAAATTGCTCCCTTCTCCCATTGCTCTCCCTTCCATCATCCCTCCCTCTCTGCTTATCTCCTTCTCCCCCACTTTCCTGTACTGTAAGATAGGTTTTTATGCCAAAATGAGTGTGCATTTTACTCCTTCCTTCAGTCGAATGTGATGAGGGTAAACTTCATGTTTTTTTCTCAGCTCTCCTCTTTTTCCCTCCACTAAAAAGTCTCCTGCTTGCCTCTTGAATGAGATATAATTTACCCCATTCCATTTCACCCTCTCTCCTCCCACAACATTTCTCTCTCACCATTTACCTTAATTTCTTTTAAGATATGGTCCCATCCTATTCAATACACTCTGTGCCCTCTGTCTCTGTATGTGCGTGCATGTGTGTATGTGTGCACACGTGTACATGTGTGTGTGTATGTGTGTGTGTATAATCGCACCAACTACCCAGATACTGAAAAATTTTAAGAGTTACAAATATTGTCTTTCCATGTAGGAATGTAAACAGTTCACTTTTGGTAAGTCCCATATGACTTCTCTTTGCTCTTTACTTTTTCATGCTTCTTTTCATTCTTGTGTTTGAAAGTCAAATTTTCTTTTCAGCTCTGGTCTTTTCATCAAGAATGCTTGAAAGTCCTCTGTTTCATTGAAAGACCATATTTTCCCCTGAAGTATTACACTCAGTTTTGCTGGGTAGGTGATTCTTGGTTTGAGTCCTAGTTCCTTTGACTTCTGGAATATCCTATTCCATGCCCTTTGATCCCTTAATGTAGAAGCTGCTAGAGCTTGTGTTATCCTGATTGTATTTCCACAATACTGGAATTGTTTCTTTCTAGCTACTTGCAATATTTTCTCCTTGACCTGGGAACCCTGGAATTTGGCCACAATGTTCCTAGGAGTTTCTCTTTTTGGATCTCTTTCAAGTGGTGATCAATGGATTCCTTCAATACTTATTTTGCCCTCTGGTTGTAGAATCTCAGGGCAGTTTTCCTTGATAATTTCAGGAAAGATGATGTCTACGCTCTTTTTTTGATCATGGCTTTCAGGTAGTCCCATAATTTTTAAATTGTCTCTCCTGGATCTATTTTCCAGGTCAGTTGTTTTTCCCATGAGATATTTCACATTTCTTCCATTTTTTCATTCTTTTGGTTTTGTTTGGTGATTTCTTGGTTTCTCAGAAAGTCATTAGACTCCATCTGTTCCATTCTAATCTTGAGAGAACTATTTTCTTCAGTGAGCTTTTGAACCTCTTTTTTCCATTTGGCTAATTTTGCTTTTGAAAGCATTCTTCTCCTCATTGGCTTTTTGAAGCTCTTTTGCCAATTGAGTGAGCCTATTTTTCAAGGTGTTATTTTCTTCAGTATTTTTTTGGGTCTCCTTTAGCAAGGTATTGACCCATTTTTCATGCTTTTCTTGCATCTCTCTCATTTCTCTTCCCAGTTTTTCCTCCACCTGTCTAACTTGATTTTCAAAATCCTTTTTGAGCTCTTCCACGGCCTGAGCCCACCAGATATCCACCTTGGATGTCTGGGATATAGACACCCTGACTTCCACATCTTTCCCTGATGGTAAGCATTGTTCCTCGTCACCAGAAATGAAAGGCGGGAACATCTGTTCCCCAAGAAAGTAGCTTTCTATGGTCTTATTTTTCTTCCCTTTTCTGGGCATTTTCCCAGCCAGTTACTTGACTTCCGAGATTCCTCTCCACCCCTGCCTAGATCTGCCCAGCTAGTGCTTGGGGTCTGAGATTCAAATGCTGCTCCCCGGTCTCGGGGCTTTCAGTGGCAGGTGCGGCTGCTATTCAATGTGAGCTTAAGTTCTGGTGCTCAGGTGGGGGCAGGGCCGCCTCCCAGGCTCAGTTCCCTCAGGGGCCTTATGCAGAGACCTTCAGTAATGGCCCTGAGCCCCTGCCTGCTGCTCCGGGAGTTCCGGGCCGCCACCGCCTCCGCTGCTCCCTCTGCCTCTGCCTCCTGAGGTGGCCCGAGCCACGGAGACACCCCGCTCCCCTCTCGGCCAGCCCAGAAGTCTCTCTCACTGACCTGTAGCGCCTGTGGGTGGAGGGACCTTCTCGGCTGCCGGAGACTCTGTCCCTGAAGCCTGCTCGGATCTACTCCTCTGGGGCCGGGTGGCCAGGGCAGCGCAGGGGTGGGCTCCGCTGTCCAGAGCGTGACGGACCCCTGTGGACGGCTTTCCAGGGCTCTCTGGAACGGAAATCTCTTCCACTGCGTTGGTGCATGGCTTGCAGTATTCCAGAATTTGTGGGGAGTTCTTTTTACAGGAAATTTATGGGCTGTGGATTCGGAGCTAGCATACGTGAGTCTTTCTACTCCGCCATCTTCATTAATTTGTTTTCAATTTTCAACTATTGCTTCCATAAGTTTTACATTTTCTCCCCTTCCCTCCCCAAGATGGCACGCAATCTTATATGGGTTCTACACATACATTCATATTAAACACATTTTCACATTAGTCATGTTGCACAGAAGAATTCAAATGAATGGAAGAAACCATGAGAAAAACCAAAACAAAACATAACAAAAGAGAAAACAGTCTGTTTCATTCTGCATTCTGATTCCATAGTTCTTTCTCTGGATATGAATGTCATTTTATATCAAGAATCCTTTGGGAATGTTTTAGGTCCTCGCATTGCTGTGAAGGACTAAGTCTTTCAGAAACAATCCTTGCACACTGTGGTTGTTACTGTGTTACTGTGTATAATGTTCTCCTGGTTCTGCTCATTACATTCAGCATCAGTTCATTTAAACCTTTCCAGGTTTTTCTGAAGTCCACCAAGTTCATCATTTCTTATAGATAATTGTATTTCATTACAATCATATACCACAACTTGTTCAGTCATTCCCCAATTGATAGGCATTCCCTTGATAACCAGTTCTTGGTCACCACAAAATGAGCTGCCATAAATATTTTTCTACATACAGGTCCCTTTCCCATTTTTATGATCTCTTTGGAAAACAGCCCTAGAAGCAATATTGCTGGGTCAAAGGGTATGCACATTTTTATAGCCCTTTGGTTATAGTTCCAAATTGCTCTCCAGAATGGTTGCATCAGCTCACAGCTCCACCAACAATGAATCAGTGTCCAACTCTCCCACATCTTCCCCAATATTTATCATCTTCCTGTTTTGTCACGTTAGCTACTCTGATAGGTGTGATGTGGTACCTCAGAGTGGTTTTGATTTGTATCTCTCTAATCAATAGTGATTTAGAGCATTTTTTCATATGACTATAGATAGCTTTAATTTCTTCCTCTCAAAATTGCCTGTTCATATCCTTTGACCATTTATCAACTGGGAAATGACTTGTATTCTTGTAAATTTGATTCAGTTCTCTATATATTTTAGAAATGAGGCCTTTATTACAGATACTAGTTGTAGAAATTCTTTCCCAGTTTTCTGCTTCCTTCCTAATCTTGGTTACATTGGCTTTGTTTGTGCAAAAACTTTTCAATTTAATGTAATTAAAATTATCCATTTTGCATTTCATAATGTTGTCTATCTTGTTTGGTCAAAAATTTCTCTATTCTCCATAAATCTGACAAATACATTATTCTTTGCTCCCTTAATCTGTTTATAATATCAGCCTTTATACCTAGATCATGTACCCATTTGGACTTTATTCTGGCATTCCATGTCAGGCATTGGTCTATGCCCAGTTTCTGCCACATTGTTATCCAGTTTTCCCAGCAGTTTTTGTCAAACAGTGAGTTCTTATCCCAGAAACTGGGGTCCTTGGGCTTATCAGACAGTAGACTGTTATAACCACTGTCTCTTGAGGTACCTAACTTAGTCCACTGGTCCACCCCTCTATTTCTTAGCCAGTACCAAGTGGTTTTGATGTCAATCAACATTTCTAAGAAGAGGAAGCATGGCAGTGTGGGAAGAACACAAGATCTGAAGTCAGAAGACCCAGATTCAAGTCCTTACTACCTATGCAACCTTGGGAAGTCTATTCACTTCACTGGATGCAAGTTTCCCCATCTGTCAAATATGGGCCTTGGACATCAAGTGTTTAGAGGCCCATGACTTTTAAAATATTTTGATAACTATATTTTAATAAAATTAGTTTCCTCTGTAATCCTATGTATTTCATTTTATAGAGCTGAAAATATAATCTTCTAGGGTGTCCATGGACCTCACCAGATGGCCTGAAGCAGCCCATGACACACAAAGAAGTTAAGACTTGGACCATCCCTGGACCAGATGATCTCTAAGGACTTTTCCAACTCTGATCTAAGCATCTTATTCTACATCCCCATATTGGGTGTTCACTATGTACCAGGCACAAATACAAAAATGTGCCACTTGGAGAACATTCCTTACATCACAAGGAACACATTAAAATGAACTACGGGCTCCACTGGGCCTAGATACATGAGATGTCTGTCTACCCCAGCAAGAGATTCCAGTTTTTAAGATAAAGCATTCTCTTATACTTTTCTCACTTTTCAGTGACTGCCTACTCCCCTTCCATGTAGTCATTAAATATTACCTGCACATTAGATACCTTCAAACAACACAGTATATAGAGTATATAAAAGTAAGTTACTATTTCTACAAGATGAGGGGCTTAGGATACATATAATTGCATTGAGAAAATGAAATGTACTCATACACAAAACAGTTAATAGTAATAACAGCTAACATGTACATAGTGCCTATGTGCCAGGCTCTACTCCAAGCACTTCACAAACATTATCCCATTTGATCCTCACAACAGCTTTGGGAGGCAGGTGTTATTATTACTTATTTTACATTTGAGGATACTGAGGCAAACAGATGCTAAATGATTATCCAGGATTACACAGCTAGCAAGTGTCCAAGGCTACATTTGAATCCAGGAATTCCTAACTCCAGGCCCAGCCCTCTGTCCAAGAGACAAAGAGCTGCCCCAAAACCCTTCGCAGTAATTACTGCCAATGTCTTTCAAGTATCAGTGCTTTCTAATCAGATCTAAATAATAAGGAAACAACAGCAATTATCAAGAGCCAAGAAATCTGCAAAACAGAAAGAGACAAAAAGAATCTTTCTAAATTCCTTCTCACCAGGGATAATCAGTATCTCAGTATCCTCTCCCACCACCACACCTTCCAACACACCCAAACTCCCAATTAATAGTAATAATTTTTCATTTATTTAATAACCTTTGACCAGTCAATTTTCTTAGTGCTAAGAAGCCAAAAAAAAAAAAAGAAAACAAAACAACTTACTGCTCATCACAACACTACAGCTGGGAAGGATATGAATTAAAGGAATCACTTAAAAGATTATGCTGCCACAATAAGAAAGTAACTTACATAAGGGAGATTTTTTTTAAATGTCTAAAACACATGGCCCTTGAGAAACTATAAACAGGATGAAATCATTTCACAAGAGACTGTGCTCGGTGGCTGAAACCACTGGCTAACTCCAGCCTACTTCTCCAAAATTTACCAGCTCTGAGGAAGATCTGGAGCAACAACGAGACCATGTTGCGTAGGCATTGCAAATCCAAATGTGTTAACAAAGTTCATCTGTATCACTAAGTACTTATGCCCATAGATGGAAAAAACCTAAGAAGCAACAAACAGGGGACCTTTGAGTGAAGACCTGGGTTAAAAGCCTGGCTCTGTCCCTTAAGAGTGTGATTTTGGACAAAGCACTTAACATAGGTAAGGCATCAGTTTCTTCATCTGTAAAATGAAGAGATTCACTGGACTCTATGACTTCTGAGGCCCTTTCCAGTTGTAAATATATTCTCCTGATAAAATCCTAGCAACTAAGCTGTTTACATATAATCAATCTGCATCCTACCATTGCTTGCTCTTGATCAGAGGGCATGGTATGGGCTTGCCTTATGTAATAGCTCACTGGCATACTGTGCAATTCTGGCTGTATGTGCTCTCTACTATCCAAAGCCTTACTTGAGTTTATTTTAAAAAGAGACTAGCGGTACAGTCAGACAAGACAGTTACCAATAACATAAGCACTGCAAAGGTTTGTGACCTATCCACTGATCAATCAGCTACCATCAGTGTCAGCTATATGCCAAACACTGTGCCAGGCACTGGGGATAAAAAAATCAAAGCAATCTCTGCTTTGAAGGAGCTCACCCTACAAAGGGAGAGACAAGTAGAAGTATGTACAGAACAAAGACAGGTAATGAAGGGGAGTCAAGGCAAGATGAAGAAAGGCCTCAAGCAGGGAGGGACTGGACTAAGCAGCAAAGGTGAGGGTGGAGCATATTTCAGGCATGGGGACAGAGCATATTAGGAGCAGCAAAATGGCCAACATAACTGGACCACAGAGTGCATGAAGGCAAGTGAAATATAGCAAGGCCAGAAATACAGATTGGAGTCAGACTATGAAGGGTTTTAAAAACGAAACTAAGGAGTTTATACAGGATTCCTAAAGTCTAGAGCAGTTTTAGGCCTTTACAACTTAAAGATTTTGAAGACAGTAGGAAACCACCATTTTACTGGGTAAGGAGTGACATGGTAAACCCTACGGACATCATGGTTCACGCATGAGGAAGTCAGACATGACTGAGAAATAACAACAAATGGGCTGGGTGATGGAAAATCTACTGCTTGAAGGCCAGCTTGGGTAAGGCAGCACTAGTTCAGTCACAATATTGAATTTTTTAGCTACAGCCATTCCTGTAGGCTATTTACTAAGCTACTGGGAGATCATAATCTGCTCCTCGTCTCTGTCAAGCTCCGGACAAACCTGTTACAATTGTTGTCTCTGCTTCTTCCTCCTCTTGGTCCCTGTCCACTCTCACCTGGTGCCCTCCTTAGTTCACATGCTTTTAATGGTGGTGTCTTTTCAGGTTACTCCCAGATCTACCTTTCCAGGTCCAGTCGCTCACCCAGGCCGGAGTCCTGCTTCTCTAACTTCCTAGTAGGTATTTCACAGGCAGGTAACATTCAACACATCCAAAGCAGAACTTACTGTTTCCCCCCAAACCTATTCCTTTTCCCAGCTCTTCTATTTCTATCAAGACTCCACCATTCTTCAAGTCACCTAAATTCACAGGTTGCATGTTATCCAGTTTGAAGGTTTACAAAGCACTTCTTCCCCTCCCAACAACCCTGTGAACTAGGACACAAAAGCAACTCCTTTCACCAATGGCCATCTAGGTCATCAGCATTTATTGAGGAACATCTCTCCAGGAGTGTTGCCCTCCTACTTCCAAGTATTACTGCAAAATTAAAACAACAAAACCCAGTTATTATGAGACACATCAGTAAGAAGAAACCAACTGATGTAACAGCATACAGGTCAGGCTGATTCAGTGTGGGATGGCTGGCAACTCTGGTCCCAAGGGCTTGCTTTGTTTTGATGATGTGGCCATGGGGAGTCTCAGGGAAGGTTAGAGCTTCAGGAATGGTGTTTAGGCTGCTTGTTTCCCAGTTCACAGGGTTGTTGGGAGGGGAAGAAATACTTTGTAAATCCTAAAGTTGGACAGAAATGCGGGTCATTCTAGCGCACAGATGCAGGAATCACAGCCTAGGCCCTTGCTGCAGGGCTCACAGTCTGATTCAGGCTCTGTGACCTTGAAAGAAGCCAAGAGACCTAATCATTTTTCGGTTCCCATGCATGGATCCACAGATCGTTGAAGTATAAGCGGCTTGTGGAAGGCGGAAAGCAAGTCAATTCAATAGTGTATGCCATGAAATACACCATAGGTGAGAATTAATTTTTTCTTCTGGAAATTTTGCCCTTCTACAAAACTTTCCAATGAATGTAAGGCAAATGATAGGCTGAAAAGTGCCCAGATGAAAAGTATGTAAGGAAGAAAAAAAAGTCCATATATTGGAGAAAACAACATATTTTATCTACTGTCAACTGGAAGAAAAGCATTACTTTGATTCAGGTACCTCATTTCCATAAATTGTTGGTATTTAATAACAAATTTGGGCAATATAATGGCATTTTGGTTTTATTGCCTTTATTATGCATGTTTGCTAGACAGAAGTATTTCCTGTAGTAAAGATCACTAATGGGATAATGGGATAAAAAATGGATTTCAGGGAATGCAAGCATAAAATGAACAATAATCTTAAGAAATGTCTTGTCCTTTGAGGGAACCAAGCCAAAGGTGCTTTCTCTTAAATCACGTGAAACCATTACTTCAGTGAGAATGGCAGAATCATATTAATTTTCTCAAACTGTTGAGGGAGTGTAGGATATCTCACCTGGATACAGCTATCTCACACAGACTGAACTCCTAGAGAAGTCTCCCCAAAACCCTCTGTCCCATAACTCCTCTGTTAAAAGTACTACCATCTTCTAGGCATCTGGCTCTAACCTTAGAGTCTCCTTTGAACTTTCTATTTCCCATATCAGTTGACAAGCTCTACTGAATTTATTCTTTCCAATACATCCTTTCCTCTGTTACTTCAGTCCCTCATCTTTTCTCATCTAATTTACTGGAACAGCCTACAACTGGCCTTCCCACCTTCAACCAGCCCTTCTCTAACTATTCTTTACCCAGATGCCAAAATCAATTTGCCAACTCAAAATCTTCAGTCATTCCTCACTGCCCGTAGAATACAAAATAAAACTTCTTTCATACTATGACTCTCTGTGTACTTTTAGACTCAGTCAAACTAAACTTTCTTACCTGCACTTTCCCATCCCTGTCTTTTTGCCCAGCCTGCTCCCGTGCCTAGAACAGACTGTCCACATCTCTACCTGTGAACTGAAGTCAGCCTGCATCTGCTCTGTGCCCCTCCTAACCTCTAAAACCCTCCGCCCCATTAGGTAAGATACATTCTACCAAGGACTATGACAGCAGTTACCAACTGGTGGAAAGCAGGACAGAAGACATACCAAGAAATGATGCTTCCCTCCCTCCCTTTCGACAACAGTCATCTTATTATTAAGTATGCCTGAGTCCTGTCCAACCCCTACTCAACTGCCAAAGTGATCTTCCTAAAGTGGAGTCCTAACCATGTTACACTCCTCCCCCTATAAAGTCCAGAGGCTCCCTATCATCTCCAGGATAAAAAATAAACTGTGCATTCGGCATTCAAAGCCCTCTAATCGTCCGTCTTCTCACACGTCCAGCCGCACACTCTGTAATGCAGGGGCACTGGTCCTGCTAGTCCTCAAACCAGACACCCTACCCCTCAACTTTGGGCCTGCCCCCTGTCTGGACTGTTCTCCCTCATCTGCACCTCCTGATTCCCATAGAGTCCTTTAAGTCTTGGCTAAAATGTGCCCTCTACAAAAACGCTCTCCCAATCCCTCTTAATTCTAGTGCCTTCCCTCTGTTGACTATTTCCAGTTTTTCCTAATAATAATACTAATAATAGTTAACATTTCTATAACCCTTACCATGTGCCAAGCACTGGGTTAAGTGCTCTGCAATGATCTCATCTGAAATATTAATCTCATAATCCCGTCTATAACTCAGTTATTACAGTTGTTTGCATTCCGTCTCCCCTATTAGTCAGAAATCTCCTTGTGAGCAGGAAGTATTTTTTGCCTTTCTTTGTATCTCTAGTTCTTAGCACAGTACTTACTTAGCACAATGTTTATTGACTGACTGCTGCCTCTGTGCAATGAACTGTACTAGGTGGTGGGAGGTAACACACTAAGACAAAGTCCTTACCTTCAAAGGGTTTGGAGTCTAGTTAGTAGAAATGAGACATGAACAGAGCCAGAAGTAAGACAAATTAGAATGTAACAAATGTATAAAGTTCCAAAAAATCAACTTTTTACCAGCACTATTCCCCAGATTAATCCATTGAAGCTTCAAGATTTTAGGAGCCTTTAAATTAGTGTCCATGAAATATACACCCACACCTTGCACAATGCAAGTGCCTAGTAACATTTGTGCTGAATAAAACATGGAATAGCGACAGAGAGACAGAAAGACAGAGACAGAAAGACAAAGACAGAGACAGAAAGACAAAGACAGAGACACAGCTACAGTGTTGGAAAGACCTGGAACTATCCATTAAAATAAGCCATGATTTACCTATCTAAGGGCTAAGGGAAGACAGAGAGAAAACAGCCCTACCAAGTGGAAAGAGAAAGTATGTTGAAGATGGAAATGATGTTAACCTTTCATTCCCTGTGCCAGGTCAGAAATGGTCCCAGTTCCTACTCCCTTTATTCCACTATTCAGGGTCAGTATCTGGAAAGAAATTTTACCCCCCTCCCCACCCCCACCTCTACAGTCAACATAGTCCTCCATCCTCATCGTCCACTGAATCTGAAAGAACCCTCTACTGAGATCTCTCACATCATGTTTTCTGTCTTCTTGCTAATGGGAATCCGGGACCTACCAAAGGATTGAACAGCCTCCCTCTGGCCATCCTCTTCAGTACTTTTTAGAAGTATTTTTTATTAGAAACATGAACATTTAAACATACAAAGAACAGACGATGATTGCATATGAAACTGAACTTGTTACAGTTTGGTTTTTTAAGTTCGTATTTCATTTAACAGAGTAGGGACAAAATTGCCCTGCTTGCTGGTCCAATCCTGAACTTCTTTCTGCCCCTGTGTGGTTTTTTCTTTTATAGTGTTTCACTGATTCTCTTTGCTGCTTTTTAAAATTACCCACCAACACACTGAAAACTTGTCTCGTTCTGTGCAAAAGTAGAGAAGGCTTCACAAATGTGCTGGTCACCTTGACATATGCTAATCTGCCCTGTACTCTTCCAGTTATAGTAATACTCCTTCGTGTCCCCTAACAGCCTGGGCCAGAAGGAGGAGGAGCCTCCTTTCTAATTCTTCTTACTTCTAGATGTTGCCTTTGCCACCATCAGTGGTAACCTTGTCTTTGAAGTTCACACAACTGTCTTTAACACCAAATTCTTGCCACAGTCACATATTGCCTTCCAGGTCATTCTTCCTTTATCCAAACTCCTCCTTGGCTCAGAGGTTTTCTCTCCCTTCTAACTCATGCTCATACTTGGGGACTTTCTCTTAGGCATATGGTCCTTCCAGTTTATCACCCTAGTAAATTCCCATGACCTGCCTTTTCACTCCATCTCAGCCACATAAAGGAATGATCATACCCTTGCAATGAGAATCATTTGTTAACTCTTCTACTTTCATGATCCAGAACTCAAAAGTCCTCTCCTCCTCTGACAAATTCCTCCAACCATCCTTGCTATCCCAGGCCATCATCCAGTTCCCTGTTTAGTTCCGACTTCAAGGTTGACCAATCTGGTCACATACCGTCAGGTATGTGAACTCTCATCCCTGTGCTCTGCCTCTAGTCATGTCTCGTTCAGTCAAGGGCTGGATTACCAGCCTGCTAAATGCTGCTGAGTTATCTACTAATTGAAACTGGTTGGCACTGCTGGAACACTGCTGTGTTCCTTCTTCCCTGATTGGCCATAGACTGTCCAGTGATGACTACAAACCTTGGCCTCTCCTCAAACCAACTTCACCATTACTTCTTTCCTTCCTTCTTCCACCTCACAAATCCATCAGATTGGCAGAGTTGACAAAAAAGAAAAATAACAAAGATTAGACAAGCTGTGAGGAAACAAATACATTAATACATTGTTGGTGGAGTTGTAATCTGGTCCAGTCACTCTGAAAGTAACTTGGAACTGTGGTCAAAAAGCTATTCAACTGTAGGTATCTTCTGACCCAGCAATACCATTATTAAACCTATACACCAAGATCAAAGAGAGAAAAATGACACATATATACAAAAATATTTATGACAGCTCTATTTGTGGTGGTAAAGAATTGAAAACTGGGGGAGTAACCATCAATTAGGGAATGGTTGTACTAGTTATATAAGAAATGATGAAGGGAATGATTTCAGAAAAACCTGTAAAGACTTGTATGAATTGATGATTGTGAAATAATTAGAATCAGGAGAATTAATACAGTCATAACAATGTTATAAGACAAACAACTTTGGAGGTGATGAACTCAGTGCAGACTGAAGCAATGTTTCTGAACCTGGCCAAAACAGGAATTTGTTTTGCTTATCTATACATGTTAGGAACAGGGATTTTGTTTTTCTTGCTTTCTCAAATGGGAAGGAGGCAAAGTAGGAGGGAGAGAAGGATTCTCATTTGGGAAGAAAATAAAACCAACTAAAACTGAATTTAAAAATAGAAGAGGACCTTGTCTTCTGCTTTAAAAGAAGATCATCCATCAGATTCCTTTCTCCTCCTCCACTCTGTTCAGCAAAATGCCTCTTCATTATCCCCAATTCTCCTCCCAACTTTTCCAGTTTCTGATGAAGAGATAAGTTTTTGCCTTGCTGGTGGCAAACTGCTACTTGTATGCTATACTCTCAACCCCATCCCAATGAGTCTCTTCTAGAACTTGCCCTTTATATCATTACAGCCTTCTTTCGCCTTAAAGCTTTCCTTATACAATGGTTCCTCCACATGTCTAAAATAGGCCTGTTCCCCTCCTACTTAAACAAGACACTTCACCCACATTCCCTTAAGCTGTTACCTTCCCTTTCCTTTCTCTTTACCTTTTCCCTTCTTTCACAACCATATTCCTAGAAATTATTATCTATCTTCATTACCTCTACCTCTTCCTGTCCCCTTTTTTCTAAATCTCTATAATCTGACTTTCAACATCACCACAGGAATGACACTTCTCTCTGTAAGGATAAGAACGATCTTGTTAACTGTTAAATCCAAGGGCCATTTCTCAGTTCTCATTGTACTTGATCTTTCTGTGGCTTCTGACAGTCCAACCAGCCCCTCCCCACCCTCTAGCCCCTTTAGCTTTCATTACACTCGTGGTTCTCCTTTCAGACCAGTCCTTCTCACCAGTCCATCTTTTCTGTATCTTCCTATTACTCCTACCCACTAATTATGGATATCCTCAGAGACTCTATCCTGAGCCACCTCTTCTCTGTCTACACTCTCGATGATTTATCTCCTCAGCTCCCATAGCTGCAATGATCCAAATCCTAATAAGGGGCACTGGAGGCAGACTGGATGGAGCGCTGGCTGGGTCTGAAGGCAGGAAGACCTAAATAAAAAAGTCCACCTCAAGACACTTAGTAGCTATGTGACCACTAGGCAAATCACTTCTCTTGTTTGTCTCAGTTTCCTCAACAAGTGTAAAATGAGGATAATAACCCCCTCCCAGAGCTGTTGTGAGGATCAAATGAAATGGTATTTGTACCACATGAAATATTTTGTAAGTACCTAATATATGGTTGGCACCACATAAATGTCATGTATGATATGTGTACACACACACACACAAATATCCTAAAGGGATCTCAAGTCAATATGTTCCAAAACTGCAATTCTCAAAAAAACCCTATCTTTTCACCACTCCTTTATATCTATTATGGGCACTCACCACAAGATCATCCAGACTGACAACTCTGATAAGAAACTCTTCTCTCCTTCACATTTAATTATTAGCTAAATCATGTTGATTCCACCGCCACATCTCTCCTTTCTATACAATCATGTTACATCTTCCCTAGCTCATATGGACATCATCTCTCTGAACTATTGTAAAAAGACTCCTTGGCATTCCTATTTCCAGTTGTCCCCCCTCTAACCTACTCTCCACATTGCTGTAAAACTGATACTCCTACAATACAGATCTGACCATGTCAAATTAATAAGAATTTATTAAGTATCTACTATGGGACAGTCTCTATCCTACAGAAAACCATAAAACACAAAATCCTCAGACTGGCATTGAAAAAGCCTTCCAAATTCTTGCCCCCACCACCTATCTTTCTGGAATTATTTCATACTACTTCACATAACCAAACTTTCCTATTGGCTGTTTCTCCATATAGGCACTTTCGCCTTTGTACAGGGGGCCCCCTCCCGTCTGGAATGCACTCCCTCCTTAATTCTGCCTCTTTCGGGTATCCATCCAGGTTACAGTTTGTAGTCTCTCCCTCTTGAAATTATTCTGTATATATCTGGAATGCAAGGAATTCTCTAAACCGTAGAATGAGGTTATAGGGAAGTGAACGTTTTGGTTGCTTCTCTTTCAGATTCCCCTTAAACAGAGACCCACCCAAAAGAAGGGAGGCTTGGCCCAGTTAGGAATCCAGCACTTCATCCCCGGGGATTCATTCTCCACGGGGCATCCCCATACGTGTGTCCCCCCTCTCCCTTTCCAAAGGTCAGAACACAAACAGAGGCTGGGCCACAGTTCGGAGAACTCCGGGATCCTTGCCCACGGAGCACTGACTACCTTGGACCGCGCGTCTCTGGGAACACCCCCCATGGCCGCTCGTCTCCCCAGCTCTCTCCACAGATCGCGGCTGGGGCCGGACGAATGTTAAAGGAATTCCAGGGTTAGAATTCTACCGTGGGGGTGGCGGGGAGAAATGCTTTTAAAGTCGATCAAGGAGCCACGGCAAGTGAGGGGGGCTGGGCCCCTGAGAGCCCGGGTGCCGAGGCCCCTAGCCTCAGTTTCCTCCGCTGTACAAAGGCAGGAGCTGGACCAGACTAGCTCCGAGGTCTCCGCCCGCTCTGGACCCTTCCGGCTCCCGGAACGGGCTCGGCCAGAAGCGAGTCCGGGGGCTCGGGAGGAGGCGGGCCGGGGCCCTGGGCCGGGGGCCGGGACAGGCAGCTGCATCTCAGCGCCCCCGCCCGCGACAACGCGGGACGAGACGCGGCCACCCTCAAGACCTGGACCCCAGCGCCGCTTTCTGCGCCCGGGAGCCCGAGCGCGAACGCTGCCCTTGGGGTTCTAACTGTCAGAGTCACGGACAACTCGGCGACCCCCGACTCTCCCTCGGAAACCCCCGGCAGCAGCCAGCCGGCGACTAGCTTACCGCAGCGCCTCTTCCCCGCGCTCCCTGATGACGTCTACCCATCCCGCCCCCCTGGGGGAGGGGCCTGCACTGGGTGGGGGGTGCGCATGCCCCAGAGGAAAAGCGGCGCGGAACTGAAAAGCAAGAAGTGGGAGGGGAAGCAGCCTAAAGAGAAAGTGGGTGCGGCTTCGTGCAGTGTGGGCGTGGTCAAACAGGGAAGAACCAATCAAGAGAGACCAGCCTCCGAATGAAATTTACCAAACGTGTTTCTGCCAGGTGGAGGCTGTTTTGCCTGTCCTGGTCCCAGTCCTGCCTCTGAGCCCCAGGGTGGTACAAGGACAAGTTTACAGGTATGGGAGTCACATCCAGGGGACAAATCCTGAAGCCGGCCACAATTCCTACCTGTGTCACCCTGGCAAAGTCACTTAACTTGGCGGGGCCTCAGCGGCCTCATCTGTAAAATAAAGGAGTTGGATGTCCCTGTTCTGGGCTTAATTAGCATGTCTTTGAAGGTGACTCATCTCTGTCTAGGCCTGTGGGACTCTTCCTGACCCCCATGGGCCACAGCCCTCTCTCCGTCACTATCTCCTGAGGTCTGTCCAAGCTCACCTTCCTTACTTCCATGACACCGTACACCCAAGTCATCCTCTGCCTTCCCCTAGGCCTTTTGCATTCAGTCTTTCCCAACATCAGGGTCTTTTCCAGTGAGTTGTGCTCATTATGTGAGCAGAGTATTTCAGCTTCAGCTTCTGTATCTGATCTTCCAGTGAATGGTCTGAATGAATTTAGTACTGACAGATTTGATCCCTTTGCTGTGTAAGGGACTTTCCAAAAGGCCTCCCCTGAGCACAACTGGAAAGAGTCAATTGTGATGAGCTCATCTTTCCTTATGGTCCAACTCTCCTAGCCATACCTTGCTACTAGGAAAACCACAGCTTTAACTCTCCCGACCTTTGTCAGCATGGTGATATCTCTGCTTTCTTCTATGTTTTCTAGATTGCCATAGCTTTCCTTCTAAAGAGCAAGTGTCTTCTGCAGTGATCTTTGAGCCCAAGAATATAAAATCTGACATTGCCTCCATTTCTTCTCCCGCTGTTTACCAGGGAAATGATGGGACCAGTTACCAAGATTTTAGGGGTTTTTTTGTTTGTTTTATGTTAAGCTTCAAGCCAGCTTTTATGTGCTCCCCCCATCACCCTCATCAAGGCTTCTTAATTCCTTTTCACTTTTTGCCTTCAAAGTGGTATCATCTGCACATCTGAGATTGTTGATTTATCCTGGCTACTTTAATTCTGGTTTTTGATTCATCCAGCCTAGCATTTTGAATGAGGTACTCTGCATATAAATTAAATAAGTGAAGTGATAATATACAGCTTTGTCATATTATTTTTCCAATCTTAGACCAATCAGTTGTCCCAAGTTCAGTTCTATTGCTTCTAGGTTCAAATACAGGTTCCTCAGGAGACAAGAACTTACTATATGCCTGGCAATATAAGGGCCAGAGATACAAAGAAGGGCAGAAGAGAGTCCCTGCTCTCAAGATACTCACATCACCATACAACCCATATATCCCTCTCTCTCCTTCTCCTTCTTTTACATAAGGAGGTAAGAGCTTAGAGTTGGGTTTGATTTGCATTTCTCTTATTATTAATGATTTGGAGCACTTTTTTTGTCTCTCCTGGATCTATTTTCCAGGTCAGTTGTTTTTCCAATGAGATAGTTCACATTGTCTTCTATTTTCTCTTTCTTTTGGTTTTGTTTTGTAATTTCTTGGTTTCTCATAAAGTCATTAGCTTCCATCTGTTCCATTCTAATATTTAAAGAACTATTTTCTTCAGTGAGCTTTTGAACCTCCTTTTCGATTTGGATAATTCTGCTTTTTAAAGCATTCTTCTCCTTATTGGCTTTTGGGCCTCTTCTGCCATTTGAGTTAGTTTATTTTTTTTATTTTCAGAGTTTCACAATCACTATCATACAACTTAGATTTTTTCTTTCCCTCCCTCCAACCACCTTCTTCCTCTCTCTCCAAGAGAGCATACAATTTTATATAGGTTCTACACATATATTCCTATTAAATACATTTTCACCATAGTCATGTTGTTGTATAGAAGAATTAAAATGAATGGGAGAAATCATATAACAAACCAAAATGTAATGCAAAAGAAAATGATCTGCTATAATCTGTGATTGAATTTCATAGTTCTTTTCTCTGGATGTGGAAAGCATTTTGCCTTAAAAAGACCATTGGGAATTTTTTAAGTCCTTGCATTGCGATGAAGTTCTATGTCTATCAGAAAAAATCCTCACACACTATGGTTGTTGCTGTGTACAAAGTTCTCCTGGCTCTGCTCCTTTCGCTCAACATCAGATCATATAAGTGTTTCCAGGCCTCTCTGAAGTCTTCCTGTTCATCATTTCTTATAGCACATTCGGATACCATAATTTATTCAGCCATTCCCCAATTGATAGGCATCCCCTAGATTTCCAATTTTTGGCCAACACAAAGAGTGCTGCTATAAATATTTTTGTACACGTGGGACCCTTTCCAAGTTAGTCTGTTTTTAAAGGTGTTATTTTCTTCAGCATTTTGTGTGTGTGTGTGTGTGTGTGTGGGGACTCCTTTAGCAAGTTGTTGACTCATTTTTCATGATTTTCTTACATTGCTCTCATTTCTTTTCCCAATTTTTCCTCCACCTCTCTTACTTGATTTTCAAAATGCTTTTTGAGCTCTTCCATGGCCTGAGACCATTGCATATTATTTTGGAGTTTTGGATGCAGAAGCTTTGACTTTTATATCTTCCTCTGATGGTACATATTGTTCTTTCTCATCCAAAAGGATGGAAGAAAATACCTGTTCACCAAGAAAGTAACCTTCTGTCTTATTTTTTTTCCCCTTTTTTGAGCAATTTCCCAGCCACTTACTTGACTTTTGAGTCCTTTGTCAAGAGGAGGGTATACTCTGAGGACCTGTAAGTTCTCAGTTCCTCCAAGGTGGCACAATCAAGGGAGAGGAGTTTACTCCTCTCCTGGCCTGTGTTCTGGTCTTGGAGCAACCACAAGCACTCTATTCTGCCCAGGATCTGCCAGTAGGGTTCCCTCTCCAGAGTCACCACCTGTGCTCCTTCTCACCCCAGGGCCGCCACTCAGGGCTAAGATCCAGATCACTGGCTCAATTCCCCCTGGGGCTTTAGGCTGAGAGTTCCAAAAATGGACACTATTGTTGCTGCCACAGCCTTCGGCCCAGGCTAGGGAGGACCCTGCTCCCCTCTTACCCAGGTGAAAGAGTTTTCTCACTGACCTTTGAAGCTGTCACTGGTGTTTGTGGGTTGAGGGATCTTGGAGCTGCAGCTGCTGCCTGGGATTCCATGCCCCAGCTGCTCCAGTCCTGTCTCTGCTGCAGCACTGCCAAGACTAAGTTGCACTCTGCTCTGAGTCCAGTACAATAGACCTTTCCTGTCAATCTTCTAGGCTACCTTGGGCTGGAAATCTTTTGCACTCAGTCATTTTGGGGCTTTTGCTGCTCTAGAATTTGTTTAGTCATTTTTACAGGTATTTTATGTGCTGTGGCAGGAGAGTTTCTACAGGTCACCCTTCTATTCCACAATCTTGGCTCCGCCCCCACTTTTTCATGTGGTTGTGAATACTTCGCAGTCCTTTTGAGAACTGTTTGTTCATATCCTTTGACCATTTATCTTTTGGAGAATGGCTATTGTGTATGTGTGTGTGTGTGTGTGTGTGTGTGTGTGTAGAAATTACATATATATTTTTTCTTGGATACCAGACCCTTATCAGAGAAATTGTTTTTAGAGAAATTAGATACGAAGATTATTTTCCCCCATTCAATCACTTCGCATCTTATCCTAGATACATTAATATTATCTGTGCAGAAGCTTTTCAGTTTTAAGCAACTAAAGTTATCAGTTTTATCCTTTGTAACTGTCCCTATCTTTTGTTTGGTTAAGAATACATTTTTCAAATAATGATTTTCCCCTCTTCTGTGGTAAATACATATAATAATGTGTATACATTATTATACATATTATAATACATATATAATATAATATATGAATAATAATTCCTTTAGTTACTTTGTTTTAATCTTTTTTTAAGGTGGTCTTGATCCCATTGGCTCTCTTCCCTGATTCCTTCTTCTCATTTGTTATCCTCCCTTTAGGGTTTCTTATTAGTTTATCTCCTATTTTTGTCTGACTATATATTTCTATCCTTTTTTTTCTCTCTGTTAGTCATATAGGTTCTTTTTTCTCTCCTTCCTTTTAGCAATCCCGCTCATTAGTTTTTTTTTTTTATTTCACTTTTTGCACCCCTTCCCAAAAAGGATTTTAGTCTCTTCATTATCTATCTTCTATTTATGTTTACTCTATACCCTCATTTTCTGGTTCATAACACCTATAATCATCTGGTCTCTCTATTTTCTCTTTATTCTTTATATAATAAAAGCTCCCTATGTATCCATTCTAGGCTCTACCCTCTAGGAACTTTGTGCTACTGCCTTGTTGGTATTACCTCATGGATTCCCCTTTTCTATTATCCCTCATTCTCAGAACAATGCCAATACTTCAGATGTCAGAGAGACCACTACACTACAGTAGGGTACCTCTTTCCCCCCTATTCCCTTATCTATACCTCCTTCTTGACTTTTCCCCTACATTTCCCTGATAATCTCCTCCCTGGGTTCCATGCTCTCCCATTTGTCCAGTTGTCAGTTGTCCCCCATGGGGTCAAACTCTCTTCCTTCTTGGACAAGTAGAATTTTCAGGCACTAAAACCCCAGGCCCCATCCTATGTAAAGTCTTCATTTCCCTTTACCCATAGGAGCATTCATCAGTGGAAGCCTTTCTTTCTTCCCCTTTTCAATCCTTCCCCTCTCCTCCTCTCCGCACTCCTCCGTAGGCTTTTCTCTTTCTGACACCACAAAGTTCACCTTCCCCTCATAGCTAGCCCTTGATTTGACTCTGGCACATCACTTGCTTCTCTGTTCCTTGATCCTCCATCCTCTTTTCATACACTTTCCCATGTTGTAATGTCCCACAAAAGAAACATTCACCTGCAGGCATGGTGTTGCCAGGTTCTGTCCCTGGTGCCCCCAGTCCACTTCTCTACTATTGCCTCTCCCAGATTTCCACCTTCACTCTGTAGCAGCAAGCACCCTGGCATACAGAGGAAAGCCTGCTGCATAGGTACTTAGATTTGCTTTTCTAAGGAAAGCAGTCTTAAAAGTGGTAAACAATCTTACTTTAATCAAGTTAAGGGGGAAAAGTCAGCACCCTGAACTTCAGAGAAAATACAAACAGAAATTACAAATAGAAAGACAGAAATTGCAAACAGAAAGAACAGACAGGGCTTCCCATTGTCTGACCATAGATGAAGCACCAACATCTGGGTTTTCAAAGCCAGGAGGCTCCTTAACTGCTACCCAGAGTCTCATTTAGCCTAATCACACAAATGCTCTTCCAATGATTTGAGTCCCAAAGCAAAACCTCACCTCAGGTATATATATATACACCTCTCAGAGCAGGAGGGCACGACCCCTCATGGCCCAGTGTCTGCCTTCATACAAAAGAAGCCTCCCCTAATCAAGCCTTCCTCAATAGCCCCACCTGAGGCTTATTAATAGCCTAAGATTCTTAATTCCCATTACACACTCCTGACTCCTTGTGTACATTTAGAAGGAGAACTCATATTAATCTTTCTGTTGTCACTCTTGCTATTACTGTCTGCATTTTTTAACTCCTCCTGCATTTCTGTTGTTTGGGCTACTCAAGGTGCGAATAATCTCTTTTTTTTTTTCTAAAAATTTTTCAAACTCTTCTTTATTATTGAATGTATCTCTTTTGTCCTATATGGTTAGACTCGGATTTGCAGGATGGGTCCCACTGGGCTCCATCCTGATCTCCAGGACTCTTCAAAATTCATTATTCCATTCCATCCTCCTTTTTCTAATGGATTTGGAATAGTCTTGCACTATTTGAATGTCTTTTCTTTTGTTCTTGAAGGTCTTTCTCCTGATGATTTACAGAACTTGTTATTTCTGAATGGAATTGTTCTATTTAACCACTATATGTCATGTAATTGGTAGCTTTGGTTATTTTTTTTTCCTTGAAGCCATTTGTGAATTCTTTCAGTTGGAATTTCATTTTCATTTATGTTCAGAAGTTCTGGTCAACTCTTTTCTATTATTTCCTTCATTATGATGTTAATTTTTTTTATCCTGTCATGCTCTTTAGATTGTCTCTATGAATCCTGTCTTTGAGATATATATGTTTTGCTTGCAAGTAAGCATATTCTCTTTCAATTTTCTTATTTTTTTTTGCTTCTCTTCTTTTTCACCTCTGTATATTTGCATTCCCAATGTACTGTTCTTTCATTTATTTCTTTGCTGAGGCATGCCATTGCGATTCAAGTTTTTCCATTTTGCTCATTATTTTTGCTGTGCAGGACATAACTTCTACTCACAAATTCTTGTTTCTCTTTTAAAACACTCAGGAACAGCATGTTGTAAATCCTTATTCTCCTCAAATTACACAAGGTCCTCTGGCTCATCAAGTGTTGGATTATTTTCCTTTATTTTTTTATTTATTCATAAATGCCTAAACTTGTTTACTTGACCTGTAGATCATATTTCCTTTGTTACTGTTTTTCCCATTAAGTTATTTGTTCATATTCTTTGAATTTTCTTCTTCCTGGAATTTTTGGTACTTTGTCTCCCACCACCCACCCACCCACCCTTTATTTTCCTTGTTGCTCACTTCTGAATCCTTCCTCTCTGATTATGGTTTCCTTGGGAGCTAGATCTTAAAGTGTCTCAGCTTCCTCCCACACTGCAAAATTTACACATCACCCAACTGACTGTGTCCCAACTGACTTTTAGTGGTCATAACTGGCCCCAGCTAGATCCTTCAGGCTTGGTGGAGTGCTACACAGCTACCTATATGCACAGTGCCCTGTCCTAGTGACCTGTTCTACTCCCTTTATTTCTTAGTTCTTTGGCCTGGCACCAACAAGTCTGCACTGGAAGTTCAGTCTGCTGGCACAGGCACCAGCAATTCAGAACTACCAGCAGATCAGAGCTTTGCAGCATTGATGATTCCTATTTGCAGAAGACTTTTGCTCCTGAAGGGCTGCGCCCAAGCTGACTGTTGGGGCCCAAGGAAACTTCTATAGTCAGAAGCTGGGATCTCTACAGCACTGGGAAAAGGGAGAGGGGAGCACAGTGTAGGAATATTTTGATGCAAATCTGTGTGGTGTCAATGACTCTCCTAATACAGGCTCGTTGCTAGTACCATGTGAGTTGGGGAAGATAGACTAAGTGAGTTCAAGGTCAATGGGCATCAATTCCTGGGGGTTTTTCTATGCTCTTGGATTCTTAGTATCCTACACCATGGAAACAGCTGAAGCTACTTTATCTTTGGTGTATAATTTCTATTTTAGGGAAGTTTGAAAGGTTGGGAGATGTGTAGAAAATATCTAGTTTGCCCTTTTCCTGCTTATGTGACCCAGAACCTGAGTATAACTTGATCAGATATCAAATCAGATTTAAATATATGTTCCAATAAATATGAGTTCAAAATATTTTGTTATTCAGGAAGCCCAGCTGGGGATTTCTTGGGGGCCTTGTCTGTTACTACTATTGTTAAAAATCAGTTAGCGATAGCTTATGTACACAGGCAAACTGAAGGATAGGAACTAGGGATATAATGTAATGAAAATAAGGATAACTAATAGTCTAGCCTTAATCATAGAGCAGTCATATTCATATTCAGCTAATTAGCAGTGAATTAATTCACTTTCAAGGGGGTTTCCTTGTTTCAAAGTAGCTGCTTTAATACATATTTGAGTAGAGAGGATTGCTGCATAATTGTGATTGATACATGCCTAATAATTAAAGTGATGGTCTATCAATGAGAGAGGATACTTTTAAGTTTATGATAAAGTGTTGGGTTGGAGGTACAGTCAGAATGATAGCTGTTTAAAAAAATGACTTGGAATAAAGAAGACTTGTATGGAGGTCACTGACTGCGGCATTACTGTATTTCATGTGATTATTTTCATTGTCATGCCCACATGAGACATAAGCTGTAAGCGCAGGATAATGTCTGAATTCGACCTTGTTTCTTGCCTCTTTTCCCAGTGTCTAGCACAATACTCTTCACACAAGAGGTGCTTAATAAATGTTTCAACTGAACTAGAAATAGTAAGAAGAGAAAAAATAGATTGTAGTTCAGAGAATGTGGAGAATTTTAAATACTAGAGTGAAGACGATGTATTTCAAAGTCCTATCCTATACCCTCTTTCTCTTTTCCCTCTATACTCTCTCACTTGGTGACCCATCACACAGGTTCATCTCATCTGGTCTATATATCTAGCCCTAATCTCTCTCCTGAGCACCAGTCACCTATTTCTAACTGCTTATGGGACATTTCAAGCTGGATAGCCAGTAAGCATCTCAAATTTAGTGAGGTCCAAAAACAGTACTCATCTTTTCCCCCATTCCCAAAACTACCCCTCTTCTTTTCCTGTTTGTTTTCTTTTAAGGCATCACTACCCTTCCAGTCACCAGGTTTGCAGCCTCAAAGTCATTCCCTTTACTCACTTCAAACACTCAATGTTGTTTCAAAACTTACCTTTCAATCTCCACAACTTTTCTCAAATATGACACCTTTCCCCTCATACAATCACCATCCTAGCTCAAACCCTCATTGTCTCTTGACTACCCCACTGTAATTGCCTCCAGATGCTGAGGATATAATACAAAATTAAGATGATCTGTTTCTCCACTTTAGAAGCTTACATCCCGGATATATGCAAAATAAATACACAGTGGGGTTTTTGTTGGGGGGAGGGAGTGGAGGTTGACAACAGAAGGAATCAGGAAAGGGCTCTTGAAAGACAGAGCATTTGAGCTAAATCTGGAAGTGAAGCAAAAGTTTCAAGAAGTACATCTGAGGAGGGAAGGCACTCCAGGCCTACGGGACAACCTGCACAAAGGAGTGACCGTAGGAAGCATGCCAGGTAGCAAGTTGGTCATTCTGCTGGAATGTAAAGGGTATGAGAGGGGATGTTCTGTGATCTACTTGGAAAGACGGCCTGGAACCAAATTGTGAAGGGCTTTCAATGTCAGAAATTTGTATTTCATCCTAAAGATACTGAGAGGCAAACAGAAGTTTACTGAGCAGAGGAATGACATGGTCAGGACTGTATGTTTTAAACAATTATTTTCTTCAGTGAGCTTTCAGATCTCTTTTTCCATTTGGCCCATTCTAAGGCATTCTTCTCCTCACTGGCTTTTTGGATTTCTTTTGCCATTTGGATTAGTCTAATTTTAAAGGCGTTATTTTCTTCGGCATTTTTTGGGGTTTCTTTAGCAAGTTGTTGACTCCTCTTTTCATGATTTTCTTGCATCACTTCTCTTCCCAATTTTTCCTCTACTTCCCTTATTTGATTCTGGCTTTGTTGTCTTCTGGCTGTATGTTTTGATTTTCCTCATCACCAATGACGTAAGAAAATATGTCTCCACCGAGAAAGCAAAAATCTGTGTCTATTTCTTTTTCCCATTTGCTCATTATCCCAGCCAATTACTTGACTTTTGAACTTTGTTAAGTAGAGCTTAACTGCTTCAGTAGTGGCTACACCTGCCCTGGGGTTGGGAGCTGGACCTGGGGCCTGACCATGATCCCCTCTCAGCCAAGTGAGAGACCCTTTCCACTGACTTTTGAAGATGTCTTTAGCATTTATGGGTTAAGAAGTCAGAAATCCACAGCAGCTGCCAGAGATTCAGTCCCCTAAGGGCCTGCTCCAGCTCAGGCATGGCCCATGCTGATCTGCACTTTACTCCCAACCTGGTACAATACACCCTTCCTGTTGATCTTCCAGATTGTCTTGGGCTGGAAATTTCCTTCAGTCTGTCATTTTGTGACTTTTGCTGCTCTAGAATTAGAGTCATTTTTTAGAGGTTTTTTGAAGTCTTTTGGGGTGAGGGGGCTGCAGCAGGTCCCTGCTTCTACTCTGTCATCTTAGCTCTGCCTCCCCTGTATGTTTGGAATATCCTTCTGGTAGCTTTGTAGAGGTGTCCAAGCAGCCCTGAAACACTGGATTAAATGTCACTGAGAAACATTTAACAAAATAAATAATAATATAATATTGTAAATCACATTCATTTGTGGCCTTCTAAGTCAACAGGCCACCCTCAGGAGTATTTCTATTTGAGTTTGACACCACTGGCATGGAGGATATATTGGAGGGGATGGATACTGGATGCAAGGTTATCACAGTGATTCAGAGGAGATAAAATAAAGACTTGGACCAGGCTGGTCATGACGTGAGTGGAGAAAAGTGGATGGGTATGAAAGGTATTGAGAAGTAGAATCAAAAAGCAGATTGTATATCTTTCTGTATATCTATATCTATCTGTATATTAGAAGCAGATTGTATATGAGGATTAAGTTAGTATAAAGAGTGCACTGCTGCTTTTATGATTGCCAAATAGAATAGTGGGAGTGCCCTCTGTGATAAAAGCATTTCGGAAGAGATGTGGGTGAAGGTCATGGGTTTTCTTTTAGAAGTATTAAATTGGAGATCCTTCTGTGACAAGTGGTTTGAAATATTGACTTGGTAGTGTGGGACTTGATTTTTAAGGACTAACATCAGCTGAGGTGGCTGGGCATGTGCTCATCAAGAACAGGCTCCCATTCAGTTATCAAGGCTGCTGGACAGTAGACGGCAGTGAAGATATGTGGGTGAGAGTATTTATTTGGAAGCTTGAGTGGGTGTCTATGTTGGTGAGCAGAGGACAGGTCCAACCTCCTAGACACAGATGGCCAAGGGTTCTAGTGAAAGTCAATATGGAAGCCTGTCCCTGGAATGTGGGGAGACTACATAATAGCTAGCATTTATATGGAAAGTCAAGGTTCACAGAGTGCTTTTACAAATACTATTTCATTTACTCCTCATCACACAGACACAGACACACAACCACAACCACCCTGAGGGGAGGTTGCTGTTATCCTTGTTTTACTGCTCAGGAAACTGAGGCAGCTGGAGGTGAAATGACTTGTCAGGGTCACACAGCTATTAAGTGCGTGAGACTGGATTTGAACTGGGTCTTTCTGGATTCCACGCCCAGTGCTCTGCCCACTGTGCTATCTAGCAGGGCAGAAAAAAGCACCAGGTCTTTGGTCTTTTAACATCAGTAGGTCTGCTGTTTCCAGGAGGGTCTCCTGAACATGTGCCCGCACCTGCCTGGGTCTCCACACCTGGTTTCCCTGAAGCCCTGGCCTGGTCCTGTGCACAGTCAGCCAAGGTTCCTGAAGGAGCCTGCAGGCATGGTTGCCATGGAAACGCTTGCTAGCTGAGTGCTGAGTGGGTGGGCATTCCTCCAGCTGATTCCCAGTTACTCCTCCCTTGATTCTGCCCCCTGGGTTTTCTTCTTCCTGGGACCTGGTGGGTCTTGGGGATGAGTCAACTCAGGAGACTCTGGGAGGATGTGGGGAAAAGAGCCGGTGGAGCTTCCTCCCGGGGGCTTTTCCTCAGCTCCCCACTGTCCTCCCTTGGTCCTCATTCAGGATTACTTCCTCCCTCTGCCCTCCTCCCTTTCCTCTTTCCCCTGTCCAGTCTTCTCTCCCTCCCTACTCCTCATCCTCATCCTCTCCCTTACATATCTGGAACATCAAATGTGTGCCAGGCCCCAGGCCCTGCCAAGGAATGCTAAGTCTCCATCTGCATCTTGGCCTGTCTTTTCAGCCCCCACCTGTCCTTCCCATTACCTGTAGGATAAAAGCTTGGCATTTAAGGGCCTTCTCAATCTTATCAGACAACCTGACTACTTTCCTCTTCACCTAGTCCCACCTGGCCAAACTGGACAACTCCTTGTTTCTTGAACTCCATAGTCCATCTCCAGCATCTGTGTGATTGCAAAGGCCAACCCCCTAGTCTAGGATGCTGGGTATTGTGCTCCCCTGGCTTCCCGTCTCTGAATCTGTCTTCTTTCTAGGCTCAGCTCAGATCTTTCCCTTGTCACTTTTACATTTTTCTTTGCACATGCTCTGTCCCTGTGGAACGTAAGCTCCTTGAAGATGGAGACTTTGATGCTGTGGTCTTTGTATCCTTCCTGACTTTTACTAGGAGGCACTTGATAGGTGTTTGCTCAACTGAACTGAATCATGAGCAGCCTCTGATGTCCCTTCAGCTGGGCGGTTGCTAGCTAGGTCTCAGGTGAGGTGCAATCTGTAGTGATTCGACTCTACCTGTTGCCTTTCCCCTAAGTGTCTTAATGCTCTTCAGCTGAAAGAGACTTGAATTTGCCCTATTTGGCCCCAGAAAGCAAAACTAGGGTCAGTGAGTCAATGTTGCAGGGAAGTTCATTTAGGATTTATATTAAAGATACTCTCTGAAAAATAATGCTATCTAAAAAGAAAAAGGGATGCTTCAGGAGGTGGTGAATTCTCACTCACTAGAAGTCTTCAGGCAAAGGCGAGATGACCATTTGTTGAATATGTTCCTTCAACAAGTATTTACCAAACACCTACTATGTGCTAAGCCTTGGGAGTACGAAAATGAAAACATAACAGTCCTCTTTAAGGAGTTTACACATTCTGTCCAATAGAGACCATCCCATAGGAATGTAACTCTTTCCAAGCAGAGGTGTTTGGCACTAATAGGCACCTGAGGAACGCTTACTTAAGGAACACTTGTTGACTGAACAATTGGCATTGCAGATCCTTAATAATCTATGAATTGAACTCCTGTAGTCCTCTGTAGATCTGAGATTATGGGTACAGCAAACTGGCAACTTGGGTTCCTAGTTTCTCCATCTCTAATTCAAGATAACTTTATATTGTTTAACCTTGCACTTTCTTGCATTAAGCTCTCAGTTTACTCAGCATAGGCAATCTTACCCTAGTTGCATTAAGACAAGGAAGATCAATGAATAAAAAACTATTTATTACATGACTATAGTGTAGCAAGTACCACATTAGGCTCTGGAAATACAAAGACAGAAGCAAGACAGACTGCTACCTACATTCTAATAGACAGAAAGGGGAAATTTTGTCTGGGGAGTCACAGAGATCATATGTGGAGCCATAGAGCAGTTAACTGCTCTGCCCTTATCTGAGGCATCACTAGTTGTGCAGTGCAAGGATTCCCAAAAAGCCTTATCCCATAACAAAATGTGGAAGAGAGGTCAGAAGGCTACAAGGTAGCAAGACAGGTGGCAAAATTTCTGGGGTGGTTAGAAATAAAGGATGATTCAGGGAAGGCTAGAAATAGTAAATTAGGTTACTTTGTATTAACATCCAGGCAGCTCAGTCTCAACATGAAGTTCCATAGCTGAGTGGATAACTCACACCAAGATACAGACATGGTCTCTGGAGTTTCAGTCCAAAGGCGGAGAGGAAGACAGTGGAATCAAGGCAGATAGCAAGATGTCCTGGGTGGATAGTTGGATAGACCCTTGTAGTGGACTCTTATTTTTATCTTTGCATAAATGTTTTCTCCTTGCACTAGCACAGGAGCTAATCTAGCAGGTGGAAGAGCAGCCAAGGTAAAATCTAGCTGCATCATACCCAAGATTAAGTCAGGACAGGGAGAACATTGACATACCAAAACTAATTACTGTGAGGCCAGTGTAATAAGGGAGATGGATGAGTCCTGCCTGGAAAGGACGTGAGATTTGGAGGTAGAAGAAGATACTTATTCATTCTCTAGCTATGTGACCAAGTCATGTAAACTGAGGTTGTTTCTTTTTCTGTTAATAGCTACAGTACTTTGAAGTACAATGAGGACCGCATGAAAGAAGGTGTATAATGCAGTGAAAAAGAACAATATTTGAAGTCAGAAACCTGAGCTTTGCTACTTATTACCTGGGGGGCCATGGATAAATAGCCTCAGCTGCTCATCTATGCAGTGAAGGGAGTTAGATCTAGCTCTAAATCGAAGACTGTTAGGTTAATGTATTTTAAAGTAATTTGAAGTTCAGATAAATACGAACGATTATTATTATTTAGCCAAAAGTGTTTGGCTAAAATATATAGGTGAAATAAATTTTGGAGGAGTACTAGTTATGAACTTCTGATATCTGGCTAAAATACATGCTCAAATTAGTTTGGGATTGTAAAGGGGAAAAGTGCCACTTGGGTTACTTAAGAGTAAGCATGTTTCAATTAATTTGAAATTGTGCAATTAAGGAAATATGTTTGTTAAACAATAGAAATAATATTTCATAATTAAGAATCATTGAATGTTGTCTTTAATTAGAAATTAATATTTGCAATGTGGTGGCTAATGTTAGGACTATAATCTAATTATGATATGTATGCTGAATATATCAATTGTGTGATTGCAAAATTGAAAAGTAAATAACATGACTAAACTGTTTTCAATTGGGATTGTTTGAGCTATACAGTAAGAGACAATATGGGGAAGTGGAAAGAGATTTGAACTGGGAATTAAAAGATGACTTTGCATCTCCTACCACTTAGCCTTTCTTAGATTCTGTTTCTTACCTGGTAAAATAGAGATAATACATATTTTCAATTCCTGATTCACAATATTATTGTGAAGAATGTACTTTGTAAACCAAAAAAATGAAATAAGTACATGTGTGTATACACATGTATATGAATACATATATACATATACATATACCTGTATTTGCCCTGATATTATTGTTTTGTTACGTGATTGAAAATCTAATACATACTGAAAATACTAAGTACTCAATAAATATCCAACTTGGAATAGGCTTCAACCTATCTACTGTGAGAACTACTTGAAATTTTTACCAGATTCACTTCCTTTCAAAGGTCCAAGGAGAGAAGGGCCAAGCTAAAACATAAATGTATTTGGTATTTCAGGAATTGATGTCATTTGAAGATGTGGCTGTGGACTTCACTAGGAGGAGTGTGATCACCTGGACTTTTTTCAGAAGGCGTTGTACATGATGCTGGAGAACTTCAGGAAATTCTGTAAGAACAGTTTCCTCCTGTTACTCAGGGTTACTTGATTGGAGGATCTTGACTTCCTTCCTAGGTCAATTCTGTGATGTGTTTTCAAGTGTGTGTAGCACTTGCTACCGGTCATTTAGAATCAGAATGTCCCAATTCTATTGTGGCCAAACAAACACAACATAACTTGCTACCTATTCCCAGGTGAAGGTCTTTGTTTTGTGCAGCTGGAAACTAGCAACTTGATTATGCTGTCACTAAGGTTCATAAGATCATAGACTAAGCCCTGGCAAGGGTTTTTGAGATCAAGTCTTTACAAAATAGGAAGCTGAAATATAATGACTACAAATCCAGGACTCTTCTCATAACACCCCACTGCCTTACTACCTCAACCCCTAAGATTTCTTTTCCCTTAAGTCCATGATTTCCTACTAAGTACTCAGTGCATATGACCAAATAAATGAATAGCAGGGAGTAGGTCAAAGAAACTTTGTTTTCCTGAGCTCAAAACTATTTTATGATGTTTTCTCCTGTACTTTATAAGAACATAATACAAAAGGCCTTTTACTCCTCTCTGGTTCTCCCTAGTGTGGCCACTTCTGCCCAAAGAGGGAGGGATCAGGATGGAATGCAAAGGTGGCTGTCACCAGTCCTTTCCCATTTCCAATAAATAGGAATTAAATTTTCCAAGCCAGATGTGACATCCCAGTCGGAGCAAAGGGAAATACATTGGATGCCAGAGGAACTGCCCAGGTTGAATAAGTAGAAAACTAGGCAGATGAAGTTGGGCTTTTAAAATTTTTTTTTCAGCATATTCCTTTGAAAGTTATTGTAGAACATGACATAATGTGCTGATCCAAACCTAATATCCTCCATATTACTTTACAATTTTCCTAGCAGTTGTGTCATATAGGAATTCCTTCTACAAATCATTTATATTCTTGGCTTTATCACTACTAATTTCATTTGCTCCTGATTCTTATCTATCTAGTCAGTTCTACTTTATTATTTTTTACCCAGTACCAAGTAATTTTAACGTTTAATGCCTACAACATTGTCTGGGACCTGATAATGCTATGTTTCTTCATTCCTATTTTTTCCCATTATTTTCCTTGAGTTTCTAGATTTTTTTGGTTCCTTCAAATCATTTTAGAGCTACAAAGTATCCCCTTTGTAATTTCTGATTGGATGGCAATAGATACATAAATTAAGTAGTGTCATTATTTTTCTTAAGTTGACATGTCCAAACGAGTTACTCCTCTCGCATGCTTTGGCAATCCATGTTCCACATGTGCATGTCTTTCTTCATGTTCTCTATATCCCTAAGTTTTTCTTTTGTTTTGTTTTCTTTACTTGAAATTGTTGTTTCTTTACTTGAAAACTTCACGTGTTCACTCTCTCTACTAATGTTAGATGTCTTCATGAAAACATGCCCCAGGTTTATGGGGAGATATTTTGTTGCTTCTTCAAAAAATGGGAAGAAAATGCTATCTTCATATTATGGCCAATAAGTTTGACTTCAATTCTTAGGAAAATCCTGGGAAAGGATCCTTAAAGATATGATTGATGAAAATTTGGAAAGCACCATCAACAACAAGTTGTACCAAGCTAATCTCAACTTTTATAGAATTACTCAACTGGTGGATGAGAATGATGTGGATATAGTTTACCTAAACTTTAGCAAAGATTTTGATAAAACTTCTCATACTGTTCTCGTGGAGAAGATGCAGAGACAGGGATCAAACAACAGTCTGATGAGATGGATTCAGCATTGGCTGGATGGCCAGATCCAAAGGGAAGCTGTGTATGCTTCAGTGTCAATAGGCAAGAGGTCTCTGGGTGGAGGGCCCCAGGCATCCGTGCTTCACTCCATGCTTTTTAACATGCTTATCAGTGACTTGCATGAAGGAATAGGTGGCATTTTTTATCAAATTTACAGATAACAGAACAGGAAGTAGGCTAGATTTGGCCTGTGGGCTGTAGTTTGCCAGCCTCTAGGCTAGTATAGAATCTAACAAAATGAAATTAAGCAGGGATAAATATAAAGTCTTACACCTGGGTGAATACAAAACTAAGTTTAACAAGTACAAGACTGGGGAGGCATAGGGAGATAGCAGTTCTGTAAAGGATCTTGGGGGGGACTACCCAGGATGAGTCAGTAGTGGGTTGAGGCAGCCAGAAAAAAGCTTATCTTGAGCTAAGAGAAACGTAGCTCCCAGAAATAGGGAGGTAATGGCTCCACCAAGCTCTACCCTAATCACTTTGTCAGGAATGCTATGTTCAATTCTGGACACCAGAATTTAGGAAGGACATTGATAAGCTAGATTGTCCAGAGGAGGCCTCTAGGATGGTAAAGGGCTTTTGAGTACATGATATGTGAGGATTGTTAGTGGGAATTTGGCCTGATTAGCCTGAATAAAAGACAGGAGTTAGGGGGAGAAAGGAGGAGGAAAAAGAAGGGTTGGCATGTTGACTATGGCAGGTTACTAAAGGGCTCTCCTGCGTAGAAGGGACTACATTTGTTCAGTCTGGCCCCAGAGGGCAGAATCAGTAGCAATGAGTGGAAGTGGCAGGGGACAATATAAGATTAATTACAAGAAAAATGTCTTAACAATTAGAGCTCTCCAAAAGTAGGATAGGTGGCCTCAAGAGTTGGTGGGTCCTCCCTTTTGGAGTTTTTCAAGCAGAGGCTGGAAATCACTTGTTAGATGTTATAGCCAATATTCTTTTTTATGTACGAGTTGAACTAGGTGGCCACTGAGGTCCTTCCTACTTTCAAATTTTCTAATTTTGTGATTCTTTTTTCTCTTTATTTCTCCCTTCTACCCCAAATTCTCTTATACTATGATGTCATGGTTTGCTTAGTTATGGCTCAATCAATGGGCATCTACTTTGGGCTATCACATTTCTTGATAGTCAAGACAGGAAAAAGGACTAAAGGTAATGCATAAGATACAAGTGATATTTACATTTTGTTGGTGATTGCTGTTTTTCACACTGGGACATTAGTCCTGAAATGAAGGAGTCAACTCCAAAACTGTGCAACTGTCATCCTAGGACAAACCTCCAAGGTCTGGTCTCTGAATCTAAGTTGGAGAAACCTTGGAATGTGATGCCAGGTTAGAGATGGAGCGAGGAGGAGAAAGAGTCCTGGAAAGTAAAATTGTCCCAAGAAAAGTTCTGAATGTTGTGAGAGGGCATGAATGGAATAAACATATTTAAGCTTCTATGAAGGATCAAAATTTTTTTTTTCATAACAGAAGAGTATTTGTAGGAGACAGTCTCTATGAATATGAGATGCACAGAGTTTCAGATTGTATTTAGACCTAAGTAAATGCAATAGAATTTGCTCAAAGAAAATGTTTTCATATTACAATGAAGGTAGGAAGTCTTTCAGTTATAATTCTAATCTTATTAGATATCATAAAATATAAGCTGGATAAAAATGAATATAATGAATTTAAGAAAACATTCAACCAAAGGACATCGATTACTCATCACTAGATAGTTCATACAGGGGAGAAAAAGCATAAATGCAGTGAATGTGGGAAGGCTTTCCCCCAGAGCATTCACTTTGCTGAATGTCATAGAATTCACAATTTTGAGAAACCTTATAAATGTAATAAATGTGGGAAGGCCTTTAATCACAGTTCATCTTTTATTCCATGTCCTAGAATTCATACTGGAGAGAAACCTTATAAATATAATGAAGAATGGGAAGTCCTTTCACCAGAGCACACATATTACTCAACATCAGAACGTTCATAATGGAGAGAAACCCTAAGGATATAACGAATGTGGGAAGGCTTTTGTTGAATTTACTCAGTACCATACAGTTTGTATTAAAGACAAACCTTGTGAATGTAATCATTGCTTATTTGACATAGAAGAATTCATTTTGGGAAATGTTATGCATGTAATGAGTATGGAAAGGCTTGTAGTTATAATTCCTTCCTTCCCATCACAGGCTTCATAACAGAGAGAAAACATATGAATGTAATAAATGTTGGAAGGTCTTTAAAAATAGCTCATCCCCTGCTTGCCATCAGAGAATTCATACTGGAGATAAACCTTATGAATGTCAATGTGGAAAGCCCTTTCATCAAAGCAATAGCAGAGTATTCATAGTGGAGAAAACTTATAAATGTCATGGGTGGGAAGGCCTTCCCCCAGAGGGCAGAACTTATTTGACATCAAACATTTCATACTGGAGAGGAAACTTATTGATGTCATGAATGTGAGAAAGCTTTCTGTCTGAGCATATAGCTCAGAGAATCACACTAGAGAGGAGGAGACTTTGGAATATTATGAAAAGTATAATCCTTCTGCCACAGTAAACACATCATTCAGCATTATTAAGTTTATACTGGAGAGAAAGATCTTAATACAGTCAATATGCAGAATCCTCCAATCAGAGCATACAACTTGATGAATGTCAAGAATTCATATTAGATGGCAACCCATAAAATTTTATGACTATGTTAAGAGATCCTCTAAAAAGGAGGAACTTCTTTAGAATGCATGCTGTAGAGCAATCTTGAGAGTGTAGTAAATGTGGAAGTTTTACCTGGATATAGAGCTTAACTGATATTAGACAAAGCCAAAATGAGAACATGTATATACACTATGAAGTTTTACCCATGTGGGAAGATCTTCTGCAAGAGCTTACCTCTTCCTCAATATCATAAAATTCATATTACAGAGAAAACTTGTAATAAAAACTTATAAGCCTTCCCACCAGAGCATAGGACTTACTGATCATCGGAGAACAGTCTTCATCCTAGAGAAGAATTATATGAGGCCTTATTTCATAAGGCCTTTCATTGCAGATCATCCTTTGCTTTTGATCACAGAATTCATACTGGAGAGGTACACCATAATGCTTTGGCTAGTGGCAAGACCTTATTCTATATGAGTTCATCCAGAGAAAATCCATAAATTAATGAAAGTGGTGGTCTCTTGGTAGAGTTTACGTGACCTTAGAGAATTTGTGCTCGACAGAAATTATGGTCATAAGGTTTATGAATATGAGAAGGATTTGAAGCATACATTGCTATTAACAGAAGAGAAGGCAGGGATCCAGGAGACTTGGATACTATTTGAGAGATCCTTGCAACTTTTTGTATTTCAGGAAATTTCAAAGGATCTCACTTTCCAAATAATCAGTGTGGAAATCTGAGCAAGTTTTTCTTCAGCTTGCCATCTGCAATGATGATATTTCCACTTCCTAGTTCTCTTCTTTTCCTCCTTCTCTCCTTTTTGTCCAGCTTCACTGGGAGCACGAAGCTTTCCTTGATTCTGGCACACTTCAGTTATTCCACCACAAAGTCTAATCCTAACACCTGCTCTTGCCTTCCAGTGTTAGTCATAGCCAAGGACCCAGATTATTCTTGCAGCAGTGCAGGATTCTCTGGATCCCCAGAGAAGCAGAGGGATAATAAAGAAATGTCAGCATCAGAGTAGGTGGAGCTGTAATGGAAGTGAAGCAGACAAAGGAGCAGCCATGCTTGGAACCTGTAGGATCATGGGGGACCCATGACACAGGCATCAGGTAATTTTGACCATTTTAGAGAATTGGAGAACACAGCGAATTTATGTCGGCCTTTTATTTTTGATTCTTTGAAAGGAAGGAAAAAGAGGTTTTCCTTTATTTGTGTAATTCCATCTTTGGCTCTGTATCACTGTTTCCCTGTATATGTGTGTGAGTACCTGTAGATGTCTCTCTTCTCTCTCTCTCCCTCTCTCTCTTTCTTTCTCTATGTCCTTTTACTCTGTCTCTCCCTCTTTTCCTCTCCCCCTCATTCTTCCCCCTTCCATACACACTATGTATAATAGTACATGTATATATAATTCATTCTATCTCTGTCTCTCCCTTTCTCTGTGTGTCTGTACTCATGTGTATCCACCTGGAGTTTAATTTGAATATATTAACTGATGTATTTGTTCCATTTAAGTAACTGACAATGTTTCAAGACCTTTGTCTCTGCTTTCTAATAACTAAGAGCCCACCATTGAAGACCAGTCATACCAGAACTGCAGGATTCTCTCCAAAGTTCTGGAAATCAAAGAGATGATTTGGCCAGAATGGGACTGCCGCTAAAAACCAATATTCCAGAAACATGATCCAGGGGCCACAGGCTTTCCTTCAGCCTTGGTCTCATTTGTTTCTTCCATTCCATCTTATCTTCTTTTCTCATTTGTAGTCCCTTTGATATCATCATAATAATGAATTCTTTGAACTACACTTGTCCATGAACTACATTGGATCATAGATTTTTGAGTGGAAGGATCTTAAGGATCATTTAGTCTAAACCCTCCTTTTACAGATAAGGGAACTGAGGCCCTGATTGAGGAAGTGACTTGCATATGACATTAGAGTTAATGAGGAGCAGAATAGAGGCTTTCCTAGTCAGAAGGGATAAGAACCTGTGCATTCATTCATCTTGTATTTACTTGTTTTGCCTTTCTAACTTCAACCATGGGAATCTCCAGCTTCTTGTAGGTATCTTATGCCTATAGAGTGTGACTCTGGATTTTCCCCATCCCTTCAAGAAAATGTCATCTTGGCTTAGCTTTTTTCAGAGTATGAAACTTTGTCCAGGACCTCTGGATAATGACAAAAAGAGACTTGCCCTAGAGTGTACAGTCCAAGGTAGATTATTGTCCCTATGCCTAGCACATTTGGTTGCTATCTCATAATCCTGGAATGATATAGCAGTGATGGAAGTAGAATTCAATTATCTGGACACCTGCTGGTGCTTTTTCTCTGTCAAAAGAAGATACAGCAGCTAGTACTTTTTTTTGACATTCTTTAATAGCATTTTCATCCTTTAAAGGGTAGAATAACTAACATGTAGGAATTTTGTTTTGGATTTGATTTTCACCAATAAGGAAGAACTGGTTAATAGCATGGCACTGGTTCATGGGAACTTTGGGTGGGAGTGACCACTCCATCTTAACATTTATGGAGAAGAAAGGAAGAGACTTACAGGCATCCTAGATTTGGAGAGAACACCTTTCAAGTAGTTCAGAGAAAGGACTGAGAAGATCTAAGAGATAAAAATGTATAGGGTCAGTCAGTCCAAGAGGGATGGGACGTTCTCAAGAATGAAATTCTTAAGATGCAAAGAGAACCACTTCAGCTGAAGGGAGAGTTGTCTATAGACTGATGTACTGTTTTATGCATTCCATGGTTATTTAGCCCTGCTTTGGCCAGGTTATTCCTTCTGTTTGATTCATGTATGTTCTTTCTTCTTCAACGTTTTTCCTTGGGCCCATGTGCTAATCAGGTTTTCAGCCAGGTCTCCTCATGAGCCTGAAAGGGCTTATGTGAGGCCTGACAACACTGTTCCAATCCAGTGGAGTATTTATTTGGTCCGGGATGCAACAATACATTGAGAGAGAGGGAAAAGAACAAAGAGGGACTTTCTTCCACTACTTTTTTTTTAACAGGACCCTTCTAACTTCCTTCTAACTCAGCTCTCCCATGCCTGTGGTCCCCTGACTTGTCTAAGCTTTCAGCGGAAAATTTGCAGGGGAAAAACCTGTGATGGTTACTCTATGTCTTTGGAAACATGAGGCAAGCAGATATTTTGCCTCATTATTTGGCCTCTGCCTTGGGGATAACCTTATCAAAAGCAGCAGAAATGGCTATGCTCCCTTTGTAGTCTCCTGTTGTGGAACCTAAACCTTGATAGAGGAAAGACTCGTTTTTCTGTGTGCTAAATGAGGCATCTTCCAAGTTTCTTTAGTCTACTATTGCTGTGTAGTCATCAATTCATGCCATTGACTGCTGACCAAAAGGTTGTTGTTTATAAGCCAATCCAGGGCTTTGCTTAGGAAGACCTGAGTTCCTGCTTTCTGACTCCATCTTGGTTTGTTTTCTCTGATTTCTGACAGCAGAGACTGGATGACCACTTCTTGGGTATGTAGAGGGCAGATTCATTTTCAGGTATGGGTTAGACTAGGTGGCTGCTGAGATCTCTTTCAACTCTAACACTCTGATTCTGCAATTTCATAGTTCCTTTTAGGCAACTGCAAAATTCATTTTGCATCTCAAACCATCTTGATGATGTATGGATCTTTTCTATTTTTCCAAGTGAATAAAGAAATGGTCAGCACAAGATTAGTGGGTTTTGCTCGCTATTTTGTAGAAGCATCACATACTTTCAATCCTGACCTGTTCCCCTGAAAATTGGTGAGTAGTAGACACAAAGTGACCTAACCGTCACCATGAAAGAGGTGGGGGAGGATCACATAATTTTTCAATCAGATGTCTTTAATGGCCATTAAAGGAATCTTGTTCTTCTCACAATTACAGTAATAAAAGAAGGAAAGTTTTCCTGGCCTAGAATCAAAGCAGAGCTGCAAGAGTGAATACTGATCACAGATGACATGGAAAACAGTCCACCACCCCATAGCAAGATTCATTTATATAGATGTCTTAATATTCCTTTCCATTCCCTTTCCCCTCCAAGCCAGAGTGTGTCAGTTTTTTCTTTATTATTTATCTGAATTTTCAATATTACTGTTAGGTAGGGAGATTGGGCATTTGGGCTCTACTGACCTAGAAGCTTGTTTCTAGGAGTTAGATATGGTGACACAGGGCCAAGCCTTAGGGCTTGGGAAGGTCATGGAACTAGGGAGTCTCCTTCTGTTCACATCAGTTTGAAATGAAAAAGAGTCAGTGCAGAGGTAAACAAGAGAATCAGAGACCTCAGCAACCAGTAGTTATTAATACCTCATGACTATGGATGGGTGTGGAGAAGTGGAATGCAGGATCATCGGGGGATGGTGATCCAAGTGATAGGAAACGTAGGCTGTTCCTGTCTCTGTGATCTAAGGGGAACTGAAAAAAGATTCAGAATGATCCAAGAATTCTTTCCTTTGCTTGGCAACTTTAATAACTCAAAGTGTGGCATCCAGTCCTCCCTAGACTTTAGGTTTCCTGAGGAAACAGGCTGGTTTCCTTTCCAAGTGATGTATGAATATAGGACAAAATGGTGTTGGGAAGGCTCAGAATGACCTCATGGGATGAGCCTGGTTGGCAGGGAAGTTAGGTTCAAGGTCTAGTTAGGGTAGGTGTCCTTGTTGAGGTTTAGATGTGCTGGGACCCTGAAATAGTGACATGTGGGTCCTGCCTTAATGAATTTGACCCAAGCCTTCTTTCAGCCAAAGAAAAACAAGATTTATTAAAGATCCACCATATTGACCAGATTCTTAAGAAATCTGAACATTTGTATCCCTAATGCAAGTGGGCCAGATTGAATCTGAGCACCTTAATGGAGGCTGAGATGGATCTTATATATACAGAAAGACTGTGGGAAGGATCTAGGGTTGACCAAGTAGTCTGGGGTAATTAGAGAAGGGGGTGTAGGGGAGATCTTGATGGGAGCGGCCAGTAGACTGGGGTGACTAGAGGCCAGATGCCAGGAACTGAGAGAATAGGGTTTAGATAGGATCAAGGGTGGGAAGTAGTTGAAGTTGATTTAGAGACAACATACGGTGGAAGGTTGGGCTTGGTTAAGGGTAACATAATTGAGCATAGCCATAAGGAAAGGCCAGTTGCGAAGATTATAGTTTCAGGCTAAAGGCCAGATCAAGTGAGGAAATTCAAGGAGAGTTCAAAGTGGAATTTTCCAGGGCCCATAGACAAATGAGACCTGAATTCTTTTGGGGTAAGGGGCAAAGGTCTCAGCTTGGGACCGTATGTCACCATAAAATCATGTCTGAACTGAGATCTCTGACCCTAATGCTTTTATGTGAGCTTAAAACAAGAGTCAAGATGGAAAGGGGCCCCTGGTCTCTTGATTCAAGTCAAACATCCCTTTCCTGTTAACCTCTGCTGCTCAACATGCTAATCAAAAGGCATTTATTAACCACCTACTATATGCTAGGCCCTGGAAATACAAATAAAAAGAATGAAACAATCCCTACTTGGATAAAGCTTATTCTAAGGAGGCGAGACTACATCCATGTATTAAGTGTATGCAGAATAAATGTAAAGAATAAGTATAACAAATATAACAAAGTCATTAAGTGTAAGATAGTTTGGAAGAGACAGGTACTAGCAGTTGGGGAGGAGTCAAGAAAGGTTTCATGTATAAGGTAGCTCATGAGTTTCATCCTGAGAGTTTGAGATGGAGATGAGAAAGGCGTCCCTGACAAGTTTGGGGAACAGCTACTGCAAGATGAAGATGAAGGACAGAGCCAGAAGTGGATTGAATCTGAGTACTTTCGTGGAGGTGAGATGGAGCTTATATACAGAAAAAGATCAGAAGGAAAGATCTAGAGGTGGTCTAGTAGTCTGGGAGGAGGGTCTAAGGAGGATCTTGATAGCACTGGGGTAACTGTGTGTTCATCTTTCCATGCTGAAGACCATGCCATCACAGAAATGATGACATGACTTGCACTTGACTTTGTTCTGAGTGAGGGAGAACTGTGCCTCATCCTGGGTCATCTCCAGTCATCCTGATGAAAACCTGGATTCAGTTGGCTCTGGAGGAGAAGTGAGGCTGGTGACCTGCACAGCTCTCCCTCACTCAAAACAAAGTCAAGTGCAAGTCATGTCATCATTTCTCTGATGGCGTGGTCTTCAGCATGGAAAGATGAACACACAGTTACCCCAGTGCTATCAAGATCCTCCTTAGACCCTCCTCCCAGACTACTAGACCACCTCTAGATATTTCCCTCTGATCTTTTTCTATATATAAGCTCCATCTCACCTCCACGAAAGTGCTCATATTCAATCCACTTCTGACTCTGTCCAGCTGACATTCTATCTGGCTCGCTTGTCAATACAAGCAAAACAAATGCTTAGGCTCTTTAAGAGTCAAACCAATGTGGTGAATCTTTAATAAACTTTGTTTTACTTTGGCTGAAAGAAGTCTTGAGTCGAATTTGTTTGGCAGCACCTGGTGTGTCAGTATTTTGGGGTCCTGAAGACCCCAAACCTCATTATGATTCCCAGACCTCCACACACATATAGAATTTATTAGTCTGAACCAGCTGTGTACTGGCCAAACTGGCTACGTACTGGCTTGTAATGACATTTACTACTCACTGGCCAATCATATGTAATCTAGACTTAGACATACATATACTCCCTTACATTTATCTTGTGTAACAAGACATTGATGGGAGCAGCCCGGTATTCCTTAGTCAGTCCTGACTGCTAGTTGACTTAGTGGTTTCAGGCCTAAAACCACACTTCCACGTAGTCCCCACTTGGGCTATTTCCTGATGAACTCTGGGTAAAATACCTGCACAGTTGCTCCTAAAAGTGCATGTTCTTTAAGAACTAACCACTCCCTAATCCTGCCCTGAAGCACCTAATTAGCATATTTGGCACGTTTTACTATAGAATATCCTACATAAACTTTACTTATACCCCTCTATGTTTGCAGGTTCCTTAAGAACTCTTGCCAGCTGAAAAGCTTAATAGAGCTTTACCTTGACTTCAACAATGCTTGAGTCTGTGAATTCTTCTCCAGACGGCTGAGTAGGGAACTCCAGTTTTTAGTTCCTGTACCCTTCTCTCCAGCCCTCATCACCAGGAGTCTCACAAAGCCCAGAACTTCCTCCGCCCAACCTTTTGCACACCAAACAGGTACTCTGCGCCTTTGGCCTCCTTGCTGTTCCTTCGTGAGACATCCCACCTCTGGGGCATTTTCCGTGGGCTCTCTCCCACACCTGGAATTCTCCCTCACTCCTCTGCCTTCTGGCTTCATTTCCTTAAGTAGTAGCTCAAATCCCACCTTGGGAGATCCCTCCTTAATCCTAGTACCTTCCCAGTGTTGATTATTTCCAATTTATCCTGTCTGTATCTTGTTTGTACATTGCTGCTTACATGCTGCTCCCTGACACCCCACCCCTCCCCATTAGACTGGGAGCTCCAGAAGGGACTGCCTTTTACCTTTCTTCGTATCCCCACAACAGCGTCAGCTACACAGTAGGTGCCTTAAAAATGTTTGTGGACTAATAAATGACTAATTCCATGGGGAACACTGGGACTAAAGAGGAATAAATGTAAGGATCGTGAATCAAAGAATAAAAGATTAGAATAAAAAGGAAAAAATTAATGAAGAGAATGAAGGAAGGGAATACTTTTTGGAAAAAGGCAAAGGAAATGAAAAAAACCATCAAAAGTTAAAGAAGAAGACAGTAAGAAGGATTTTGCTTAACTGAAAGAAAAGGAAGAATTAGCTAACTAGAGAAAAAGAAGAGTGAAAAATAAGTACAAACCCCAAAACTAGGAAAGGGGGTGACCAACAGAAGGGGAATGGCTGGAGGAGGCTGGAGGAGTGTCTGTAGGGACAAAGAAAATTAAGCAAGAGTAACAAAGTACTTCTGTTAAAGAGGAAGAGGAAACAAAAAAAATCCTAATTCGAGGGGAAAAATGGAAACATGAAGGAAAATATAAACCTAACTCCTAACTTTAAATGTGACTGGATTAAACAATAAGGCAAAAGAGCATGACAGATTGGAGAAGAAAATAAAACTTTACAATCCGTTGCTTACAAAGACTAAGTTGAATAAAATGGAACAAAACATGAACAGAATAAAATAAACAGAATAAAAATGAAGAGCTGGAAAATAGAAACTATATGAACATAAACATAAAACACTTTTTATATAAATGCAGATCTGAATAAGGTGATATTTGTTGTTTATGGGTAAGTAAAGTCAATATAATTTTTAAAATGACAATTTTTACCTAATCTATTCAATGTCATCCCAATTAAATTACTAAAAACTATTTTACTCAGAAAAAATAACAACAAAGTTCATTTGGAAGAGCAAAAAGTCAGGAACTCCAAAGAAACCAGGCAGTTTCAGACCATAAACTATATTGTAAAGGACAGTATTGTTGAAAAGAGGATAAATTATTTTATATTATCATATTCATATTATATTATTATATTTATATTTGTTATATATTAAATTTTATATTACTGTGTATTTCACATATTTTAATTATATATTTACATTAAAATTTTCTTACATAAGTAAAACCTATGTGTGTTTGTCCTTTGTTGCCGAAGAAGACCATGCCATCAGAGAATTATGACATGACTTGCACTTGACTTTGTTTTGAGTGAGGGAGGGCTGTGCAGGTCACCAGCCTCACTTCACCTCCAGAGCCATCTGAATCCAGTGACCAGATATTCATCAGGATGACTGGAGATGACCCAGGATGAGGCAACTGGGGTGAAGTGACTTGCCCAAGGTCACCCAGCTAGTGAGTGTCGAGTGTCTGAGGTGAGATCTGAACTCAGGTCTTCCTGACTCCCGCACGGGTGCTCTATCCATTGCACCACCTAGCTGCCCCTAAAAAAAACAACCTACGTAGCCAAGAATAGAAGGAACGAATACAGAAAATTGGGAAAAAGCTTTCCTAGACCATTCTCGGCTAGGACTGACCGGTTGGAATACTGCTGTTAGACCAAACCGCAAACGGAGGGGAGGGGCCCCAGGTCATTTATATGGCGCTTAACAAACGCCATCTCTGGTTCTTCACAACAACCAGAGAGCTGGGGGCGCTGTTGCTCCCATTTTACTGGTGACGACCTGGAAGGAGACAGTGACTTGCCCAGGGTCACCCAGCTAGTGAGTGCCAACGGACTTCATCTCGGGCCCTCCTGTCACAACTACCGGAGGCCCGACAAGCCGGAAACAATCCTAAACCTAGAAAGAAGTTGCAGGAAGAGGAAACGGAAATGACGTCACGGATCAGTTTAGACACTCCTTGCCCACATTTCCATGGTAACGAAGGAGGAATGCCAATCGGAACCCAACAAGGCAGGGCCCTGAGCTGGAATGGCTTTCTGGGAAATGTAGGCCTGGCCGGTTAGACACACTTCCGGGAGCCTCCCCGCCTCCCCTTACGTCACATCCTATTCTCGACTGCCCTTCTCCAGGCCTTATGTTCTTGGAGGTATACACTTGTAGACCGAATATGATTGTTCTAGCACGTTACACCGATCTACTTTTTAATACTCGATACTTTAAACAGATCTAGAAGTGTATATTTGCATTCCTAGTTTTCAGTATTTTTCTTGAGATTTTACTTTTTTCAAATGCATTGTTTGTCTAACTCTTATAATAGAACGCCCCTAATAACTTTATTGGCATAAAACAAAATCTGAGTTAAATTAGGTACTACCATTTTCATTATACTTTTGTGGTTCAATTATTTATTTTATTTTGGTAAAAAATGTTCTGTAAACTAACCTTCCATGTCTTAGGTGTCTTGGTAGATTTGATTCCTAAGACAGTTTATATATTTTGAAGGTATTTTAAATAAATTATATCATAGCTATTATGTAGCTACTTCAAATAAATTCTATCATTTCTTTAATTCTGTTATGGCTATAAAGAAATACTTGAATTTTATTGATTTATTTTGTATCCTGCTACTTTCATAAAGCTGTCTTAATAATTTGCTGATTCTCTGCAATTTTCTAAGTAAACCATGATGTGCATGTCATCTGCAAAATAGAAAGCATTTAATCACCTCTTTATAGTGCTGGGAAGATTTCTAGTGTGCCGTAATTCATTCAACAAGTATTTCTCAAATACCTATTATGTGCCAAGCACTTAGGATATAGTTTTACCAGACTTACATTGACTGTTTCCCTGGTTCCAGCATTTGGTTTTAGAGATAGACTTTTTAACATAGTGTTTTATTTGGTCAAAACACCTTTTGCCTTTATTAGTATAATTATATGGTTTCAGTTGTTTTTGTCTATATTCTGATTGTGCTACTTGTTTTCCTATTGTTAAGCCATTTTTGGAACCCTGCTATAAACCCTGGTTATAGTGAATGTGGAGGAAAACATACACCCAATCTGACTATGTCTCTACAAATTTGTCATTTAATCTCTCCTAGTCCCCCACCATAGGAAGACATTATTTTTACTACTTTGTTGACTCCCTCTCCTTTTTCTTATAATAGCTGTGCTTAACCTTCTCTTCTCTCTTAAGGACTGCCAGGCCACCACAAACTCCCACTCTTTCAACTGAGGACCTTCCTTACCTCATACTTAACTGATGAGAGGCCATTCACCATGAGCTCCCATTTGTCGCTTTGTCTGCATCCATTTTTTCTCCTTTCTCTGCATCTCACAATTCCTTGTTATTTTTCATTCTCTCCCCCAGGGATGAGATACAGCTACAGTTAGTACATCTAGACTGTCTCTACAGTCATTAATTTTCTAATCTTCAATCTCATCTTTCCCTGATTCACAACATGCTTATTTCTTCCATGCTTAAAAAACCTTCAGTAGACCCTACCATCCACTCCATCTTTTTCTTGACCAAACTCCTAGAAAAAAATCATCTAGGAAAAAATTGTCTTCACATTTTCTACTATGTGGCTGCTAATCTCAACATTCAACTGAAATTTCTCTCTCCAAAATGACAGATGACTTCTTTTGTCACTAAACTGATGACCTTTTCTCAATCTCATCATTCATGACCTTGTTGGAGAATTTGATACTGTTTGACATTCTCTCCTCTTGGATACTCACTCCTCTGAGATCTCTTGACCCAGCCAAGGGGCAGAGCAAAGGGGCCCACATCATGTCAGCCCTGCCCCAACCACAGCCCTTAGCGGGCAAGACTTCTAGGAAATGTACAGAGCGTGCGTGCATGCATGCATATGTGTGTGTGTGTATTTGAGCATGCCCCTGGACACAATCTTCTTCTCCCACTCCAGTTCTTCAGGGATGGCTTTAAGCTGGGACAGAAATTGTCCTAGAACATTGGTCCTTGTCCAGCTGACACAGAGAGGAAAAGCACACACTGATGACTGGCCTCAGCCATCCTCAATGGTCAGGTTTATCAACTGTCTCCAGTAGGTTTCTTAAAATCACAGTCAAGATCCTAAAAATCCTCCCACTAAAGATATCTTTGTGTAGGCATGAGTACAAAGTTTGGTTCAGTCTATGCTTTCATATTCCGTGCCATTATTTCCTGGAGTTCCCCTCCTCCCCCACCCCAACGCCCAAAAATCAGTCTGTGCCAAACATCTCTATTTCTAGGCATTCAGAAATCTGCATTTTAGGACAGGTTAGACTTGTACCTGACAGGCTGGCTTGTCTCCTAGCAGACCCAATTTCCTAAAAGTCTTATACAAGGGTCCCAAGGGTCTCTTCTTGCTTCAGCTTCCAGGGTTCTGTCTGATGAGGAGGTTTTGCTGGGCTGGGATATTGTGGTCTCTAATCTTCCTGTTCCAGCAGATTCTTTACGCTTTCATTATAGCTTCCATTCTCAAGGAGGTCATTCTTCCTGGCTTGCAGCACGAAAAGATATCAGGAAGGTATCACATTAAGGGATGGAATGTGGACAATGTTGGCTTCATCTAGCTTTTCTTCCTGTAGTGTCATTTGCTTACCAGTAAAAGGATTTGAAGATCAAGGATGGCCTTCATAACTGTTTGCCATACAGGTCTTGTAAGGTTTTTGCAGGCAGTTTCTAAAATATTCAATCCTCAAATTTTGTGGGAGTAACATTCCTAGAAAATGGTGCAAAAGCAAAAACTGCAAATGTTGATACACTGAACCTATGGGAAATAGGGGGTTAGGTTCCTCTGATCACCAAAAAGTGTTATTTTTGCTAGAGATTACTTGAAAATACATTTTTCTGCATACAATTCTTTATAAGAAACATTAATTTTGATCATATGCACTTTTTCTAAGATAGTAACCATGACTCATAAAATACAGTAGACAAAATAAAATTTATTAACATGCAAAACATTTTTTTCTCACTAGCAATTCCTTAGAATTCTATCACCTTTTGTGTTAACATTTGATTAAAAAACATTGTTTTCAGACAATACTATACAACTATACATCTCTCTATGTTGGTTGCTCTCTGAAAATCAAGGGAGAGGCTGCTACGACTTTAGTTGCTATACAAGATGCAGAGACTCAACATCACCTCTGATACTCCCAATGCTTTACTCTACCAAGGAGAGGGTGAACAAACGAGTGAAACACCTAGGAGGGTACCCAGATACACTTGGACTGTCCCAAGAAAGGTTAATCACTTGAATGTTAATGTTAATCATATGAACTCAAGATCTAAGACTGACTGTATTTTGGGCCAACCCCTTTCATGTATATAAGTGGTCCCAGCATTAGCACCCTTAAGGCCTCTCTCTTAGGAGGGGCTTCATATGCTTCCCTCCCTTTCCTTACTCTGAAATTAATTACACTCTTAGACTCTCCTGTCTCTAGCCTGCTGTTTGTTTGGTTCCAGTCACCCACAGGTTAGAGGCAGTTATGGTTCAGTTGACACTCCTTTCATACGTGTGTTCCCCAGACAGACATGTTTTCTAAGTGTGTACACTTCCCATGTACACTTCCCACTGGTGGTATGACTATGAATCTTTAGCCTTCAGTTCAAGTGCCCCTACAAGAAACCTTTCATGATCCCTCCAGTTTCTTGTGCCCCACCCTTATAATAATGCAGCACCTCTTCCAGGACCCTGTAACTGTAACTTGAAATTGTAGGAGGGGGAGGGGGAGGGATGAGTAGACCTTTAGCTATGAAGTACTCTGTGGTATGCACTTCTAAAACTATATTCCGTGGATTCCCACCAATGTATTTACCACTGGCAAACACAACCAAAAGCAAAAACACCTACGTGAAATGGCATTGTAAGAACAACAGTCACCAAATAGAATTGCCCTTCAAAGTCTAGTCCTGAGTTGGAGGTGGGGCGACCAAAAGCCTTCATAATTGTAACACTGAAGCAGAAATCAAAACATATGCAATGAACTGTTAAAAATCGCCCCTCCTACAACCTGGCAACACAAGTCTGAAGATTATACAACAGAGGTAAGTCAAACTGTTTCTATACAATTTTGCTAAAGGCAGTACACATTTGTTTTCAGTTGTTTAGTTTTGTCCAATGTTTTGTGAACCTCCCCCCATGCCCTGTAGACCATAACAAGATAGGCCTTTTCATTCTCCACTGTCTCTCGAAGTCTGTCCATGTTCATGGTTCGTTGTTTCCATGATACAATCTATCCATCTCACCCTTTGGCATTCCCTTTTCCTTTTGCCTTCGACCTAACATGAGAGTATATTCCAGGTTCCTAAGCAATATTCATCTTTACAACATCATACTTTCCTTTCAGCACCAGACTTATGTGCAGCTAAGCTTCCTTCTGGCTTTGGCCCAGACATTTCATTAGTACTGGAGCTACTTATAGCTGTCTTCCACTTTTCCCAAGTAACATATTGGTCACCTTCCAACTGGAGAGGCTCATCGTTTCTTTTATATTTTAGTACTACCCATGGGGTTTTCTGGGAAAAGACACTGGAGTGGTTTGCCATTTATTCCTCCAGCAGATCATCCTTTGATAGAATTCTTCACTATGATCTGCCCATCTTGGGTAACCCTGCATGGCAGAATTCATAGTTTCACTGAGCTACACAAACCCTTCCACTACAAGACAGTGATCTGAGGGGGAGAGTGTTACTTATTTTTTAAAAAAGAGAATGAATGGTCAAGGAAAGTGAGACAGAGGAATAGTTACTGAGAATAAGATTATTACTTACTGAAGGTACCTCTTGAAGATCTCTGAAGGCATTCATGCCAGGCAGACTTGGTTCTTCTTCACAGGAGTGGGAACCATTGTGGAAAGTAGTAAAAATAACCCTATACCTGAGATGCATTCTCCTACTACATACAGCATCAGAATTAATATCTGACCCAGATGGCTCAGAAGAAGAAAGTGAGGCTGATGACCTTGCACTGCTCTCCCTCACTCAAATCAAAGTCAACTGCAAGTCATGTCATCATCTTGATGTCATGGTCCTCTTCGAGAATGAAGGACAAACAAAACCTGTGGGTAAGTAGCAGTTCCTCTCCTCTCCTGTCCTCTGGTGTTCTACCCAGGGGAAGGTACACTCCATGGCCAAAAGCTGCCTTTTTCCTTTGGGTTTACTGGCTACATTTCTTGCTCAATGATCAAGCCTTAAACCCAATTCACTCTGGAGCTCATATACTAGACAACAAATCCCCATCTCCCTAGCACAGAGTGAATGTATTACTAAATAGTCATTGTTTCTCTTTTTACCCAGGAACCCTGAGAGTCTTCCCCTCCCAGTTTGATTTTTTTTTTTTATTAAAGGGGCCATCCCTTGAGTAACTACTTAAAGAAGCCTATTCATTGAATGGGTGTATCTCACTCAAAGTGAGAATGTGATAAGACCTTAGCCTGAAAGGGCCAGGGTCTCCCATTGCATCCTGGGCCATCTCCAGTCATCCTGATGACTATCAGGTCACTGGACCCAGATGGTTCAGGAGAAGAAAGTGAGGCTGATAACCTTGCACAGCCCTCCCTCACTCAAATTAAAGTCAACTCAAGTCATGTCATCACCTTGATGTCATGGTCCTCTTCAAGAATGAAGGAAAAACACACAACAACAGCACCAGTGGTAAAAGCAGGCAAACATGGAGTACTTTAGAGGACACACACACTCAGGGGATATGCATGGCCAAGGGAGCCCCTCCCTGCCCCCCCAGTCATGCTGCTTGGACAGCTTCTCTTCTTTTGAGGTACTGTTTTTTCCTCCCAGATACAGCTTCTTAGTTTTGGTTCCTGGGCCTGTTCTTTTCCAGGGATAACTCTTTTAACTCACAAAGTTCCTTTAGGCTAATGCCTTAAATGGTTGGGCCTGCTCCTTACTCTTTTTATATTCTTTTAGAAAATTCGTTAGTTTTCATTGGTCTGATTATAATATCTATGCAGATGACTGCCAGATCTAACTGTGCAGTCCCAATCAATTTCATTAATCTCAGTCCCATTACCAAATGCCTGAAGTGCTATCACCCTTCCAGTTATCAAGGCTTGAAACCTTTAAGCCCTGACTTCTCCTTCCCCCTCCACTGCCACTACCCCATTCCATCAGCCAGGGGACTCACTGAGGCTATCACTACATCTCTTTTTGCCAGGCACAAGGTCATTAGTTTAGGTGCTCATCACATATCTTCTGGGCTACTACAATGGTTCCCTGATTGGCGACCCAATCTAATAACTGGTCTCTCCTCCTCACAGTTCATCCTCTATGTAGCTGCTAAACTGAAATTCCCCAAACAGCTCTGTGCATATCACTTCCTTAGTCAAAAATCTTCAGTGGGACACTGCAGTCTCCTCCACAATCTGGCTTCACTCACATTTCTAGTCATTTCTTATAACTCTTCTTCAAATATTCTTCAGTCTAACCAATCTGAAAGGACTTTTCATTTGCTTTAAAGTCTTCACTTTTTGTTTACTTATTTTTGTGCAAGCTGAATGTCCTTGAGTTCAAGGACCATTTTATATTTGATTTTATATCCCTAGCACTTAGTAAATAAAGCTCCATCCATGTAACAGGTGCTTAAAAATGTCTACTGAATTAAACTGAAATGTGACTTGGTACCAGCTGTGAATATCATCCTCATCAGGTTCCCTAAGTCCTCCCCTAAGCACCACCTGGGCCACGGGCTCATACTGTCTCCTACTGTCCAGGGTGGGTCAGTCTCTGAGGGAGGTTAGACCAGTGCCTATAGATTACAGACTGTGCCTCCCTATCCCTGTTTTAGAAGCTGGGCCCAAATATGTCATAACTCTTGGAAGGTCAGTGTCTCAGACTTTGTTTATGGAGTACTTGGGTGGTTGTGGATTCCTAAGTGTACAGACAGGATGCGTCTATACTATAATTGTTTATATTCATAATACTGCATTTTAAATTAGTAATAATCTTTGAATATATTATCTCATTTGCTCCTCGCAGCTGTGAGATATTATTATCCCCATTCTACAGAAGAGGAAACTGAGTCTAGTCCATCAATCAATAACTATTTATTAAGCAACTCCTATGTAACAAGTATAGTGCTAGGTGCTAGATATATAAGCACAAAGAATAAAATAATCCTTAGTCTTGGTGACTTTACATTATAATGAGGAAGACAGCAAACATAAAATATGTATACAGCATAAATATAAAGTTAAGAAATAATATACACATGGAAAGTAGTGAAAAATACACTTAGTTTGAAAGGGAAGACATTAACATCTGGGGGAATCAGGACTCCGGGCAGCACAAGGTGCTTGAGCTGTACCTTATAGGAAGAAAGGGACTCTGAGGCAAGGAGGGAGTGAATTCCATGTGTAGGGGATAACCAATGAAAAAGGCATGGAGAACAGAGATGAAGTGCTGTGAGTGAGGAAGAGAGAAGGCCAGTCTGGCTAGATTACACAGGACAGAGGAAGAGTAATACTCAGTGAAGTTGGAAACAGAGGTTGAGGACAGGATGTGAAAGGCTTTAATAGCTAAATAAAAATTGTTCTTTTTTTATCCTAGATGCAACAGGGTTTGGTAGGAGAGTCACATGGCTAGCTTTGCCTTTTAGGAAAATTCTTTGGCAGCAATGCATGATATAAACTAGGATGGGGAAAGTCTTGAAACTGGGAGACCAATTAGGGGGCTGTTATAATAATACAGGCAGGAAGTGAAGAGGGATAACTTTGAACTAAGGTGATATCCATGTGAATGGAGAAAAGGGGTCTGATGGGACATATTTTGTAAAGGCAGAAATGTAAGACTTGGCAATTCATTAGATTTATGGGGTGAAGGAGAATGAGGTATCCAGAATAATGTCAAGATTAGAAACTTGAGAGACTGGAGAAGTGGTGGTACTTTTGTAAGAGCCAAGTTTGGAAGAGTGGAGGATTTAGGGATAATAAAACAAGTTCAACATGTTTTAAATAAGAGAAGGGGAAATGGAATGGAAAAAGTATTGAAGGGTAGAGGAAATGGAGATTTCTACGAAAACAAAGAACAAGTATCGGGGAAAGAAGCAAATGAAGTACTGTTAAGTAAGGCTATGTGACCTGCCCTGGTCACGTAGCTAATGAATGACTAAGACAGGAGTTGAACCCAAGTTTTCCAGATTTCAAGATCAGCAATCTATTCACCAAGTCAGAGGAGACAGTCAAAGGAAGAGTTAAGCTCTACCCTCTCCTGGACAAGGTATGACAGTCCTTGGACAAAGTGAACTCTTAGACAAAGTGTGAGCTCATTTTGCCTGTGAGTAGCTGTTTCCCTCAATGATTTGGCCTTTGCTCTGGTACTGATGAAACTTTACTTCTGTTCCTTGTGGCCAGTTTCTGGTTCTTCAATGAAAGGCAGGACCACATGGTCTCTTAGCCTTAGGAATTATTTTATGGTTTTTGTGAAATAAACTCACAGATACCTAAGCCAGTCCACAGAAATCTAAGGCTTAAATTGTCTCTTTCACTCCTTTTTGTCTTCTCAGCAGGCACTCTTTGAACGCAGATATGTAAAGTGGTGGTATGAGTATACTGCTTTCAACTGCCACTCTGACCCTGGTGGCTAGATTAAGTCCATAAAATCCATTCAAGGAATGCCATTTACTGAAATTGGTTAAGTAGGTGGAGCCAATGACCTTTAGTCCAATCTGTCTTCATGTATCTACTAATCTCTGGTAGGTATATACTACATAGTATTTATAAAAACATAAGGCAATGGATTATTTTCTGTGCAATGGGATTAAACACAGAGTCTCGAATATTTATTGAAGTTATCTCATAGGCAAGAATTCCAAGTCATAGTCAGTAAGTCTTCACTTGGCACAAAAAATTAGCTCTGGTTACTACTGTTCTTCTGGAATAAAATGATTCCCAAGACTTCTAGGCTATTCTCATTATGTAACCAAAGGACTTCCTTGGGTTTGCAAAAGCCAACATCAGTACATATGACATGGTGCATGAAGCACGATTAAATTTTTAAGTCTGTTCATATTTTTCATCCCAACAATATCCAAATGTTGCCCCATTGTGCCTTTTGTCTTGCTTTCTATTCATCTCAACCATGTACCTAACAAGATCATTGATTTAGTGATGAAGGCACCGTCCTTCACAAATTTCTGCCACATTGAGAGCATCTTGAACTTGTGGTATTGCATGCTGATCCATCTTAGTTCTTTGTTTTTTTTTTCTTCAAAGTCCAATAATCCATGCATATTCAGAGCTTCAATCTTCTTTTGGAGATATCGTGAGACTACTGACTTAACAGTTCTTTCAACTTGTTCCTGATTATCTTCCATCTCATAAAATGCAGCTTTTCAAGAACACTCTTGAAAAAGTCAGAAGACATTGCGGGGGGGGGGGGGTTAGGGTTCTTTGCTCTTTAATTATATTCTCCCCCCTCTCACTTCTGCAATGACAACATTGAGCTCATGCTGAATTTATTCTTCAGAGGATCCTTCTATTATCCAGGCATTAAAGAGTCACTAAAATTTTAATTCTTTATACCTGCTATGAGGTGAAAGTTTCCATACCTCTTTGAAGCTCTCTGCCACCTTTGGCCTCCCCTTTCCTGAAAATTTTTACATTAAGAGGAATGTTTCATCAAGATAATCAGGAATTGACTCCGGTATGGTGCTTTCAGTACTGTTGGTATATTGAATACGACAGAGCTGATCTCAATCCCAGCTGCCACTCCACTGTGGTTTGGCAGATATATACATACATACATGCATATCAGACTCATAGTGTCTATCTTCTTGCTGACACTCAAGAATTCTCTTAGGATGTTCAAGATCACACTGGTATAACCCAATATGAGTAGCATCTCCTCTCCAATAAAACAATGATCTCCCTGTCCATCTGAAGGGTGGGGCCAGAGATGAATTTCTAAATAGTAGAACCAGATTTGTCTCATTCATTTCAGAAGCTGATTCCTTGAAGAGGTTAGAGAAGCTATAGAAGTATGTGTTCTACAGAAGATATTGCTGCATTCATATAGTTTACCTTTAGTATAATTCTATTATGTTGTAGAAGATTTATGTTCACATGGAAGTCTTTTCCACTTGTTATATTCATAAAGTTTATCTTCAGTATGGATCATGTAGGAGGAGAAGATGATCTACTGGTGAAGGGCTTCCTTTGGTCATGATATTCATAAATTTTCTCCTGGGCACTGATGTTTACTAAGTTGCATGTTCTTGGGAAATGCCTTTCCACACTCATTACATTTATAAGGTTTCTCTCCAGTATGAACATGCTGATGTTGAATAAGCAATGCACTCAGGCGGAAGGTCTTCCCACATTCATTACATTCATAAGGTTTCTCCCCAGTATGAATTGTTTGATGCTGGGTAAGATGTGCACTCTGGCTGAAGGTCTTCCCACATTCATTGCATTTATAAGGTTTCTCCCCAGTATGAATTCTCTGATGTCGAGTAAGCAGTGTTCTCTGTCGGAAGGCCTTCCCACATTCATTACATTCATAAGGTTTCTTGCCAGTATGAATATTCTGATGCTGAATAAGCAGTACCCTCAGCCGGAAGGCCTTTCCACATTCATTGCATTCATAGGGTTTCTCTCCAGTATGAATTCTCTTATGTCTAATAAGCTGTGTACTCAGGCGGAAGGCCTTCCCACACTCATTACATTCGTAAGGTTTCTCTCCAGTGTGAATACGCTGATGTCGAGTCAGCAGTGTGCTCAAGCGGAAGGCCTTTCCACAGTCATTACATTCATAAGGTTTCTCCCCAGTATGAATACGTTTATGTATGGCAAGTTCTGCCTTCTGAGAGAAGGCCTTCTCACATTCACCACATTCATATGATCTCTCTCCAGTATGAATTTTCTGATGTCTAGCAAGTTGTGTGCTCTGTCGAAAGGCTTTCCCACATGTAATGCATTCATAAGGTTTCTCTCCAGTATGGATTCTCTGATGCTGAGTAAGCATTGTGCTCAGGCGGAAGGCCTTCCCACACATATTACATTCATAAGGTTTCTCTCCAGTATGAATACGTTGATGTTGAGTAAGTTGCGTGCACTGGCGGAAGGCCTTTCCACATTCATTACATTCGTAAGGTTTTTCTCCAGTATGAACTGTATGATGTCGAGTAAGCTGTGTGCTCAGGTAGAAAGCTTTCCCACATTCATTACATTCATAAGGTTTTTCTCCAGTATGAATACGCTGATGTTGAGTAAGTTGAGTGCTCTGTCGGAAGGTCTTCCCACATTCATTACATTTATAAGGTTTCTCTCCAGTATGAATACGCTGATGCTGAGTAAGTTCTCCACTCCAAGTGAATGCCTTTCCACATTCAGTACATTCAAAAAGTTTCTCTCCTGTATGAATACGCTGATGTTGAATAAGCAGTGTCCTTCGGTGGAACGCTTTCCTACATTTATTACATTCATAAGGTTTCTCACCACTATGAATATATAGATGTTGAATAAGCAGTGTGCTCAGGTGAAAAGCCTTCCCACATTCATTACATTCATAAGATTTCTTTCCTGTATGAATAATACGTTTATGTACAGCAAGTTCTGCCTTCTGGGAGAAGGCCTTCCCACATTCTCTACATTGATAAGACCTTTCTCTAGTATGACTTTTCTGGTGTCTAGTAAGCTGCATGCTCTGGAGGAAGGCTTTTCCACAGTCACTACACTTGTAAGGTTTCTCTCCAGTATGAATTTTCTGATGTTGAATAAGCAGTGTGCTTAGGTGAAAGGCCTTCCCACATTCATTACATTCATAAGGTTTTTCTCCAGTATGAATACGAAGATGCTGAGTCAGCTGTGTGCCCTGGCGGAAGGCCTTTCCACATTCACTGCATTCATAAGGTTTCTCTCCAGTATGAACTGTATGGTGTCTAGTAAGTTGTGTGCTCAGGCGGAAGGACTTCCCACATTCTTTACACTGATAAGGTTTCTCTCCAGTGTGGACACGCTGATGTTGAGTAAGCTGTGTGCTCTGTCGGAAGGACTTCCCACATTCCTTACATTCATAAGGCTTCTCTCCAGTATGAATACGCTGATGCTGAGTAAGTTCTCCATTCCAAGAGAAGGCCTTCCCACATTCAAGACAATGATAAGGTTTCTCTCCAGTATGAAGACGATGATGTTGAGCAAGTCCTGCCTTTCGAGAGAAGGCCTTCCCACATTCAGTGCATTCATAAGGTTTTTCTCCAGTATGACTAAGGTGATGTCGAGCGAGTGCTGACTTGTTACAGAAGGCCTTCCCACATTCATTACATTTATGGGGTTTCTTTTCAGTACGAGTTGTCTGATGGTAATAATTAATGAACAGTGGTTGAAGGTTTTCCTATATTCATATGATTTCTCTTAAATATATATTCTCTAGTTTTCAATGAGATTTAAATTATCTCTGAAATACTTATCACATTGATTAGTCTTGGAAAATATCCTCTTTGAGCATATTCTATTACATTTACTTGGGTCAGAATATAATCTGACACAATTTCAATGGGGCTTGCTATTGAGGAAAATAGACTGCTTTCTGACTGCACCTTCTGACATTTATTATATTCATGGACTTTCACTTTATTGGGCATTTTCCTTTGGTTTATTTTTACTTGGCCCAAATTTTTCTCATTACTTTTGTATCCCTCTCACCTGTTATCATATTCCAGGGGTTCTACTTACCTTGGAGGCACAGAGGTCATGCCTTGTGGGCCTTTCTTGGGCTGACTGTTCGATGGAAATGACTAGATTTGGAAATAATCCCTCAGCTTCAGGTTTGGTGTCTAAAACTAAAAGAAAAAAATATTAAATATTCCTCTGCTCCTCACCCCTCCTAGCCCCTGTACCTTCTACTATGTATTTAGTCCTGTCTTCATCAAGAAAAAAATGAATAACAAACTTTAAACCTCAGAAGAAATGATTAATGATAATATTCATATTTGAAGAATAATTTATAATTTAAAAAACTATCATATTGTGGTTATCTAAAGTACAGGTTAAACTACATCAGCTCTCCACTACCCAATAAGTTCTAGTTTTATCTTGGTACCTCTAGGATTAAATATAAAGTCCTCTGTTTGGCATTTAAAGCACTATAGGACCTGGGCCCTCACTACAGTCTTCCTCTCCTCTCCTCTCCATTCATAATCCAGCCACACTGGCTGATTGCCATTCCTTGAAAATAATACTCCATCTACTGTCTCACTGCCTTTGGATTGACTGTCTCTCATTACTGGAATGCTCTCCCTCTTCACCCCTGTCTTTCACTGCTTCTGGCTTCCTTCAAGACTCAGCTCAAATCCCACATTCTACATGAAGTCTTTCCTGATCTCCCAAGTGGTACCTTCCCTCTACACTGCATGTATTTTATGTATATCTAGTTATTAGAATGTGTTCCTTTTGGGCATTTAGGGTTAGGGACAATTTTTGTATTTTTCTGTATTCCCAGCACTTAGTACAGTATCTAGCACATAGAAGTGCTTGAAAAATGTTTCTGGACTGACATTTCTAACTCTATAGTCTTGTTAACACGTCCAAAACCAAAATTGGTAGCTTTCCTCATAAACTCATCCCTAAATGTCCCATATTTTTGTGGACACCAGCTCCATCACCCTAATCACCTCTCTGTTTCACTCTCTCTCCTCACATATCCAGTACATGGCCATTTCTTTATCTACAACATCTCTCAAACCTGTGCCCTTCTCTTCACTCACAGTTACCAACCTGGATCAGACCCTTACCACCTCTTGTGTAGACTACTGCTACAGCCTCCTAATTGTTCTCCCTACCTCAAGTTTCTGCCCACTTCAGTACAACCTCCACTCAACTGCCAAAATAATATTCCTAAAGGGCAGATCTGATCACATCACTCACTTACTCCATAAACTTCAGTGGCTCCCTATTACCTCCAGGATCAAATATAAACTCCCTTGTTTGACATTCAAAATCGATCATCACCTGGCCCTAACCTACTTTGCCTGATGTTACATTACTGTCCTTCACACAATGTGGTCCAGCTAAGCTAGCCTTCTCCCTGTCCCCCATTGGCAAGTATGCTGTTTCATGCCCTTGCAGGGGCTATCCTTCATGTTTGGGAGTCAGTCGGTACCTGTCTGTTTCTCAAAATCCTAGTTTTCTTCAAGGCTTAGCTCGAGTACCACCTTAGATGTGAATCCCTTCCCCTAAAAACATCACCTTATATTCATTCTGTATATTCTTCCATATGCACAAATTATCTCCTCTAGTTAGACTGCAAACACTTCATGGCTAGCAACTGTTTCCCTGTTTGTCTTTGTATCCCCAGTGCCAAGCATAGTGTCCGGCAGCACATTACAGGAGCTCAGTAAATGTCTGACCATTTATTGTTTAGTGAGGAAAAAAATACTAAAATGACAGCAAAGAAAATAAAGTAATACATTAAGGAACACATATGTTGATGAAGTATTTACATCAAGAAAGATATATCTTAGAAAATATTTAAGTCCAAAAATTCTACCAGTAGTTACAGAATAGGTTTCTGATAGAATACAGTTCCAATTTATGTTAAAAGTGTAAAGGTAAAAAGCAGTAAAAAGCGTAGGAGTTGATTGATTTAAAAACAAAAGTTAGAAGGATCAGCAATGGAAAACTACTAGAACCTCTACTAAGAATACACATTCTATTTCCAGGACAATATAAGCTCCTAGAAAGCAGAGCTTATTAAATTTCTGTATTCAAAATCTCGTGTCTTACCCATAGGAGGAGCCTGATAAGGATAAAAGCAAAGCTGTTGGAGTTCATCATTACTACTCTACATGGTTTTACAAACACTTGCTATAACATTAAGACTGCAGAGAAAAGCTTAGGTAAAGAAAGGATTTAAAACATTGTATTTGCAGATGATATAATTACATACTGATTATAAAACCCAAGAGATTCAACAAAAAATAAGAAAATAAAAGGTTCAGTAAGATAGTAGTAGAAAAGGTAAGCATACAACATCCTCTCTATTTCTATAGTCTCTACTCTCTAAAATTTAAAAATAAATGACAGTAATAACAAAATAAATCAATTTCTTGCACAGTCCTCTAATTAGACCTGCAGAAAGCAACTATAAAAAACAGAAGAACAACAGGGAATAATTATAGAAATACGCAATGTCCATATCTATGTATAACTAATAAAGACTACAATATGACACAAGCTAATAGATTCAGTGTAATACTACTCAGTATCAACAGGATTCTTCATAGAACTAGATAAAGTGAAAATAACTTATACGAAAGGGCGAACAGATAAGAACTACAAGAGGTGTTATGTAGGAAAATGGGAGAAAGGTGAATTTCTAGGTCAATTAACAGGAAAACAACAAAGCAACAACTCTCAAAACTATCCAGTCCTAGTTGAAAATTAGAAAAAAAGAGATCAGTGCCACAAAATAGATAATCTGGAATTTGGCTGCAAAGCAAAAAACAGATTGCTATTTGAAAAAAACAGAGATTACAAAATACTGAGCAAGGAGGTAGTTATTCAACAAAATTTGTTGTGAAAAATGAATAGCAGTTTGAATACAAAAGAAATTAAAGTTACTTCTAACACTAGCCTAACAGTCTAAATTCCAAATAGATTATTGCCCTAAATGGAAAAAAGAAACATAACGAAAAAACTTAGAAAAAAATAACCTAATTTGAGGTTGAGGAGTGCTGTTTTTCCTTCACACCTCCTGCTTCTATACTGCTCTTATTCCCTTTAGTTTCTCAGTCTTTGGACTCTCCAAAAGTTCTCTTATTTTGTCTATCCCTATAAGGACAGCCCTTGGCAGTCTATCTCATAGCACTAAATCTGTAAACTCATGAAAGCAGTTATCAGCATTTTTATTATACTGACCCAGTCCAATTACAGTAGCACCTTTTGTGGTAGCAATAGGAAAGAAAGTGAGCATCCACTCATCCGGGTACAGCAAAGCAAAATGTAGTCCATGCACATCAGGGAAAAATGACCATGCTTTAAGAAACAAGATAGGCACACAGTGAAAACAGGAAAAGACTTGCATTAACTGATGCAGAACGAAGCAAACAGAATCAGAAAGACAACTGACACAAAGACTGGATCTTTGTATACAAGAAACACAAAGTGAAACTGAACATTATAATTACGACACAGTCCTGAAGAAAGTGTTGACATGGATCTGTCTCTCTCTCTTCCCTGGAGAAGTACAGGAATAAGGGTGTGGAAGGACGAATATGTAATCATACGTGGCTGATATCTTAATTCATTTTTTTTTAATGTTTTGTTTTTTCCTTGTTACAAATCTCTTGGTGACTGTGATGTAACAACAAAAGACAACAATAAAACTTTTTAAAAAGTAAGTTTCTTGAGGGCAGAGACAATTTCATTTTTGTCTATCCCAAGTGACCAGCACAATGTTTAACACGTAAACATTTGTTAAAGAGATGGCTCACTGGACTGAAGAGGAAGAGCGACAGGGATATATTCAGAAATGAACCATCCATAAAAATGTAGAAAACAACACCAGACCTGTAAAAAAAAAGTCTAAGTTGACTAGAATCAGTCCTAAATAACCAGCTAAGCTAAGCTATTTCTTGTAATAACACCTCTATCTGATTTTTATTCACTTACCTGGGCAGTTCCATCTTAGGACTTCTCCCTCTGCCCTCCATGGTACGCCCCCTTTCTCTAGATGGTAAATCACATCTGGTTTGGAAACTGCAAGTCCTGCAAATAGATAATTGGTGAGAAAAAAAATCTCAAAATTCAATGCCAATACCTCTCTCTTTGGAGAAAAGCAGGCATAACAGGGAGGTCTAGATCACTGTAAAAAGAACCAATAAATATGCTTTATACTATTTTTCTGGTAAATATATGGGAATGAGTCACAAACTGGGTCTGGTCTCAGAAAAAAAAAGTTAGAATTGAACTCTTTTCAGGTTTTCAGGTATTTATAGTGGGTCTTCAAAGAAGAATCTTAGATGTGGGGGAACAGGATCCTATAAGATGAACACTGGATTTATAGTCTGGATGAGCTAGGGTTAGATGTCAGATTTACGAAGGACTATTTATGTAACCCTGGGCAAGTAACTCAACCACTTGAGTCTTAGTTGTCTCATGCGTATGATGATCAACAAAGTTCAGTCCAGCTCTAAATCTGTGATTTTATGAACTTTCAGGGGCAACACAATCAAGGTGATAGCAATAACAAACACAGACTTTTCACCTGAGAACAGGTAGCACAAACACTCCTAGGTCACAAAACCAGTAGTAATCTCTGGTCTGTGCATGCCTGGCAACAACTGCTAAATAAATAATCTAGAGACCTCATACAGAGTTTGCTAAAGGATGAAGACAGAAGTTTCCAATGGACTGATTTTGATTTACAGGAGAAATCTGTCCTTACCTAAGCAGACCAGGTTAGTATAGTTCTCTTGCATCACATCTCTGTACAACTCCTTCTGAGAAGGGTCCAGGTGATCCCATTCTTCCTGGGTGAAGTCCACAGCCACATCCTTGAATGTCACTGACTCCTGAAATATCAAATACATTTGTGCCAAACCAGGCACCATCCCTCCTATGACCTGCGAGAAGTACAAGGATGAGGAACCAAGGAGCAGTTCTCAGTGTTCAAGTTTCGGAATGTTCTAAATCAAATGTCTATAGAGTATCTGCTCTGTATCTCAGTTTGTAATGGATTCTGAATCACGTGACAACACAATACTAACAACTCCCATTAATCATTATCCCTTTTTGGCTTACAAAGTACTTTTGGGGCAGGCTGTCTGTAAGCATTTTTGGATCTTAGAGTATGTGAAGGGGAGTGAGGTATAACACCAGAGAGAGGATAGGGCTTTAGAGGGAAAATAAGCAGAGACACACAAGTTATATGTGATGTAGATTAGAGGTAGTAACCTCAGAGGGAAGGCTAAACAGAAGATGTTATATTTGATACTGTAGGTTACAGGAAGCTGCTTAAGTTCACTGAATGATCTCAAATGGTGATATGGTCAAACCTGGCACTTAAGAAAACCATCCTGGCAGCTGAGTGATGGATGGATTGTAATGTGAAGAGAGACATGAGAAAGGCAAAGAACTTAAAAGGCTACTGCAATAATTTGAGCAAAGGGTAATGATATTCTGAAGTGGATTGTGGATTTGTGAGTGGAGGAATAGGGAGGAGAGACTGTGAAGGCAGAAACAAGATTTTATAACAGATTAGGTATGTGGGGTAACTGAGAAGTTTCAAACCTTATAGGCTGAGAGGATGCTGGTGTCCTCAACAGGGAGGGAGAGCAGAGAGGAAGGCTAGGGAAAGAATGATGAGTTCTTTTTTTGAACATGTTGAGTTTGAGGTACCTCCAGGACATGTAGTAGGAGATGTCACAGAGACAGTTTGTGATACGAGACTGCTGCTCAGAAGAAAGACTAAGGCTGTATATATAGATCTGGGAATCATCAACACAGACATAATAATTGTGATTACCAAACCCATGGGAAATGAGCTCACCAGGTGAGATAATATTGAGGACAAGTAGAAGAGGGCCCAAGAGAGAATGTTGGGGACAATCATGGTTAATGGTTGTGACCTGGATGAAGATCCAGCAAAAGAGACTGAGGAGTGTTCACACAGGCAGGAGAACCAAAAGACATCAGTTCCACAAAACCCTACAAAGTTGGGAGTATCCAAGAAGATGGCAAAGGTCAGTGTTTAAAGCTGTAGAGGTCAAGAAGGATAAAGACTAAGAAAAGGCCATTAGATTCAGCAAATAAGAAATCATTAAAAAGTTGATAGGTTCACTGAGGAAGCAATTTACTGAAGACAGGAAATGCACATGTTGAGGGCTTGCCAGAAAGAATAGAAAGAGGCAGATGGTGTGAGGGATTTTTGAGGTGAAGGGAAGTAGAGTTCATTTCCTCAGAAATTAGGTCCTCAACAGGAACTTTGGGAGCAGAGTGAGGGAAACTTGAAGAGGGAAAAAATGGTGAACAGTTTCTTTGAGGAAAGAAATAGAGGCTCATGGAGGAATAAAATGACTCCCTTGGGGCAGTGAGGCCCAGCTGAGGTTCAGATAATTTGAAATTGCAATGTACCCAATCAGAGCTGTGCTAAGACTATCTAGCTTTGCTCAGTGACTGGTGAACAGAAGAGGAGGAGGCAGACACTAGGAGTAATCAAGGACTGAGGTTTAATAGGATAAAAGGGAAATTTTCTTTCCTCTCACTTCCTTCTTAACTCTGTAATCTGGCTCCCAAACTCATCATTTGGCTTAAATGGCTTTTTCCAAAGTTACCAGTGGTCTTTTAATCGCCAAATCCACTAGCCCTTTCCCAAACCTCACCCTTGACCTCTTGGCAGCTTCTCTCCTCCCTAGGTTTTCAAGACACTGCCCTACCCTGGTTCTTTTCCTATCTACTTCTGTCTCCATTTCTGCATTTTGATCCTGGCCATGTCTGCTGCCCATAGGTAGCCCCAAGCCTCTGTTCTAGACCCCTTTCTCTTTTCCATGTATACCAGAGATCAGAACACTATGGCTGAGGTTTGTATAGTAGGTGAGCTACGAATTATTTTTTTATCTTTAAATATGAAAAAAACTTTATTTAAAAATGTAAAAACTACTCCTAAGTTGCAAGTCATACAAAAACATACAGAGCATACAAAAATAGATGTAAACACCCCCCCCTCCCTTTTTGTACTACCTTGCTTGGTGATCTCATTAGCTCTCATAGATTTGAGTTATTTTCTCTATGCAGATGATCTCAGATCTACTTATACAGCCTTAACCCCTTTCCAGATCACCAGTCTTGCATCTCCAACTCTCCTCTGGACATCTTAAAGTGAATATCCTATAAACATCTTAAACTCTGATCTTATTACCTCCCCTGCTCCCCTTTCCCTTCTTATTACTGTCCAGGCTCCCACCATCCTCCCAACCATCCAGGACTGAAACCTGGGCATTATTCTCAACTTCTCACTCTCATCCCCACCCTCACTTCCACTCAGTTACCAAGTTCTGTCATCTCTACCTCAGTAGCATCTCTCACGTGCATTCTCTTCTTTCCTCTGACACTGCCACCACCCTGTTGCTGGCTCTTGTTATCTCATGCCTGGACTATTTCCGATCAGTCTACCTGCCTCAAGTTTCTCCCTACCCCAGTCCATCCTCTACTCAGCAATCAAATGATCTTCTTAAAGTACAGGTCTGACCACAACACACACACACACACACACACACACACCCATATGCAATCCACTCCAGTGGCTCCTTATTACCTCTAGGAGCAAATATCAAATCTTCTGTATGATTTTTATAGCCCTTTGTGACCTGGCTCCTTTCTAACTTACACATCACTCTCTATCACATACTTGCAGATCAATCCACAATGAACTTCTTTCTGTTCCTCAAATCCAACACTACCGCATGACCAGGATTTTATCTGGCTGTTCCCTATGCTTTCCCTCCTCATCTCTGACTTTTGACTTCCCTGGTTTCCTTCACATCTCAGTTAAAGTCCCACCTTCTGCAAGAAGTCTTTCCCAGTCCTCTTTAATCTTAGCACCTTCCCTTTGAGTCCACCTCCAATCTCTTCTCTATCTTTTGGTAGTGGTTTTTGCATGGTGTTCCTACCCCCACCCCTTTTTGTCTGTGAGCTCCCTGAAAATAAGGGCTCTTCTTCTCTGGTTTTTTGGTTGCTTGTCTCTGAAGCACTTAGCACAATGCCTGGCACACAGTAGGTGCTTAATAAATGCTTGCTGACTTGATGACAGTGTAGAGTTGACACAGCTAACTACTGAGTTGAGGCTGGACAGGGACAAAGTAAAGCCAAAGTGGGGATGAGAGAAAGTCCTGAGGTGGAGAGATTGGAGGTCTACCTGAACTGAGAACAGGCATAGAAAAGGTGCAGCACAGAAAAAGGTATAAAGATAGGAGATTATGATCCGATAAAGGAACGTTAGAAGGCCTAATTAGGGAAGCAGAACACTAGTGGGTTAAGGGGAGAGAGTGTGTGAGTCCACTGCTATGTGTGTGGCTGAGGTGGATGAGTAAGTGGAGGAGAGAAGGAGTAAGACATGCTTAAGGAATGATGCTGAGGAAATGAGTTTGGGGAGCGTGAAGGTAGATCTGGGTTCAAGTCCTGCCTCAGATTCCCCACCAGCTAGGTGACCTTGGTCCAGTCGTTGAACCTCTCTGTGCCTCAATTTCCTCAACTGTAAAATGATGGGATTGGCTTAGAGGGGAAGGTCCCTTCCAGCTCTACAGAAGGAGAAAGGAGTGTAGAAAGAAGGGAGGGGAAAAGGAGGAGGGAGATGAGGGGAAAGCACAGGAGAGTGAGGAGGCAACAGGAGGACTGGTGGAGGGAGAGGCTGAGAGAGAAGGGGAAGGGGTTATGAAAGGGAATATCAAAAAAGGAGGTGGGGAGGAATATCAAAAAAGGGGGATTAGAGGGCAGGCGGGGAACAAGGAGCGAGAGGGTAAGTGGAGCTAGAAGAAGGGGGAGCAAGAGAATTAGGGCAAAGGGAAAGAAGCGTTATGGCAGAGAAGGAGGAGGGGAGGAGGGGAAAAGGGAGGCAGAAGAGGGGGAGGAAGAAGAGGAGGGAGAGGAGGGGGAGGGGAAAGGGGAGGGAGAAGAGAGGGAGGGGGAAGGGGAGGGAGAAGAGGGGGAGGAAGAAGAGGAGGGAGAGGAGGGGGAGGGGAAAGGGGAGGGAGAAGAGGGGGAGGAGACGGGGGAGGGGTAAAGGGTCGGAAGAAGGCGGGAGAGTGGGAATAGGAAATAAGGGGAGGGAAGCAGAGGAGAAGGAAAAACACCAAGGTGATGGGAGAGGGGAAGCTCCCCCTTCCAAAAATGGAGGTGGGCTAAGGGGAAGGGGAGGGAGGACACGAGGAGGTTCAGGCCGGGACCGGACGTACGCGGGCCGCTAACCTCCCAGCTCAGCCGCGGCTTCGTCCCCATCCTCCTCTGCGTCTCCCCGAGCTCAGAAGCGACCCGGAGAACCCCAAAACCAGCACGAGGAACGGTAGGAGGAAGCGGAAATCACGTGAGAGGGCGCCTTCCTCCCTCCATCCTTGCAGGTCCCTCCCGCCTGCCGTTATTGCCATGGCAACCACGCCTGCGTCGGAGTAAACAGCCTCCCTCCTTCCGCCCTTTCTGGCAAGGCCTTCTGGGAAATGTAGTTCGGTGCCCGGGCAGGATTTTGTGTTTATGCCCGGGAGCGTACAGACCCCTGAGGCCTCGGAGGCTCTTTGAGAGAAGGTGCCCTGGGCCCTGAGGCAGAACTCAGCCCCCAGCAGACTCCCGGGCTGCTTGAGATCCCTGTCTCGTTCCAGCACCCACATGGACTCCCAGTGTGGAAAGGGAGCGTCCGTCACGTTTGGGACCTGCTCCTAAACGGAGACTTTGCCCCAGGCTCTGATCGGTCTCCTCTCGCCCCCTTCCCCGCCCCCCAAGAAACCCCGGTTCCCTAAAAGCCTCTCCCCCCGCACCTCCAGCCGTGCATCTACCCGGTCCCAATGGCTAATGGGCTCATTGTCTAGGAAAAATGGGTCCTGTGCATTTGATTTGCAGCCTCGGTCCGCACCCCCAGCCCCTGACATCGATAAACCTCAAGTGCCAGGCACCGAGTGCTCGGGGATGCCCGGCGCCTGGCCGCCAGGAGCTTCCACACTGATGAGCGAAGCACGCTTTACACACGGGCACCCCAGGATCGGGGACGTTAACCTCGGAGGGCAGGCAGTAGCCAGCGGGGAAGTCTTAAGAGGCGTGGAGAAACAGCTGAGGGAAGGATGGTGGAGAAGTCGGTGTGGCTGGGGCAGGGGTGCATGGGGGCGTGCCAAGCCCTTTGCAGGGCTGCCCATCCACCTTTGGTGTCTGCCTGTGACTCCAGGGAACCCTAGTGTGCGGAGCAGCCACATCCCGCTAAAACCATCTTAGCAGATGGGTTGTGGGTGTGTCTACCCCAAAATTGTCAAGACGTCCCCCTGGGGGAATGGGCGGGTGAGAAGGAGACGTTCCAAAGGCCTTGAAGGAGGCTGAAGTGAGTGCTGAGAGCCTTTAGGACTTGGTCAGACGTTAAAAGGTCAAGGTCACCTACTGTATCTATGCCTTTGCCCGTCATCTTGACTTTTATCTTGCCACTGGACTTGGCTGACTAGAAGAGAGAGAGGGGTTGATCACTGTGCAGCTCTGCCTCACTTAAATCCAGTTCACTCAGAGGTCAAGACATCACAGGAGTTGCCATTGGAGCTCTTGGAAATGGAAAGGCAGCAATAGTGTAGGGCTGCATCAAAGCAGGCTTGGGGGATGGAGGTAGAGAGAGAGTTAGAAGGTAAGGAGCATGGAAAATAAGAAAGGATCAAGCTGTAAGGGGCTTTAATGCTGAACAGAGGAATTTATACTTAATTTGGGAGGTGGTTGGGACAGCTAGAGGGCACAGTAGATAGAGTGCCAGGCCTAGAGGCAGGAAGACTCATCTTTGTGAGTTCAAATCCAGCCTTGGACACTGGAAAGCTGAAAACTGTGTGACACTGGGCAAGTCACTTAACCCTGTTTGCCTCAGTTTCCTCATCCATAAAATAAACTGCAGAAGAAAATGGCAAACCACTGTACGATCTTTGCCAAGAGAACCTCAGTGGGGTCATGAAGAGTGGGATGTGCCTGAAAAATGAATGAAATAGCTAGTAAAATAATGATAGGGAACCTTTGGAGTTTACTGAGCCTGGGGGATGACATGGTCAAAACTGTTTTAGAAAAACATTTTACCAGCTATGTGTAAGATAAATTGGATTGGAAAGAGGCAGGGAGACCAGTTAAGAACCAATTGTGATAGTCTAGAGTAGTCCAGAAAAAAGGTTTTTATGGGCCTAAACTAGCAAACTGGCAGCGTGAGTAGAAATAAGGGGACCTGCAGGAGAGAAGTTTTGAAGAGAGAAGTGACAATGGATATGTAGGTCAAGGGAGAGAAAGGAATCAAAAATGACATTGAGATTGTGAACCTGCGTGATTGGAAGGAGGGTGATTTCCAGGACAGTAACTGGGAAGTTCAGAAAAGGAGGACTTTATTGGAAGGCAAAGTTGGATTCTTACATACCCTTTGACCCACTAATACCAACAATATTGTTTTAATAACAACTTTGAGTGACTGAGTCATTTTGACTATTATAAATACCCAAATTAAATACAAATGAACACACTATCTGCATCTAGAGAAATAACTGAGAAATAGAAGTACATGAGTGATTTTACATATATACATACACATATATATACACATATATACATAGATACATATATATATATACACACATACACATACACATATTTGTATCTATTGGTAGCCATTTCTAGGGTGGGAAAGGGGGAGAGGAAAGAAAAAAAGAAAAAAGAAAGCTACGTGACAACTTTATTATATATTTAAAAGGAAAAGCAAGTTGTACATAAAAATTTTCAGTTGCATGTGCAATCATCTTTATTCTACTATGTTATGGAAATGCTTGTTTTATTTCTTAAGTTTAGAACAAAATAAATAAAACTAAAAAAATAAATTTTTCTTGATAGCTTTGTTTTTCCGTTGACTAAGTTTCCTTCTGTATCTTTCCCATTCCCTTCTACTTAGGACACTTCCCAGAAACATTGTGCAAGGAACCAAAAAGCCTTCCTCTGAGCATGAACTTTTCTGTTCAGTAAATAGGTTCAGGTCCAGGGACAAGAGGAATCTAGAGCTTGTACTATGGGATGAGTAAGATTGACCTTCTCAGGGTCTCCAGCTATTCCATGTCATTGTAATGGGCATGCCCAAGAATGCCTCAGAGGAGACAGTAGGGGGAAAGCTAAGCCTCTTTTCCTCTCCTACTCTCACCTGAACAAAGTATAAAATTCCCTGGACGATGTAAATTCTCTGAGAAGTTGGGAGATCACTTGGATGGGTACTTGTCCTTTGACTTACACCTTTGTTCTGGGCCTCTGAGTCCAGTTATTTTGGAAATCACCCTAGAGACAATGGCACTGAAAATAAAGTCTATGGCTATGGTAACAAAGCAATGAGAACCACCGATATTGACACTACCTTGATGATGCTTACACATTTAAGCTGGCCCTTGGCTTAGCACTGAATAAGAAACAGAATTTGGGGAAGGCAGAATGACATAAGGAGGAGAAACAGAGGGACACAGAACTACTAGAGACTGAGAGGGCTGAGAAGCAGTTGCAGAAACACGCCAAGAGAGGAGATAAATGCCCACTTTTCAGAGGTGGAGGCACAGAACCGGGACAGGGCACAGAAGAAGCCTGAATAGAGTTCCCTTGAGAGAAACCTGGTTATCCTTGAAGCTTTCCAGGAGAGAAGGAACCTGAAGCAATAGCAAACTGGACTTATCTCTTCAATAAACAAAAATCGATTAATAGGGAGTTGACATCCATTAGTCAATTAACATTTATCAAGCTCCTATTATAGCCAGGCACTGTGCTAAGGGATATCCAGCAAGTGTGGAGATGATAAGAGAATACCTATTTGCCCTTTAGGACTTAAAGACATCTAACCTTGATGGAGGGCAACTATGTGATAGTACAGAGTGCTAGGCCTGGAGTCAGAAAGACCTGAGTTCGAATCCAGCCTCAGACTCTAACTAGCTGTGTGACCCTGGACAAGTCACTTAACTCTCTTTGCCTCTGTTTTCTCATCTGTAAAATGATCTGGTGAAGGAAATGGCAAACCACTCTAGTATCTTTGCCAAGAAAACCCCAGATAGGGTCACAGGCAAGCCTGAACAACCACATGGATATGTTTACTTAGATTTTAGCAAAACATATTGGAAAGTATCTCATACTATTTTTGTGGAGAAGATAGATATATGGATTAGATAATACTGAATTGGGATCTGCACCTCAGCATTCAGAGCTGTTTAAGTTCTGGATGGGGTGGTGTTGAGGTAGAGGGTACAGCCTGTTTGTATGAGGAATGCCCTCTGGTGGCCAAAGGGCTGGTTATTTAATCAATTAATACTCTAGCTGGTTATTTAATCAATTAATACGACAGCCAGCTTTCCTATAGGAAGAAGCAGGGAAACCAGCTGGATAGAAGCTGTTAATCGTCCCTGCAGCATCACCAAAGCATTGCCCTGCTCTTCATGGCTGATCCACACAGAATATGGGTCTGAAATTCATTATCTTGAGAGCCGGTTCTCCAGACAGAGAAAGGAAGAAAGCAAAGGTCCTGACAACAACCCTAGGAAGCAAGTGCTATTGTTATCCTCATTTTACAGTTGAGGAAATTGAGGCAAACACAGGCTGAGTGATTTGTCCACGGTCATACAGCTAGTAAGTACCTGAGGTCAGAATTGAACCTAGGTCTTTCTGACTCCAGGCCCAGTGCTCCATCCACTGACCCACCTGGCTGTCATAGGAAGCAGGCTTAGCCAGGGACCTTCTTTTCTCATTGTGAAGAGATTCCTGAATTTGTTGCCATCAGCAGCAGCAAATAAGAAGAAAATTTCCTTCTATTACCACCTACATCTTAGCAGACATTAACGTGAGATTTCAAACAAAGTCTGGTTTTGGCTGGACTTTGTACTAATGATTGACCACTGAATGAGAGCCTGTTATGTTCCCAAACTATACAATAGAAGGACAAATACGTCAGTTGTACTGCCAAGGAAGGAAAAAAATAGATGGAAGTTTTATTGTGTGCATAATGGCAAAATGACTATTTAGTGGCCTCCCGGGGTTCTAAGTATAGTTGTGTATTATATAACAAGGACTGGTTGTTTCCTCCCTCAGCACATGCTTTGTGATAACGTGGTGCAGTGAATAGGGGTGACAATTGGGTCCCAAATCCCAGCTCAGCCACCTCTATATCTAACCCTTGTCTATCCAGCAATTAGGTGGTATACCTTACTCCCCTCCACCACTCTACTTTCCATCAACTCTGGCCTACTGATGTTTCCTCAAACATGATACTGCCATCTCTTCTCTTTATTGAGATGACCTACAGCCCTGGAAGACTCTGCTCCCTGCTCCCTTACCTCTGCCTGTTAGTATAATGGTGGTCTAGTATCTACATACATACATACATACACACACACACACACACACACACATATATATATATACATTATGGTCCTGCTTTCTAAAGGGTGAGACATGTCTCCTCATTAGGGTTCTAGGGTATGTTAGGAGGACTTTTTTTCTATTGCAATTAACTCAAGCTAATTGTCTCTGTCTCTGATGCCCTATTTGTTAGGAGGCCAGTTCTCCCCATTTGTTAGAAGTAGAAATGACAAGCTTTGGCAATTGATTGGATATGCGGATCAAGTGAGAGAAAGGAATCAAGAATGTTAGTGAAAGTGTGAACCTGGGCACTGGAAGGGTGGTGGTGCCTATGACATTAATTCAGAAGTCCAGAAGAGGAGGATTTTAACTGGAGGGGAGGGCTGGACTGGTGGGGCCAGTGACTAGCCCCCACTTCTATTAAACAACCTAAGGTTAACTTTTACAAAAGGATATTTAATTCAAAGGTTTAGCAAGGACAAACATTTTTCCCCCAAACCTTGGGGCCATGCTCCCCCCATACCACCTTGCACTGGTGGGCAGTAGGCTCAAATTAGGAAGGTTCCTAGAACTGGTTCCACTGATTTTATATCCAGAGGCAGCATCATTGTCTGGATGAATCCGCATCTTTCCCCGCTTCCAGTAGGTGAGGAATCCAAGGATCCTTACAGAGATCACTCCTTGCTCCTTCAAGTGTTAATACTGAGATGGCTGCAAGATAAAGCCTAGACTTGAACTCCTGGATTCCTATGCCTTGTTCTTTGGAGACTCAACTCCCTTCCCATGAGGGAACAAGTCATGGCTCATTTTCAGAAGGGAATGAGGCAAAGAGGAGTCTAGCACCGACTCAGGTGTCTTTGAAGATACCAACTGTACCAGCGACATAGCCAGATGTGATTAGCCAACCTGAAGCCATTACAGAATACCTATTCATGGTGTCTCCAAGGTACTTCTCTTAACATGTGTCAATTGGACCGAAGCAGTCTCTAACCTGCAGATAGCCAGAATCAAATAGAGCAGGCTAGACACAGGAGAGTCAGGAATCAAACAGACATTTAATTTCAAAGTGAGGAAAATGACTTGGCAATAGGGAGGGAAATTAGAATATGTACTGGAGCCCTGCTCCTATTGGGGGAACCAAGGCAGTGTGTGGGAAGATGTCAATACTTATACCACTGGCTATGCAGTGAGCTGTAACCCTGACAAGGAGGGGTAACTGTCAATGAGACAAGTTTGATTCATAGCAGGACTTCGTGATGGGAACATGGGTATGTGTCCAAGCTTGTCCAGTGTTTGTCAGAGAACACCGGGTGCTGGTTAAAGCAATACAAATGTGATTTTGCCAGAGGGTGAGATCATCCAGAGGGTGACCACAAAGGATTATTGTTATGCCAAGCTCAGGGCCCAGCTTGCTTGCTGGGCCTTAGCTCTGGAAAACAGGGTGTCTCCTAATATCTTGACATATAACCGTCCTTGAATCCATTTTTCCAGGATCCGCATGCAGGGAAATTGTATCAGCTGAGTAAACGGACGAGGTCAACTCATATACCAGATCCCCATTACATTCTTTCATTTCCCTGACCTCCTTCATGGCTCAGCTCAAATCCCACCTTACTCTAGGAGGTCTTTCCTGGTCCCTCTCAGAGTGCTTTCTATCTACTCTGTATATATCTTGTGCCTATGTAGTTGTATACATGCTATCTCGTCTTTCAGAAAGTAAGCACCTTGAAGACAGGTGTTTTTTGCTTTTATCTGTATCTCTAGTGCTTGGCTCATTGATTGGTTCATAGTAAGTATTTAATAAGTGCTTATAGATTCCCAGTGTGATCTCAAGCAAATTATGAAAGAGTTCTTGTCCCTAACAAGATTAAAGTCCTTTCCAGCTTTAAACCAATGATTCTGTGGAGGTGGAGGAATTCTCACCCTCAGCTTTGGGAGGCAGCTCTAATCTAAAGAAGTTCCGTTTTCTCAAAGTTTATGGCTTCTTATCAGAAAGCTCAGCTCATCTCCTGTGTAAAACATTGCCCCAGTTCCCAGGACAGCCTCTGGAGGAAGAGCCTCATTTTAAGGGACAAATTTAGGCAGCGAGGTGGCTCAGTGAATAGCACACCAATTTTAGAGTTAGGAGAACTTGAGTTCAAATCCAGCTTCAGACACTTGACACTAGCTGTGTGACCCTGCGCAAGTCACTTAACCCCAAATGCCTCCCCTAAAAAGAGACAAATTTAGTGATGCACAAAATTTGAATTAAGCATTTGTTAAGCAGCTTCTATTGGCTCCGGTAGACTCAGACACCCAGGAGCCCTGAGTCCTGGATCCCAGCTCTGACCCTCCATGTCTGTGTGATCTTGGGCAAATCTCTCCCCACTCTGACCCTTAATTTCTTCCTCTGTAAAATGAAGGTATTGAAATAGAAGAACTCTAAGGTACTTTTCAGTTATGACGTTCAGTGCATCTATACAGCTTTGTACCTCTGAGAGCCAGTGCATCTGGGGCAAAACAGCCCCCCTGGGCAATCTGCCGAATGGAGAGGGCCACAGGAACTGAGGCAGCTGACACAGAAGGAAGATGGACCAGGGCTGGAGTTCCTTGAGGGATGTTTTTGCAAAGCTGCAGTTCCATAAGTAGCCACACCTTTGGGAGGGCAGTAGGTACCCATCAACTAGCAGAGACGGATTGAGCAAAAGAAGCGAGTGAAAGGCTTCTGGATGCCTTTCATGGGAGCATCTTGTTGGAGCGGGGGAGCCTCTGATTGCAGGTGGCTCCTGCTCTGTTTTCTCCCTTGTGCTGAAACTGCCAAATTCTTCATTTCCCAGAATACAGTGTGAGATTAATTTTAGACAAGGGCCAAGGCAGTTTTCTTTACACTTGCTCCCTCTTCCTGCCTGAGCCCAGGAGAAAGGTCTGCATTCTTGGCTAGGATAGAACAGGCTGTCTGATGTGTCCCACCCCTCCCCTGCCCAGTGGATCACTGGAAGCCTAGTGGTCTTGAAGCTCTGGTCAGTCACTTTTTCCTATTCACCACATTCCTATTCCTACTTTGGAAATGGACAGTCTTTCTAAGCTCCCTTCACCTGCAGAAGGAAACAATAATAGAATGGGAAAATGTCAGGGCCTAATGTCACTCTGAGAAGACAGGTAAAGGGAGAGAAATCACTGTATATTTATTTTGTACATATAATATACACTATATATGTAATGTATATATGGTTTATAGTACCATAATGTATGTATGTATGTAATTATGGCTAGGTGGCACAGTGAGTGCTGAGATTGGAGTCAGGAAGACCTGAGTTTAAATCTAGCCTCAGACACTTACTAGCTGCGTGACCCTGGACAAGTAATTTCCCCTCTGTTGGCCTCAGTTTCCTCACCTGTAAAATAAGGATAATAATAGCACCTATCTCCCAGGGCTATTGTGGGGATCAAACGAAATAATGTTTGTAAGGTGCTTAGCACAGTTTGGCACATAGTAGGCACTATGTAAATGTTAGCTGTTATGTAATATACTCGTGTATTATAGATGTATATGTAAACTTACACTTGCTTATCTGTGATCATGTTGTATATTAATTTCTGAGGACAGAGACTTCCCCCTTTTGTAGTTGTATCTGGAGCACAGAGCCTGGCACATAGTAGGTATTTATTAAATGCTTCTTGATTTGTGGACTCTGTGTATTTTTGCAATGCTGTTACAACTTGGATGCCTTTTCCCTTCACTCTGCTGACTGATATTCTTCTTAGTTTCAAGACTTAGCCCAAATGCCACATCCTACCTAAAGTCTCCTGATTTCTCCAATTAGTTGGAAGTTTTTCCACCTCTAAACTCTCCCAGCACTTCTTTTGTATGTCTCTAATACACTTATTATATATTTGTCCCATGGTAATTTGTGAATATGCATTTTTTCTTCTACTAGATTGTACGCTCCATGAGATGAGAAACCATATAGCTTATGTATTGATGGAACCAGGTATTCTGAACCAGGGGTTTGAAATTATAACTGGGAATCCTGGGAGTTGTAGTTCTGTGGGCACAGTATCCCCTACTAGCATAGACTGGGTTTTTCTTGAGGCCTGGGAATGGAGGCAGAATTCCACTGAATTAGGAGCTTTTGAAACACTCCAGAAAAGAGTAGGGAGTATGGACATTGGTATAGAGAGAGTGGAGATGGAGCTGATCAGAGAGTGTTTTTGTAGCCCTCCCCCTCTTCCATAGTCTCTTAATATCTTGCAGGATACCACCATCCTCCTGGTCACTCATGCCCAGAACCTTTATTCATCTCTCTCTCACTTCCCCTATCCAATCTGTTGCCCAATCTTGCCTCTTCTACTTTCACTGCTTTTCCTGTAGGTGACCTTTTCTGTCCTGTGCCACTGCTACCATCCTATGAGGCACAGCTCCCCTCTCACCCTCCCCATCTCATTAATAGACCATTGCAATAGCCTTTTTCTATCTTTGACTGGTCGTCCTGCCTCAAGTCTTTCCTCACTTCAGTCTATCCTCCCCCTGGCTATTAGAATAATGTTCTCAAAGCTCAGTCAAGTCATCTCCAGTGACTCTCCATCATCTCTATGATCAAATTTATAGAATTATCTATTTGGCTTTTAAAATCCTTCAAAACCTGCCTCCTTCCTACATTTCCAGTCTTTTTACACCTTACTGCCCTCCATGTATTTTCTGATCCAGAGTATGGCCTCCTGGCTGTTTCTCGCACAAGAAACTCCATTTCCTGACTCCTTGCATTTTCACTGGCTGTCCCTCATACCCAGAACTCTTTTCCTCTCCATCCCCTCTTCTTGGCTTCCTTTGATTTTCAACTAAAATTCCATTTTCTGCAAGAAGACTTCCCCAGTCCTCGGTAATGCTAGAGCATCATCACCAGTTTATCCTGTTCGCTTCTTGTTTGTGCATAGTTGTGTGCATGTTGTTTCATCAGTTAGAATATAAGCTCCTCTAGGGCAGGGACTGTTTTTGTGTTTGTTTGTTTTGTATTACTGGAGCTGGCCATAGTGTCTGGCACATAGCAGGCACTTAATACATGCTTGTTGACTTAATTCAAGTAGGCACAGCAGAGGCAACTCCATCAAGCATCTTGCTGTGTGGACCCTAATTCCAGGAATTCTTCAGTGAGCAATGCCTCCATTCAGTGGAACAAAGAACTTGGACTGAAGGTGCCCATTGCAATTGCCTCTTTAAAAACTGAGGAACAGAAATAGATAGTTTTACCCCTCTGTCTCCCAAATGTTTCTGTTTGCTTCCTGATGCTAGAAAGCACTTTAGATGAGTTTTCTCAATAGTCACATTAAAAAATCCTGTGATTGAGCATAACTATTTTGCACTGAATACTTGTATATTTATTCTGTACCAGAGAAGGCCAATGGACAACAACAGTGTATAGCTGGAGATTCATGGAATTTAATGAGGCTAGAGGTCTAGATCTCTAGATCACCCACCTTAACTAAGTGTTCTATGATAAGTATGGTGAGAGGATCTTATAGTGATTATTTTTATTAATAACTTTTATTAAGAAGCTCTTAAGACAGTAGAAGGCAGGTAGAGAGACAGAGACAGACAGAGACAGAGACAGAGGGAGGAACTGGGACCAGTTTATCCTTAGTCCATGACTGAACTATGTCGCAACTAAAGCTAGGTATCTTAGTACACTTTCCTTCTTCAGGAGAGGCATGGGCTAAAAGGGAAGACAAAAGGGAAGGTCACTCTTTTTGGTTTCTAAGGAAAGACTATGGGAAGAGAAATGTATGGTTTATTAAGAATTAAATCTCTTTTCATGTAAAAAAAGAGTGAATACCCAGATAAACTTGTTCTACAGCACACTTGCTAGTTATACCTGTTTATACATACATACATACATACATATATACATATACATATACACACACACACACACATATATATATACGTATATATATACATGTATATATATACATATACATATATATATATATATATATATATATATATATATATATATATATATGATACCTGTTGGATACATTTGTAGCCCTTCCTACCCTCCTACTGCCCTTCACAGGGCTTTGCACATGGCAGGTACTTAATAACTATTTGTTGAACAGATGAACCGGTTGATGAATGAATCAGTAAATTTAACAATGACTGAATGTATTTTTTTGTATGCTCCTGAGATCCTAGGCATCAGCACTCTACAGGGAGACTTTTTTGGTACCCTGGGAAATGGTATCCTGTAGCTTCTGGATCAAGGTATTGGGGCTCTTAGAGGGGGCATCTCCCACTTTTGGGGGATGTATATTTGGGGATGGACACAAAGTAAACAGAATAGGAATGAGTTCTTTTTTTTTTTTAATAAAAATAATTCCTTTTCTAAATGATCTTTAAAAATGAAACCAGACATAAATCCTGTAGCATTTGGCAGTGCATTCTGAGGTCCCCCAGAAGTACAAGGTAGACTCCACTAAATATTATTAAATAAATAGGCATGGTAACAGGACAGTTCAAACTTCATATTTAAACTGTACAAGCACGGCATCACATAAGCAGTAGCACAAGACACACAACACCAGATTTTGCAGATGACTCTTGTTTTAGGTGTGTATTATTATGGCCTAACAGGAGCTTTCTGATGATAGATCACATCTAGATGTCAACTTTTTTTGGTAGGGGGAGGCGGGGTGTTCTGGCCCTGTGGGATCTTCACTATAGGCAATTTCCAGTGTGGAAACCTCATTGCATTGATACAAATCAGCAAACTTTTCTGGGACACTGAAAGGTTAAGTGATTCACAGTTTCACACACCCAAATATGTATCAGAGGCTAGGCTTGAACTTAGGGTTTCCTGACTGAGTACTCCATTCTGCACCTTGATAGAAACTCTAAGAAAAATCATAGCATCATAGATTTAGAGCTGTCAAGAATGTTGGAGATCATCTAGTTTAATCCCTTCTTTACTCCATCTTACAGATGAGGAAACTGAGACCGAGAGAGGTTAAATGATGTAGTGGATGGAGTGCCAGATTTTAAGACAAGAAGAACTGAATTCCAATTCCGCTTCAGTTAATTACTGCTAGTGTGATCTTAATTCAGTCCCCTCTCTAAGCCTCAGTTCCCTCGTTCATAAAATGAGGATACCAATAGCATCTACCTTGCAGGACTGTTTTTTAAGGATCTCATGAGCTAACATATAAATTGCTTTGCAAACCTTAAAGCACTATATAAAGAGTAGCCAGCTACTAATTTACATTCGAATACAGATCCCCTGACTCCAAATTCAGTCACTTTAACACCGTTGCATGTAGTCATTGCTTTACTGGAATGATGGACTTAGATTTGAATTGGAGTTCCCCTGCTTATTACCTGTGTGACTTTGGGCAAGTCATTTTACCAATACAGGCCTCAGTTTCCTCATCTGTCAAATGATGGGGTTGGATTAGATGACCAAGGTCCCATTCAGCTCTAAATCTACAATCCTATGTTTCTTTTTTTTATGTATGAGGCATTGCTACAAAACCATCTCTCAGCTCCAGGTTCTGGCTGTCCCCCATACCTGGAATGCTCTCACTCCTTATCTCTGCCTCCCAACTTTCCTGGCTTGCTTTTAAGTTCGAGCTAAAAATTCCACCTTCTGCAGGAAGCCTTTTCCAATCCTTATCAATTTTAGTGCCTTTTCTCTGTTGATTATCTTCTATTTATCCTGTATATAGCTTGTTTCATATAGTTATTTGCATGTTATCTTTCCTATGTGAGCAGGGAACTGTCGTATTCTTTTCTTTGAATCCCCATCACTTAGCACAGTGCCTAGCACATAGCAGACATTTAATCATGCTCATTGACTGACTCATTGACTGAAACCAATATAGTATAATTTGATAGTTTTTTTTAACAGACTAGTGCTAATAAATTCAAAGGGATTGTTGTCCTCATTAAAGTCGTCTTCTTAGGAACTCATCTGGAATGCCCTTCTGAGCCAATGGTATGTTGAGATCCCTTCAAGGGTGACAAGTCTTCAGTCCTTGAGAGTCAGGGTGGTAGAGTGGACAGTATGTTGGAATTTAATGTCAGCAAGATGGGAGATCATATTCTGCTTCTGACATTTAGAGCTGCATGACCCTGGGCAAGTCACTTAACCTGTTCCCTCATATATGAAAGGGAATAATAAAACTTTAGTACCTTTCTCAAATAATTGTTGTGAGATAGATGAGTAAAGTGCTTTGTAATCTTTAAAAGGCTAAAGAGCCATCAATTATTATTATTATATTTAGAAAGTAGATTTTGTTTTTGGAAACAGCCAAAAGCCATTTGGAGTCAATTCTGGAACCAAGCTAGGGAATCCTGGTATTTTATGTAAGGAGGGGGCAAGTATGGCATTGAAAGCTACATATGATGTTAAAATAACACCACTTATTGAAAAGAATTTTTTTGTGTGTGTGTGACTTGTAAACTAGTTAATGAGGATTATAGATTCTGAGCTGGAAGAGATCTTAGTGGTCATCCAGCAACTCCCCAAGGGAAGTCCTTAAATTGCCTGAACAACCACAGCCTCTGGAGGGTATCTCCCCAGGTGAAGTAACAGTTCTCATGCAGCTATACAAGTCCCACACTGTTTGTATTAACTAACACGCAGTGTGTCTATATCCCAGTCACACCTTGAGCCTGTCTTTATACGTTTCGGAGTTCCTCTAGGGTTCTGGTCATCTCTCCACTTGGGTTTGAGCCCATAGAAACCAAGGCATTTAATCCACCTCCCAAATATCAGAGTCAGAGTCAAAATCGTGGAACTCCTTGGAAGCCCTGAAGGGGTCAGGAGTCTGACCGGCTGGGGCTTTACTTGAAACACTGTGAACTTTTAAATCTTGGTTTTCGATTCCACCCCAGTCATTTTCATCCACTCATCTGCATTACCTCTAATGAGGAATAGGGGATTTCCAAGTGACTTCTAGTCATGTGTCTTTTCTTGAAACCCTGGAAAGTTTGGGTACTCTGGAAATCCAAGCAGTCTTTCTGCCCTCATTTATTTCTTCCTTTGAAGTAATTTTCATCTCTACACCCCACCTCTGAAGCTTCCCTTTAGGAGGGAATGTGGAAAATCTTTTTGAAAACTTTCTTGAAGTTCTCATTGCAGAGGGGGTAAATGAGGGGGTTCAGGGTGGAGTTGATGTAGCCCAGCCATATGGTGAACATCTGGACGTGTTCATTGCAACACTTTGTGCAATAAGCAATGACCATGAAAAAGATGAAGTATGGGATCCAGCAGAGAATGAAGGCTGCCATGATGCAGCCCAGTTGTTTGGCAGCTTTCCGCTCTCGGTTCATGTGCAAACCCTTTATGTATTGCTTGGAATGGGAGCGAAACCTCTTCCAGGTGAGTGTCAGGTAATCCAGGCCAAAGGTTGCCTTGGTCTTGGCTTGGTCTTCAGAAGACATGGTTGTGGTTAATCCGGTGACAGCATTGGGGTCTACTGGGTGAGAGGGTGCCTCCGCAAAAATGGTCTCCTCAGATGTCTCGCTGGCATACTGAATGGCTGGGGACAACTCCTTGGGGTCTGACTGTCTCTGGTGGATGGACATGTATCTTCCTGTCTCCTCCATCTCAGGCTGAGGCTGCACAATCTCAGTAGGCAAGTAGTGGTCTTTGATCACTGCTTCCTTATCTTCTTGTTCAAAATCTTGAGGAGTTTTCTTCTCTGGAGGTGATTCCTTTGCTGGGTTATGGGCCTTTGTGGGAATGCTGTTACTAATGTGATAGTAGGTGCCTTCTGGCTTCCTTTTCAAAGTCTCCAGGTCAGCATCTTTCTCCTGCTTTGGGAGGCAGATCTTGTGCTTTTTGTGACCCACGTTGCCATCTGAGAAAGATGGGAAGGACGCACTGATGAATTCCCTGTGCTGGCAGTGCTGCCGGACGGCCCTATAAATCTTGGAATAAAACCAGAGCATCAACAAGGTGGGCAGGTAGAAGTTGATAATGGCAGTCATCACCTTGAACCAAGTGACGTTGTAGAAGTCTGTCTCACACTTGTCCTCAGAGGTCTTCTCATTTGAATTGTTCTTGGCAGGTTCTAGTTGAAAGCTTCTCCATCCCAGAATAGGGATAATCCATAGGGAGGCCAGGAACCAGGTGACCAAGATGGTGACTGTTGCTCTGGTCTTGGTGCGATACTGTAGGTACTTGAGGGGTTGTTGGACAGACCGGTAGCGGTCAATACAAAGAATAAAGACGCTAAAGATGGAAGCAGTACTTGCCACGTAGTCCATGGAGAGCCAGAAGAGGCAGAGGTGCCGGTGTAGGGACCCAAAGAGGTACACAATATTTAAGGGCATAACAGCAGCACCCACAATCAAATCAGCTACAGAAAGGCTGACAATGTACAGGTTACCCACAGTGTGCAGTTTCTTCTCTGTCCTCACTGCATACAGTACCAGGATGTTGAGCCCCACTGTGACAAGGGAGATACTGCTCAGCACCACCGCCAAGGGCACCAGATGGGACTTATTGGTAGCATTAGCTGTCTTGTTGACTTCACACATAGTTCCTTCCTGGAGACAAGAAGAGGTGGGAGAGGTCATTGGGCAGTACAGGAAGCTCTCCTTTATTCTGGTGACTTCCTGGAAGAGGACAGAGAACAATATCTGTAAGTGCTTCATTGAGTGTTTATAGTATTTGTACAGCTGAAGTACTAGGATTTACACCCATGCTCGGTCATCACCATCTGCTTTGACAGAAAGAGGTGCCTGTCTAGAGCAGAAAATATCTGTAACTGAGGTTACAGATGTCTAACTGGTTCTGGCTCTGTCATGGTGAAATCTTAGACAAATCATATCTCTTTTAGTTTCCTCAGCTATAAAATGAAGCGGAAGGGGAAGTGTCTATTAGGTACTAGGTACTATGCTAAGCACCTTATAAACATTATCTTATTTGACTGAAGCGACTGGATTAGATCAGGTGTTCTAATGAGGACAACAACATTATTTCAAGGAGTCCAGGAATGTGGATGGGAAAAAAAATTACATCTTTTTTTTTTTAACTAACCTTTATTTGAAATTTAGCATTTCACTCAATTTTTAAAGACATGATCCTAAAAAGAGGTTCATAGTCTTTACCAGATTGCCAGAATGAACTATGGGAAAAAAATGGTTAAAAGCCCTGATCTAGATGATTTCTTAGGTTTATTCTAGTTTTAAAATGCTAATTTCAAGATCATTCTGGTTTTCCTCTTACCTTTCTGACTTCTCTTTAGCTGGTTTCACTTTCGAAACTTAAACTTTTAAAGTTTTCTAAAAAAAACAAATTTTTATCCTCTAAATGTGGATATGTCACAAGGTATAATTGTTGTCCATGTTCACTGCACTATGGAACTGATCTAGTCTCATAACTAAACTTTTATGCAGGAGTCTCCTAAATTTACTCTTTAAACTTTGATTTTTCTTCATAGTTCCTGAGCAGTCTTCTCTGACCAGTTCATCCTACCCTGATCTCTTTGTCCTTTAAATTTACAATATTTGTCTATCAATCTGAAGTTATCACACATTTCATGTATTATAGGGTCATCTTTTTATGTTTACATCTTGTGATCTAACTATACTGCAAGCTCCTCAAGGGTAAGTTCTGAGATCTGTCCAGCAGAGAACCTTGCTTCATACTTTACTCAAAACATTGAGGCCATCACTTATCATCTCTCTCTTAATTTCTTTTCCTCCCTTCCTCTTTCTTCTTTTCCCCCCTCTCTCTCTATTTAAAACATTTTTCAATCCATGAGCACTCATTTTTTCCCTTTTACCCTGCCCCTCCATTGGGAAAAAAAAGAAACAAAACTTGTTAAAAAAAACCCAACATGCATGATCAAGAAAAACAAATTCCCACATTGATCATGTCCAATATCTATATCTATAGTATGTCTGATATAATATATGTTCATTATATGTGTGTCCAATATAGATAGGTCTCATTCTGCATCTTGAGTCCGTCATCTCTCTGTCGGGAGGTGGAAAGCTTATGAGTTATTTCTTTTTCTGAATTCTAGCCTCAAATCTCAGTGTAATTTCTCATTTTTGGTTCCTTTGCTTCAGTTCTTGAGGAAGAGGTGGCACTTCTTGATAAGGCCAGCTCTTCCACTTGGACCCTTGATCCCATCCCTTTCTGTCTCTTCCAGGAGCTTACCCCTTGAATCCTGTGTTGTCTCTTCCTATTTTTCAATTTCTCCTTATCCATTTTTTATTTTCTTGCTGACTCCAACTATGCCCATAACTCTCCTAACTTTAAAAAGCTTTCACTTTCATCTTACCATTCCCTGAAATTACCATCCTGTATCTCTTTCTTTTATAGCCAACCCTCTAGAAAAAGCTTTCTATATCTCTTCTTTCTTACCTTCTGTTATTCCTCTACCCCTTTCAGTCAGGATTCCGTTTTCACCAATCAGTTGCATTCCCTCAGAGGACAGTCCTCAGAGGAAGTGTGGCACAGTACAAAGCGTACTGGACTTGACATCACAGGGTCTGCATTCAAATTCCTGTTCTGTAACTTACTGACTGGTGTGACTGATTACTCAGCCTTTCTCTGTAAAATTCTTTCTCTGTAAAATCAGGAAGTTGAGCTAGAGTCCTTGGAGGTCTTTCCCAACTTTAAATTTCATTATTCTATTAACCATGATCTTTTAATTGCTAAATCCAATGGCCTTTTCTTAATTCTCATCCATCTTGACTTTTTCTTTGACTTTCTCTGGATAGTCTCTCTCTCCTTGGGTTTTCCTGACACTGCTCTCCCTTGGTTTTACACCTACCCACTAGACCACTTCTCAGGCTATTTTGCAGGATCAGCCCATAGTGGACCTTCTGTGAGAGTGTGTTCCAGGGCTATGTCCTCAGTTAGATACTCTGCAGGGACAGAATGAGGTTTTTCTTGGGGTTTGGCCCCAGAAAAAGCAGGACCAAAGGAGCTGGATGATGGAGGGCTTTGTCATACTCTTCATACACCTGGGTATGATTCTCTATCAAACCCCAGGCCCTTGGAAAGAGGGAGTGAGAAAACATGCTTTGTTGGGCTCCTATTTCCCTTTCTGTTTCCTTTCCTAACATCTGGGCCCATCTACTCCAAGGCTCGTCCTAGGTCCCACTTCCACAGGGATTTGGTGGCTATCAACCTAGTCACAGAATCTTAGCTTCTCAGAACTAGGAAAGACATCAGAGGTTGTTTATGCATGTGGCCTCTGCAAGGACTATAATGTTCTGATCCTTCCTAAATACATGACTGTGGGTAAGTTGACTTAACCTCTCTAGGTTTCTAGGCTGCTAGGTGGCAAAAAGATTAGAATCTTACACTTAGAGTTAGGAAGACCTGAGTTCAAAACCTACCCCCTCCCCATCCCTCTTATTTATACACCATGTTTGTAATAATCCTCTTACCACTCTTAGTCTAAGGAATTCTCAAAGAGCAAAATGTTCTATGTGTAAGGCCCTGAGGGCCCCCTCATTTCCTGGTTTCTTACTTCTTAAGTACCTACACCTGAGGACAGGGGCTGGGGACTTGGAGGGCATGAAAAGCTAGCAGGAGCTGTAGCTTTAAACTGCACCCTGATCTCACCTGGAACATAGTAGGCACCTAATACTCCAAATGCTTACTACTTGACTGAATGTCTAACATTGTCTTCTACCCAGTCTCCTCCTGGCAACTCATGTGCCCCTATACCTTCCAAAAGGGATCCAAGCACGTTAGAACTGATTGCCAGAAATCCCCAAGGCTACCCTCTCCCATGAAGCCTCCTCCAATATGCCCTAGGCCAGGGGTAGGGCAACCACAGAATGGAAGCCTTCTAGGTCCTTGAGTGTGGCCTTTTGACTGAGTTCAAGTTTTACAGAACAAATCCCTTTATTGTGGGAATTTGTTCTGTGAATAACTGGTGTAACTGGTATTCAACGCTTTCAGGTTTGCAAAGTGCTTTACGAGTATATAATTTTATCCCCACAACAACCCTGGGAGGCAGATGCTAATATCACCCCCATTTTATAGATAAAGCAACTGAGGAAGAGAGAGGCTGCCCAGGGTTACCCAACTAGGCAGGAGGCATGTGAGACTGGATTAGAGCTCAGCTCTTTTTGACTCCAAGTTCAGCTTCTCTGCACCTATAAGGAATAGGTGAGGGATGACACCCCAGGGAGCTGGTGGATTGTTGGCAAATTACTCAAGCTCTCTCAGCTTCAGCAGCTGTCAAATGGGGAGAACAATCACTGGGCAGACATGGGGGTAGGGTGGGGGTGGGTGACAGAAACCAATGTCCATTGTAAACCTCTGTCTCTCTTTCTGTCTGTCTCTCTCTGTCTCTCTGTCTCTGTCTCTGTCTCTCTCTCTGTCTCTCTCTCTGTCTCTCTCTGTCTCTCTGTCTCTCTCTGTCTCTGTCTCTCTCTGTCTCTGTCTCTCTCTCTCTGTCTCTGTCTCTCTCTCTCTCTCTCTCTCTCTGTCTCTCTGTCTCTGTCTCTCTCTCTCTGTCTCTCTCTCTCTCTCTCTCTCTCTCTCTCTCTCTCTCTCTCCCTCTTCCCTTCCCTTGGTGTCTAGTTTGAGACCTCTGGCAGTAGGACACACAGCTGTTTAACGCACATGCCTTTCCCAGGGACATACACCACATAGAGGGAGTACAGACAGACAACTTCCCCTTGAATGCCTATGGTGACAGTTAATGATATCTCACTGAGCTGCTAATTCTATTTTTGACAGCTCTAATTACAAGTATGAGCTCTTTATATTTAGCTGAAATCTGCCTTCATTGTAACTTCTAGACACGTTCTATATCCCCTTTCATATGAAAGCTCTTCAAATATTTGATAACTGTTATCATTATATCCTTTATTCTTTACTAGGTGAAATATCCCCAGTTCCTCATAGGACATAATAAATTAGGTTCAGATAAAGTTCAAAATCTCAACCACAGACAGGTTTGCCCTTCTCTTTCATTTATTATTTTTTATTATCCCATTCTTTCATTAAGTCAGCAGAAATGTTGACTTTCTGGGGGTAATAAAGTAACCCCTCCTTTTTCATTGCTTTTTATCCAAGAACTGGCTCCCTTCAAGTCCCAGCTAAAATCTCACCCCCTTTTCTGAAATTGAAATACTAAGGTCTTTTCCTCTGTTAATTATTTCCAATGTATTCTGAGTATATCTTGTTTGTACATAGCTGTTTGCATGTTGTCATCTCTCGCATTAGCCTGGGAGCCCCTTGAAGGCAGGGACTGTCTTTTGCCTTTATTTCCATCACAATGCCTGGCACATAGTAGGAATTTAATAAATGCTTGTAATCTTGACTTGGCTTGAACCCAGTCCTGTAAATTCTTGTTTTGCAATCACTCCTGCATCCAGGAATGTAAATGTTTAATAACAGGCTCTCTGGGGAGAAAAATGCCCACGACACGCTTTTAAGCAAAATCTCCATCATTAACATTTTAGTCTTCAATTCCTTAAGTCCAGACAATCAGCAAAACAATAGATTAAGTCTTGATTTGTAATGTTTGCTAATTTCTGGGGTTATACAGAACTTTAACAATCAGCTAACCAGTGACAGCTGACTCCAGGACATGCCTGTCTGCAAACCTTCCTTTTTCTCCTTTCCCAAGATCAAACCACTTCAGACTCAGTGTAATTGGTCTACACTATGACTGTTTGTCCCCTAGGCCTCCACTCCTCTTCCCATTTCTCCTCTCAATCATTTTCAAGGATTCCCCTCCCCAAAGTCCAGGCAGAATCCAGAAAGGGAGACCTGAGGCTGGGGGTAGAGCCAGCTGTTAAATTTTCAAAGTGAGCATTCACACCTGAGAAACTGACTAACACCAAGTCTTGGTTTATCGTTTTGTTGATTGTTTAGAATTATAAAAATGGAGAAAATAGAATAAACTTGAAAGTGTGCCAGGAATACATTTTTTTTATGTTGATACCATGTTGGTAAACATTTACCAGCATGCTCCAACCTGAGTCCCCCATGAAATCAAAGCGATATTGAAATCAGCGAATCAGGGTTCAAATATTACCTCCTGCCTTTCTTTTGGACCAAGCAAGACTGTGAGCTCATTGAGAGTGGGAACTGTTAGGTTTTATTGACTGTCTTTGAACTCCTACTGCTTATCCTAGTGCCTTGCACATAGCTTAATAAATGCTAGTTGTCCAACTGAACAAATTGACTCATGGATTTATAGCTTGTATCCACTGGAACAAACATTTAATGGGCTTTTACCTGGGCATTGAGCATGCTATGGCCTGGAAGTTAGGAAAACTGGGCTTCTAATTTTATTGTTTATTATCTGCATTACCATGGGCATTTCTCTCATCCTCAGTTTCCTTATCTGTTAAATAGGGATAACTGCATCTATCCTATCTATCTCCACAGGGTTGTTGTGACATTCAACTTTGTGGATGGATATGAAAGTGCTTTGAAAATGGTAAAAGTTTTATGTGGACATAAGGGATGGTGATTAAGTCAGAAAATAATAATGATAAGGATTTCCAAAGAACAAAGAATGTAGGCTTTGCAGGAAGAATTCCTGCCTCTATGATGCTTCCAGGGGAAAGATGCCCAAGGTCCTTCTGCCTGGGTGACTTATTTCAACTTCTCGAGGGCAAAGAAGAGGAGCTTTGGATCCTCAGCGTCATTATTGACTGTCTTGGGCCTTGGATGAAGGGAATAAAGGCCTCCTTTGGAAAGCATAACTGCTTGTGCATTTGTTAGTGACTCTTTGCTGCCAGCCAACTCAAGGGCCTGGTGCTCCTGGAGGAAAAATCAGATGCCATACAAAGAAAAACACTATAACTTTAGCTGGGGTACGGTCATGTGACTCAACCTCAGTACACCCATCTGAGTCCCTGAGCTCCCAGGTCCAAGGCTGAGTGGCTAGCTAACCACCTGGAGAGGTGAGGACCCTGATCTCCAACAGGGGGGTCATATGGATTTTGGTGTTAGGAATTCAAATAAGCAAAACAGAAAATAAGAAAGCTACTCTCATTGCAAAGAGGAAAGGAATAGTGAAAGAAGACAGGGAAGGGAGAAGAGAGGACAGGAGATTTACTTGCGTTTGTGGAATTCTGAATCCTCAAGAAAGGGAATGCGGGTAGAGCAGGTAATATACCATCATGGTGCCAATATGTCATCTTTGATTAAGAGAGCTTCTAAGGTACCTAGTCTAACTCTCCAATTTTTACATGTAAGCAAACAGAAATATGAGGTAAACTGCCCAAGATTACACAGGGAGGATGGGCAGTTAGGTGGTACAGCGGATAGAGCACCAGTGCAGGAGTCAGGAGGACCTGAATTCAAATATCACCTCAGACACTTGACATTTACTAGCTGTGTGACCTTGGGCAAGTCACTTAACCCCAACTGCCTCACCCTGGGTCATCTCCAGTCATCCTGATGAATATCTGATCACTGGATTCAGATGGCTCTGAAGGAGAAGTGAGGCTGGTGACCTGCACAGCCTTCCCTCACTCAAAACAAAGTCAAGTGCAAGTCACATCATTATTTCTGTGATGGCACGATCTTCTTCAGTAATGGAGGATGAACACACACACTGGGAGGAAAAGGCAGAGCCAAGATTTGAAGCCAGGTCTTTTGATTAAAAATCTGGCACTCTTTTTATATTCCACTGTCTCCAGAAGAGTAACGTAAATGACAAAAGGGATAAGCCTGCAATGTGAGGATGAATGTCAAACTCCAAATCAAGCTCAAACGCTGCCTTTTTCCAGAAGGTTTCCATGATTTCCCTCCCCTCCTGACCAGATGTTTGAACCTTCCTCCTTTGAACTTTCATAGGATGATGTTCTTCTTCTATCACATTCTGCTTTTTGTGTGCTCATCTCATCTTCCCAACAAAACTATTACTTCCTTGAGGACACATATCAGAGATAGGAAGACTTATAAGGAAATTCTTGCAATAATCTAGGCAAAGGGTGATGAGGGTACACACCAGAGTGATGTGAATAGAGAAGGGTCCTGGGAGACTTTTTTCTGTTGTTGTTCTTCGGTCATATATGACTCTTCGTGACTCCTTGGACCATGGCACACAGGCCCTTCTGTCCTTGACTACCTCCCAAAGTCTATCCAAGCACACATTCATTGCTTCCATGACACTATCTATCCCTCTCATCCTCTGCCAGTCCCTTTTCCTTTTGCCTTCAATCTTTCCCAACATCAGGGTCTTTTCCAATAAGTCCCATCTTTTTATTATGTGGCTGGAGTATTTAAGCTTCAGTTTCAATATTTGACATTCCAGTGGATGGTGTTCGACTTTCTGAGAGAGAAAAATTGACCTGGATGTCATATTTTCACTTGCTGATCCCAATTCTGCCCTCTGGAGTCAAGCAGAACAAATCTTATTACTCTTTCACAGGACAGTGTTCACAGTGTTCAAACACTTGAATTAGGGATGGTTATCACCTATCCCTAAAGCCTTCTTTAGAAACCAAATATGTATTTAATTCCATCAGCTATTTTCACAATACTCAATTTCCAGCCATCTCTCCAGCCCATTTGTCCTCTTTTAGATCAGTTCCAATTTTTAGTTTTCTTCCTAAAAGGTAGTTTTCAGAACTGGACATAATCCTTTAGAAGGGGCCTGACCAAGTCTGCTGACTACAGAATCAACCAACTGATCATTGAACTTTATCAATAACAACAGCTCACCTTTCTATAGTACTTTGTGGCTTGCAGAATATTTGACTCACAACACTCTGAAGTAGGTGGTGCAAATATCCCCATATTGCAAATGGGGAAATTGAGGCTCTGAGACCTATGATCTGTGACTTGATCCCAGGTCTTCTTTACATCAATCCCTTCCTCAGAGTCATTTTCCCCCATAGCCTATCAGTTGCCAAATCCTATTCATTCTATTCCACTCTATTCTTTTTCTCTCCTTTTCAAAATTCTGAACCTCACAAACATCAAATAGCATGATCCTTTCTATGTACAAAGAAAAATCAGAGAGTATATATGAACCTGGAAATCTCTATTTTGTACATATTTTTAGAGGTATGTGTGAAATTCAACATGGTGGTAACAACACTATCTGGCTTATATCTTTTTCCCATTCTGAATTTCTTTCTGATCTCTTCTATGTATTTTAAAAATGTTTATCAAAGAATCACATCTCTTGAACCTAATCCTCTCTTTGCTTCTTGCTACTCAAATCACCTAGTCCAGACCCTCAATACCTCTTGCCTGGAGTACGGTAATGGTCTTTATCTCATCTTCTGGTCCTCAGTTTATCTCTGGAATCTGTCCTTTACATAACTACAAAAATAATGTTTTCTCATGAATAAGTCTGACCATACTACTCCCCTGCTCTAAAGCCTATGAGATACCATATCAACTCCTTAATTCACTATTTAAGGAAGACCTTAACTTAGCTCTCTGACATATCATACCCTTTAATACACTTTGGTTTTTAGGCAAACAGGAGCTAGTTGTTCTCTGATCTCAGCCTGACCTTACCATCTCTGAGTCTGGAATGCATTCTTTCCAAATAGCTATTTCTTGAGAAATCTTTCTCTTCCTTAAAGATTCAGCTCCTCAATGAAATCTTTGTGGATTCCAACCTGACCTTGTAACTAAAAGTTTTCTTTCCCTCCTTACATCCCTGAAGTATTTTCTCTTTATTATATTCTTTGCCCTTATCACATCCTATCTCATGCCTAACTGAATAGGTGGGAGGTATGTGAAGTATACCTTTCTCCATTATTAGATGATAAACCCTCCAGTGAGGTGGGAACTGGACCTAGTGCCTAGAAGACGACCTCCTTGGATATAGCAAGTGCTTGCTGGATATTTGTTGAGTTGAATTCTGGCTTCGATATTTAGTGTTCCAGACTATGACTTAGAATGTGACAATTTCAGGCACAAAGATCCAAAAAAGGATATTTATTAATATCTTTTATATATTAATTAATAATAATTAATATATTTTAAAAAGGATTATCTGTGCATAGGCTGTATCCTGAAAATAGAATGTGAGATGCTTGAGGGCAGGGGATATTTGTTTATCTTGTCTTTATATCCTCAGGGCTTACTTAGCACATGCTTTACCCATGGGAGGCACTTAATAAATCTCTGGATAAAGGAATGCTTTCTAAGATTCTGCCATCTTGCTTTGTGAGTTACCACATTCATACACGTGCTTCTGAAGAGGTTTAGGTCTAGTTTCTGTACATCAAGAGCTCACAACTTTGGGTCTGATGAAAGGGAGGAAAGGAAGAAGCAAGCATTTATTTAGGACCTACTATGTGCTAGGCTGTACTTTATAGATAATATTTTATTTGATACTTACATGATACTCTTCCCCCCCTTTATTGGAAGTTGCTAAGGGTTCTTGGCATGTATTGACATGGTATTTCTTGAGACATTTTTTGAAAATTCCTATTTTTCTCCATGTATATTCTTTTCTATTTTTTAAGTTTGGCTATTTTTTTCATCATGAGAATTTACCAAAATACTCATTCATTAGAAACAATTTAAACTGTGCTGTGAAATCCTAGGAGAAAACACATTATGAAAGTTGAATAAATGAATGAATAATAAATGCCATTAGCTTCTACTAATTTTAGTTAAAAATTCCAAGTAGCTACTGGGATTTTGCCATTACATGTGGGAAGCCACTTTCCTGGTTGCAAAAACAATCAATTTAACCCTAAGAATATAAATTGGAAAATGACGATGCTTGGCATATATCTTTGTCAAGGGTCTCTTGTTTTTGACTCTTCCCTCTCTTCTGATTCCTGATGCCACCAGAGACTTGTTCCCAAGTAGATGGCTCCTGTAGTGGCTGAATCCAGATTGCCTGAAGCCCTGGCAATCCACTGTCCTCATGGGATTATAAAATTTAGAGTCAGGAGAAAGCTTTGAAATCAGCGGAGTAGAAAGACCATAGGACTCAAGAATCAGGAGGTTTGAATTACATTCCCATGTATTCTATTCTAATTTATCATTTCCTCATACATTCCCATTATATTTGCATATATATGCTGCCTCTAACTCATAGTGAGTCTCTGAGTAAGTCATATTTTCTCTAGATCTGAGTGTGATAGGAAATCAGGCTAGAAAGGTAGGTTGTGCTGGGCCTTACATGCCAAGCCAAGGATGGAATGTGTATTTATCCTTATTCTTTGAGGGTTAGGGGTGATGTAGATGAAATCTGTGGTTCCTTCTTGCTTTGACATGATGGTCCTGAAGTGTTAAATCTTCTTCCCTGGCCCTGAAATATTCAGAACACTGAAAAAGTGATTTCTTTGTAGAGAGAAGGGGCCATTGCCTTGAAGCATTTGGGCTCCGAAACTGATTCTTGTGAAGTTCCCTATTTCAAAGTATCTCTGGAACTCATCAGCCCCTCTTTTAAAATGGAGGGGGGGAGTTATCCTGAATAGATATACTCACTTAACATAGCTGACATATGCCTGAGATAGGCATGAATTGAATGTTTATAATTCAAACTGTTTCCCAGTTGACATATATGTGCACTGCAGGCATCCTTTCTCCCCGCTCCCTCCACTCACAACCCACCCAAAGAGCAGTAGCTTTATTATTTTAACTGTCTTTCTTTCAGACTTTCTGTTAAATTTGTAAACTCAACATTTAAATGTCTTTGAAAAGCTAGATATGCAAAATATTGCAAATTGTATCTAAGTTGTCAACTAATCGGTTCATCAATAAGCAAGCATTAATAAGGTGTCTATATGCTGACTAGGTATGCCATGGACAGTCAAGAAGACCTGAGTTTGGGGGTGGAGTCAAGATGGCGGAGTAGAAAGACTCATAAATGCTAGCTCCGAACCCACAACCCATGGATTTAATGTAAGAAGAGCTCCCCACAAGTTCTGGATCACTGCAGGGTGTGCAGAAACACAGTGGAAGAGATTTCCGTTCCAGAGAACCCTGGACAGCCATCCCCAGGGTCCGTCACGCCCTGAAAAGCGGAGTCCACCCCAGCGCTGCCCTGGCTGCCCGGCCGAGAGGAGCAGATCTGAGCAGGGTTCAGGGACGAAATCTCTGGTAGCTGGGAGGGTCCCTCCGCCCACAGACACTACAGGTCAGTGAGAGAGACATCTGGGCTGGCTGTAAGGGGAGTGGGGCATTTCCGCGACTCAGGCCCCCTCGGGAGGAAGCAGTGGAGGCAGAGGCGGGGGCAGTGGCGGCGGCAGCCCAGGACTCCCAGAGCAGCAGGCAGAAGTTCAGGTCTCTGCATAAACTCCCTGAGGGAGCTGAGCCTGGGACGCGGCCCTACCCCCACCCGCTCCATTCATGAAGGTCTCTGCATAAAGCCCCTGAGGGAACTGAGCCTGGGAGGCGGGCTGCTCCCAGCCCAGCACCAGAACTTAAGCTCACATTGAATAGCAGCCACTCCCTCCGTGAAAAGCCCTGAGGCTGGGAAGCAGCATTTGAATCTCAGACCCCAAGCACTAGCTGGGCGGATGTAGGCAGGGGTGGACAGGAATCTCAGAAGTCAAGTAACTGGCTGGGAAAATGCCCAGAAAAGGGAAGAAAAATAAGACTATAGAGAGCTTCTGTGAGCAGGGGCAAATGTTCCCGCCTTTCAATTCTGATGACGAGGATCTATTCTTACCATCAGGGAAAGATGTGGAGGGTGGGGCCCCCGTATCCCAGACATCCCAGGGGGATGTTGGGTGGGCTCAGGCCTTGGAAGAGCTCAAAAAGGATTTTGAAAATCAAGTTAGACAGGTGGAGGAAAAACTGGGAAGAGAAATGAGAGAGATGCAAGAAAAGCATGAAAAACGGGTCAATACCTTGCTAAAGGAGACACAAAAAAATGCTGAAGAAAATAACACCTTGAAAAATAGGCTCACTCAATTGGCAAAAGAGGTTCAAAAAGCCAATGAGGAGAAGAATGCTTTCAAAAGCAGAATTAGCAAAATGGAAAAAGAGGTTCAAAAGCTCACTGAAGAAAATAGTTCTCTCAAAATTAGAATGGAATGGATGAAGTCTAATGACTTTCTGAGAAACCAAGAAATCACCAAACAAAACCAAAAGAATGAAAAAATGGAAGAGAATGTGAAATATCTCATGGGAAAAACAACTGACCTGGAAAATAGATCCAGGAGAGACAATTTAAAAATTATGGGACTACCTGAAAGCCATGATCAAAAAAAGAGCCTAGACATCATCTTCCATGAAATTATCGAGGAAAACTGCCCTGACATTCTACAACCAGAGGGCAAAATAAGTATTGAAAGAATCCATCAATCACCACCTGAAAGAGATCCAAAAAGAGAAACTCCTAGGAACATTGTGGCCAAATTCCAGAATTCCCAGGTCAAGGAGAAAATCTTGCAAGCAGCTAGAAAGAAACAATTCCAGTATTGTGGAAATACAATCAGGATAACACAAGCTCTAGCAGCTTCTACATTAAGGGATCGAAGGGCATGGAATAGGATATTCCAGAAGTCAAAGGAACTAGGACTCAAACCAAGAATCACCTACCCAGCAAAACTGAGTATAATACTTCAGGGGAAAATATGGTCTTTCAATGAAACAGAGGACTTCCAAGCATTCTTGATGAAAAGACCAGAGCTGAAAAGAAAATTTGACTTTCAAACAGAAGAATGAGAAGAAGCATGAAAAAGTAAAGAGCAAAGAGAAGTCATAAGGGACTTACCAAAAGTGTACTGTTTACATTCCTACATGGAAAGACAATATTTGTAACTCTTAAAACTTTTCAGTATCTGGGTAGTTGGTGGGACCACACACACACATACACACACACGTATACATGTACACGCACACACATACACACATGCATGCACATATAGAGACAGAGAGCACAGAGTGAATTGAATAGGATGGGACCATATCTGAAAAGAAATTAAGGTAAATGGTGAGAGAGAAAGGTAGTGGGAGGAAAGAGGGTGAAATGGAATGGGGTAAATTATATGTCATTCAAGAGGCAAGCAGGAGACTTTTTAGTGGAGGGTAAAAGAGGAGAGCTGAGAAAAAAAAACAAGACGTTTACCCTCATCACATTTGACTAAAGGAAGGAATAAAATGCACACTCATTTTGGTATGAAAACCTATCTAACAGTACAGGAAAGTGGGGGAGAAGGAGATAAGCAAGGGGGGGGATGATGGGAGGGAGGGCAATGGGAGGAGGGAGCAATTTGAAGGCAACACTCAGGGAGGGACAGGATCAAAAGACAGAATAGAAACAATGAGGGGCAGGATAGGATGGAGGGTAATTCAGTTAGTCTTACACAACACGACTATTATGGAAGTCATTTGCAAAACTACACAGATGGGTGAGGAGGGAGTGATGGGGAGAATTTGGAACTCAAAGTTTTAGGAACAACTGTTTAGTATTGTTCTTGCTACTAGGAAATAAGACATACAGTTAATGAGGAATAGAAAGTCATCAGGCCCTACAGGACAAAAGAGAAGATGGGGACAAGAGAAGGGAGGGATGATAGAAGAGAGGGCAGATTGGAGATAGGGAAAATTAGATTGCTCGGTGTATTGGGGTGGGGGGAGGGGATACAAGGGGAGAAAATTTGGAACCCCAAATTTTGTGAAAATAAATGTAGAAAGTTAAATAAATAAATTTCTTATTAAAAAAAAAAAGAAGACCTGAGTTCAAATCCAGCCACTTATTACCCATGTAATCCTGGGCAAGTCACTTAACCTCTTGGCCTCATAGTGATGCCATCTTGATCCTCTTTGAGAACGAAAGACCAACAACCAGCCTCAATTTTCTCATCCACGAAATGAGGATAATAACAGCTTCTACTTCTCAAAGTTGTTGTGAGGCCAATGATATTTGTAAAGTGGTTTTTTTAAACCTTAAAACACTACTAGCGATGATGATGATGATGATGATGTTGATGAGGCCAAGAACTGTTATTATTGTTACTGATACTGTTATTATTTTGATGATGCCAGAAACTGTGCTAACCACTGGGGATACTACCAAAATTAATATCTTATAAGCATAGAACAACGCAATAAAGATAACAGCAGACAAACACAATATATAGTCAACCATACAAGAAGAGAATTAAAGGGTCCTTGTTTCCACCTTCCTGGGATCTCTCTGCAAATATCCATTTGCTGTCTCAGTTGAGTGGCTTGGACAGATTTTCATCTCCTAGTGGGTGTGTGCTGGGATACGTAATTCTGTACCTCTCTTTCCTGGTGCTTCCTGGAATGACCCTCCAGGCTCACATATGGTTAGGGGGGACCTGAGCACTATCCCGGGACTTTTGGCAAGAACACATACCCTGTAGATGGTCCAAGAAAATCAGTCATTGAGGGATAATGCTGCCAAAATTCTCTGCAGCCTGTGGTAGAGGGGCCAGAGCTCCCCAATTATTTCATGTTTTTTCTCTAGTCCAATCTATCACCACTACCCAATGCTTAATCAGAACAGATGTGAGGGGAGGGAAGTAGGGAAAGGCACTGGGAGCTCTTCCTTAGGGAAACTGTTTTTATCCCCTAATTCACAATTTCCCTTCCTGAGGCTTATTTCACTTATCAAGGTATTCAGGGAGGATTTCCTCTTCTGATAAGTGAACATCCTCATAAGTAAACTTGGAACTATTAAAAAATCCAGCCCCATCCTCTGACACCCTGCTCTGGAAAATGAAACAAGTGTTTTTCATCACTGATTCTTCTGAACCCTCAACTGCCAAGCCAATCTTCTTATTCTTCCTTTTTTTTTTTTTTTTTTTTTTACTTCTTCTTACCTTAACAAAATCATCACTTAGTTTCTCTTTTCTCTTTCTGATTCATGTCTTGTTTTCTGCTACTCTTTTCCTATCTCTACATCTAAAACTTCTCCTTTTCTTGTCAAATGATGGGCTCAGTTGTTTACCCAGTATGTAACTACAGCCACAAATGCCTTCATTTGCCGTGAAGATATATAATAAGAAGGTTGTAGTCCAAAGGAGCTGTATATAATATGAACTTCTAGAATGTCAACACATACTACTGTGTGTGCAGGTGTGGATGTGTGTATTTTAGAAAGGATTGGTGGTTTTATTGACTTTATAGAAACTCCCTCCATCACTGCTGACAGCTGCTTCTCTGTCATCCTTTTAGAGAGTTGCCTGAGGGTGTTGAGAGGTGTGAGAAATGATTATTAATAACCAATATCTTCCCTCTTTCAAAATCCAGAAAGTTCAGTCTCTTCGAAGACATTACTGACAATGAGGTTGCATTGACTCTCGCCATCTGGGTCAGAACCCACTCAACATGTCAAGGAATTTAATCTAGGGTGGGGAAGCCTACTGTGTTCTTTTCAAACCTGGGTGGAGACAGATCCTTTTGTCTAGAAAGCCCAAATTTGTGGGTGGTCTGAGCAGAGATAATTTCTCTGTCAAAGGGTCACTCTCAGCCCCTCATTAACTACCTACTCTACTCTTTGGAAGTATATATAAACCATGAGTCCTCACCATCTTTGGTCTAAGAGAGAAGGTCAAATGATTATTGTTAAGGCCAAATGACCTTATTAATAAAATGATTAAATTAGACTTCGGATGCCAGATTGCAGAGTGAGGAAAGAACTTTCTGAAACTCTCTAAATTTCCCCTCCAAATAACTACAAAACCACCTCAGAATTGATCTAGGAGTAGGGAAGTAGCTTACCAGCTAGGCAGGAAATGTCTGTCTCACTGGAGTGGGAAGGAAGTTAGAACAGCAGCAGCAGCAGCCAGCCTCACAGCAAGGGGCTTGCAGCAAGGCTCCAAGCCTGTAGCAATCCACCAGCAAAGCCCTGGTCTCCCATAGACTAGCAGCCCCAGAGACCAATGAGCAGTCTGTGCATGCAGCAAGACTACCCCATTGTAGACTGGTAGTGAAGCCCTGTTCCAGAACTGGTCCCACCCCTCAGCAACAAATTTACTCCTCCTGTGCCTGCTGGCAGAATGATTCTATTACCATAGCAAGCCAATAGCAAGGCACCACACTTGGAGCAGGCCAGCAGCTAAACCTCACACCCAGAGGAGGCCAAGGGAGGCCTCTGCCCACCTCCCCACCCCCACACACCCAGTACAAACCAGAAGGGAAGCCTACTGTTCAGAGAAAGCAAGTGGCTAAGCCTTGAAACTCAGTGAAAGTCAGCAGTAAGACCAGAGCCCCAGTACAAAAAGCTTGGGACATTGCAGGACTAGAGCCCAGCTCTCACATAAAAACACCAAGTCACCAAAAGAAGGCAGAAAAAATGAGCAAAAAAACAACAAAGCTTGACTATAGAAAGTTACTATGGTGATAGGGAGGATCAAGGCATAAACTTAGAAGAGGACAATAGTGTCAAAATGGCCAAAGATAAAGTCTCAAAGAAAAAATGTTATTTGGTTTCAGGCTCCAAAAGAATTCCTGGAAGAACTTTAAAAAGGATTTTAAAAAGCAAATTAGAGAAGTAGAAGAAAAATTGGGAAAAGAAATGAGAGTCATGCAAAGAGAATCATGAAGAAAGTGTCAATAGCATGGGAAAAAATACACAAAAATTTACCAAGGAAAATAACTCCCTAAAAAATAGAATTGGCCAAATGGAAAAATACAAAAGGTCACCAAAGAAAAAAATTCATTAAAAATTACAATTGAACAAGTGGAAACTAATGACTCTATGACACAGTAAGAGATAAAACAAAATCAAAACAGTAAAAGAAAAATTAGAAGGAAATGTGAAATTTCTCATTAGAAAAAACAACTGACCTAAAAAAATAGATCTAGGAGAGAATTATTGGACTACCAGAATGCCATAATAAAAAGAAAAACCCAAACCTAAACAACATCTTTCAAAAAATTATCAAAGAAAATTGCCCTGATATATTAGAACCAATGGAGAAAACAGAAATAGAAAGAATCTACCCATCATGGTCTGAAAGAGATCCCAAAAGAAAAACTTGTAGGAACATTATAGCCAAATTCCAGAGCTCACAGATCAAGGAAAAAATATTGCAAGCAGCCAAAAATAAAAATAATGTGGAGCTACAATGAGAATTACATAGGATTTGGCAGCTTCCACATCAAGGACTTGGAATATGATATACTGGAAGGCAAAGGAGTTAGGATTAAAACCAAGAATCACTTACCCAGAAAAACTGAATATAATCTTTCAGGGGAAAAAAATGGATATTTAATGAAATAGAGGACTTTCAAGCATTTCTAATTAAAAGACCAGAACTGAATAAAAAGTTTGACCTCAAAATACATGACTCAAGGGAAACATAAAAAGTAAAAAAAGAAACAAGAAAGAGGAAACATAAGAAATTCAATAAGGTTAGATTGTTTATATTTCCATATAGCAAGATAATATTTGTAATTCTTAAGAACTTTATTACAATAACAACAATTAGAAGGAATATACATAGACAGAGGGTGTGGATATAAGGTGACTTTGATGAGATGATATCTACCCCAAAAACATGAAGGAGTGATAAAGAAAATTACACTGGAAGAACAGGGGGAGGAGATTGAATGGGGTAAATTATCCCACATAAAAGAGGCATCAAAGAGTTACTATAATGCAAAGGAAGATAGGGGTGGGACTGGGGTGGTGGGCAAAGCTTAAACCTTATTCTCATCAAAATCAGCTCAAAGAAGGAACAACATACACACTCAGATGGACATATAAAGCTGTCTTACTCTATGAGGAAATAGAGATAGAGATAATAGAAGGGGGAAGGTATATTGGGAAAGGTGGTGATCAGAAGTAAAATGCTTGTGAGGAGGGAAAGGATAGGAGGAGTGATAAGGAAGAGAGGGGGATAAACTAGCAAAAATAGCATGGAGGGGAATGCACAGTTAGTTATCATAACTATAAATGTGAATGGTATGAATTCTCCCATAAAACAGAAGTGATAGCAGAGTGGATCAAAAACCAGAATCCTACAATATGTTGTTTACAAGAAACACATTTGAAACAGAGAGATACACACAGAATAAAGGTAAGGGACTGGAGCAGAATCTATCTTGTTTCAACTGAAGCAAAGAAAGCAGGGACAGTAATCATGATCTCAGACAAAGCAAAAGTAAAAATAGATCTAATTAAAAGAGATGAAGAAGGAAACCATCTTGCTGAAAGCAACAATGAGGTCAGATCAATACTAAACATATATGCACCAAATGGCATAGTATTTAAATTTTTGAAGGAGAAGTTGAATGAATTACAAGAGGAAATAGATAATAAAACTATTCTAGTGGGGGACCTCAGCTGTCCCCTCTCAGAACTAGATAAATGTAACCAAAAAAATAAACAAGAAAGAATTTAAGGAGGTGAATTAAATTCTGGAAAAATGGATCTCTGGAGAAAACTGAATAGGAATAGAAAGGAATATACCTTTTCTCAGCAGTATATGGTATCTACACAAAAATTGACCATGTATTTAGGGCATAAAAACCTCATAACCAAATGCAAAAAGCCAAAAATAGTAAACACATCCTTTTCAGATCATAATGCAATAAAAATTACATTAAATAATGGACAATGAAAAGAGAGATTAGAAATTAGTTGGAAATTAAACAATCTAATCCTAAGAAATGAGTCAAAGAAAAAAAATGATAGAAACAATTGATAATTTCACTATAGAAAATAATAATGAGATAACATGCCAAAATTTATGGGATGTGGTCAAAGTGGCACTTGGGAGAAAATTTATACCTCTACTTACATCAATAAAAAGAAAAAAAGTAGATCAAAGAATTGGGCATGCAACCAAAAAAAAATTACAGAAAGAACAAACTAAAAATTCTCACTTAACACCAAATTGGAAATCCTAAAAATCAAAGGATAGATTAATAAAATTGAAAGTAAGAAAACCATTAAGCTAATGAAACTAGAAGCTGGTTTTGTGGGGGAAAACCCAATAAAATAGATAAAGTATTGGTTAATTTGATTTAAAAAAAGAAAGAAGAAAATGAAATTATTAGTATCAAAAATGTAAGGGGAGAATTCATCACCAATGAGGAGAAAATCAAGACAACTGTTAAGAGTTATTTTGCCCAATTATATGCCAATAAATGTGATAATCTAAATGGAATGGGCAAATATTTATAAAAATATAAATCAAATTAACAGAAATAAAATACTTAACCTAATCGTAGAAAAAGAAATTGAATAAGACATCAATAAAGTTCCTAAGAAAAAGTCCCCAAGATCAAATGGATTCATAAGTGAATTCTACCAAAGATTTAAAGAACAATTAATTCCAATACTATATAAACTGTTTGGAAAAATAGGTGAAGAAGGAGTCCTACCAAATTCCTTTTATGACACAAATATGGTGCTAATACCCAAACCAGAAAGAGCCGACAGAGAAAAAAATTTATAGACCAATTTCCCAAATGAATATTGATGCAAAAAATTTAAATAAAGTACTAGCAAAGAGATTACAGCAATATATCACAAGGATCATGCATTATAACCAGATGGGATTTATACCAGGAATTAAGGGCCAGTTCAATATTAGGAAAACTATCAGCAAAACTGACTATATCAATAACATCAACAGAAATCATATTATTTTCTTAATAGGTGCAGAAAAAGCCTTTGACAGACTAGTTTATTGCAGGTGGAGCTGTAAGCTGATCCAACCATTCTGAAAAGCAATTTGGAACTATGCCTAAAGGACTATGTCCATGCCCTTTGATCTGGCAATACCACTTCTAAGGTTGCATCCTAAAGAGATCATAAAAATGGGAAAAGGACTCACATGTACAAAAATATTTACAGCAGCTCCTTTTGTGGTGGCCAAGAACTGGAAATTGAGGGGATGCCCATCAATTAGGGAATGTCTGAACAAGTTGTGGTATATGAATGTAATGGAATACTATTGTACTTTAAGAAATAATGAACAGGCAGACTTTAGAAAAACCTGGAAAGACATGTATGAACCAGTGCTGAATGAAGTGAGCAGAACCAGAATATTGTACATAGTAACAGCCACAGTGTGTGATGACTGATTTTGATAGACTTAGCTCTTCTCAGCAATGCAAGGACCTATAACAATTCTGACAGATGCATGATGGAAAATTCCATTCACCTCTAGAGAAGGAACTATGGAGTTGTAATGCAGGGTGAACAGTCTGTTTTCTTTTTTGTTTCATTTTCTTTCTCATGGTTTCTCCCATTCATTATAATTCTTCTATGCAACATGACAAAAGTGAATATGTGTTTAATAGGAATGTATATGTAGAGCCTATATCAGATTGCATGCCATCTTGGGGAGGGAGGGGGAGACAATTTAAAACTTATGGAAGTGAATGTTGAAAACTGAAAATAAATTAATAAAAACAGAAAACGCCTTTGACAAAATACAGCACTCATTCCTATTAAAAACACTAGGGAGCATAAGAATAAATAAAAAATAAATCATTTATCTTAAAATGATGTCATATTTATCTAAAACCATCAGCAAGCATTATTTATAATAGGGATAAGCCAGAAGCCTTCCCAATACAATCAGAAGTGAAGGAAGGGTGCCCATTAACATCTCTGCTATTTAATATTGTACTAGAAATATTAGCTATAGCAATACAAGAAGAAAAAGAAATCAAAGGGATTAGAATAGGCAATGAGAAAACAAAACTTTTACTCTTTGCAGATGAAATAATGTTATACTTAGAAAATCCTCGAGAATCAACCAAAAAAACCACTTGAAATTATTAATGACTTTAGCAAAGTTGTAGGATACAAAATAAACGCACATAAATCACTAGCATTTCTATATATTACGAACAAAGTACAGCAGCAAGAAATGGAAGAAGAAATTCCATTCAAAATAACTGTAGACAATATAAAATACTTGAGAGTCTACCTGCCAAGACAAACTTAGGAACTATATGAACACAACTATAAAACACTTTTCACACACAAATAAAGTCAGATCTAAACAACTGGGAAAATATTAATTGCTCATGGGTAGGCCAAGCCAATGTAATAAAAAAAGGCAATTCTATCGAAATTAATCTTTTTATTCAGTGCCATATCAGTCAAACTATCAAAATTATTTTACAGAACTAGAAAAGATAACAAAAAAATTCATCTGGAAGAACAAAAGCTCAAGCATAGCAAGGAAATCAATAAAAAATGTGAAATAAAGTGATCTAGCTGTATCAGATCTCAAACTGTACTATAGATGTTAGTTATCAAAATAATCTGGTATGAGGAGGAGCCAAGATGGTGGAGTAGAAAGACTCATGTATGCTAGCTCCAAATACACAGCCCATAAATTTTCTGTAAAAAGAACTCCCCACAAATTCTAGAGCAGTGGAACCCGCATAGCAATGGAAGGGAGGGGATTTCTGTTCCAGAGAGCCCTGAAAAACTGACCCCAAAGGTCCATCACTCATCGGACAGTGGAGCCGACCCCTGCGCTGCCCTGGCTGCACCCCCAGAGGAGCAGATCCAAGCAGGCTTCAGGGACGGAACCTCCAGCGGCTGTGAAGGTCCCTCCACCTACAGGTGCTACAGGTCAGTGAGAGAGACTTCTAGGCTGGCCAAGAGGGGAGTGGGGTGTCTCTGTGGCTCGGGCCCCCTCGGGAGGCGGTGGTGGAGTCAGCAGCAGAGGCAGCGGCAGAGGCAGTGGGACTCCTGGAGCAGGCGGGAGCTCAGGGCCATTACTGAAGATCTCTGCATAAACCCCCTGAGGGAAATGAGCCTGGGAGGCGGCCCTGCCCCCACCTGAGCACCAGAACTTAAGCTCACATTGAATAGCAGCTGCACCCACCACTGAAAGCCCCGAGGCTGGGGAGCAGCATTTAAATCTCAAACCCCAAGCACTAGCTGGGCAGATCTAGGCAGGGGTAGAGAGGAATCTCAGAAGTCAAGTAACTGGCTGGGAAAATGCCCAGAAAAGGGAATAAAAATAAGACCATAGAAAGCTACTTTCTTGGGGAACAGATGTTCCCACCTTTCATTTCTGGTGACGAGGAACAATGCTTACCATCAGGGAAAGATGTGGAAGTCAGGGTGTCTATATCCCAGACATCCAAGGTTGATGTCCGGTGGCCTCAGGCCATGGAAGAGCTCAAAAAGGATTTTGAAAATCAAGTTAGACAGGTGGAGGAAAAACTGGGAAGAGAAATGAGAGAGATGCAAGAAAAGCATGAAAAACAGGTCAATACCTTGCTAAAGGAGACCCAAAAAATTGCTGAAGAAAATAACACCTTGAAAAATAGGCTCACTCAAATGGCAAAAGAGGTTCAAAAAGCCAATGAGGAGAAGAATGCTTTCAAAAGCAGAATTAGCAAAATGGAAAAAGAGGTTCAAAAGCTCACTGAAGAGAATAGTTCTCTCAAAATTAGAATGGAACAGATGGAGTCTAATGACTTTCTGAGAAACCAAGAAATCACCAAACAAAACCAAAAGAATGAAAAAATGGAAGAGAATGTGAAATATCTCATGGGAAAAACAACTGACCTGGAAAATAGATCCAGGAGAGACAATTTAAAAATTATGGGACTACCTGAAAGTCACGATCAAAAAAAGAGCCTAGACATCATATTCCATGAAATTATCGAGGAAAACGGCCCTGACATTCTAGAACCAGAGGGAAAAATAAGTATTGAAAGAATCCATCAATCACCACCTGAAAGAGATCCAAAAAGAGAAACTCCTAGGAACATTGTGGCCAAATTCCAGAATTCCCAGGTCAAGGAGAAAATCTTGCAAGCAGCTAGAAAGAAACAATTCCAGTATTGTGGAAATACAATCAGGATAACACAAGCTCTAGCAGCTTCTACATTAAGGGATCGGAGGGCATGGAATAGGATATTCCAGAAGTCAAAGGAACTAGGACTCAAACCAAGAATCACCTACCCAGCAAAACTGAGTATAATACTTCAGGGGAAAATATGGTCTTTCAATGAAACAGAGGACTTTCAAGCATTCTTGATGAAAAGACCAGAGCAGAAAAGAAAATTTGACTTTCAAACAGAAGAATGAGAAGAAGCATGAAAAAGTAAAGAGCAAAGAGAAGTCATAAGGGACTTACCAAAAGTGAACTGTTTACATTCCTACATGGAAAGACAATATTTCTAACTCTTAAAACTTTTCAGTATCTGGGTAGTTGGTGGGACCACACACACACATACACACACACACATACATGTGTGCATGCACACATACATACACACATGCACGCACATATAGAGACAGAGAGCACAGAGTGAATTGAATAGGATGGGACCATATCTGAAAAGAAATTAAGGTAAATGGTGAGAGAGAAAGGTAGGGGGAGGAAAGAGGGTGAAATGGAATGGGGTAAATTATATGTCATTCAAGAGGCAAGCAGGAGACTTTTTAGTGGAGGGTAAAAGAGGAGAGCTGAGAAAAAAAACAAGAAGTTTACCCTCATCACATTTGACTAAAGGAAGGAATAAAATGCACACTCATTTTGGTATGAAAACCTATCTAACAGTACAGGAAAGTGGGGGAGAAGGAGATAAGCAAGGGGGAGGGATGATGGAAGGGAGGGCAATGGGAGGAGGGAGCAATTTGAAGTCAACACTCTTGGGGAGGGACAGGATCAAAAGACAGAATAGAAACAATGAGGGGCAGGATAGGATGGAGGGTAATTCAGTTAGTCTTACACAACATGACTATTATGGAAGTCATTTGCAAAACTACACAGATAGGGCCTATATTGAATTGCCTGCCTTCCCAAAGGGAATGGGTGGGGAGGGAGGGATGGGGAGAATTTGGAACTCAAAGTTTTAGGAACAATTGTTTAGTATTGTTGTTGCAACTAGGAAATAAGAAATACAGTTAATGGGGAATAGAAAGTCATCTGGCCCTACAGGACAAAAGAGAAGATGGGGACAAGAGAAGGGAGGGATGATAGAAGAGAGGGCAAATTGGTGATAGGGAAAATTAGAATGCTTGGGGTATTGGGGTTGGGGCATGGGACAAGTGGGGGAGAAAATTTGGAACCCAAAATTTTGTGAAAATGAATATAAAAAGTTAAATAAATAAATTTATATTTTTAAAAAAATAAACTTGTACTACCTAAGAAATAGAGTGGTGGATCAGTGGAATAGATGAGGTACAAGTTACATTATAATAAATGACCATAGTAATCTAGTATATGATATACCCAAAGATCCAAGCTTTTGGAACAAAAGCTTATTATTTGACAAAAACTGCTGGGAAAATTGGAAAAGAGTATGGCAGAAATTAGGTATAGAACAAAATCTCACACTGTGATAAGATAAGATTAAAATGGGTACATGATTTATACATAAAGGGTGATACCATAAGCAAATTAAGGGTGCTTGGAATAGTTTATCTGTCAGATTTATGATAAAAGAAGAATTTAGGACAAAAAATGGTATAGAAGATTTACATTACAAAATGTAAAATAGATAATTTTGATTACATAATATTTAAAAGTTTTTGCACAAACAAAACCAATGCAAGCATAGAAAAGCAGAAAATGGGGAAAAATTTTGCAGCAAATATTTCTGATAAAGGACTCTTTTCTCACATATGTAGTGAATTGAGTCAAATTGATAAAATACAAATCATTCCTAAATTGACAAATGGTCAAAGGATACTAACAAGCAGTTTTCAGAAAAGAAATCAAAGCTATTTATAGTCATATGAATAAGTGCTCTAGGGTAGAGTCAAGATGGTAGAAGAGAAGGATGGACCTACTCTACTTCTCCCCCTATAGCCCTTAAATACCTTTGAAAAATGACTCTAAACAAATTATAGAGCCACAGAAGCCACAAAATGACAAAGTAAAACAGATTTCCAACCCATGACAGCCTGGAAGGATGACAGGAAGGTCTATTGCACTGGGTGTGGAGTGGAGTGCAGCCTAATGTAGGCCACATGGCATGGACAGGACTGGAGCAGGTGCTTAATTATGGGTGGCAGCTGTGGTTCCCATATTTCTCAACCCACAAATGCCAAAGACAACTTCAAAGGTCAGTAAAGAAGCTCTTTCACCTGGGTGAAAGGGGAACACAATCTGGTCCCAGGTTTGGCCCCAGTCCCAACTCCAAGGTGGCAGCAGCCACTGCGACTGTAGCAGTAGCATCCACTTTTGGAGCCCTTGGCCTAAAGAACTTGGGGAAATTGAGAGGCTGATCTGAGTCTCAGTCCTGAGTTGTGGTCCTGGGATGAGGAGGAGTACTAGCATGGTGGAGCTGGTAGTGGCTGTGGAGAGAGAATGCTACTCACAGTTTCAGGACAGAAAAGAGTGTTTTTGGTTGCTCACAGACCAGAGCACAGACCAGTAAAGGAGTAAACTCCTCTCCCTTGATTGTGCCATCTTGGAGGAACTGAGAACTGACAGGTACCTAGAGATATCTCAGAGAACAGCTGCACAAAACCTCTGAAGCCTAAGGTAGTACACTCTCCACTTGATAAAGGACTCAAAAGTAAAATAACTGGCTGGGAAAATGCCCCAAAATGGGAAAAAATAAAACTATAGAAGGTTAGTTTCTTGGTGAAAAGGTATTTTCTTCCATCCTCTCAGATGAGGAAGAGCAAAGCATATAATCAGAGGAAGACAGCAAGGTTAAGGCTTCTATATCCAAAGTCTCCAAAAAAAAATGCAATGGTCTCAGGACATGGAAGAGCTCAAAAAGGATTTTGAAAATCAAGTAAGAGAGGTAGAGGGAGAATGGGGAAGAGAAATGATAGTGATGCAAGAAAATCATGAAAAGCAAGTCAACAGTTTGCTAAAGAAGACTCAAAAAATACTGAAGAAAATAACACTTTTAAAAAGAGACTAACCCAAATGGCAAAAGAGATCCAAAAATTCAATGAGAAGAAAAACGCTTCAAAAATCAGAATTGGACAAATAGAAAAGGAGGTCCAAAAGCTCATTGAAGAAAATAGTTCTTTAAAAATTAGAATGGAGCAAATGGAAGCTAATAATTTTATGAGAAACCAAGAATTATTAAACAAAACCTAAAGAATGAAAAAATAAAAGACAATGTGAAATATCTCACTGGAAAAACAACTGACCTGGAAAATAGATCCAGGAAAAATAATTTAAAAATGATTGGTCTATCTGAAAACCATGATCAAAAAAAGAGCCTAGACATTATCTTCCAAGAAATTATCGAGAAAAACTGCCCTGATATTGTAGAATCAGAGGGTAAAATAGAAATGGAAAGAATTCACCAATTACTTCCTGAAAGATATCTGAAAAGGAAATCTCCTAGGAATATTGTAACCAAATTCTAGAGTTCCCAAGTCAAAGAGAAAATATTACAAGCAGCCAGAAAGAAATAATTCAAGTATTGTAGAAATACAATCAGGATAACACAGGATTTAGCAGCTTCTACACTAAGGGTTTGAAAGGCTTGGAACATGATATTCCAGAGGTCAAAGGAGATAGGAGTAATACCAAGAATCATCTACCCAGCAAAAAAAATGGAATTTCAATGAAATAGAGGACTTCCAAGCATTCTTGTTGAAAAGACCAGAGCTGAATAGAAAATTTGACTTTCAAATGCAAGAATCAAGAGAAACACAAAAAGGTAAATAGGAAAGAAAAGCCTTAAGGAACTCACTAAAGTCAACCTGTTTACATTCCTACGTGGAAGGATGTTATTTGTAACTCGTGAGACCTTTTTCTGTATTAGAGTAGTTAGAGGGAATATATATATATATATATGTAAGTATGTATAAAATTTGCTGTTCAGTGGAATGCACTAGGAGTAAGATAAAAGGAGAGGTAGAATGTACAAAATCATCTCACATAAAATCAGTAAGAAAGAACTTTTACAATGGAGGAAAAGAGAAGGGGAGATGAAAGGAAATAAGTGAGCCTTACTCTCATGGTATTTGGCTTAAGGAAGGAACAATACACACTTAATTGGATATGGAAATCTATTATACCCTGTAGAAAGGCAAGGGGAAAGGGAATAGGAGAGGGAAGATAATAGAAGGGACAGCAAGTTGGGAAAAGGGATAATTAGAAGCAAACATTATTGTGGGAGTACAGGTCAAGGGAGAGAATGCAATAAATGGAGGGCAGGACAGGATAGAGGGAAATGTGGTTAGTCTTTTGCAACATAACTATTATGGAAGTATTTTGCATGGCTACACATGTATGACATATTGAATTGCTTGTTTTCTCAATTAGGGTGTGTGGGAAGGGAGAAAGGGAGAAAAAATGGAATTCAAAGCTTTAATAATGAATATTAAAAATTGTTTTTAGCATGCAGCTAGAAAATAAGACATAGAGGCAATGGGGCATAAAAATCTATTTTGCCCTACAGGAAACTAGATGGGAGGGGGGTATAATAGAACGAAGGACAGACTGGAGGAAGGGATGGACGGGTTGCATGCTGTCCCGGGGTGGGGGAGGGGGAGAGATGGGGAGGAAATTTTGAATTCAAATTCTTGTGAAAGTGAATGTTAAGAACTGAAAAATAAATAAATAATATAGTGAAAAAGTGATAAAAATATAAAAAAGATCTAAGTCACTTTTATTCAGAGAAATTCAAATTAAAACAACTATGAGGTACCACATCATACTTAACAGAGTGGCTATTATGAAAAAAAGGGAAAATGTTGACTGTTGGGGGGGATGTGGGAACACTGGAACACTAATGTGCTGTTGGTGGAGTTGTGAACTGATTCAACCATTTTGGAGAGTAATTTGGAACTATGCCCAAAGGGCTATAAAAGTGTGTACACCCTTTAATCCAGCAATAACACTGCAAGGTCTATATTCTAAAGACATCCTGAAAAAAGGGAAAAGGACCTCTCTATGCAAATATATTTATAGTAGTTCTTTTTGTGGTGACTAAGGGAATCAAAGGGATGTCTATCAACTGGAAAATGGCTAAACAAGCCGTGGTATATGATTGTAATGGAATATTATTGTGTTATAAGAAATAGTAATTAGGATGATTTCAGAAAAACCTCAAAAAACTTACATGAACTGATGCATAGTGAAGTGAACAGAACCAGGAGAATGTTGGACACAGTAAAAGCAATATTTCTCAGTGAAGAACGGTGGATGACTTAGATATTCTCAGTAATACAATGATCCAAGAAAATCCCAAAGGACTAATGATAAAGTATACTATCTGCCTCCAGAGAAAGAACTGATATTGATTGAATGGAGATTGAAGCATGTCACTTTTCATTTCTTTCATTTTTTCCTTTTGAGTCTTCTTATACAAAATTACTAATAAGGAAGTGTTTTACATTAAAAAATGGTAAATTACCTAGAAACTATATCTCTTGAACAATTTTAAAATTAATTTTATTTATTTTCAGTGTTCTACAATCACTACCATATAACTTAAGATTTCTTTTTCCTCTCCCTCCCCCCTTCTATTCCCCTCCCTCCCCGAGATGGCATGCAATTTTATATAGGTTCTATACATACATTCCTATTAAATACATTTTCACCAGAGCCATGCTCATGTGTAGAAGAATTAAAATGAACAGGAGAAACCATATAACAAATCAAAACATAATACAAAAGAAAGTCATCTGCTACAATCTGTGATTGAATTCCATAGTTCTTGCTCTGGATGTGGAAAGCATTCTGCCTTAAAAGACCATTGGGAATTTTTTTAAGTCCTTGCATTGCAATGAAGTTCCCAGTCTACCAGAAAAATCTCTCACATACTGCGGTCGTTGCTGTGTACAAAGTTCTCCTGGTTCTGCTCCTTTTGCTCAACATTGGATCATATAAGTCTTTCCAGGCCTCTCTGAAGTCTTCCTGTTCATCATTTCTTATAGTACAATAGTATTCCATTACATTCATATACCATAATTTATTCAGCCATTCCCCAATTGATGGGCATCCACTTGATTTCCAGTTTTTGGCCACCACAAAGAGAGCTGCTATAAATACTTTTATACATGTGGGACCCTTTCCCATTTTTATGATCTCTTGGTCATACAGTCCTAGAAGCAATATTGCTGGGTCAAAGGGTATGCATATTTTTGTAGCCCTTTGGGCATAGTTCCAAATTGCTCTTCAGAATGGTTGGATCAGCTCACAGCTCCAACAATGAATTAGTGTTCCAACTTTCCCATATCCTCTCCAACATTTATCATCTTCCTGTTCTGTCATGTTTGCCAATCTGACAGGTGTGATGTGGTACCTCAGAGTTGTTTTGATTTGCGTTTCTCTATTCAGTAGTGATTTAGAGCATTTTTTCATATGACTATAGATATCTCTAATTTCTTCCTCTGAAAACTGCCTGTTCATATCCTTTGATCATTTATCAATTGGGGAATGACTTGTATTTTTGTACATTTGACTCAGTTCTCTATATATTTAGAAATGAGGCCTTTATCACAGACACTAGCTGCAAAAATTCTTTCTCAGTTTTCTGCATTCCTCTGAATCTTGTTGCATTGGGTTTGGTTGTGCAAAAACTTTCCAGTTTAATGTAATCAAAATTATCCATCTTGTACTTCATAATGCTATCTATCTCTTCTTTAGTCAAAAATTCTTCCCTTCTCCATAAATCTGATAAATACACTATTCCTTGCTCCACTAATTTGTCCACAGTATTAATCTTTATACCTAGATTGTGTACCCATTTGGACTTTCTTCTTGTGTATAGTGTCAGGCATTGGCCTATGCCTAGTTTCCATCACACTGTTATCCAGTTTTTCCAGGAATTTTTGTCACACAGTGAGTTCTTATCCCAGAAGCTGAGGTCCTTGGGTTTATCAAATAGTAGATTGCTATATTCATTGCCTACTGTGTCTTGAGTATCTAACATATTCCACTGGTCTACCCCTCTGTTTCTTATCCAGTACCAAGTGGTTTTGATAATTGCTGCCTTATAATACGATTTGAGATCTGGTAGTGCTAGGCTACCTTGCCTAGCATTTCTTTTCATTAGTCCCTTAGATATTCTGGACCTCTTGTTCTTCCAGATGAATTTGGGTATTATTTTTTCCAGCTCTAGAAAATAATTATCTGATAGTTTGATTGGTATGGCAATAAGCTAATTAATTTAGGTAGAATTGTCATTTTTATTATATTGGCTCAGCCTACCCATGAGCAATTGATGTTTTTCCACTTACTTAGATTTGACTTTGTGTGAAAAGTGTCATATAATTGTGTTCATATAGTCCCTGGGTCTGTTTTGTCAGGTAAACTTCCAAATATTTTTTAGTGTCTACCTTAGCCTTGAACATTTTTAATCATCAAAGAGGTTAAATGGTATGTGTGTAGAGGCAGTTTCAAGGCAAAGTTGATCAAATATTGAACCTGGAGTCAGGAAGCTCTGAGTTTGTACCCTGCTTCAGATTCTTAATAGCTGGGCAAGTCACTTAACCCATGTTTGCCTCAGTTTCTTCATCTGTAAAGTAGGAATGATGATATGAGCACCTGCCTCTCAGTGTTGCTGTGAAGATCAGATGAGATGACATTTGTAACATAACAATAATAATAGCTACAATGTATAGAGTGCCTACTATGTGCCAGTAAGCTCTTTACAGATACTATCTATTATTATGTGTCAGAAGTAGGGTTTGAACCAAGTCATCCTGATTTGGAGGCTGGCCCTCTGTCGATCAGGTCAAGTTGGCTCTGGTGATGTTAATGCATTTTTTAACGTATGCCAAATAGATTACAAGCAGGGATTTTTCTTATTTGTCTCTCAATGCCCAAGATACTGTCCTGGCAATAGCAACTGTATGAAATGGGTAATATATACTTTTGATACTATTGATGATGGTGATATAGCTAATGAAAATGATGAACATTTGGGTAGAAACCATGTGTTCTATAACTACCAGAGTAGCTTGGGTTATTTTAATTGAGCCATACATGGTTATAGCTGAAAGGGTCCTCAGAAATAAGTTAGACTCTCTTTCTTTTAGACTCTCCTTCTTAAACAGATTCAAAATATAAAGCTCTTTGAAAACTTTAAAGTGTCCTGTAAATGACAGCTGTTTATTTTTATTATTGTTACAGCTGTTGTTGTTGGTAATTATAGTAATAATAGCATGAGCCTATAGTTTCACTTGTAAAAAGAACCCTGTGGTGTGGAAACTTCCTTCCCAAATAAGATCTGTAAATTGTAGCCCGGATGAATAGTTTAGGTGTGCTGACCAGTTAGGGGTTAGGTTCATCTAGGGCCACACATCCAGTATGTTTCAGAGGAAGGTCTTGGCCCCAAATCTTTACTCCAAGGCCTACTATCTGTTGACTCTGCTGCCATGCTCTCATCATCATCAGTGTCATTGTCATCGTCACCATCAATGTCATCGTCATCATCGTCATCATCAATGTCGTCATCATCGTCATCATCATCATCATTTTGCTTAAGTCTCTGACAACCAAAGGGCCTGTCTCTTTGTCAAGGCCAATCTTACTTATGCCTTTCAACACCATCCCTGACAGTCTCCAGAAACTTTTCTCTTTCAGCACCCTCTCATCTCTTAACATTTAAGTGGGAAGGAATTTATCAGACAGATTACTTTGACGGAGATTGGGCATCATCAGGTCACTAAGAAGGTAGGGCTCAGGTGATACTAGAAGACAGGAAAAAAGCTATAGAGATGGGGATACCAAGATAAACTTTACTGAGCACTAGTTTTGAATTAAATTTGGAACTTTGACCTCTCCCTTAAAGGAAGCTAAAAATTCCATGAGGTAGGAGGAGAGCGTTCTAGGTGTGAGGGTCAACCTGTATAAGATGCAATACTAAAGTTAAGAAATGAAAGGAGAGTGGTTTGGTTGCAACATAGACTGTGAAGGGCAGTGACATGAGATAAATTTGAAAATATAGGTTGGAGTCAGACTGCGAAGAACTGAAAATGCCAAGGAAGAATTTAGATTTTATCCTAGAGGCATCAGGAAGCAACAGAAATTTTTGAGCCGGGAATTGACACAGCCACATCTGTGCATCAGGATTATTTCACAGCTGTGCAGAAGATAAATTAGAGAAGGAAGGAGGAGGAATCCTTGGAGACAAGTGTCTCTGTGTCTTTTATTGAGATGCCTCAGAGTCCAAGGCTTTCCCAGAATACTGAAGTTCAGTATGTATAATAATGATGATAACAGGACTACTAATCTTAACTGACATTTACATAGTGCTTTAAGTTTTGCAAAAGAGTTTATATTCATTACCCCATTGGACCTTACAAGGAACTTAGGAGGAAGGAACTGATGAGGAAACTGAGGGTCAGAGAGTTTTAGTAACTTGCCCACATCACCCCACTAACAATTTATCAGAAATGAAATCTGAACCCGTATTTTTTTTTTGAATCCAAGTCTTTTGACCTTTTAATGGACCCAAGTGGGCTGAAGGATTTGTACTTCTGAAATGTTTTCTGAAACACAGAGTTTACAGATCAATGAAAATGACTCTTGCACAAATGAGAACAATCCCATTCAGCCTCCCACTTACAAGTGGCTCTGTGACTGACTTGCCATCTCAGGTTGAGGACGAGTTCGAAATGACTGTGTGGGCTTGTTCATGTGATGGACAGTTTAGAAAAGTCCTGCATGGGGAAGAAACGACCCGCTAAGGTTGCTATGGTAACCATTTCCTTTGTGGTTGCGGCTTCCGTTCTTCCCCTTCCGGACCCCAGAGTAGCACTTTTTCCTTCAGATGGGCTCCCCTTTGATTGGACAGTCTCCTAGGGTGGCTGGGATGTGGAATGAGGGTATACGTAAGAGTAGACCTGAGTCCAAGCTGTGCTAAGGACCCTCAAGGGTGTTAGCACCTAGCCTGCTTCCCAGTTTGGATGGGCAGATCATTGCAAGAGGCAGGGAAAGAGCCTGTCTGAGTCAGTGAGGGTTCAAACATCAGCTCATAGAACGATAATAAATATTGCAGGGTTGAGGCTGCCTTGGACACTACCCTAAACTCAGGCCGAACTCACAACCCAGGCCAGCACAGAGGAGATGACAGGATCCACATATCTGTCTCTCCTGATCTACAGACGGAGCCAGAGCTTGGAATATCCATGCCTGGGGCAAAGGTCACAAATGACACCCAGGGTATGAGTCACAGAACCATGCTAACTCAATTGGGACTGCAGAGGGGGTGGAGCAGGGCAGGGAAGGTACTCACTCATTTTTTTAACTGCATGCTAAGTTTTATTATTTTACTCTGAAAAAGATAATGCCTGTGCCTTCTGAACTTAAGACCTCTCCACAAAATTCCAGTAGTCCTGCCTACTTATGGCTTTGCTTTCTTAACTACTTGGAGTTGAGTGTGAAGGCAGGTTCTCATGCACTGAATACCACAGTCTGACTGATTGTCAAAAAGATATTCCTTTATCTTTATAACTCATCTTTCCTTTAAGGCAGATCTTGTCTCAAATATTGGGGTACCTAGATGGCACAGTGGATAGAGTGTAGGTCCTGGAATGAGGAAGACCTGAGTTAAAATCCAGCCTCAGACACTAACTAGGCTGTATTACCCTGGGCAAGTCACTTAACTCTGTTTGCCTCAATTTCCTCATATGTAAAATGAGCTAGAGAAGGAAATGGCAAACTGCTCTAGCATCTTTGCTAAGAAAACCCCAAATGAGGTCCTGAAACAATTGAACAAGTCTTATCTCCTCCAAGAAGCTTTCTCTGACTGCTCTGATTTACAATCATTTGAAAGTCCATGAAATTCAGAACATTTATTGCCTCTTGGCCCCCCCACCCCCAACACTCATAGTATTTTAATCTTCCTTTTTTTTCCATGCACAGAGCAGGGATTCTTCCCTTTTTTTGTTATAGACTTTCTTTGGAAGTTTGGTGAAGCCTGTGGACCCCTTCTCAGAATGTTTTTAAATGCATAAACACATAGAATTACAAAGGAAACCAATTATATTGAAATACAGTTGTCAAAATATGTATTTAAAAAACACTTCATGGGCCCCAGGTTAAGAACCTCTGACTCCCCTCCCTTCCCTACCCTTTTGGTACATCTTGACAGGCAGTGTGGTAGAATGGAAAGGACAGTGGACATGGAGTTGGCAGAGACCTGGGTTTGAATCCTGCCTCTGACACTAGCTGTGACACTGTAGGTCAGTCATTTTTCCTCTCTAGGCTCACCTTACCTGTAACCCTTACCCCCACAGGAGTTTCTTCAATGTTCAAATGAGACTATGCCCATAAATGTTTTATAAACCTTGAAGCAAGATAATACCAGCAGTTAAAATTAAGATAGCTCCCATTAGATTGTAAGAGGGTAGGAACTCTTATCTTATTCCTTTTTTATCTTCCCCATAGATTAGAACAGAGTAGGCAGCTGTAATTTGTGTAATAATTTTGGCATTTCTAATATTGATATTTTAATTTTCATGTGTGTATGAACAGGAACAATAAGCAATTACTAAGTACCTGATATGTGCCAGGTGTTGAGAGAAGAAAATGGAAACAGTCTTTGCCTTCAAGAAGCTTACATTCTATCAGGGATGGACAGATCAAGATAGATAACAAGGGGAAGAAGCAATAGAAGTTATGGTGATGAATGAATGAAAAAAGAAAAAGCATTTATTAAGTGCTTACTGTGTACAAAGCTAAGTGTTAGAGATAGAAATAGAAATTCCTCCCCTCAGGAAACTCACACTCTGAAGAAAGACAACAGGCATAGGAGAATTCAGCTATAGGTTGGAGGGAAGGGCACAGAGGTCATAAAGAGGCATCTACAGGGGTGATGTCAAAGCCTGGAGGTCTTGGGATGCATGGGGCATTTACCCTGGTCCACCACTATTGGGAAGGGGTGAATGAGTCAGGGAGGGAAGAAGAATGGCAATGGGTGTTTAATGTCCTGCCAGTAGGAGGAAAGTAGGAAAGAGGCACTGGCAGGAAGCTTAGGAGTAGGTTCTGGGGGTGGGGAAGGGAAATGGGATCCTGTTGGGTATCAGTTCTGATATCTACCTTCTGGATGCCCTTGGATGGGGTCTGGTAGCAGCGTGTGTGTTTGTCTGTGTGTGTGTGTGTGTGTGTGTGTGTGTGTGCGCGTGGGTGTGAGAATGGAAAAATGGAGGTCTCTGCCAGATATCAGCTGTAGCTGGGGACCTCCAGGTGCCCCCAGTGGGGGTCTATGAAGGCTCATAGACAGCACAGGGGGACACAGGGACCCTACTGTGACTGGGAATCTGGAAAGACCTCATGAAGAAAGTAGTGCTTTTAGCTGAATACTGAAAGGGGTTTAAGGTACTTGAGAGGCAAGAGCTAGGTATATAACTTGACTTTTCTTCAGCTGGATTATAAAACCTAGAAAGTCAGGCTCTAAGCTACTGAATTCTTTGTAGCATTCAAGCTCCTAGCATAGGGTTGAACCCATAGAGGATATTACTGAATAAAAACTCCCCAGAGACCTTTTTATGATGAAATGACCCTATGAACAAGATGACAAAGGAGGAAACACATCCTGACAATAGATCCTGCAAGCCCTAACATAACAATTACGAGTAATATGCTGTATCAGTAACCATAATAGGCAGTCAAATTCTGGGGCTTTTCTGTAATTGCCTCCTTGAAGCCAGCGGACCAGACCTGAAAAAAAATGACTTAACACTTTGTGTTACTTTATGGAGTCTCAGCCACCTTCAGAAAACATGCCCTTTGCCAAGACGCAGAGAACTAACTAAAGACAGCATCTTATATGAGTCACTAGAGAGAAATGAAAATTGTGTCCAGGCTGGAAAATAATCCATTTGAAAATGACACATCCACTTCTAGAATACATTTCCACCCTCCTCTGATCTGAGGAAAGAACTATCACACACCCACACCCTTTCTCGCACATGCACACACACGTAGACAGCATGATAGGAACAAAAAACTTATTTCTTGTCTCCAAGGCTGAAATAATGCACAAAGAAATGGACAGATTTGGACCTGTAGCTAGAAGTCTCTCTCTCTCTCTCTCTCTCTCTCTCTCTCTCTCTCTCTTTCTCTCTCTCCCTGTCTCTGTTTCTCTCTCTGTCTTTCTCTCTTTCTCTGTCTCTCTCAAAATTTTTCTCTTAATCCCTCAGTCTCTTTTCTCTCACTCTTAATTTCTCTGTCTCCCTCTCTCTCTGTCTCTCTGTCGGTCTCTTCCTCTCTCTCTGTTTCTCCATATTTCTATCAGTCTCTGTCTCTCTGTCCTTGTTTATATTTTTCTTTCCCTTCCCTCCAGCCCCAGGCTTTGTGATACTCTGGACCATGGATTTTACTGTGAAGAGGCAGCAGGGGGTGTGATATAGAGGGAGATAGCTAACCCAGGTATTGTGAAATAGGCATCTAGCTGTCTGACCTGGGCAAATCATTAAGCAACCAATCAATCGTGGTTGTTGAACCATTTCAGTCATGTCTGACTCTTTGTGACCCCATTTGGGATTATCTTGGCAAAGATACTGGAGTGATTTACCATTTCCTTCTCTAACTCCTCTAACTTGTTTTACAGATGAGGAAACTGAAGCAAACAGGATTACATGACTTGTCCAGAGTCACCAAGCTAGTAAATGTCTAAGGCTGGATTTGAACTCAAGTCTTCCTGACTTCAGGCCTGCCACTCTATCCACTGTGCTACTTAGCATTTATTAATCACTATGTACCAGAAGAGGGGGATATGAAGACAAAAATAAAACAATCTTTATCCTCAAGGGACTTACATTCCATAGGGAAGACTATGCACATGAATAATTATATACAAGACACAAACAGAAATAAATATTTTTTTTTTTGTGGGGGAGGATACTACCTTCTGGAGAAAGGGCAGGAATCAGGAAAGGCTTTATGTAGAATGTTATTTTCTGAGTAGAGTTTTGAAGGAACCATGGAGTGCTAAGAGAAGAGATGAGGTGAGAGTGTGCTATAGGCATGAGAAACAGCCAGTGCAAAGGTGCCAAGATGGGAGATTTAATGTCAGACTTAATTTAAAAAAACATTTTTTTTTGAAGAAATGTAATATAGAATAGGGTTGGAATAACAGTTCAGGGATAGGCTATGAAGATCTTCAAAAAGATACAGAGAAGGTTTTTATTTTATATCAATAGAGTGCCATTGAAGTTTACTGAGCAAGGGAGTGGCATTTTAGGAAAATTACTCTGATGGATTGGAGAGGAGATTAGCTTGAGATAGGGAGACCAGTTAGGAACCAGGATGGCAACCTGCACCAGGGGGGTGTCTGTGTGAATAGACAGCAGGGGGACTGATTTGAGAGATGTTACAGAATAGATGGATATGTAGGGTGAGGGCTCGTGTGGCATCAAGGATAATGTCAATGCTGCTAACCTGAGTGACTGGGAGGATGCTTTCTCTGAGGAAATAGAGAACTGAAAAAGGTGAAGGGTTTGGAAGGAAAGATGATATTTAGTTTAGCATACTGCTGAATTTGATTTGTCTATGGGAAATCAAGTTTGAAACATCCAATGTACAGTAGGTGATGTGAATCCGAAGTTCAAGAGAGAGATTAGATATAGATTTGGGAGTTATATAATTAATTTACTTGATTTAACTTAATTATATTTATTTACTTTAATAAATTTATTTTAATTTTATTTATTTATTTAATTAAACTCATGGGAACTAGTGTGAGTGAATGTAGGGAGAGACTAGAAGAGGGTTCAGGATAGGATTCTGGGATATCTCCATGTTTAAGGGGAGTGCTATGGAAGCAGACTGAGAAGGAATGGTCAAATAGGCAGAAAGAAAGGATGATGTCATGAAAACCCATAGAGGAAAGAATATCCACAAATGTTATGTATAACATTTTAGGTAATTCACATAAACTTGATTTGGGGGCCAGGAATGGGGGAGCATACTTTTAATCCCTGATGTTGGGGAAGCTAAGGCTGATCGATTTCTTGTATGTCTTCCCTAAGTCTGGCACCAATTTGGTGAGCTCCTGGAAGTGTAGGGCCACTGGACTAACCAAATGGGGGCCAACTGGCCAGAATTTTTAAAAAATGGAGCAAGTCAAACCTTTTGTATTGATACCAGGCTGCTGAGTGACTGCTATACTTGCAGAAGAGATGAGATAGGGAGACTCAATCTTAAAGAAAAACTCATGAATATTGATGCTCCTAAACCCCAAATCTGACCATGTCCCCTCTGGCCTGTACCATTTCTCCCTTCAACAATCGTTGGTAGACCTAGAATATTTCTAGGATAAAATGCAAAATCCTTTGCCTGTCTGTATTTAAAACCTCACTACAGCCTACTGTCACACATATTTTTATATTTTAGCCAAATTACTGTTCTTCTTCTAGCAGTTCCCCAGAAGTAAATTTTTTTTTGGCAAAGCCTGTTCCACCCTATTTGGAATGTACCTTTTAGAATCTCTAATGACTAACTCTCTTTAAAGCCTAGCTTGTTTTCCACTGGCTTTGCAAGGTCATTTCCTGATATCCCCATTTGTTATCTCAAAAAATTTTCACTCCTCTGTTTACATTATGTCTACTTCTTATCTCTTCCCTCTTCATAGAACATAAGTTCCTTGAGGGCAGATACTATTTCATTTTCTTCTTTGTGCCCAGAAGACTTATCATACACTACCATGCACATAGTAGGTGTTTTATAAACATTTATTGTGTTGAAATGAGTTGAATAAACTCTTTGGTTTTAGTTTCCATGTCTGTGGGGGTGGAACTAAATGGTTTTTAAACTCTTCATGTTTAAAATTTGATGGTTCTGTGGAACATCTGTATAATTAAAACCTGAGGTAAATCCAGTCATTAAGTTCCATCCAACAAATATTTTTCCACATCTATTTTGTGCAAGGCAGTGTTAGGCAGGAGAGGTAGCTGGATGTAGAAGATAGAGAGCCATTCTCAGAGCAGGGATAGCCTGCTTCTATCTCTCTCATATGTAGGCTGTGTAACTTTGGGCAAGTTATTTCACCTTTTATTCTCCCCCTCCTTCTTAAGCCCCCTCCCTCAACTCCTTAAGAGTAGAAAATAAAGTGTGCCAGTCTGCAACGGTAGAGGGAGTTTCCTTACTGGAAGTTCCACACATCAGTGAAATCACAGGTTCAAAACGACATAGGTACAGGATATTCTTTTAGGTACTGGAAACACAATGGCAAAAAGCCCTAAAACAGGGTTATTAACCTGTTTTTATGGGTCATGATGTTCTTTGGCACTCTGATGAAAGCTCATGAATTTTTTTCGCAGAAGAATGATTTTAAATGCATAAAATAAAACAGAGGATTGCAAGGAAAACCAATTATACTGAAAGTTAGCAATATATATGCGCAATATGTATACACATATATTACATAGACACTATATATATCATATATGTATATATACACACGCATAGGTATATATGTGTGTGTATATGGAGAGAGTTACGACCGAAGATTAAGAACCCTTGCCGTAAATACTTCCTGCCCTCAAGGAGCTTATATTCTAAGAATAAAACTAAATATGGTGCAATGAGTTTTGATCCTGATCACTTTGAATTAACCACTTTTCATATCCTCCCCTAGTTTGCTCTCTGGATCTCCAGATTCTCTTTGTTGTTCAGTGCTGGCTCAGTGTCATCTCAGAAGCCAATAGCTGCTTTTGTGTGTACGTCGTGGAGGGAGTGGGGGAGGGGATGGGGGAGGCGGTGGGAGAAGGATAATCCTCTCTCATGCTAGGGGTAGTTGAGCTGGTTCTGTGCTTCCCCTAGATTTTCTAAAATTAATCCTCCCAACTATCCTTCAGAACTTTAGGACTGGTTGAATCTGAAGACAGTTTCTCCCATAGTGCTTTGGGGGCACAGCAGAATTCCCAGGACCAGACCCTTTCCTGAAGGGGCTCTAGGATGCAGAATGGGGGCTGCAGCCTGCCAAGAAGTCAGTACAAGGGCAACTACTCTGTGAGTGAAAAAAAAGAAATTTGGTTTACTGAAACTAATGGCCAGACACTAGGTGGCAGGCAAAAAAATGGTTTAACAACAGATACCTTTTGGAACGCTCACAACACAGTGATGAGGTAACACTCTGGTCTAGGGGGGTTAGGTACTCATTTGCTGACAGTCTTTCATCAAAGGTTGTAAAACTATTTTCCTAAAAGAAAAAAAAAAGAAAAAAGAAATACCCTTCCTCAAAACTATGGAAGCATACTTTTAAAAAAACGAAGTTGAAAATTTCAGAGACTAAAGAATTATAACATTTAAAAAATGGAAAACAAGCTTGTTCCATTATTTCATTTACCTGGGCTAAAAAAACCCCACTTAAAATATATTTCAAGATCAAAATATAAGAATAATCCATTAATAGACTGTTAGAAGTAGCAGGAAGCTTAGAGATAATTTATTTCAGCTTCCTACCTTGACAGAAGAGGATACTGAAATCCAGAGAAGCTAAATAATGTCTAAATTTACATAGCTAGCTAGAGGCAAAACCTGCCTCACCTATTAACTAGGATAACTCCAGACCCTTTACTGAATGGTACAGCTCATGGGAGCAGAGCAGACAGTGTGGGGAAAGGATCAGTGTTGAGCTCAAGCATAGAGCATGTGGCTGAGTGGTGGCCAGGAAGCTTTGGAGGCTGCAGATATGGAGAGAGCACCCCTCTCTTATACATTCTGGGGCTCTGTCATAGATTTCTAATCTGTCTCTCCCTTTCCAGTCTCTTCCCTTTACAATCCTTCCTCCACAGAGCTGCCGAAAAAGTTTCCTGAAGTCTGAAAATATCATCCAATTGCTCAGGATCATGCTTTGGCTTGTCATTTAAAGTCCTCCAAAATTGACTGTAGTTTTTCCAAGTTTATTTCAAATTATTTCATTTACTGACCCACTTCATGTTTCCAGAACTCAGCATATAATCTTTTGCCTCTCTGCCTTTGTAAGGACAGTCTCTAGTGCTTGGAATGAATTTCTTTCTTGTTTCTTAAAAATTCTTGTGTAAGAGTGGGGTGTTTATCAGCCAAATCACTTAAAATTAAGAGATGAAATGCTCTTGTGCATAAAATAAAATTATCTTAAGGAAGGGAGAACAAGCCTTAATCAATTGTTCAAAGATTTTAGATAAAGTGTGAACAGATGTTCCCGCTGTGATCTGCCTGGAAGAGCATTCAAATTGGCTGAAGAAACTGAGTCACACCCTGTGGGGTCTTCTATAAAATGGCAGACCAGTGCAAAATGAGAAAATGGAGATTCAGAAACAAAAGGAAAGTGAGATCTCTGCTCTGTCTCATCTCTTGCCTGGGAAATGGCAAACCTCAGAGCTCCCAGACCTCTGAATCACAGCCTGGTGATTAGACCCTAATCCCATATTTTTTAACCCAAGAAGAGAATAGACACACAGAAAAGCAAAGGAATAGATGCCAATCAAGGCTCAAGACCTGCCTTATCATGTGGCATTTTCCTCATTCCAATGAAGCCCCAGGAAAGATAGCCCAAATCATTCCATCCGTGCCTTTTGTAAGCATCTCGGTTCTGGCTCTCAAGTCAATCAAAAGACTTTCTTCATGTGACAAGCAGACAGAAGCAATACTTGCCCATGCTCTGAACTCAACATGGGGATTACATCAGTAGAGTACACTGCCTATGCTCATAAGGAAGGGCTCACTGGCCAGTCCCTCCCATGATACTACTTTCCTTCAAGGTACAAGTCAGGTGCTACCTAACAATAATAATGACAATTTTCACTTATATGGCTCTTTAAGACTTACAAAACACTTTACCTCTGTTGTCTCACTTGATGTTCACATTTACCCTGCTATTATTATCTTCCTTTTACAAATGAGGAAACTGAGGCTGACAGATGATGTAATTTGCTGGGGTCACAAAGCTAGTCAATTTCTTAAACTGAATTTGACTGCCGATTTTCTTAATCCCAAATTAAGATTCTATGCTCTCGGCCACCCAATTATTTCCTGATTTGTTCCTCATTAAAATCCAGCTCTAACTCCTCTGGATCCCTTAAATCTCAGCCCTCTGACTACATCCATAGGATTGATGATGTTATGGTCTTTCATATTTACTCTATTTACCTGCTGTCACCCCAAGAAGATTCTTGAGGGCAAGAATCTTTGTCCATTTTGTTTTTGTATCCCTGATACAGGGCAACGTATCTTGCACATGGTAGGTACTCAACAAATGCTTATTGGTAGCCCACAGGTGCTAAAAATTTGGGCTCCAAGGCTGGGGCAGAAGGAAAGTGGGGTAGTTTATTTCTGCTTTTCTAGCCATGTGCCTTGAGTACTGACTGGACAATCTGGATAATCCTAAAAGTATCTTTGCATGGATCAGTGTACACTTTTCCAAAAAAGATTTCAATGGTAATTTTTGTTACTTTCATGATTTTAATATGAAATTTAATAGATGTGACATTTAAATTCTCAGGGCTTATATCATTTACTCTCTCTAAAGAGTGTGAAGAAGGTGCTGACTCCCATTGGCATGAGAAGTTTCCTCGTTCAGAAGTTCCCCCTATTGATAACAGAACAGGTTCTGCCTCTATCCTTATGCTTCTTGCTTTCTTAATAATTTTTTTTTTAAATCAGCACATTTTGGAGTCTGTTTTTACTTATTGAATTTAATTCATTTTATGGATCCATTGAAGTATATATTGGTTTCTAAGTCATAAGAAAGCTTTTCAACTTGTGATAAATTACTGATTCTAAATTTGCAAATGGGCTAGTTTCCCAGAAATGGGTTATTGCTACATACGTCAGTATATAACATCTGGCTTTTTTGGTGGGGTCTGGATAACATTCATTTTATCACAAAAAGGAGAAGAAATAGGAAATGGTGACATCATTGCATCTGCCCTTCTTATCATAGCAGTATAGCTAGCTACACTTCGAAAGGACGTGACCCTTGGGCATGTTCCGTTTGGGATTTCAACTCTGTGGCAACATCAAACCCACAGTTATATTCAGTTTCTGATCTGAACTGAGTCAAAAGTGGCAGTGCTTCAGACTTGGTCCTAATTTGCCTTTATTTATTTTCAATAATGAATTTGAGTAAAATAAAGACCAAAGACAAGAACCCTCAAAGTTCTCAACTAGCAGAAATTTTACATCAGAGACGCTTAGAATTGATTGAGATCTGGAAGGGACCTCAGAGATCTAACTCAATCTAATTCAATCCCCTCATATTATAGATGAGGTAACTGAGGCCCAGGAAGTGAAGGGGCTTACCCAAGGTCACACCAACAGAGGGTGTGCTGATAAATGTGTAATAGCCAGCTCTCTGAGAAAAAAAATGTGCCCATGACAAACTCATACTTAATTTGCATTATTAATATTTTCACACCATTTTCTTAAGTCTAGGCAATCAACAAAACAATGAATCAAGCACTAATTTGCATAGTTTACAAAATGTAATAATCAGTTTAAGAGTTGGAGGCAGCACAACATGTGGCCAGCTTGTCAGGTGCAGAGGCTTCCTTTGGACGTAAGAGCTCTAACTCCAGGGAGGCTACTTCTTCCATAGTAGCTCAGCAATGGTGATCTGCATCGAGGAGGTAAGGAACCCAGCGACTGAAGGGATGCTGACCACATGAAACTTCCAAATGCTAAAACAGTAGTAGGAACTTGGGGAAGTGCCATCACATAACGAGTACCACCAGTGTCCCATTCTGGAAGGAATGCAAGACTATGGAAAAATTGTGGTCTCTGATCTTGAAAGGGACTCTGATGGCTCAAGGAAATAGCTACTATGCTACTAACATGCTCTGTCCTCTCTGTTACGGGTATTTATGTGCCATGAACTTGTGCTTTATATATACGTATGTATGTATATATGTATACACACACACATATAAAATGGAATGGAACTATATAGATTAGAAATGTAGCATTTTAAGGTTTGAAAAATACTTTATAATATCATCACCTTCGATCCTAACAACAATCTTGGGAAGTAGGTGCCATTATTATCCCTGTTTTACAAACGACAAAACTGAAGCAGACAGATGTTAAGTGACTTTTCCAGTCACACAGATAGTAAGTGTCTGAAGTTGGATTTGAACTCAGGTCTTCCTAGTTCTAGGTTCAGCATTCTATCCACTGTTCTCATTCTCTTGTTCTCTCTCTCTCCCTGGTCACCCCCCGCCCCCATATACACATACACACACAGACACAAGTATATGTGTTATGTATGTATGTGTATATGAGTATATGTAGACATATATATAATATACATGCATGTAAATATGTGTATATATCTCCTTTGATCTCCCTACTATATATACATGTATATACTTACATATATACTTTTATGTATATATGTATACACCTGCAGGTATATATGTTTATGTATATGTAAATATATATTATTGTGTCTATATGTTGTTTGCATATTGCTTTCCCCATTAAAATATGAGATCCTTGAGAGCAGAGGCTAAATTTTTTGTTTGTTTGGTTTCGTTTTTCTTTGTATCCCCAGAGTTTAGTACAATGTCTAGTAAAACAGTAGGATCTGTGTATCAATGTGCCCCCAATACACGCATGCAATCTATCTATCAATCTATCTGTCTATCTATCCATCTATCTATCTATCCATCTATCCTTTGTCTCTCTCATCTTTTTTATACTATAGACTGCTAGAGAGAAATAAGACCACCTGTCACTGAATTGTAGAACATTAGATCTTATCCTGACCTTAGGGATGGTCTAGTGCAGAAGTTTTTAGCTTTCTTTTGTGTCCTGACCCCCTTGGGCAGGCTAGTGAAGCCTATGGACCCCCTTTTCAGAATAATGGTTTTAAATTCATGCAATTAAATACAATTAAATACAAAACAGAACATGTTCACAGAGCCCAAAGCACCTAATTACCAGGCATTGTACTAAACTCTGGAGATACAAGGAAAGGCAAAATACCCCCAAAAACCCAAACCCAAACCCAAACCCACAAAAACCATGGCCCCTGCTCTCATGTTCTTATAGTCTATGCCCTGCTCTTTTCCTTTACAATCTATGCTCTCTGTTCTCATAGTCTGATGGGGGAGATAACAAGCAAACAAGATAAAGACAATAAATTAGAGAGAATCACTAGAGAGAAGTATTGGCCTTAAGGGGAATTGGTAGAAGGCTACTTGTCAAAGGTGGGATTTAGTTGGGACATGAAGTCCCTCAAGTTAAGACTCGCCCTAATATCTTCCCCCGCCCCCTGCCCCAGCAGTGCAATCTCCTTATTTTACAGAGAGGGAAAAGGAAGTCCAGAGTAGTTAAGTGATTTTCCCAAGGTCACCTGGGGAGTTACTAACTGGCCAGGTTGGTACATGCCAGTTTCTTGATTTCATCTCCACTTGGTGCCATGACTCATGTCCTTAGTATGTTAACTTCCCGATGGAATTGCCCTTGTTATTTAATGATGATGATGATGTGACAACAGTCTTTTCTATGTGATTGAGCTCTGCCTTTGGGTTCAAGGTGGAGGCCTGTGCTTTGAGGACCGATTCTTTCTTAGACTGAATCTGTGATTTCATGGACATAGGGAACTCCCAGTGAAGAAACTCTGTCTACCAATGCACATAAACAACTGCTCTGCAACTTGTCGTCTTGGAGAGATGCCTATGGCAGGGAGAGGTTGAGTGAATTCCCCAGTCACAAAGCTTGAACCCTGGACCTTCAGACTGAGGGTAGTTTTCTATGTACCATGTTAGGTTGCCATTCCGGGTGAAAGTTAACCACTTGCAATCTCACACAGTTAAAACTGATGATAACAGTCAGTAGTCACTGGTGAAATTGCCTTCTAATTAGCTTATTCATTAGCTGTCCTGATTTACATCTTAATTAGCCTTAATGGAGCATAATAATGAATCTCAATGTTGGTTGTCTGTTACCATAGCATAGAAGCGATAGAAGGCCTGTAAGACTAAATGTGAAGCCAGCCTAATGAGGGAGCCTGGCAGGGGACCCAGTAGAGAATTTTGCTTCTGGCAATAAAAGAAGAGACACAGGTCCTGACATTTGGCTTCTTGGAACTGCAGCCTTTCCACCTCAAGAATGATCTTTTTTTCCCTTCTCCTTTGATCAAGACAGTCCAAGGTACAAGGCCGTAAGTCTAGGAGCTGGCTTGAAATGCCCCTAAGAAAGCCACCTCCCTCGTTAAAGATCTTTCAGCTCACTCCACCTAGAATTTTAAAGCTGGACAGCACTTTAGATATTATTTAGCTTGATTTCATTATTTTAAAGATCAAGGTGAGGAAAAGAAGTAAAATTCTACAGTGTGTTAGTGGCAATATCCAGGTCTTCCTACCTTCAATTCAAAGAAACAAGTGAAATAAACATTTTAGAATCAAGAGAATCTGAGTTCGAAGTCTGCCTCAGACATTTACTAGTTTTGCGACCCTGCACAAGTCACTTCACCTTTATCTCCCTCAGTTTGGTCATCTGTAAAATGGGGACAATAAAAGCACCTACCTCACACGTCTGTTGTAAGACTCCAAAGAGTGAACATATATAAGGCACTTTGCAAATTTTAAGGACTATACATATGCTAGCTATTATTAAACACCTACTGTATAGAGGACATTATACTAGGTAGTAGGGGAAATACGAAGATAAGCCATCATCCCTGTTCTGAAAGAACTGACTAGTCCAATAGGATGATGATGCCAAAAGTGATAGCTATAATACAAGAGGTTATATTAGAAGGCTTAAAAACTGTAACAAAGTTTTAGGTAAGATCTGAGGTGGACACTCAGTACTGAGTCTTGGCGAAAGTTACAGATAAAGTCCAGATTATGAACATGGAGACCAAGTGGAATCACCATCAGAAATAATGCATCCAGAAGAGAAAAGTGGTTTTGGGGTACTTTATTTGATTTCATGGCTTGGGTTAAAGCAAATATCTAGGTTCAGGGTTTTGAGAAAATTGGTGCTGAGGAAATCATACAATTGTTATGTGGTACAGCAAACAGACAAACCAAGCATGTATGTACACACTGATTTAAGAAAAAAGGTTTGTCCTCACATATGTAAGAAACAGCCCAACTTGAAGGGGAAGGAGGCAAGATGGGGAGGGAATATGCTCAAATTTGGGGTTCATGTGACAATATTATATGCTTCAAGACCGGGCTTGGTTGAGAACAGATAACTGGTGCCAGATGGAGGAGGAGGCATTCCTAATCAGACCCAGATGTGGTAGAAAAGTTCTTGAGGGATTCCTTATTGATATACCAGGCTCGGCAGGGGAAGTTTCTTTATCAGGACCATAAACTGGTGAGAAGATCTTATGTTAACTAAGGAAACAGCAAGAAGATGGCTCAAGGCCCCTGAAGCAGGTCGAGAATTCCACCCCAAAGCTGCAAGCCTTAGCTGCCTGAAATAGAGTTAACAGTGGGAAAGTATAAATTGTTCGTTTGGCCTGTATGGCTCGAGGAGCATAGGAACACAGCCTAAAGTGACTCCACATTGCAGTCCTATCATTATAAATATACTGTCAAGCAATATCCATAATAAACAATAATAACATCAGAAATCTAAAGTTTACAATTATCACAAGGGGGAAATTATTACAAAATGACCAAGTTGAGACTGAAATCCTAGTCGTCTGACTCCCAGTCTGGGGCTCCTTCTACTAAATATATCCCAGTTACTTCTCCCAAATGTAAAGTGGTCGTTGTTATTCTTTTCCATTTCAGACTTTCCTGATCCATTGAGTGGGACAAGAATGTTCATTCAATCAGCCAGCATTTATTCAGCACTTTTTATTGTCCTAGGGACTTTGTACACAAAGACAAAATGAGAAGCAGTCCCTCTCCTCTCATTCAATCGACAATGTACAAATAAATAGTACATAGGAAATACATACAGAATAGATACAAGGGAAATTTAGAAGGGAAGGTGCTAGCAGTTGGGGAGCCTGGGTAAGGGCTCCTTCAGAAGGCAGCATTTGGACAGAATTTTGAAGGAAGTCTAGGGTAACTAGAAAGATGGTGGTGCCCTGACCAGTAAGAGGAAAATTCAGGGGAGGTGTAGGATAGGGGTGAGAGGGAAGGAGAATGAGTTCAGGTTTTGGATATGTCAAGTTTGAGATGCCTAGGGGGCATTCTGTTGGAAATACCCAATATGCAGTTGGTGATGTGAGGTTGGAGCTTAGGAGAGAGACTTAAGCTTAAGGTAGCTAAATGGTTCAGTGAATAAAGTGCTGAACCCAGAGTAAGGAAAAGCTGAGTTCAAACACATCCTCAAATACTTAATAGCTGTGTGACCCTGGGGAAGTCACTTAACTTCGTTTTCCCATATGTAGACTGGGGATAATAATAGTACCTATCTTCCAATATTTTTGTGAAGATGAAATATTTGTAGATTGCCTTGCAAACCTTAAAAGACTATTATTTTTGTTATTATTATATAAAAACTATAAACCTGGGAATTCCTAAGAACTTACATTCTGATTGCTGATATAACCTCTATGCTGATAAACATCAGATAAGTTGAGGAAGAGAGAGCCTCAACTAGAGAAATCAGTAAAGGCTTCCCAGAGTAGGTATAACCTAAATGATCCTTGAAGCTAAAAGAATTCTAGCAGGTGAAGATGAAGTGGGGCTGCCTTCTGAGTAGAACACTAGGCACTACTGTGGAACAGGAGCACAGTGCTTTCTGTACTTTCCCTTCCCATCCCAGATTAGCCACTGCTCCTGAGCACAGGGGCACCATGCTCTTGTGGCTCATTCTCTCAGGGGATACCTAAGGGAGCCTCAAGATCAAATGTTAGGGTTCTGCTTTGGAGTATTATTGGATTTTTCATAAAAAATAAACTGTGAGCTCTTTTTGTATGGCAAAGAATTGGAAACTGAAGGGCATGTCCATCAAATGGGGAATAAGTGAACAAGTTGTGGTATATGATTATGATGGAATACTATTGAATTCCATATAAGAAATGACAAGCAGGATGATTTCAGAAAAAACTGGGAAGGCTTACATGCAAAGTGAAGTGAGCAGAACTGGGAAAATATTGTACAAAGTAACAGCAACATTGTAAAGATGATCAACTGTGAAAGACTTAGCTCTTCTGGGCAATCCAAGGAGCTGTTAAGTGGTGCAGTGGATAGGGGACCAGTGCAGGAATCAGGAGGGCCTGAGTTCAAATCTCACCTCAGATACTTGACACTCACTAGCTGTGTGACCTTGGGCAAATCACTTACCCCAACTGCCTCATCCTGGGTCATCTCCAGTCATCCTGACGAATATCTGGTCACTGGATTCAGATGGCTCTGGAGGAGAAGTGAGGCTGGTGACCTGCACAGTCCTCCCTCACTCAAAACAAAGTCAAGTGCAAGTCACGTCATTATTTCTCTGATGCATGGTCTTCTTTGGCAACCAAGGACGAACATACACACACAATGATCCAAGACAACTCCGGATGACTTATGATGAAAAATACTAGTCACTTCCAGAGAAAGAACTGATGGAGTCTGAATGCAAATTGAAATATACTTTTAAAACTTCCTTTATTATTTTTTTGCCTGCGTTTTCTTTTGCACCATGACTAATATAGGAATGTGTTTTGACTGACTGCACATATATAATCTATATCAAATTTCTTGTCTTCTTATGCAGGAAGGGAAGTTTGGAACTCAAAAATTATAAAGCTAAAATTATTTTTACATGTAATTGAAAAAGAAAGAAAATTTTAAAAAATTCTTAAAAAAAGAAAAAAACCCAGTAAACTTCTAATCAATAGCCCTTAGGGAGGTCTTAACCTTACATACTAAAATTGTGGCATCCTAGTGTAGATAATTTGTGAAATATAAAAGCCCTTCTGACTGATCCTCTATGTGTTCTCTGATCTCAAGTTATGACAGGCTACAGACAATAGAAAGAAACTAATATATAAAAAGAGAATTAGATTTATAAACTGCCACCAGCAACAATGAAGCAAAGGAGTACATAGTTAGGTTTTTTCAGATGGCAGCAGAGGACAGAAGAGAAAAATGCTTCTCGGTCACTAAAGCTGAGCGGTAGAGAAGAATCCACTACTAGTCAGTGTCTTCTTCCAATCTGAATACTGCAGTCCCATTTGCCTCCTATGGATGATGATTCTGGCTGCCTCAGGGGGTGTATTGTTTGTTTTCTACTTCATTAAACAGTCTCTGCCCTGTTTCTAGATTCCCCTTCCTTCTAAGAGGCTTCCTGGCTGGAGATTCTCTTCCTTCTTTCACTAGATATTTCCAAACTTCCTGCCCAGTCTCACCTCCTTTCCAATCAAATTCTAGGCAGTTAATTTTCCCCATGGAGCTAGCTCTTTGGGCCATAGAAGGTTGTAAGTGGGCTTACATGAACCTGGCAGGACAAAGTGCGGAGGCAGAGGATGAATTGTTGAGTTTGGGAAACAGGAGGTAAGCTGATTTGTCTGGGGAAGTCAGAGAAATGAAGGTTTCTCTGAACCCACTGGCTCTAGGAGATAATAATATCAATGATCTGAACTCACACAACACCTTTTTTTTCTTTCTGAAGAATTCAGAGAACTATTGACTTTTCAGCTTGATTTTCTGTTCTCTACACTGGAGATTGGGGAAAGTTTTTCTAATAAAAATACTATAAGGATTCAGAGTTGTAAGATAACCTTAGAGATCATCTAGTCTAATCCCACAAAGGAGGAAGTCAAAATTAAAACATATGAAGTAAACATTCCACAAGCAATAAGTGATGGAGCCAAGATTTGAAGACAGTCCTCTGAAGACACAGTGCAGCATGCTTTCCATTATACCAAACTGCCTTGCTTTAGAGTTATGAAGCTGTGAGTGATGAAGGCTTTGTATTTCCCTCATAACTCTTATAGGCACACTATCATCTTTCTGTCGCAGTTTCTGTCTCTATCTCTCTTTCTCTGTGGCTATCTCTCTCTCGTAGTGCTACTACAGATCAGAATACCTGAACTGGTGTGATTCACCAACTTCAACCTCCTCCAGTAGCTTAGATTACAATTGTGTGCCACCATATTTAGCCATTCCCTGTATATTTCATCAGTATCATCATAAGTCTTCTGTTTCTAGTCTTTCCTCACTCCAGCCCTTTTGTCAGAGTAGGGCAAGATTAATCTTTCGAGAATATGTTTTGTTTACAGCAGTTCACTGTTTAAAAACATCCAGTGGTATTAAGTCCAAAATTCTTAACCTTCCATTTGAGGTTCATCCAATCCTACATTGTGACAAACTACTCCCCTATATAAATCAGTCAACCAATCAATATTTATCAAATATCTACTACGTGCCAGGCACCATGCCAAGGCCTGAGGATGCAAAGAAAACTTCAGATATGCTGGTTGATTCAACTTACAGACACATTTCTGGTTTTCATTCACATAGTTTTTCTTGTCTAGAATATCCTCTATCATCCTTTTCAGTTATCTCCTATCCTTCAAAGCCCAACTAAGATACTTCCTTTTTTAGGAAATCTTAACCAATAACCCCAGGTCATGTGATCTATTTTCATCCTCTGACCTCCTATGGAAGGTCTTTGACACTTAACATGTTCTGCCTTGTACACCTCACTCTCCCCTCCACTCTCTGTGGACTTTTTAGTTTCTTTTTAGTTGCTGCACTGCTACCCTGAAAATCTCTGCCCATTGGTGACTCCCTCCTTGAAGCTATCATTGTGGGAAGGACCTTAGCCATATTTCACCCTACTCTCATCTTGACTCTGTGGACTTTAACTCCTCCTTCTCTACCATATTGCTCTCAAGGGGGTACCTTTCTTTTCCCCACCATCTTTCCAGCGCTCAAATGTATTATTTTTTCCCATTATGTATGTCCCAGAATGTAAGTTCCTTGAGCTCAGGGACTGCCTTGATTACATATTTTTATATCTCCAGAATTTAGCACAGTGTCTGGCACACATGGTGAGTGCTTAAGGAATATTCTATCTATTCATCCATCTGTCTCCCATCTATTTATCTATCTCTCTGTTTATCTAATCAATCAAATATCCATGTATCATCTGCCTATGTATCTTCTATTTATCATCTATCCATCTGTCCGTCTATCTAAAAATGTATCATCTACCTATCTAGTAGTCAGTTAGCTAACATCCTTAGTCAGATTTCAAATTTCTTGAGAGTAAAGTCTCAGGCTTATACTCTCTGTGACCTCCATGGTGCTAAATAAATAGCAGATGTTCAGCAAATGCCTGTTTGTTATCATGAGCACCAGTAATAACAATTCTCATTTGCTCAGGGCTTTAAGGATTGTAAAGCCCCTTTCCAGTAAGTAGTGCTTTGAAATAGATAGTAATCCTCACTTTATGGATGAGAAAATGCTCAGAGAGGTTAAATACTTACCCATGGTCATCAGGATAAAAAATGACAGAGCGTGGATTTGAACCTGGTTCACCTAATTCCAGTTTCACTGCTTTTCTCACTATATCATGGTAATCAGGAAAAGGGTCTTTTCCCTTTGATTTAGGGTAATGCAACAGGCTTAATATCACAAGGGAAAAAACCAGAGATTCAAATTAATTTGCCTCCAAATCCCCCAATTCCCTCAATCATTAAGCTAGGACTAGCAATCAAGTCCCCCGAACCATGGTCAACTCTCCTATCATCACTACACCATGTAGATTCACTCTGGGCAAAACTATTCAATCAACTCTTTTTCAGCCTGATCATTTTGAAGGATATCTTAATGGATCACTGTATAAATCCTCAGAAATTGCTTGATTAGTCAAATGGAATTAAGACAAACAAAAATCCCCATGCATACATTTCTCCATCGGTTGTCCTTCCTGTCCTGGACACAACCAGAATCTTCCAGGCTGTTCTTTTCCATGTCACCCAAAGTTATCAGTGTTTAGGGAGCAATACTTTGTGACTATGTATGAGCAGCCCCTAGCTACCGGAGAAGGAGAGAAGGTAGCTTGGTGTGAAGAGTCAGTGACTGCTGAGCATTAAGAAGAGTGAGTCCTGAAAGATTAGACTGGGACTCAGCCAGAGGAACATCGAGTTAATTACATTTGCTGAGGCACCAACAGAGTACAAATGCTTCAGTACCTTACAGTATGATGCAAAGACTCACACACACACACACACACACACACACACACACACACTTAATCAATCACATACACTGCTACCACATAGTGGAATTTTTTGATGATGTCAGTGATGTCATCATCACCTTAATGAGCTAGATTGACACAGTCCGTAGACTGCCAGACTTGGAGTTAGAAAGATCTGAATTCAAATCCTGCCTTAAACACTTAGACCCTGCGCAGGTAATTTCTCAGTCCTAGTTTTCTCATCTGTAAAATGATGATCATCTTCCTCACAAAGCTGGGGGATCAACCAGGAGGATCCTTATAAAGGCATTGCAATGTGAGCTGTTATTAGAAATTGTTATTGATGCTAGCACTTCTTGATCATCGGGCTCTCCTAAATTTATATTTGGTTCTATCATTGGTTCTGTCAAGACATTGGACATAGGATCCTAGAACAAAAGGATGTTAAGTTAAAATGGACCTGAGAACATGAGCTAGGAAGGTTACAGCTGGAAGGGAACTTGAGATGCAGAATATCACAGCTGGAAGGCTCTTTGAATATAACATCTAGAATGCTAGTGCCAGGGGAGGCTGTAGAGACTATCCATTGCCTTGTTTTATAGATGAAGAAACAGAGGTCCAGAGACAGCAATGCTTCCTTTTCTCTGGGTACTTGTTACTTGGATTATGAATATCCAGTGCTGCTGGCATCTTGCTCCAGGGAGGGGAACTGGAAGCAGGCATAGCTGGTAAATTTCTGACTAGGCTGACCTGGCTCCTTGAGAGCAGGGACTGTCTTTTGCTTCTTTTTGTATCCTGGGTGCTAAGCACAGTGCCTGGAACACAATAGGTACTTAATAAATAATGATTGCAGGACATCCAGGCAGTGCAATGAATAGAGTATCAACCCTGGAGTCAGGAGGACCTGAGTTCAAGTATGGCCTCAGACACTTACTAGCTGTGTGACCTTGGGCAAGTCACTTAACCCTAATTACTTCACCTGCCCCCTCCAAAAATAAAATAAAAAATATATATATTGATTGCTACCCATAATGATGCTATTCTGGCATGACTCAAGCTTAAAGAAGAGAAAAATTGGAAGAGGAGGAAGAAGTTAGGAAGATTGAAAAAAAAGGAAACTGAATAAATTGTGTCTGTCAAGGTACTCAGTGGGGTGGGTATTATGGGGTCATTGCATCATGTTGCTGTTCTGTTATTTCAACTATGTCCAACTCTTTGTGACTTCATTTGAGATTTTCTTGGCAAAGGTACTAGATCTCAAGTTCTGATTTAACCCAACAAAGTATTATTTCTGGTACTGGCAATGGATGAACACTGAGTTACAACTTGACCACTGTGGTACCTATTACCAACAACACAAAACCTGCTATTTGCAGTCAGATTTTGTATACAACTATAATTTTATATTTTATGAGAATGTTTGGGGGTGGAGCCAAGATGGCAGAGTAGAAAGAAGCACATATACTAGCTCTTCTCCCACAGCCCATAAAATACCTGTAAAGAAAGCCTCTCAACAAATTATAGAGCAGCAGAAGCCGGAGAACAACGGAGTGGAGGAGATTTCCAGCCCAGAGTGACCTGGAAGATCAATGGGAAAGATCTGTTGCACTGGACGGAGCAGAGTGCTGCCCAACCTTGGCCGCGGAGAGCTGAGAGGAGCAGTATTGGAGCAGGCCTCAGGGACAGAATTCCCAGCAGCAGTGGAGGCTCACAGATCCCTTAACCCACAAAGGCCAGAGGCAGCCTCAAAGGTTAGAGAGAGAGCTTTTTCACCTCCATGGTGACAAGGAAGCAGGGTTCTCCCCTAGCCCTGACCCAGGTGGTAGCAGCAGCAGCAGCAGGAAGTGGCTGCTGTGACAGTAGCTGTGGCAGGCATTGTTGGAGCCTCAGCTTAAAGCCCCTGGGGGAATTGAGCAGCTGATCTGAATCTCAGCCACGAGCCAGGCTGGGGAGTAAAACTCCTCTCCTTTGATTGTGCCACCTTGGAGTTTATGGTGGAAAGCGAAGAGCCCTTAGACTCCCTGTTGAAGTGTTACTGGCAGCCTTTGGATATGGTGGCTTCTAGAATCAATTCCAAACAATATCCAGGAGTAACTCTGCAAATGCATGGCAGTTCTCATCAAGGTGTTATCCAATGTCTAGCACTAGCTGTGTGACCTTGGGCAAGTCACTTAACCCCAATTGCCTCATCCTAGGTCATCTCCAGTCACCCTGATGAGTATCTGGTCAATATCTTGCTCTGGAGGAGAAGTGAGGCTAGTGACTTGCACAGCCCTCCCTCACTCAAAAAAAAAACCCAAAGTCAAGTGCAAGTCATGTCATTATTTCTCTGATGGCATGGTCTTCTTTGGCAATAAAGGATGACCACATACAGACTTTTTGGGGGTGGGTCATAAGTCACATTTTATTTTGTTACATAGGCATTTGTTTGAACATAACTGTTGGGAAGATTCGAGCATAGTGAGATAATGAAGAATTACCTCCATTAAAAAAAAGATACTTAACCAGTAATAAAACAAAATGGGGCAGCTAGGTGGCATGGTGAGTAGAACACCTTCAAGTAGAATGCAAGTTCCTTGAGGGTAGGAACAGTGTCACCATTATCAAGATTTATTAATCATCTACCATGTCCTAGGCACCGTGCTAAGCCCTGGGAGGATAAAGAAAGGAGAAAATGAGTCTAATAGAGGAAACAATATAAAAATAACTATGTACAAAAGAGTTAAATACAGTATAAATGGGTGCTTATGTCAACATTCTTTTATCCTAGCCCTAGCAGAATACCTTGCACATAGTAGTCAGTCAATAAAATCAAATCAATGGACAAGCATTTATTATGCACCTTCTATGTTCCCCTATCCCTCCCCCCACCCCCATCCCCGCTAGAGCCCAGCACAATGCCTAGAACATAGAAAGGAGATACAATGCTTTTTTTTAAAAAAGAGTCCTTGCCTTCAATCTTACAGTCCAATAGAGGAGAAAATATAAAAATAACTATGCACAGAAAAGTTGTATATAGTGCAACTGGGAGCAGATTTGAAAAAATATTGGCAAATATTGGCAGTAGCAGAGCATAAAGCAAAGAGCATCAGCCCAGGAATCATACTTGGACTACTTACTATTATTTGTTGTTATTCAGATGTGTCCAACTGTTTGTGACCCCATTTGAGATTTTCTTGGCAGAGATACTGGAGTGGTTTAACACTTCCTTCTCCAGTCCATTTTCCAGATGAGGAAACTGAGGCCAGCAGCGTTAAGTGACTTGTCCAGGGTCACATAGCTAGTAATTGTGTCAACAAGCTAGTAATATCAACATTCTTTTATCCTTAGTCCTAGTAGAATACTTGCTCATAGTACGCAAATCAACTCAGCTAAATGGACAAGTTTTATCGTGCACATTCTATGTTCTAGGCCCTGTACTGGGCTCTGGTGGGGGGTGGGGGTACGGGGCAAGAGATATGATGATTAAAAAAGAGTCTCTGCCTCCTAGGAAATTAATTTATATCTGGAGAAACTACATAAAAATGCTTACATAAACTTAAATATAAAATGTATGCAAAACAATATGTTTTTTGCTAGGGGAAGATGCATCCGGAGGGATAGGAGAAACTTTGGGGTGACCTATGAAGGAAGGTGGAGGCTCTGCAAGGCTGAGGTAAAAATGGAGTGTATTCGAGACAGGGAAGTATATTCTCATGTAGTAGTCCTCAAACTTTTTGGTTTCAGGACCCCTTTACTGAGGATCCCCATTTACCGCAAGAACTTTTGTTTATATGGATTATGTCTATCAATATTTACTGCATTAGAAATGAAAGTATCTTAGTATTATTATGAAAATGGTTTTGAGGGGGTGAAGTCAAGATGGTGGAGTAGAAAGACGCACGTATGCGAGCTCCGAACCCACAGCCCATAGATTTAATGTAAGAAGAGCTCCCCAGAAGTTCTGGATCACTACAGGGTAGGCAGAAACATAGTGGAAAAGATTTCCGTTCCAGAGAGCCCTGGAGAGCCATCCCCAGGGTCCATCATGCCCCAGAAAGCGGACCCCACCCCAGCACTACCCTGGCCACGGCCCCAGAGAAGCTGATCCGAGCAGGCTTCAGGGACGGAACCTCCGGCGGCCTGGAAGGTCCCTCTGCCCACAGACTCACAGGTCAGTGAGAGACACGCCTGGGCTGAGCGAGAGGGGAGCGGGGTGTCTCCGTGGCTCGGGACCCCTTGGGAGGAAGCGGCAGAGGCAGAGGTGCGGGTGGCGGCGGAGGCAGCGGCGGCCCCCAGGACTCCCCGAGCAGGCAGGCAGGATCTTCATTACTGAAAGCCTCTGCATAAACCACCTGAAGGAGCTGAGCCTGGGAGACGGCCCTGACCCACCTGCTCCATTTCTGAAGGTCTCTGCATAAAGCACCTGAGGGAACTGAGCCTGGGAGGCGGCCCTGCCCCTACCTGCTCCATTACTGAAGGTCTCCACATAAAGCCCCTGAGGGAACTGAGCCTGGGAGGTGGCCCTGCCCCCAACTCAGCACCAGAACTAAAGCTCACATTGAATAGCAGCTGCGCCTGCCGCGGAAAGCCCATTTGAATCTCAGACCCCAAGCACTAGCTGGGCGAATCTAGGCGGGAGTGGACAGGAATCTCAGAAGTCAAGTAACTGGCTGGGAAAATGCCTAGAAAAGGGAAGAAAAATAAGACTATAGAGAGTTTTTTTGAACAGATGCAAATGATCCCGACTTTCGGATCTGATGATGAGGACGTATTCTTGCCATCAGGGAAAGACGTGGAGGGCGGGGCCTTGGTACCCCAGATATCCCAGGGGGATGTAGGGTGGGCTCAGGCCTTGGAAGAGCTCAAAAAGGATTTTGAAAAGCAAGTTAGACAGGTGGAGGAAAAACTGGGAAGAGAAATGAGGGAGATGCAAGAAAAGTATGAAAAACGGGTCAATACCTTGGTAAAGGAGACACAAAAAAAATGCTGAAGAAAATAACACCTTGAAAAATAGGCTCACTCAATTGGCAAAAGAGGTTCAAAAAGCCAATGAGGAGAAGAATGCTTTCAAAAGCAGAATTAGCCAAATGGAAAAAGAGGTTCAAAAGCTCACTGAAGATAATAGTTCTCTCAAAATTAGAATGGAACAGATGGAGTCTAATGACTTTATGAGAAACCAAGAAATCACCAAACAAAACCAAAAGAATGAAAAAATGGAAGAGAATGTGAAATATCTCATGGGAAAAAACAACTGACCTGGAAAATAGATCCAGGAGAGACAATTTAAAAAATTATGGGACTACCTGAAAGTAATGATCAAAAAAAGAGCCTAGATATCATCTTCCATGAAATTATCGAGGAAAACTGCCCTGACATTCTAGAACCAGAGAGCAAAATAAGTATTGAAAGAATCCATCGATCACCACCTGAAAGAGATCCAAAAAGAGAAACTCCAGGGAACATTGTGGCCAAATTCCAGAACTCCCAGGTCAAGGAGAAAATATTGCAAGCAGCTAGAAAGAAACAATTCCACTATTATGGAAATACAATCAGGATCTAGATCTAGAAGCTTCTACATTAAGGGATCGAAGGGCGTGGGATAGGATATTCCAGAAGTCAAAGGAACTAGGACTCAAACCAAGAATCACCACTAAAGGTAAACCCACAAGGAATTCGTGTTCTAATGGGGGAATTCAGACATAAATATTCAGGCACATACTAGATTATACAGTTTATGGAAGGTGACCAGAGAGGGCAAGACAATGTCAATTGCTGCGGGGATGGAAAGACCTCCCTTTGAAAGGTGGGATTTGAACTAAATCTTGAAGAAAGGTAGGGAAACTAAGAGGTAGAGGTGAGGGGCCAGGTCATTTCAGGAATGGAATATAGCCAGTGCAAAGTCAAATAGACTGGATATTGAGTGTCTGTTTCAAGGAATTGCAAGTGCAGGGTTACAAATAGCTTTAACTGTCAAACAAAAGACTTTAAATTTGATCCTAGAGGTAAAAGAGAATGGTTGGCACTCATTGGTCAGGGGTGTAATAGGCACAGAGTGAATTGAATAGGATGGGACCATATCTTAAAAGAAATTAAGGTAAATGGTGAGAGAGAAATGTAGTGGGAGGAAAGAGGGTGAAATGGAATGGGGTAATTATATGTCATTTAAGAGGCAAGTAGGAGACTTTTTAGTGGAGGGAAAAAGAGGAGAGCTGAGAAAAAAAAAACAAACAAGAAGTTTACCCTCATCACATTTGACTAAGGGAAGGAATAAAATGCACACTCATTTTGGTATGAAAATCTATCTTACAGTATAGGAAAGTGGGGGAGAAGGAGATAAGCAAGCGGGGGGATGATGGAAGGGAGGGCAAAGGGAGGGAGGGAGCAATTTGAAGTCCACACTCGGGGAGGGACAGGATCAAAAGACAGAAGAAAAACAATGAGGGGCAGGATAGGATGGAGGGTAATTCAGTTAATCTTACACAACACGACTTTCATGGAAGTCATTTGCAAAACTACACAGATATGGCCTATATTGAATTGCCTGCCTTCCCAAAGGGAGAATTTGGAACTCAAAGTTTTAGGAACAACTGTTTAGTATTCTTGTTGCTACTAGGAAAGAAGACATACAGTTAATGAGGAATAGAAAGTCATCTGGCCCTACAGGAGAAAAGAGAAGATGGGGACAAGAGAAGGGAGGGGATGACAGAAGAGAGGGCAGATTGGAGATAGGGGAAAATTAGATTGCTTGGTGTATTGGGGTGGGGGGAGGGGATAAAAGGGGAGAAAATTTGGAACCCCAAAATTTTGTGAAAACGAATGTAAAAAGTTAAATAAATAAATAAATGTTAAAAAAAAAAAAAAAGAAAGAAAATGGTTTTGACCTCATGAAGCCTCTGAAAAGGCCTCGGGGACCCCTGAGTATATTTGGACTCTGCTTTGAGAAAGACTGTGCTAGGTCCTTACAGCATGGAGGTGAGAGCTGGGCATCACAAATAAGGAAGCGGAACCAGGACAGTGTGTCTATGAAGGGAGAGAGCTCAAGGGGAAGAAATACATGCTCAGCCTGGGAGGAAAGGAGAGAGCCAAATATGAAGGGCTTCAAATGTCACATAGACAAGTTGGTATTTGATCCTAGGGGTAAGAGGGAGCCATGACAGCTTTGTGAGCAGGGGAGTGACTGACCCAAATCTGTGCTTTGATAACATGACTTTGGCAGCTCTGGAGAAGGCAGGATGGAGAAAATAGAGACTTGAGGGAGGGAAATGCAATAGAAAGCTGTCTCAGTGGTCTGCAAGAGGTCAGGGATGGTGTGGACATGAGTGAAGTTTCAGTCACAAGAGTGGCCGCCCAAGTTGGGAGGAGGAGACAACATCTCATTCTCAGACATGACATTATGGTTATGAATTTGAGTGACTAGAAGTATGGTGCTGCCTTGAAAAGGGAATTCTGGAAGACAGATGGCTTTGGGAGGAACAATGATGTAATGAGGTATGCAGTCTATCCATGTCTGGTCATCCTAGGCCACTTACCCCAAGGGCAAAGGGGCAGCAGGGTTTTTACTCATTAGTCACTCTCTCAGAACACCGAGCCTGCTTTCTAGAGGGGACATATGGAGAAAAGGATTGAGTGGAACTTTCCCAAAGATATCTGTTCATCTGGTATTGTGGTTGCCTGGGTGGTATGAGGTTATAACTGCCCTGAGGGTTCCGTGCCTGATTAAGGAGGCCCAGGAGAGGGTGAGGAGGCTGCAACACCTAGGGAGGGGAAGAGTGGGAGAGTACTGATGGGTAAGGATAGATATGGTTGTGTTATAGCCAATGCTCATGACTGACCATTGCAGGGAGGGTGGGATGTAACCCACCTTCCCACTCTCAGATTGACTGATGACACACCCAACTTTGGCTCCTGTTTTGTAGATTTCATTCCAGGAAGCAGCTGGGACTGTAGTGCCTTGAATCTGTACACATTTAGACCTGGTAAACACTTACTAACAAGAAAATTTGAAAATGCAAAAAGCATATCTTTAAGCCTTGATTCTATCATTAAACAGATAGATATGATCTTTGTTTCCACACCTAAATAGAGTTTTCTAAAAAATAAACATTTGCTATAAAGTGAGCCATGGTTATTTCCCTCCATCTTCTTCCCCACCCTGAGCACTCTCAAAGATCATAAAAAATAAATCATAATTTATTCTCAATCCTCACTTAAAATCTGGCACAGTCTAATGAATTACCTTTGAGCTTGGTTAGAGGTGAAAGTTCTGGCTTTCTCCCCATACTGTGGGAGGGATACTTCCTGGCCAACAAATGTGGGGGACAGTCCAGGAATTTCTCTGGGGATTGGGCTGGGGTCTTGGATAAGTACACATGACTAAATATGGCAGCACTCAGGGGCACAAAGCAGCTTTTGATAGCTCTTTCCAGGAATTATTCAGCAAACACTATTCCTGAATGTTTATTGTTTCTATAATATCCACATGGAGGACTTGGTTTACAAAAGACTGACCTCAATATTAAAAATGTAACTGGAAGATGGTTGCATTTTAAAAGGAGCCATTATTGTTTTTTTTCTCCAAAGAAAAGTAAGGGGACAGAAGGAAGATTCTTGTTAGAAATGAGGAGCATCCTCACACTGAAGTGAGTATATGAGCAAAACCCTTACGTTTGAGATCAGGAGGCTTGGTTTTTAATCTCAGCTGGGTGACCTTGAGCTGGCTACTTAACCTCTCTGAGCCTTCTCTGTAAAATGAGGATTGGATCAGATTGGGGCACTTAATTTAAGATTCTATGAAATTATTAAAAATATTTTGATTATTGCATTTCAATAGAATTGGTATCCTTTGTAATTCTATGTATTTTATTTTATGCATTTAAGAACATTTTTTCTGAGGGGGTCTGTAGGCCTCACTAGACACTCTCAAACTCTCCCTGCCTCCTACCTTTCCTGTGACTATAGAGGGTTAACACCATCTTCCCAGTCCCTTATCCTGGACTCCTCACTATCTCTCATCCACCACATCCATATCTCTGAGATTATCTCTCCAATATTCCACCTTCTCTCCCCTGACACTGCCCCTATGCAGGGGCAGGCCCTCCTCATTTCGCACAGGTGATGGACTTGCCTGCCTCAAGTCTCTCCCCATCTAATCCATCCTCCATTCATTAGATTTTGAGTTAAGGGTAGGGTCTTTCTTTTTCCTCTTTTTGTATCCCTAGCACTTAGCACAGTATCTGGTACATAGCAGGCACTTCATAAATGTTTATTGACTGACTGAGTGTGAAAAGGTTGTGAACCCCTAGGCTAGATGATCTCCAAAGGTTCCTTATGGCTCTGAACTCAAGTAATCCTTTGTGTTTCTGATTCACTTAGTTCTCTCCAAAATGAAAATGTCTTCTGCTCACTGTATATTAACTTTTGTTTCTAAACAATGAACAATTTACCACCTGCTAATTAACCATTCCCAGATCTTCAGATCTGCATGAGATATATACAGCTCCAGGCCTATCAAAACTGACAAGACCTTTACTACTAATTCTCTCTTGTTTGTAATGGACTTCAAGGCTCGTTGTCTTTCCCACCTTCCTAGGCTAGATGCATTTAGGCTTTACTTGTAGGATCTAGGGCCAGGCTGGTCCCTGGATCAGGAAGACACAAGGTTTCCTTCTAGGCCAGTCACTTATCAACTCAACTCTGAGTAAACACAATGCAGTGCAAAGAACACAGGGTTGACAGTTAGGAAATCTTGCTTCAACTCCATGTCTTTCACTAACTAGCTATGCCAACCTTGGGCAAATCTCTTCATCTCTCTGGACCTCAGTTGCCTCATTTCTGAAGGAGGACATTGACAATGAGGTCAAAGACAGAAAGGAAGGCCCATAAAACATCCAATTACTCCGCAGCACTTTTTGGAGCCCAAAGTGGCAGACCATTGATTAGAGAATGACTGATCAATCAATTAATCTTCATTTATTAAATACTATGTGGCCAGCACTGTGCTATGAACTGGCCACATTAAGATGAAGATGATGAAATATCATCATCAAAATTATTCTTTGTCATCAAATGATAAATATGAGAAATTCAGAGAAATGGGAAGATTTGTAGGAACTGATGCAATGTAAATTGAAACAGGAGAACAGTAAACACAATGGAAATAATATACAAATGAAATGAATGCTAAAAGGAAATTGGACTTTTGGTCCCTCTTCCTGGCAGATGGTGTGTATATGGCGCAACTACAGGGGGGAAAGGGCTTCGTATACCATCTGCAGGAATTCTTGGATCATTTTTGTTTAATTGACTTTCTTTGATATAAGGAAGGGTTAAATGATGGGAGGAGGCAGAAGAGGAAGGTATAACTAGAAATAACGGATGTAAAAAAGCAGAGGTTATTGGATTTTACACATGATATTTAAAATCCTTTTTAACTCTAATAACATGTGAGCTAATAGGTGAATATCATTTCTCCTGTTCTAACCTTGATATTCCCACCTCTCCATTTACTAGATTCCTGCCCTTCAGGTCTGTGGGTTGGTGACTCTCTTGTTAATGTCAAGAACCTGGTTTGGAGTTCTGCCTTAGGCACTAACCAGCTGTGGAATCAGGTGGAATCTCAGAACCTCAGTTTCCTCATCTGTAAAATAGGAATAATAGTATTTGTACTCCCTCCCTAACAAGGAGGGAGTGAGTGTGAGGAAATAGCTTTGCAAAGCTTAAAGCTAGAAAAATGTGAATTATTATTATTTCAGTGCCTGGGCACCTGTCTTATTCCTTTGTGACCAAGTTTCTACCTTGTACCCCAATTCACCAACTAGTAGATTTTATTTACATGGACCTATTACCCAAGCTCCTCTAGAGGCCAAATTTCCTTTCCTTGAAACTCATTTTCTCTGCTACTGGATTCCTGCCCTTGGTTGCTAGACTTGCCCAGTATCAACTATTTGCTTGAAACTTCTGTGATTTCTTGGCTCTTGGAACTGATTCAGCTCAGATATTTTTACTTTTCACTTCATTTTTCCATCTACCAGGGGACTGATTTCCCGGTTTCAGACTCAGATTCTGTGGAATGACTCCCCTCAGGCTTTGGTCTTTCTACAAATGAATGAAGCTGAGGTCAGTCCCCCAGACAAATGGGGGATCATGAGAACAGCAGGCAAGCAAGTCGTAGGTGGTATACCTTGTAGCCTGTGAGGCTAGTAATTCTCTGGAGGGTCTATAGTTGAAAGCTGCTGGCGCTCAAGATTGGTCAACAAAGTTCTAAAATCAGATCAGACACCATCATCGGACGCCATGTTGTATCTGAAGTTTAATCTTGGATTCTCGGTGTTATAGAATTAGGAGTGACCAGCCCTGGGTCTGACATTTGGCAAGTGACTTGCTCTGTCTGAGCCTCTGGGTCTGACTCTGAAAGATGAAGTTAGATTAAATTATTTCTAAGGTCCCTTGCAGCTCTGACATTCAATGACTAAGTGAGAAGGTTTCCCTCAAGCTGTGAGTCTTTTCATGGTGATGCAATTGAGGTCAGAGAAACCCCAGGAGATGAGAACTATTTGTGTTTTCTCAGTGAAAATGAGGTACTGAGGGAGGTCTCTCTAGCCCTTTCTTTCTGAGGCTTTGCTGGGCTAGACTATTGGGCCAAATGTAATTGTGATGAAACCAGAAGAGATAAATGTTAACAATTTATACTCAGGAAAAAAAAACAAAACAAGCCCAGCTTTTTAGGTATTAGCAAGGGAAATCATGAATGGGTGGAAGTTCACTTGAAAATATCTGAGAGTTTTGATATAAGTACTTTGGTGTATATAGGGTCTTTCTTTTCACCACTGACCCCTCTGGGGATATACATGGGACAGGCATTATTAGTCCCATTTTTCAGATCACAGATGAGGAATCTCAGTGAGATAAGTGACTTATTCAAGGACATAAAGCAAGTGACAATGATTCTATTTCTCAGATCATATATCCTTATCTATTAGATAAAATTGGAATACATAATCTCTAAGTTCCCTTCCAGCTCTAAATCTTGTCATCCTAAAATTCCTATGATTTTCCTAATTTTATTTCATGAAGCTTCATCCTTCTCTTTCCTTTGCGACCCCTGTCCTCCTATAGCTGAGTTGTCAAGTCTAAGTTTCCAGTTGTACCTCCACAACATTTCTTGCATCTATCTCTTCTTCTTCCCCTTCTCCTCCTCCTTCTTCTTTTTCTTCTTCTCCTGCTCCTCTTCCTTCTTTTTCTTCTTCACAATCGGGGTTAAGGGACTTGCCCAGGGTCACCTAGTTAGCTAGGTATCTGAGTATCTGAGGTCACATTTGAACTCAGGTCCTCCTAACTTCAGAGACGGTGCTCTATCCACTACCCAATCACACATATCTCTTCTGTACTCACATGATCACCCTCTTTGTTTGCTCCCTTATCACCCCTCCCTGATACAACAGCAATAGCCTCCTAAAAACCTCTCTGCTTTCTAGTTTCTTCCTTCTATAATCCATCCTCTTTGTAGCTTCCAAAGTGATACTCATAAAGTGTAGATTGGATCATGTCACTTCCCCAACTTAAGAATCATCTGTGCCTCCCTATTGCATCCAGGGTAAACCATCTTTAGTCTTACATTTGCAGTCCATTCTGCCTTTTTAGACATTTCCTATTCCATGGTCCATTCCAATCCAACTAGCTTGCTTTCTGTTTCTTGAAGCTGGTATTCCATTTCTGGTCTCAGTACATAGATTATCTCTTGTTTCTGAAATGTACTCCCTTCTTACCTCTATTTTCTTGGAACCTCAAGCTTCCTCTTTCAATTCAGGAGCTACATTCTAGAGGAAGTCTGATTACCTGATCTCACCAGCCAATGGTTTTCTTCCCCTCCTAAAATTATATATTCATACAAAAAATATATACACAACATACACATGAGTGTGTATACATATATATATATATATTTACATTTCTTAAAATTTTGTGCCTCTCACCTGTTCCTCTCCTCTCCTCCATGAACCCTCTTTCCCAGTGTAATATGAGCTCTGTAAGGGTAGGGATTATTACAGTTTAATTTTTGTATTTCCAAGGACTTGCACTGTGCTTTGTACATAGTTGGCACTTAATACTTGTTTGACTGAAAAGTGTATTTAGTAAGGATACGCATAATCATTAGGTGGTGCAGTGGATAGAATGCCCAGTCTGGAGTCAGGAGGACTCATTTTCATGAGTTAAAATCCAGTCTTAGACACTTACTAGCTGTATGATCCTGGGTAAGCCACTTAATCCTGTTTGTCTCAGTTTCCTCATTTGTAAAATGAGTTGGAGGAGGAAATGGCAATCCACTCCAGGATCTTTGTCAAGAAAACTCCAAACAGGGTCACGCAGAGTTGGACATGACTGAAAAATGATTGAACAACACCAGCTGTAATCATATGATTTTTTTACTGCTGAACATTGTTTTCACTTCCAAAAGAGTATCTGTTGTTGAGAACATCAGAGCATCAGATGCAGACTGTGCCTCTCCTCCACCATCAGAACTTACTTAGCCATGAATTGGATCCTGGTAGACATCTATCTGAGGTCATTCTGATCCAAAGAGATGCTGGGGTGGAGTGCAGATGACTCATTCAAAGGAAATTCTGACATTCATTCTATCCTTGTGTGTCTTGCAGAGTCTTGTGTGGACATTGTTTCAAGTGCTTTGCTTTGCAGTCCCAAGGGACTCAGAAGAGTTGCTTTGCCCCTGAATCACAGAATCTTAGAGTTGGAAGGACCCTCAAGAGGTTATCTAGATCAACCTGTAACCCGAGTCAATGAGCAAACACTTATTTAACAACACTATATGTCAGGTACCATTCTAGGCACTGGGGATACAATTTCAAAGAAACAAACAAAAAATGAGATAGTCTCCACTTTCAAATTACTTATCTTACCAAGCATCCTCTCTAAATGCTTCATCTACTGCTTGAAGATATCCCGGTAAGGAGAACAAACTGCCAGGGAAGTCCATTCTAGGTTTGGACAGTTCCAATTATTAGGAAGTTTTTCTTTATATTCAGTCTGATTCTGCCACTTCACATCCTCCTCCCATTACTCCTTGTTCCAGTCTATCTGCTTTCCAAAAGCACTTTCAAGTTGTCCTTTACGAAGGTATACTTATGACTGAATATCATCGACATTAGAGAGTAAGCAGAAATTTGTTTTTGTTTTTTACTCTTTAATGGAGAATAGCAAATCATCTATGCATTTCCTCCTACTGGTTTATAAAGTGCTTGAGTGATGAGAGACAGCCTGGCATTGTGGATACAACTATAGACTGGGAGTCAAGAAAACCTAGGTTTAAATCCCGCTTGGATGTGCCATTAGAAAAACACTTACTCTCTCTGAATATATTTGCCTAGAAATCTAATCTTTAGAGTATCCACCTCATGGGGTTATTGTGAGAATCCTAGGACATAGTGTTTTGTAAACTGAAAGCGATATTGACATTGTTATTGTTAATTTTTAGGGGCACAGAAATGTATAATTCTGGATCATGGAGCCTGGATTCCACTTCAGGCTTTGCCATTAGAGCTGTGTATCCTTGGATAAATTTCTTATCTTCCTTGGATCTCAGTGTCACCATCTCTCAAATGAGTGGGTTGGATTAATTGGTAGTTAAGGTCCTTGCCAACACTGAAATTCTGTGAATCTAAAATCTAACACAGATACACCCAGATTCATATTCAAGATGAAATATTTTCAAAATAGCTCATGACTTCTATTACTTTATCTACATAATTTCTTACTATGCAGACCCTAAAGTGAAGTGACTACTGTTCAACTGATGGACAATAGTTGTGTTAATGTGAAGAGAGGAGAATAGGGTTTATTCCTGAGATGACTGAGGCCAAGGCACCCTTTCTGTTATCTGAATATTTCAGGTAAAAATGGTTTTTATTGAAATCATCTCTGTGGTTTTCTCAATTCTTCCAAGTCTCCAGCCTATTTCAGCAAGACCTCCTCCTGCCTCCAATGGGGAGGGAGTAATCTCATCATTTTAATTATAATTTCATGAAAATACTTAGGAAGGGAGAAGACAGAAATATTTTTAAAGTACCTATTAAGTGTAGATCACTGTAGTCAACATTGGGGGAGATGCAAACTTTGGATAAGGCATATATAGATAGATACTTAGATAGAGAGCTGACTTCTATGTCAGAAAGACTGAAGATCAAGTATTGCTTTTGACACATACTGGTGATATGCCTCTTGGCAACTGGCAGAGCCTCAGTTTCCTTATCAGTAAGATGAGCGTGTGTATATTAAATAGTTTCTAAGTTGCCTTCCAGTTCTAAATCTATGATCCTTTTATCTTAAATTTGAGAATGTGGTCATATTTATTTTACAAAGGAGGAAACTAAGGCACGAGAGGTCAAATGTCCTATGAAAAAGTTACTTAATGGTTAGTATCTGAGATGTGATTTGACCTACTGTCAAGTACTTTATTTACTACAAATTCATTGATCTTTCCACCATGCCCACAGAGATACAGATACAGGGATAGAATGATCAGAGTCATCATCCTGTGTTTGTATGATTGTATCTAGATTTTGGACATATTCTTTCTCACAAAGCAAGGTAACATCACTCATATGGAAATTGTGTCCTACAGAGGTCAAATGATTTGCATAAGGTTATCTGACTGTTCTAATGGACTTCATAGTCTGAATGTCCAAATGACAATTGACGGACTCTCCTGAAGCCAAATGTCTTAAACCAATGTAATTGGGATCAAGGTAATTAAGACCGAAGTGAATCATCCTTACCTGTATGGAGTTTGTAGTCTAGCTGGCGGAGACAACATGTATATAATAAGTAAGGGTACACAAAAGAGATATAATTTGGTGAGAAGAGGTGCCAGTAGGTGGAGGGGATAAGCAAATACCTCATGTAGAACATGGCACTTGAGTTGAGTTGTGAAGGCAAGATGACCAGTGCAAAAGACTGGAGATGGGAGATGGTTATTTGTGTATGAAGAACTGTTGAATGTCCAGCTTTGTGTAGGAAGGGGAATAATATGCAATACAAATGGGAGGGTAAGTTGGGGCCAGGTGATGGAGTTGTCTATGTGAAGCCACATAGCAGAAGAGATTGTGACTGAAGCTAGGGAGAGATTGTTCATTGTTCATCCTTTGCTCTGAAGAGGACAAATGACATGAGGAGATGATGTCTTAACTTGCAAGTGAATTGGATTTAAGTGAACATAGTCAACAGTCTCACTCTTTCCTCCAGAGCCATATGAATCCAGTGGCAATACATGGGACAGGATGATGGGAGATGGCTCCAGATACAGTGGGAGACCCTGGCCTTTTTAAGCTAAGATCTTTCCCAGGTCTCAGTTCCTCTGAGGCAACACCCATTCAGTGATTGGTAAGAATTGAGGCAAAAGACAGCTTGGTTTACTATCTCAAAAAAATCAGACTGGGAAGGGAAAACGCTCAGGGAGAGAGTCTGGACAAAGAGGACTTCCTAGAGACTCTCATATCATGTAATACAATACAATACTCTGATACCTCAGAAGAGACAAAGTTTAGGTAATTCACTGTGGTTGCTCTCATAGAACCAGTAGGGGGAACAAGACACCAATTCAGCTAACCGTAATACAAAGCATTACATAACAAATGCATTAGAAAGTCACAGAACAAAGTACAGTGTAAGGTCCCAGGGGAAAGTCATTACCTATTAGGGAAGTCAGGAAAATTTTTCTGAAAAAGGCAATACTTGACTTAAACTTTAAAGGTATGGGGAGTATATCAACATTTTAAAAGGGGGAGAGACAAAATAAAGATGGGGTCAAGATATAGTGGAGATGACAGGATGTATTTGAGGGGAGAGGGGAAGTCTGGCTGAAGCATCGAATTATTTTTGGAGAATAATATAAAATTAGAGAGGGAGGGAGGCTCTAGTTTCTGGAGAACCTTGAATACCAGGAAAAAATTGAGTTGGTAGACAAAAGGGAGTTATTGAAGGTTTTTGAGTGGAGGTATAGTATGACCAGACCCATGCATGCAGCCTCAATCAGCAAGCATTTATTAAATACCTACTATATGATAAGCACTGGACTAAGTGCTAGGGATATGAAGAAAGGTAAAAAAGTTTCTAGTCTTAAGGAATTTGCAATCCAATAGGAGGGAACGTATGTAAATGATATACATGTGTGTATACACATATACATATATACACACATTCATGTATATATACACACACACACACATAAATACACACATAAGCTCTCATAAACTGTAAATAATCTCTGAGATAAGTAATTAGCATGATGGCAGAAAGACTATTACACTAGTTCAGGGAGAGCACAGAAAGGACTATTGTAGGGACTTTAGGAATACAGAAGACAGCATGTCAAGACCCCACATACCCTAGTGGCAATAACACTTCCTCTTCAAGGCACCACATAGTCTACCGACCGTACCGACCATTCTAAAGGATGTTCAATCTTAGATCCCTATATTGCTAGAGCTGGAAGGGACCTTAGCAATCAACTTGTCTGACTCCCTCATGTCACAGACGAGAAAACAGGTCCAGAAAGGGAAATGACTCATTTAAGTGCCCCACAGCAAATTCCTGGTAGAGTCTGAATGAACTGAGTCTCAGATATTATCTTCTGCTTTTGCTCAGTCAGGCAGGAGGACAGACCCCAAAGAGGAATATACTCCTCTGCTCTCTCCTTACTTCAGTATGGACCTCTTCAATGTGATTTTTCCAGGCCTTTGGGATCAGAGTCTTTTCCTTATAGGCAACTGGACATCAGAGTGAGACAGAAGCTCTCTCAGAGATGCTGAGGAGCCATCATCTCTTTGATATGGGCATTCTCTCCAATGATCGATACAGATCTCAGCCCATCCATGCTTGTGTGTGAACCCAGTGTGCTGGGGGTGGACTGTCTAATACTGGAAGAAAAGTGGTACATAAAAGAGAAACTTGTTTGAAGGAGAACTTTAGGGTCATGAAATAATTTTGAAACTTCTCCAAAGCAATCCAGCCAGCTCTCCTCCTTCTGTTTAATTTTGGGCCCAGCTTATAGTCCATTCCAAATCAGACATACAGAGGCCTAAATACTTTTGATTTGCTGAAACAATTATGTCGGTGACTTGCCAAGATGTCTGTTTGCCACAGAATGTTCATACGAGTGGTGGTGACCTAATCTGAGGTTATTCAACATCCTTGGCTCTGGGTCCCTTCCCAGTAATGGGCCTCTGGGATTAGATATTTTTGAATACAGATTTCATGATACTTACAAAGGCCTGTCAAGAGAACCTTCCAAGAAAGTCCAGAGGGTGGAGAGAAGATGAAACTGATCCTGTTGCTGCAGACAGCTTCTTGTGGTAGAAAACCTCTCAGACTCACAAGATCATAGATTTAGAGCTTAAAGTCACCTTAGGGAACATTTAACCTCATTTATTTATCTTTTCTGACTTTTGTTTTTATAGAAGAAACAGATGAGGTCCGGTGGCAAAAGGACTTGCCCAAAGTCACGCAGGTAGGCTAGAGAAATGAATATCAGAATCTGGATTTTGAATCAAGGTTGCTAACTCCAAATCCAGCATTCTTTCCTATCTCACCCAAAATAGTGCCATTTTTATTTCTGAGTCCATAACCAATGGAATATAAGTTCCCTGAGGGCAGGGACTGTCTCAGGACTTTTTCCTTTGTATCTTCAGTACTTACTGTAATGCTTGACAAGTACAAGGTTCTTAATAAATGGTTGTTGAATTGAACTGAAATGATGCCTTGAATTAATTGATAGTCTGGGGGCAGGGAAACTTTTCAGAGCCCAGGATCAAAGAGTAAGCAGAGACATTAGAAGGATAGAAAGATGGGAAAAAGGTGGGATGGATAAACACAATACAATATGATAAATATTTATTAAGCACCTACTAGATGTCAGATATTGAGCTAAGTGCTGGGTATCCAAATGAGAACAAGAAAAACAGTTCCTGTCCTCAAGGAACTTGTAATTGAATGGGGGAAGAAAACACACAACAAGGAAGCTGAAAAGGGGAAAGTGCCAGAGGGGACATGTTGATAATGAAGTTGAAATCAGGTAGAGAAGCTGGTGGCAAATGAAGAAATGGCCGGAATTTTGAGTCCTCTTTGAAGGGGGGGGCCTTCTGCTCCAATGAGAGGAGCAGAAGCCACTGGAGGGCATTGATGAGGTGTGATGAGTTTCTTGGTGACGAATGCATCACAAGATGCATTCACAAGAACTTTCTGCAAAGGCACAGAATTCAGTGTCATGCAGGTGTGTCATCTAAGGAGATTTTATAACTGAAATAAAGGGGATGCAAGTGTGAGGGAATCTCGTTGTGCACTCCCTATAAAACTGTGAGGACCGAATTAGAGGGAGATACCATTAATACTTGATGTTAAGTCCTGCCAACAATCATACCCTCTTTCACAAAGACTTCAGGGTTTCCTATAGAGTTCAAGGGCCAGATATATCAATTGAACTGTGATCTCACAAGGTGGGCAATCCTTCCAAAGGTACTGTTGGCAGCCAACCCTCTGCCTTCACATTCTCTTCCAGATCGCTCAACAATCACAGAATTTTTGAATTGAGTTAGAGTTACTGAATTGAGTTACTGAATTAGACAAACTCTGTACATATCTATCCCTTGCTATCACTACTGGAGGCCATTTCGCTGATAATATCTTTGATACTACTTCTGAGGTACACCTTTTCTTGCAACCTAACTTAGGTTCACCAAGTGAGTCTCTTTGTTGCCTTTTTCGGGAGGTGATTAGGGTTAAGTGACTTGCCCGGGGTCACACAGTTAGTAAATGTCTGAGGCTGGATTTGAACTCAGGTCTTCCTGACTCCAGAGTCAGTGCTCTATCCACTGTGCCACTTAGATGCCCCTTCTTCATTACCTTTGAATCACCTGTAACTTAAATTCTTCACAGACTGCATCATTTCATGGTTCAGAGCTACATTTGGATCATTAGGAGAATAGTGGTCAGAAGAAAGAACTTTGTCTGGAGAGAAGTACTTGAGGTCATTTAAAGCATTGCATCATTTCCCAAATGTTCAGCAGTTCAACTTTCTCTTAGTCAATTCTGGGCCTAAGTCATTGTCCATCTACACCTGGTATCTGTCCAAGATATGTACCCTAAGGGCTGTCCATCCAACTACCTATAATAGTCTGGACAATTTGCATTCTTTATCAACTTGGGCTTATACTTTACTTGAGGACACTCAGCCTGGCCAAAACCAATGTAATGTAAGCTCCTTCCACGAACTAATTGTTTCCTTCTTTCTGATTAGCTCCACCATCCAGCAGAGTGCTGAGCATGAAACGGGTGCATAATAAATGCTTATGAATTGATTGACCTCTTTGGGAGTCATTCAAGAGCTCTTTTAGGAGACTCTGCAAAATACTTTGGTCACATAATAAGAAGATAGAACTCATTGAAAAAAACCCTGATGTTGGGAAGATAGAAGGTAAAATGGAAAGGGGATGTCTGAGGATGAGATGGATAGATAGTATCAAGGAAGCAGTGAACATCAACTTGGACAGACTTCAAGAGATGGTGAAAGATAGAAGGACCTGGTGTCCATGGTGTCATGAAGAGTTGGACATGACCAAGTGACTGATTTCAGCACCATGCTTGTGTGTGATGTGAAGTTGTGGCAAACCTCCCTGTTTACATGAAATTCTTCTTCTATTTGGACTCTAAACAGGACATTTTCCATGACAGCCCAAAGGTAAACACCTTTGGTGAGTATATATCTCCATATTTTATGACTCATTGGGTATTTATAAACAAAATTTTAAAAAAAGTTTTAAGGAGCAAGAAATGACATGTGAGGCAAACATTGCCATCCTCACTACTATGCATGAGCCAACCTCAGAATTAGAAAGACAAAGTACCACCTCTGGCACAGGCTGACTATGAGACTCTGAAAAGGTCCCTTAACTTTTAGAGTCCCAGGAGCTCTCAGACAGATTATGTATTGTGTGGCAGGTGCTGATCTGCATTGGTAGAAGGATTTTCCCCACCAGGAGTTCCCTCCCTATCCCAGTGAAATCATAAATCTTTTCAGGTCTCTGTTCTGCAGTTGGTATAATGAATCACTCAGAACACAAAAATATTCAATAACCTCATGGAGAAGTAATTTCCAGAAAGCTTACAAACAGTTCTGAAAGACAAAAGCCCTTGCCAAGGAGGTTCTCTGGATCTCAGGAGCTCTCCTCCAAAGTCCTAAAGACCACTTTTATATTTTTCCTTGCTAAAAAGGCCCCGGCTAGGTCCCAGATTAATCTGATTACTCGAGGAATTAACTGAAACTGTCCCAGATCTGCATCCAAGCTTCCTTTCTTTGCAACAGTCTTCGCTGGTGTCGCATGTGGGACTAACTCATACCTCTTGCATTCCACCAATATCTGAACCCTAAATATGTAGACTAAAAAAAGTCATGAACATGCCTATAGCATGCTGAGATCTCCTCACAACAGCAATGTTCATTTTGCAAATAAAGAAATAGAGGCCCAGAAATGTTATGTGAACGTCCTGTGTTCACACACCTAGCGAATTTCAGATCTAATTGTGGAACTCAGCTCTTCTGACCCTAAATAAGGTTCCTCTATATTACAGAGACTCTTCATGGGCTTTCTGCACTGAAGCATTCGCTGCTCAGCCTCCACCTCAGAGCCAGGACCATGGCCAGGAGCCAGGCAGCTGCTGTATTTTGGAAAGGAGTCTCTCCTGGGTGGAAACATACCATATTTACCTAAAATGGTTTGTTAATCATGAATTCAGCTTCCTTCTCTCAGTTAGCAACACTTTCCCTGGAAGTAAACATTGGAAAGAAAACATCAGGAGATGGCATGAATTCCTCCCTATGTCTTGCAGGTGGTCTGGCCTCTTTTCATAGTTATCTAGAGTCACATTCAGCTAAGGTCGGGCCCTCAGCAAAGTTGCAAAGTTTGCTAGGGCTCCCCACTCCCTCACAGGTTATCTTTGACTAATTCTCACTCGACCTTGTTTTCTGCTAACGATTGTCTATGATGCAGAATTACAGGATTATCTGGAAGGATCCTTTGAAACCATATAATTCAACTTTTCTTTCTCCACTCTTTACAAGGACAGAGTCAGTGAGGTTTTTCACCGGTCAAAATATAATACCAAAGATGGAAAATATGAGTAGTAACACAGGAATGTGAGCTAGTTGAGTAGAGAACACTGACCTTGTGCCCTTAGCTGGTTGTTCTGGGTCATTGCCTGGTAAATCAGAGAGGCTCTTAGGAATATCTAACACTAAGTGGAATAGTTTTCTGGACTGGTGGCCTCTCTTCTCTATCCAGATGTAGGGATACAAGGGAGAAGATAAGTCTTAGCCTGGTTGCGCTGTGCCTGGCTTTTGACTGCTATTTGTAGTGGTAAACCTGTTGACCTTCTTTTCTCCTAACAGATTGGTGCAGAGAAGGCCAGCGGGTGGCTCTAGACAAAGCCCAGAAGCTGGTAGCATGAAGTAACGCCAAGCAGACACAATACAACCAGTGGGGAGCAGGTCTAGTGGGAGTAGCTGAATGACATCACCAGAAGACTGCTATCGCACTCCATGACACCTTTATACCCCATATAGTATGGTCTGTGTTCATGCTCACTCTCCTTAGTGAGGATGAGAGACTGTGCCCCTAGTTTATGAGGGGGAGGGCATTTTCTTTTAATTTTTCTTTAAAATACTATTTCATTAATGACAATAATAATAGCCAGCATTTATATGGTTGCAAGATTTTCAGAGTGTCTACATACATTATCTCATTTGTGCCTCACAAAAATTCTGGGAGATAGATGTTAGTATTATCCCCATTTTACTGACTGAGGAAGTGACTCACCTAAGTTAGTAAGTTACATGTCCTCTAAGGCAGGATTTGAAAGAATCAAGTCTCCCTGACCTTAAGTCCTGTGTTCAATTTATTAGATCATCTAGTTGCCTTTGTTTTGAACTGTATTCTTTGGCTGATTAGGAAAAAAAGAAGTAACTACAGTGGTAGGGGCTTGGAAAATATGATTTTGAGTAAATAGTGACCCACAGAGTATGCTGAATCTGGTTTATTCTAGGGACCTTATGTATGAGAGGAAGGGTCAGTTTCTATATACAGATGAGGAAAATGAAGACAGAGAGGTAAAGATGTGATCCAGATTTATATAGTGAATAAGTATCAGCATCAGAATTTGAACCCACATCTCCTGACTCCAAATTCAATGTTCTTTTCCCCACACAACACATTCTTCTGTCCAATGTTGTTTCTCAATTTATTGATTGACCTCTTAATAATTAGTTAATACTTGTGTGGCATTGGTCATGTCATTTTATCTCTCTAGGTCTCATGTTCTTCCTGTGTAAAATTTGAAAGCCTTTCACAACCTGTCTCCAATTTTGTCTTCCTGCCTCATTTATATCACTTCCATTCACAAACTCTACTTTCTGGCCAATCTTACCTGTTAGATGCTCTCTCCTTTCCCACCTGCCTGCTTGACACAGACTCCCTCTTCTTCTCTGCTTCTTTGCATCCTTAGCAGCTTCCTTCAAGGCTCTGATCAGGTGCTACCTCCTCTGGGTGAATTTTCTCCCTCTTAAAATCACTTTGTATTTATACTTCTCTGTACATGTTGTGTCTCCTTGTAAAAAATAAACTCCTTGAGGAAAGGAACTCGCTTTGTCTTCGCATCCCCAGAGCCTATAACAGTGCCTGACACTTTGCATATGCTTATTTAATCAATGCTGGTTGGATTGCACTAGGTGGATTTCTTCTTGGTACTAAAAGGTCAATGGATTCGCTATTCGTTATTGAGGAGTATTGTTCATTCCCCAAACGTTCTATTCAGTGAGGTGGAATTCAAAATCCAAAAGATTTTTTTTATTAAAAAATGATTTTTCCCTATTTTTATGAACTTGAAAAAACATCAACAGAAAAATCAGATTGCATGGGAAACTGAATCTTCATTATGAACTGTTTTCAACAACCATTAAGAACTTAATATACACAAAGTACTCTGCTGGGCAGTAGAGAAGCAAAGACAGAAAACAAATGAAGGGCCCTGTCTTCAAGGAACTGGCATTCCACTGTAACATTCAAGAATGTTAATTACTTTAGATGTTGACCTGAAGTCTACACGTAGACATAAGGTCGGTGGACCTGAAGTTAGGATGACCTGGGTTCAAATCCTGCCTGAAATAATTGCTATCTATGTGACCTTGGGGAAGTCAGTTACCTTTTTTGTGCCTCAGGTTCCTCATCTGCAAAATGGGGGGTTGGACTTGGTGGCATCCAAGGTCCTTTCCAGCTCTAAATCCTACGAGGACTATCATTCCCTCTCTTCTTCTGATCTGTCAGGACATCCAGACATTTGGCTAATGGAGATCTAAGGTTTTGCTTTCCACACCCTAAGGGTGGAGAATTCCCAAAGTGGTTCTTTAAGGAAGATTCTAGAAAGATGGACTCTTCAGTAAGTGGAATGTGTTATAGATACTAACTGGGAAGAGAGGCTAATGGAATTTTAAAGTGAACTGACATCCTGTGATGGGAGGAAATTCATTAGCACAGTTTCTGGTTGGGGAATAGGAACAAAGAAATTCTTGTCAGAATCAGAGAACAAAGTGAAACAATAAAAAACTCACACAATCCTTGTTATGGTTACTCCTAGCTTAGATTTAGTTGAGACAAAATAGAAGGAAGTTCAAAGTGGATTTCACAAACACATCTTTTTAGAAAAGGAGGTTTTTGTGATTGCTGGCAGGATCGGCTTTCAGTGACCATCAACTCACTGAGACTGATGGTTCAGCCAATGAAAATGTGGACATGAGCCAAGACTATGCAATAAATATTCACTAAGGATATTCACTACTGGATATAGAGTGGTGGGCTCAATGGGAAACATTGGCAGAGGGTGGATAGCTACTAATTGCTGGGCTAGGTTTATGTATAGGCAGAGTATGCAATTAACTCAGTCTTATTCGAAGGGATCCCCGCTCCAAAATATTTTATTGTCTTTCCCCTTGAAGTTCTACCATTAGAGATTTCTTCCTTTGAGTCTCTTTTCCTGCTCCTCCCCTTTCCCCTGTTTCCATCTTTAAGATCCTTTTATTAAATTCAAACACATCTGAGAGGGATGGTATCTTAAATTATTAGCTAATCACTTTAGCAGGGATTCCCTGACCCATCCGTGAGTAAGACAAGACAGGTCTCAGTTAGGGGGGAGAGTTACCACAGTAGGCAAGATGGGTACTTGAAAGGGCAAGATGCCAAAGATAAACTATAGCATTTGGAATACATTCAAGACAAGAGGGCTTCTTACCTCCTTTTGTACAGGGTTCTCTGAGGGCCACCAATAATCCTTTGAGGAAGACCATGGCTGCTGGAATAAGGGTCTAAGTTATTGGCACAAGGAAGCTGTCCTACTCATCTGGTAAAAGGAAAAATAAATCTATCTCTGGTTCTATTTTTCCAGGAACAACTATCCTGATACTTTCCTGCCAAGCTTTTCCCCAGAATATGCAATGACACCTCATGATGACAACGAATGACAGGCAGCTTATTAATATAACAAGTGTTTCCTGTGGTTAAGTGTGTGGGATGGAAAGGCATTTCCAGGAAGCTTTCCCTGTACCTTACACCAATTTGATAATGACCTTCCTGAATACACATTTGCACTAGGACTTGTTTTGCTTCTTCCTTATGCATGATCACTGATCATTCTAAACCATATTTATTTGTATATTATCTAAAATGTGTATTTTTGCTCTTCCCACCAAATACAATAGTGTTCTACACACAGTGAGTACTCAGAAATGCTTGTTAAATTGAATCAAATGGACATCCAAAAGAGGAGTGCAAAATCAACTGAAACAGGTTTTTCCTAATAAAGTCTCTAACCTTTCCATGCTTAGGTTTACTCATCTGTAAAATGGAGAGGGAGGTAGCGTAGATGCTTCTACGGTCTTGTATTAGTTCAAAATCTGTGTTCCTAGGATCTATGATCATGTTACTGAAGTAGGAGTCCCATACTGTACTGCTTCTCTAGGAAGGGCTTGGGGTCTACCCAGAAAGAGTTCACCTTCTTGTAAGTCCGGAGTACCTTTGTGACTTCAAGAAATTCATTCCCATCTTTTCTTCTTATCAGGAATCCACTGTTCCCATCACACTAGGATTCTTACTAACCCTCTCTTAGTCTATCTTCATTTCCTTTTCTGAACTTAGGGTATCCTTTCACATTGGGAGGGTTCAATTATGTGCAAAACAGAACTAATTATCTTTCCCCTGAAGATCTTACCACCTTCCTTATTACTGCAGAAGGCACCACACAAGCTCTTCTACCTTGCCCATTACTATAGAGGGCAACACCTTCCTCCTAGTCCCTCAGGCTCACAATCTAGGAGTGATACTGGATTCCTTATAATCTCTCACCCCTTATCTTCAAACTGTTGCCATGGCCTGCTGATTTCACCTTTGTGCCCCTTTTTCCCCTTTGACACTGCCAGCCCTCCAGTGTAGGTCTTTAGCACCTCACACTTGGATTATTATAATAGCGTGCTAGTGGGTCTTCCTGCCTCAAGTCTCTCCCCACCCCAATCCATCCTCTTTCAGCTCCCAAAGTACAGGTGGGACCATGTCACACACACTGTTGCCCTCTCCCCACAATCAATAAAATCCAGTGGCTCCCTATTGTCTCCAAGAGCAAATAAAATGTGTTTAGCATTCAAAGTCCCCTCCTACCTGTCCAGACTCCTTGCACATCACTCCCTAATACATACTCTTAGATCCAGTGACACTGGTCTCTTGGTTGCTCTACAAACAAGATATTTTATATCTTGGTTCTGGGCATTCTTTCCTGCTGTTCCCCCATGCCTAGAATGTCCTCTCTCCTCTGTTCTCACTATTGATCTCCTTGATTTCTTAAGTCTCAACTAAAATCCTACCTTCTTAAAAGAATCCTTTCCTAACCACCCTTTTATTTCAACACCTTCTTTCTATTAATTTTTTCCTATTTATCCTATAAACAGTCTCTTCATATATATTTGTTTATTTGATGTCTCTCCCATTAAGCTCCTTGAGGGCAGAGATTATCTTTTGCCTCTTTTTGTATGCCCAGGGCTTAGCACAGTGCCTGACACCTGGGAGATGCTTAATCAATGTTTGTTGACTCGATTGGACTGTTTAGCCCAGGCCTGCCCATTCTTCGGGACCCAACTCAAGTCTTTCTTCCATGAAGCTTTCTTCAATTACTCGAGCTCTCTGCAATCTTTTTCTCCTCTGAATTCCCATTACAATTATAATCTGAGCCAAATCCATTTTTCAATGTAATCAGAGAGTTTCAATATAATGTCACATCTTCCCTTATCTTGAGTTGCTATTTAACTGTTTCCCAGAATAGTCATATCCTACCTCCTCAACTAGATTATAATCTCTTCAAGGAGAGGGAGAGGTTTTCAAGGGGTGGCTGGATGATTACGGTTCCTCTTTTAGCGTCTCTTACAGCCTAGCAGAGAGACAACTGAAAAAAATTCTGAATATCTTGTTCTAAAGAGTATTCCTTTAAATAGCAACTCACATTTCCATGATACCTTAAGGTTTGAAAAATACTTTCTCCACAATGACTGTTTTGGGGGTAGGTAACCAAGGATGTGTTGGTAAATGGTTAGGTAACAAGATCAGGAAAGATGCTCCCATAACACACTTTAGGGTGTATTATTTAGATTTTCTCCATTACTTTCTTAAGTCTTGGCAATTAACAAAACAATAAGTCAAGAACTGATTTATAGCCTTTGCCCACTTACGAGAACATTATTACATTATAATACGTTATTATGTAAATTCTTACCCTGACAATTTTACAATCCGTTTTTGGCTCCAGTATACCCCTGAAGGTGATATAAGTATCATCTTCATGTTACAGCTGGGGAAACTAAGGCACAAAGCAGTTGAGTCTTGACTTTAGAACCAGGGCGCTTTCTACTATACCCTGTAGCTGCTCTCCCATGACCCCCCATGAGGCAGTGGGGCACACAACATTGAGTAGGTAGACTTTATTATCTACTAGATGACCATGTGGCTAGATATAAAGTAATAGGATTTAGAGCTTAGAGATTGGGCTAAGACTCGGGCAGGTTCAGTGATTTGCCAAAGGTCACACAGTTGGCAGCAAAGTCTGAACTCTAACCCTGACTCCTGACTCCAAATCTAACACTCTTTCCACTATACCACATGTCTGAGATATCCAAGGCTTAGCATCCAGTGTTTGACACATAGCAGGGGCTTAATAAATGCTTGCTGATGCACCTTGAAATACTGTGGACCCGCTCTGTAAATGGCCCCCGCCATCTATAGAGAACATCTGTGTGCAGCCAGGTCACACATTCTATCTGAAAACTAGCTTTTGAAGCACTATGAAGACTTGATGTACTTGTTAGAAACACTCGAAGATACTTTCATTTGTCAAGGACCATGGGTCGTTTCTTTCCTTGTTCCCATTATTGGGTTTCCAGCAAGTCCTTGTTATCTTCCATGTAGAATTCAAATAATGTACTTCAGTTTTTCATGTGCTTTTCTCTGGTCACAGGAACACTATCTCCTTTCTTTTGCTCTTTCCTGTGCTTTGTCTTACACTCAAGGAATGGGGTGAGAAGATGGGTGAGTTTAGGCCTGTACTGGACCTGATTTGTAGAAAAGGATACTCACTAACAGTACTCAGAAGCAGGCAGGGCTTGGGATCATAGCTTTGGAGCCAGGAGGGATCAACTAATTCAAACCCCTCATTTTATAAATAAGGGAAGGGAGACAAGTAACTTGTCCGAGGTCAAACAGGAGGTAAGTGTCAGAGGGGTATTTGAACCCAGGACCTCTGATTCCTGAGCTGGTTTCTTTTATTCTCATGCTGTCATACAGCATCCCCCTGGGAGCCACAAATACCAGGACAATATTAATTTTCTCATGTAATACCTCCTCAAACCCTGTCTCCTCTGCTCTGATTAGGTGAGTACATTTTGTGGTAAGTGACTGAATATTTGTTGAACTAAATTTAACTGACCAGGAGGGTGAGAAGACTGAACTTGCCATACAAAGACTGGTTGGAAGAACTGAGATGTTTAACCTGGAGAAGAAAGTACTAGAGGTTGGAGGAAAGCTGACTTCAAACATCCAAAGAGCCACCATTTGGAAGGATTAAGACATGTTCTGCTTGGCCCCTGAGGATGGAACTAGAAACAAGAGATGGAAGTTATAGTCAAGTGCTTGAAGCTGCCCCAGAGTCAACCTGGTTGCTTGAGGAGTGGCTGGTAGGTGGGTTCCCTTCCTCTGGAAGTTTTCTAAAGGCAGCTGGATGGATGACCACTTATCAGAATGCTGTAGAGAGAATTCCTGTTCAGGTATGATTTGTATCACATGGCTTCTAGGTTCCCTTCCAACTTTGAGATTGTGATAAGTATTCAAATAACAAATGAGAGGACAGTCCAGTTGACAAACGCCTTCCCCTTCCTTGACCATTTACCAAAACTCTTCAGGGAGCAAAAGGACACTTTGTTTTGGAATAAAATTCCTAGAGTGGGGGGACCTCAGTATGTATGATATATACAGGAAGCAGGCCAGTTCAACTGCAACCAAGTGTTCTAAAATTTCATTAACATATAGTTTACTAGCCCTCATTCATAGTTTTTGGGTAACAAGCATGCATTTACATAGTGCTTGGTGAAACACATTATTTCATTTGATTCTTATATCCCTGTAAGGTGGATGGTGTGAGACTTACTACTCCCTCTTTCCTCCCATTTTGCAGATGAAGAAACACAGGCTCATAGATGTTTGGTGACTTGTCCAAGGTCAAGAAATCAATCAATAATCATTTATAAAGCACCTACTATGTTCAAGGCACTCTGCTAGGTGCTTGGGAGACAATGAAAAGATGAGACTGTCTCTGCCTTTACATAGCTAAGTTAATATCCAAACCAGGTCTAGAGGATCCTAGAACTTTTAAGAGTTGAAAGGACATTAGAGGTAATTTAATTCAATGCTCTTATTTTGTGGAAGAGAAAATTGAAGGCCAGAGATACTGAGTTGACCAAAGTTCCACAGTTAATAAATGACAGAACTAGATTTGAACCCTAGAGTCTTCTGACCCCAACTCAATGCCCTTTCCATGTGCCCAGGTTGTCCAGCTGTTCTCAAACCCCCAAGTGTATTGATCTTCCTGTTGCATTATTTCCGTTTTTTAGATGATTGAATATTTGTTGAACTAAATCAAATAAACCAAAACGGCTTCCTCCACCCCCTTCTCAAAAGATTCTGAGATGAGTATCTGCCAAAAGGTTGTTACTTAGATACAAATTCAATATAATAAATTGTGAAAGAAGTACAATGAATTCAATATAATAAATTGTGAATGAAATACAATGATGAACAAAAATTTAATGAAGAAAATAATAAGAAATTATAAAGCCAGAAACAACTGACTTTTCTAGATGATTGACAATAAATAAGCCAAAGCTGCTTCCTCCACCCCCTTCCCAAAAGCTTCTGAGATGAGTATCTGCCAAAAGGTTGTTAGTATGATACAAACTCAATATAATAAATTGTGAGTGAAATACAATGATGAACAAAAATCTAATGAAGAAAATAATAAGAAATTATAAGGCCAGAAACAATTGATCAGGGAATTATTTACTCTTTTGGGTATAGCCTCAGTCCCTTCTATATGTGCCAATAATCCCATTGCTATGAATAATTGAGAGCCATCTGCATTTCATCACAATCACATTTTAAAACAATGCCAGAGGAGATATTTTACAAAGTAAAAATTGGAGGCTGAAAGATACAAAGGAAATAATGGTGGACTTGGAATGAGAGGACCTCATTCAATCTAATCAAAAGGGCTCTCAACTTCATTGGATGGTGAAGGAGAGGAGAGTTTATATATATATATATATATAACATATCCCCCAGCTGGATACTATGGAGCCACAAAGAAGAACAACAGTAGCTGAGACACCCAGGAGGCCCAGAAAGGAGACAGTAGCAAAAGCAGCAAAAGTCACGGCCTCGAGTGTCTACACACGTCTCAAAAGTTCAGGCAGTTAACAAAAAATAAATCTGGCAAATTTGGCTTCATGGGTGTCACTGAGATTTGGTGTGATGAAAACCACGATGAGACTATGGACTTGGGAGGATTTAGCTTATTCAAAAGATAGTAGGTAAAAGGCAGGTTTGGGTTGTGTTATACTTTCATAAGTTATACTCACATGAAAAATCTAGAAACATGGGAAGAGGCATGGTAGAGAGAATTTGGTGAAGATCAAAAAAGGACAAAAGGAAGGACTTTTTTTTTTTTTACTGGACTATGCTACAGACCACCTGAACAGAAAGAGAAAATAGGTGATAATTTGGGAAAAAGATCAAAAGCCTAGCATAGAAATACAGTACAGTAGTGATGAAGATGGGGTGGGGGTGGGAGAACTTGAATTATTCAGATGTTTTCTGGGTTCTCTTTCCATCCTCTGAGAATAGCTGACTTCTTGAATGTTTAACTTTTATCCTTCAAAAGGTAAAGCAATCAACAATGGGAAATTTTATTCTGGATCTAGTTCTCATTAACAGAAAGGAATCAGTTGTTGACATGGAAATGATGGGAACTTTGGGGAAAAGTGAAGACTCCTTCCTAGAAAGGGAGAGAAAATCTGGACATACACCAACATCTACCTTGGATTTTGAGAAATCAGGTTTCAAAGGATTCAAGGAAAGATAGGAAGGATGCCATGAAATAAAAATGCTTCAGGGGAAGGCAGCACAGGAAGAATGGGAAATGCTCATGAATGAAATTCCAAGACATCCAGAGAAACAATTCCAGTGAAGAAGGGAAATAAGATTTATCTGAAGAAAGCAATGTTTCTTAGGGAACTCAAAAAGCAACTTAGATTTTTAAATGAAATGTACAGAATATGGAAGCAAGGCCAAAAAACCAGAAGATGAATATGAGAGCATGATACGGACTTATAAAAAAGTATCAGGAATGGAAATGCTCAGAGTGATGGGAACCTGGCAAGTTAAGCTATGGAAAACAAAAAGTTTTTTAATAGCTATGTAAGGAGAGAAAGGTGGACCGAAGAAGGGATAAGGCATTCTCCTGGGTCAGAGAGATGATAAAGAGAGATCATGCAGAGAAGGCAGGGCTATTCAACTTATACTGTTTCTATTTTCTCTGCAAAGGAGAAGGACCTTTACGTTGGAAATTATGGAACAAAGATGATAATTTGATACTGAAGATAAGTAAGATAGTATTAATGAAGGACGTAGATGCCCTTGATGAATTCAAGTCCCTAACCTCAACAATATACATAATCTTTGTGCTTGGAAAAACTGGATTGTAGATGTGATTGCTGAAACAGTCAGTGAGATTTGAAAACCATGGAAAATAAGTAGGGTACCACAAGGTTGGAGTCAATTTCCTGATTTTCAAAAAAAGGAAGTGAAGAAAGTCTGTAAACTGAAGCCAGTTAACCTGACATACACTCCTGGGGGAAATTCTTAAAGGGACTGTGAAAAGATGTTTGCTCAACGTTTAGAAAGTGGTGATTACCAAGAGCCAATGCAGCATCATAAAGATTGAGTCATGCTTGACTGATCTCATGACTGCTTTAGCAGGACTACTAAACTATCAATACTATAGTACTATACTGTGGGTGTGGATTGCCACTAGACTGTAGCAATACTTTTGACAAGGTATCTCATTATCTTTGTGGAGAAGATGGAGAGAAATGAATTAGAGGATAATATTGGAGGACAGGGCCATGGGCTACAGGGCCTTTATCTAAAGATGGGATTAAGGCCAGTTTTCTCCCCATTTCCCACCAACTATGGTGCTTTTGGACTTCTATGGAATTCTCCATGATGCCTTCCATCCCCAGGAAATGCATCATTGAAAAAATCTGATTGTGCTGCAAGACTGAATTTTCCTGTTACTCACATCTTTCTCATCAATGCCCCCTGCTCTTCTGAGTAGATCCTATAACTGGAGAGCAGGCCTCTTCTCCCCTGTCCTTTCAGTTTCTTTTTATGTATTTTCTTTCTCCATTAGATTGTAGACTCCTTGAAGGCAGAGGCTATCTTTCTTTTTGTCTGTATTTGTATTGCTCACACTTACCACAATACTTAGTCCATAATAGGTGGTTAATCAACAGTTTATTAACCATTATTGACTATAGATGAACTCAGAATTGGCCAACTGACTGGACCCAAAGAGTAGTTGTTTATGGTTCAATGTCAATATGACAGGAGTTCTCCAGGGCAATACTCCAAGGATTTGTGCTGTGTTGTTTAACATTTTTATTAATGACATGGACAAAGGCATAGATGTTATACTCATCAAATCTGCAGATGATACAAAGCTGAGAGGAATAGCTAATACACTGGATGACAGGGTCAAGATTCAAAAAGATCATGACAGGTTAGAGCACTGTTTGAATTAAAGAAGGTGAACTTTAATAGGAAAGCACATTTGGGTACCAAAGAAAAAATCAATTTCACAAGTATAAGATGGGTGAGTAATGGAGAGGGACAACAACTGTTCTGAAAAAAAGAGAGAAGATTTTGTAGACTGTCTGTTGAATAGGAGTCAGCAGCCCAATGTAGCATCCCTTCAATAAAAAAAAGCTAATTTGATTTTGGGCTGAATTGAGGGGCAGAGTTTTGAGGTGATAGTCTTGTTATGTTATGCTTTACCCTCCTCAATCTTTATGTGGAGGATTGTGCTCAGTTATGGGCACCATGGTTTAAAATGGATATTGAGGAATTGGAGGGTGCCTGGAGGAGGACATCCCACATAGTGAAGGACCTATGAGGATCAATTGAAGGGTTGATCATGTTTAACCTGGCAAAAAGCAGACTGGTTGGGAGAGGGGGACATGATTGCTGTCTTCAAGTTATTTGAAGGATTGTCATGTAGATGAGGTATCTGGTTTTTTATATGACTCTAGAGGGCATAACCAAGAGTAATTTAGTGGAAATTACACAGAAACTAATTAGACTTGGTGTCAATCAAACAAAACAAAAATTTCCTAATAATTAGAGCTGTCCCAAAGTATGATGGCCTGCCTTCAGAGATGGTAGGTTTTCCCTTCTTCCTTTGAGGTCTTTAAGTAGAGGTGGGATGATGACTTGTTGGGTACATTATAAGGGAGGATTCCTTTGCTTATGCATTAGACTAGGTGGCTGAAGTCCCTTCCAACTTTCAAAATTTCTGATTCTGTAAGTCTGTGACCTGGGATCCAACAGCACTGTCTCTTACTCCCTATGTGACATTTTGAATCACTTAAATACCTTAGATCTCAATTTCCTTATCAGTAAGATAAGGGCATTAAAGTAGATGGCCACTAAAGTCCCTCCTAGGTCTATGCCCATAATGCTCTAAGTCTTTGATCCTTTTAGGCTATGCAAAAAAGAAATGCCACATTTCTCTTGGTTTCACATTTTCTTTTTTTGTCAAATGAGGGGGTTAGACTAAATGACCTCCAAGGATCCTTTCAAGTTTTGAATCCATAATCCTAGTAACATTAGGATTATAAAAGAAGTCAACATCCTGACTAATTGATGACTGCTATGGTCAATCTAGCTCATTTTGCTTGAAAAATCAAGACTGTTCCAAGGACATCTTTGGAGACATTGGGTCGCTGAGCTAACTTCCACTTCATTATGGCTAAAGGGCCTCTGAAACAGTCTTTTTCTACATAGAAATGGTTGACACTAAGGAAGAAGAAACTGTTTTAGCCATAGCTGCAGGCCCACTGAGTTGGTTCCTAGCCCTTGTCCTCTCTGGGTCTTAAAGAATATCTATGCTTTTGATTTAATAAGTTCCCAGTTATGCCCAGGGGTGTTTAGAGCCAATGCACTGATGACTGATGTAATTAGAGGTCAGAGAGGTGTGACTACTCCATAATTTGTTAGTTTTAAAAAAAAATGTACTAACATTTTCAAATGTTACTACATTCAAATGAATGCTATCGCAGCACGGTATAATGAAAATCACTCTAAATATGTCTCCACAGGACCTAGGGTTCAATCTCTGCTGCTTACTACTTGTGTGACTCTCAATAAGCCACTAACCCTCAGTTTCCTCATTTAAAAAAAAAAATGAGCGAGGTAGACCAGATGGCCAAAAGAATCATCTCACTCTAAATCTATGGTTCCTTTAAATAATCAGAGGACTATCTAATGCTCAGCATGACTTGGGAACTCTGGTTTGAGAACTGCATTCAAAACCTGGAACATCCTGGTGTGTTCAAGGATGACACAAGTTCTTTTAGAATAACAGCTAACGCTGAGATTTGCAAAACACTTTCTATATATGTCTTATTGGTTCCTTCCAACAGCTCCGGGAAGCAGGTTATTATCCCCATTATGTAGACTGAAACTAAGAGAGGTTTATTGACTTACCCAAGGTGCCACAACTAGTGAATGTCTGAATCAGGATTTAGACTTAGCTCTTCCTAAATCCAAGTCTAGTTTTTCTACACATTATATTATCTAGATGCTACTTTTTATCTATGGAACTGATTTCTGTAAATAGTTGAAAGTCATTCAGAGCCACATCTAGACTATACGGTGGGTGATAAACCCAAAGAGCCCCATTCATGGTCCAAATCAAATTTTGTCTATGAAATAAGATTGATTTTCTGCTGAGGTCTATAAACTGGCTCTGAAGGCAATATTCAAAGAGAGATTTATGAATTATTTTGAGAAAGGAACCATAATGATAATGATGGAATAATTGTCCATATTGATGATAATAGTAAATTGTCAGGGGAAAAGGAATCGAATGGAATAGGCATTTATTAAGTTCCTACTATCTTCCAGACAACTGAGGCCCATGGAAATTAAATGGAAGGGTTTCATGCTCCCTGTCCCCAGAGAATTCCATCTTTGTCACATCCTCTCTAAAATATAGTACTCAGAAGAGAGCATAATATTCCAGAGGTAGTCAGTGATGTTCAGAACCCTTGGCACAAAGGAAAGAGAGTAGTTTTGGAGTCAGGAAGATCGGAGTTCAAGTCTTGCCTCTGACATGTACTGGTTGTGCAAGGCCCAAAGTAGACCTCTCAGTGGCCAGGTTGTTGTTTAGTCTTTTCAGTCACGTCTGACTCTTTGTGACCCCATTTGGGGTTTTCTTGGCAAAGATACTGGAGTGGTTTACCATTTCCTCTTTTTTTTTATTTTATAGCTTGTTTTGGAGATGAGAAAACTGAAGCAAACAGGGTCAAGTGACTTGCTCAGGGCCACACAGCTTGTAAGTGTCTGAGGCTGGATTTGAACTCAGGAAGATGAGTCTTTCTGTCTCTAGGCCTGGCACTCTGTACACTATGGCACCACCTAGCTGCCTCAGGCAACTCTGCAAGTTGCTTCAGGCAACTCTGCAAGACTATAGGTTGCAGATAAGGTTGATGACCTGCACTGGTAGGAGGAATTTTTAACCAGGATCTTTTCCCATCCAGTTATATACACCAATATAATTCAAGTCTAGACCAAGAGGGAAAAAAGGGATAACATTAGCTTGTTTGGCAGCTCATAATGAACTTGGAGAATACGTAACTTTTAGGTCTTTATCATATGAATTACTGTCTAGCCACTTCTCCTCTGCCCCCTGCCCTCAATTCTATTTTTAAGCAACTGATTTTTTTTAACTTAAGTACAAGACTTTAACAAGATGAAATTTAATAGCAACAAATGTAGACTGAAGGCTGTGGTTCCAGTATGAGCTATTTTGAGTCTTAATTCTTCCATCCATCGCAAGTGGTAACAAGTTCTTAAACCAGAGAGTCACTGAAATATATCATGGACCAAGAAACTAGCTCCTCTTTAAAGTATACATATTCAAATATACAGTTAGTTTTTTTTGCTTAAGTATGCAGGTCAAAATGTCACTCAAACTTAGGATCATTGGGTTAGTACTAGACAGAAATTTAGTCATCTAGTTCAATCCTTTCATTTCACTAAGGAAGAAAGTAAGCTCCAGAGAAGTGAAGGATTTGCCCAAGGTCATATAGATGGTAAGTGGGAAAACTAGGGTTTGAATTCACATCTGTTGACTTCAAATTGGCACACTTTACACTGTACCACACTGCCCTGCCAGGGGAACAAAGAGAATGTGCCATACTTTCACATCTACTGATACCTACTGCCTAATGTGATACAATGCCTCTTCGTTATTGTCACTGAGTCCTTTTTCAGTGGCATCCAACTCTTTGTGAACCCATTTGGGGTTTTTTTGGCAAAGATACTGTAATAGTTTGTCATTTCCTTCTCCAGCTCATTTTACAGATGAGGAAACTGAGGCAGACAGTTAACAGACTGCTAACTGACTTGAACAGTAAGTGTCTGAGGTCAGATTTGAACTCAGGTCTTCTTGACTCTAGGCATGGTGATCCACCACCAATACAATGCCTTTGGTACCTTTCAATATAGTCTAAGAAATATTAGCTTTAAACTGCTCATTAGCTTACCTTCTGGCAATGCCACATGTGCATTGATAGCCACTTGTATTCTCCACTTGACATAAGAGGAGCATTATGGTGTAGTTCAAGGAGTAAAAGACCTGGGTTTAAAACCCAACTCTGACATTTACTCCTTTGTCTGAACTTTAATTCCTTCCCTTGAAAAATGCTGGTGTTGTATCAGGTAACCTTCAAGGTCCCTCTCATTTAGCATCCTATGATTCAGTCCCACAATAGCAAGAAGTAGAGAATGGGAATTACTGACAGACTCTAATAACTTCCAAATAGTCTCCTCTCTTTAATGTTACATCTTGCGCTGGTGCCAATGGCCAAAGGGAAGAATCATGGTGTGCAGTCATGCCAGCATACACTTCTCTTCTCCTTAACTTAGTAAGAAATACACTTTCTGAAATACACTGAAAAGCAGAGGCAGGCATCATAAAAACCAAGAGGAAATGTCAACAGTGAAATTTCCTGACAACTGAGTTAACAAAGTTCCTAAGAAAAGAGTTGTTTAAACGAAATGTCAGGTCCCTTCTATAAATATCCTGTGTCCAGCTGGTGTTTGGTGGATATGGAGTTGTATAAAGATTCGCATTATCAGCAAGCAAAAACCCCTTCTTTTCCTCACATTTTCTTTCTGCTTCCCAGCAGCCTCTGCACCCACTTGTTAGAAGCACTCCCATGAGAGTAATTTGAAACTATGCCCAAAGGGCTATAAAACTGTGTGTACCCTTTGATCCAGTAATACTACTACTAGGTATGTATCCCGAAGAGATCATTAAAAAGGAGTCACAGGCACAAAAATATTTATAGTAACTCTTTTTGTTGGGCAAATAATTTGACACCAACTGGGGAATGGCTAAACAAGTTGTGGTATATGATTGCAATGGAATATTACTATATGAATACAGACTATAGGAAAAGACAAGTAAGATGGATTCAGAAAAACCTGGAAAGACTTACATGAACTGATGCAGTCAAGTGAACAGAATCAAGAGAACATTGTACACAGTAACAGAAATATTACTTGATGAAAAATTGTGAATTAGCTATTCTCAGCAACACAAATGATCTAAAACATATCCCAAAAGCCTAATGATGAAGCATACTATCTACCTCCAGAGAAAGAACTGATATTGTTTGAATGAAGACTGAAGCATGTTATTTTTCACTTTCTTCCTTTCTTTCATTTTTTTTAGTCTTTTTGTACAGAATGACTAATATGGAAATGTTTTACATAATTGCACATGTATAACTTATATCTGATTGCTTGCTGTCTTGGGGAAGGGAAAAGGGAGGGAGGAAGGGATAGAATTTGGAACTCAAAATTTTAAATAAAAATGTTAAAAATTGAAAAAAAGCATCCCCATGCTAGACAGGGAGTTGGGAAACATATGGGTTTCTCTTTGTAAGGAGATTGGACCAAGTAACCTGTGACATCCCTTCAAACTTGAGATCTATGACCATAGGAACAATATCTGTCCTCCCAAACTCCTTGGATTGTTGTAAAGGAAGGCCTTTGAAAACCTTTGAGTATTATATAAGGATGACTTGTACCTATGAGAGATTTGGTGCTGTGAGGACACTGGAAACTGTTAAATAAAAACCTTTCCTTTTACAGAAGGGAAAAGTACACTTAGAGAGGAAGGTCCCACAAGTAGTAACTGGGGAAAATCATGACTTTCAAGACTATCTATGAAACCTTCCTTGATTCTCTCCACTCTCTGCCCTCAATCAAATACTGAACCCTTCCTTATCTGATGTCATAGAACATTATTTATTCTAATTTGCCATTCCTTTCTCCTCATAGGTGATGGGCTAGGTGCCTCCAGACCTCCTCCTTCAACTGTGGGGCAGTCATGATAGATGAGCACTATCTGCAATACTTTTGTTAAGGTAGGCATTACAATCTTGGGCATTACCATCTGCCCTAAGGACCACTGGATCTTTCCATTTGGCTTGTTACTATGCACTCCAGATCTCTGGTATTGCCGTCCAATCTAATGATGCATTCTAAATGCCCTTGGGCCTTGCCTACTGCCCTCCTGCAGCATCCTATGAATCACTGGGCTTTATCACTCTCCCTCCAGCTAAACCTTTCTCCAAGTGCTGTCTCCCCAATGAGAACGTGAGCTCCTTGAAAGCAGGGACTTCTATCACTTAGCACAGGGCTTGGCATACAGTAGTACTTAATAAATATTTTCCCATTCATGTATTCATAATAATTTACTTGAATATCAGCTATGGTGGCAGAGGGACAATCCAGGTATAGGAAGAGGGTCAACGAAGGGACAGTAGTGTAAAAGTAATGGGCCTATTTGGGCTCACTGAAAAGCAGAGTTTATGAGATAAGGCTGGAAATGGTGAATGGTACCATGTTGTGGAGGGCTTTGAATACCAAGCTGTAGAAGCATCAATACCAGAAGACAGAAAACCCACAGGGATGAAATCCCCCAGTGGAATGGGATGCCTCAGAAGCTTATGAATTCTTGGTCTTTGGAGCTGGATAACAGATAACAGCTGGATGAAGGAGGACGGTCCCTGTCCATTGGTTGTGGTTAATATTCGTACTGTTCTCACGGAGGAAAGGAGCTGCAGAATACTTTGCTCACCATGTTTCCTCACCTATTTGTTCATGCTTCTCACGTCTGTGTCTGTTTTTCAAACAAGCCTGTGCAGGTAGCAGATACAGCAGGGGTCTTTTTCTTCTTCTCCATCCTCTGCACTGAGACACCCCACAGAAAAGCTCAAATAGCACACTTGAGTAATCAGGCAAAACCTGATTCATTCTTATGGCACAAAGTGAGAAACAATCACAGGTTTCCCAAGGAACAGCGCTGTTCTTTTTAGGCATCAGACGTCTGAGCAGAGCAGGAATATGGAGAGTTTTAGCGAGCCCTTTTCTCTTGGGATGATTTAAAATTGTGGCTGTCCAGAAGAACCCCAGGGAAGCTCCTTCCTGGGGTGCAGGAGAGTTAGATAGCAAGAATTGTGGCAAATTCTCCGGGCTTCATGCTTTGGCAGGGGCTTCTGAGTTCTTAGTGGTTGGACAGTGACTGAAAGAGGCAACCAGTGAGGGAGGGCAAGGCAACTCCTCTGATTTAAAAAAAAAAAAAACTAAAAGGGATGAGCTTCACATTGCATAGAATGTTAGATCTACAACCTCAGAGGTCTTGTCCAACCTGTATCCAGCTACATCTCTAACAAATGGCCATCCAGCCTCTGTGTGAAGATCTCCAGTGATGGGGAATTTCACCCCATGCTGGATGATGACCCAGTCTATTTCTAGCCAGATCAGAGTGTTAACAAGCTATTTCTTAAACTGAATTGAAACCTGCCTTCTACTCTTTCTCTCTTCTGTCTTCTGGAGCCAAGTTGAACAAATTTAACCTCTTTCCCACATGACGTCTCTTCAAGTAACCAAAGATAGCTAGCTCTCATGCACACTGTTTCCAAGCCCTTCTCTCTTTCAGGCCAAGGATTCTTACTCTTTTCAACTAATCCTCATTTAGCACGAATTGTACTCATCAGCTCACCATCTTGGTCATCCTCCTCCGGACTTGCTTTAGTTAGAACATAAGATTTAGAGCTAGAAGTGACTGTAAAGATCATCTCCTTCAATTTCATTTTATGGATGAAGAAAGCAAGGCTCACATTTTATAAAGTAGCAGGGCCAGGAGTCTAACTCCCATCCTTTGATGTCTAACCCAATGCACTTTCCACTAAACCATATAAGATTCATCTCAACAAGGTAGATAGAGTTCTGGGGTCACTTTTAGTCTTAGGCATGAGGTCTTCTTGGACAGTTTGTATATCCTTTTGAAGAGTGGAAAAATAAATTCCTCATTCTCCCTCCTCTCTTTTTCTCCCTCCCTTTTGGAGGGGGAAGATGAACTTTCCTTCCTTCCTCCCTCCCTCCCTCCCTCCCTCCCTCCCTCCCTCCCTTCCTCCCTCCCTCCTTTCCTTTCTTTCCTGTCCTTCCTTTCTTCCTTCCTTCCTTCCTTCCTTCCTTCCTTCCTTCCTTCCTTCCTTCCTTCCTTCCTTCCTTCCTTCCTTCCTTCCTTCCTTCTTTCCTTCCTTCCTCCCTCCCTTCCTCCCTCACTCCCTCTCTTTCTCTCTCTCTCTTTTTCTCTTTCTCTTTCTTTCTTTCCTTCCTTCACAAAGCCTTAAACCCAGTTCTCTCTGAAGCTCATAGATGAGACCACACACAATAGGTTCCTGCCCAAGCTCCACGTAATAGTTGTATTTTGGGCTGTCCTGGCTTAGAGTGAATGTCAGTGGTAACTGTTTCTCTTTGGAACACCAACCCTGAGGGTCTTCCCCTCCTGACTTGATTTTTTTTTCTTGTTTTTCTAATTAAAGGGACCATTCCTTGACTCACTTCTTTAAGAGGCCTATTCATTGAATGGGTATTATCTCACTCTAAGTGAATACCTGAAAAAGACTTAGCCTAAAAGGGCTAGAGTCTCCCATTGCATCCTGGGCCATCTCTAATGGTCCTGATGAATATCTGGTCACTGGACCCTGATGACTCTGGAGGAGAAAGTGAGGCTAGTGACCTTGCAAAACCCTCACTTACTCCAATCAAAGTCAACTGCAAGTCATGTCATCATTTTCCTGATGTCATGGTCCTCTTCAAGAAAGAAGGCCAAATGCAATAAGTTTTGTCAATGTCCTTCCTAAAATATGGTGCCAGAACTAACCCTAATACACCATCTGTGGTCTGATCAGGTTAGAGTACAGCAGATTTATCATTGCATTCATTAGCTCTCAATGCTTCTTTTAAGGTTAGCTAATGTGGCATGAACTTTCTTGACTGACGTGTCATATCACTGACTCATTGAATGCGCAGACCACTTAAACTGCCAGATCTTTTTCAGATGAACTATTGTCTAACCACACTTCCCACATCCTTTATTTCTTTTCTGACCCTATGAGACAAGGCTTTATATTTACTCCCCTACTTCAGCGGAGTTCTGATCTTATCCATTTGGGTATTTCCTCTGATGATGCAAATCACAACCTGTCCAAACGTACCCGTCCTGCTCAGCTCTCTTCTACTTCCTCTTGTAAGTTCATCCCAAGGTGTACACTCTATCTTTATTTGTACCAGTGGGACAAAAGAGTGGTCCGTTGACTATCTCACAGTCTAACCACATAGCCTGCCCATCTTTTGTCAGTTATACATTTATTTGATGATATGTTTTATGCTGATTCCACAGCATAATTCTTTACTTATAATGAGCTGTAGCCTATTCATACCCTACATATTCTTCTCTACTGCCTTTTGGGGATATAACAATTTCAGTACTTTGGAGACCACAGACTTCATGTTTATTGTTCTTATGTTTCTTTGTATTAGATCTGGCTCTACATTATCCACATATACAATCAATCCCTAAGCCACTACTAGTCATATGACTATAATCATTATAATTGATAACCATAAGTATGTGCAGTACCTTGTATAATGCATAATATATTTTAACCAGAATTAATCATTGCAGCTCCAGTTTAAATAACATGCTAATGTTTTCAAATGTTCTATATATTGATTCATTTGACCTTCACAACAATACTGTGAGACAAGTACCTTCATTTCCATTTTCCAGATTAAAAAAACTGACTTTGAGATAAAAAAAAACTTGCTTAAGATCACACCACCATTCAACGGCAGAACTGTGTGTAAAGTCTCAGAATTGGAGTTAGCAGGAATTTTGGAGATCACCTAGCCCAATCAATCTCATTTCACAGGTTAGGAAGCTGAGATCTAGAGAGATAAAGAGGCACATACAAGGTCACTGATGTGGTAAATGCCAGAGCTGGGAAATAGAACCAGAATCTCTGACTCCAACTACATTATCCTGACTCCCAATCCATTTCTCTTTTCACTAGCCCAGATTTCCTTCCATCCTACATAATCACAGTTAACAGTGACATCTTAGATGCTAATTCAAATGAAATTTCTTATTTTTCATCCTCTCTGCACCTTTTGACACTGTTTGCCACCCACTCCCTTGGATACTTCTCTACCCCATCCCCTAACCCTCTGCCTTGATTAGGACACTGCTCTCTCTCTCTCTCTCTCTCTCTCTCTCTCTCTCTCTCTCTCTCTCTCTTTCTCTCTCTCTCTTTCTCTCCCCCCCTCTATTTGTCCTCTTTCCCTCAATATTTTTTGATGGTTTCTCATCCCTTTCCTGATACTTAAGCATAGGTATTTTCTAGAGCTCTTTCCTGGGCTCTTCCATTTTCTCTCTTGATGACCTCATCATAAGTCAGTTATCACCTCTACACCTCTATGAAAATGACTCTCAAATCTGTATTTCCAGTCCTAATCTCGTTCCTGAATTTCAGTACTCCATCACCAATTGCCTGATGGACATCTCCACCTGAATATCATGTTGGCACCTTGAATTCAACATGTCTACCACATAAGTGATTGTCATTCTTTTCTCTTAACTTTGGTTTCCATTGAAGATACCACCATGTACTTCCAGTGGTCCAGCTCTGTAACCTGATAGTTAATCAACTTAGATTCTTCCCTGTCCCTTATAATTAGTTGTCAGATCTTGTCACCATCATCACCGTACCATCTTACATGCATTGCTTTCAACTCACATGGCTAAGTTCAAGCCCTCTCTCACCTTAGACATTGTGGCTGTTCAGTCAATTCAGTCATGCCTAACTCTACACAGCCCCATCTGGGTTTTTTTTTTTTTTGGCAAAGACAGTGGAGTGATTTGCCATTTTTTTCTCCAGTTCTTTTTACAGATGAGGAAACTGAGGCCAACAGGGTTAAGTGACTTGCCCAGGGTCACACAGCTAGAAAGTATCTAAAGTCACATTTGAATCCAGGAAGATGAGTCTTCCTGACTCTAGACCCCAGTGTGCCGCCTAACCGGTCATTAAAAATGACCTCTTAATTAGCTTCTATTTCTTGTTCTTAATACCTTTTTAATCCATTTTCCTTACAACTGTCAAAGTAACTTTCCTCTAAACTCATCCTTGCTTTAAAAACCTCAATGGCTCCTCATTGCTTTAAGGATAAAACCCACATTCCTCAGTTCGGCAATTTAAAACCCTATACAGTCTGCCATCCATTTCTAGCCTTATTTCATGTAATGTAGGCTCCATTATATTATGTGCTTACCAGATTGCTTTCATCTCTGCCTCTCAGAAGCTTGAAGATACCTTGAAGGACCATTGCATGCCATGAAACTTCCACTGATACCCCCAAGGCTTAGCAGCCTCTCCTTCCTCAAGTTCTGTATTTATTTATCAGCGGGAATGTTGTACTCTACTCGTAGCATGTAGCTCCTCAAGGACATTTCCTCACAACAGCCCTGGGGATGTTTTGTTATCCCAATTTTACAGAAAAAGAAACTGAGGATTCGAGATGTCAAGTTGCTTGTCCATTAACACACAACTGGTTAAGTGACCAAGTCAATGTTTGCACTCACAGTCTCCTGACTCCTATTTTTAGGTCTTTTCAGAGGCTTGAACCACTTCTCGCATTTGTGGTACCAAGACAGGACACAAACATACAAAAAGCAGAAGATGAGAGGGTGCCGGAATAAGAGGAAATATTGTTTGATGGTCTGAAAAAATTAACCAATGCATTTCTAGTCTTTTTTCCTGGGTCAATTACTGTATCCTAAATCTAACTTTCCCACTTTGTAGTTGATATTAAGCCTAAGGGAAAGATCCCATATATTCTTTTCTCATTACTGAATGGTGACAATTATTTCCTATGAAATTTTTAGGCCCCTTTGAGCCTAGTTCTGAGGCCTTGTGGTCGGTCCCCTGAATTAACCCTGTTAGATTCTAAGGGGAATAAACATTCTTGCAGAGTCCATTATGTGCTAAACTCTTTTTATAAATACCATCTCATTTGATCCTCACAAAAACTCTTCAAGGTAAGTGCTATCATTATATCCATTTTATGTGGAAACTGAGGCAGAAGGTAAGTGACTTGCCCAGGGTCACATAGTTAGTAAGTGTCTGAGGCCAGATTTGAACTCAGGTCTATCCTGACTACAGGGTCAGCTCTCTATCTATTGTGCTACCTCTAATCCTAATTATAAAAACAACAAAACATAACTTTACAATAAGAAGTTATATTTTAGCCTTTTACAACTTAGGAGATGGCATTAAATGTTACAAAGCACTTTCTTTAAAATCACTCTGTGAAGCAGGGTGATTATGTTATTATACAATATAATATATAATAATACAATATAGAATTAATATAGTATTATCCTTCTTTTGCAGATGGGGGAAACTGAGGAAGAGAGAGGTTAAGTAACTTGCCCATGGTTATACAAGGAGTAAGTGTTGGAGCCAGGATTTGAATCCAGGTCTTTTGATTTCAAATCCTCAACTCCTTTCAGGATGGTGGAGATCAACATGACTCACTCCAGACAGGTTCATTCCCCTTTAATTGTGTCATGCTTTATAATTCAGGGATTTTTACCTCTGCCGAGCATCCCTAAGAACCTTGATCATTTTAAAAGTTTCTCCAAAATTCCTGTGAGAATTTCTCATGTTCTCATGTTTCCATCTACTCTCTTGTCTGAGCTTCTGGAGGCTCGACATTGGTTCCTCCAAGAAGCTTTCTCTGACTATACCCACCCTTCGTGGGTTCCCTTTCTAGGAACATCTGAATGCTGCAGAAGATCATAGAGTTTAGACTGGAATTGACCTTGAAGATCATGCAGTTCAAAACCCTCATGTAGCTACCACCTTACAATTTACTAGATTATTTCCATATTGTCTTATACTTGAACGATTTCGTGATATTGCCATTTTCTCTCCAACTAGATTAGAAGCAGCCTGGGGGTACAGTGGTTAGAGCTTTGAACATGGAGCAAGGAAGAACTTAATTCAAATCTGACCTCAGATACTTACTTCTTGTGTGGCTCTGTGCAAGTCACTTAACACCTTTTCCATCAGTTTCTTCAACTGGAAAATGAAATAATAACAGCCTGTAGTTCAGCGGGTTGTGAGAATCAAATGAGATCAGATTAAGAAAGTGATTCTCAAGTCACTAAGTGCTGTTTCAGTGTTGACTACTATTATACACTTCACTAGAACTATGAGTTCTACTTCCAGACAGAAGAAAGGAAATATGTTTATTAAGCACCTACTATGTGTCAATACCCTTCAAACTGAAAGAGAATGGAGGGATCATTGCTCAAACTCCCTTTTTTACAAATGAGGAAGCAGATTGCAAGTAGGGCAGTGACTTGTCTACGGTCATATAGCTAGTAACTGGTCCAATTGAGACTTAGATCAGGAATCCGGGCTCTTAGTGTGGCATTATGGATGCCTTATCCAACGTTCTTTCTTCTTGACACTCTCACAGTGCTTAGGATAGCACAAAGAACTGAAGACTGAGTGTCTTGTTGAATATTTGTTGGTTGATCATGTTTGCTTACCCAAGGAATAAGGAGCATTTTGTCACCTAAAGGTAGAAACGAGCTGTATCTCTATTCGAAGCTCCCTAGGGTTGGGAGTCAGTCAGGTTCTTGGCATCTCTGCCTAAATTCCCAGGGATCTGACTATGTAGTTCAATAGAAGGAGATATGTATTTGGAGGCAGAGAACCAGGTTTGAGTTTTGTCTCCATTACTACTGCCTCTGTAACTTTGGATTGAGCAAGGCATTCTCCTTTCTGGGGCTCAGTTTTCTAATCAGAAAAATGAGAAGGGAAAGGATATGCCTACTACATGCCAGGTACTGCCCTAAGTGCTTCTTAAAAATGTTATCTCATTTGATTCTTACAAGGCTAGGAGGTAAGTGATGTTATCATCTCCATTTTACAGTTGGGGAAACTGAGGCAAAAAGGAGTTAAGTGGCTTGACCAAGATCACACAGGTAGTCAGAAATTACCTGACATCAAATTTGAACTCAGATTTTCCAGACTCCAGCTCTTTCACTTTAGCACTAGGCTACCTAGTTGCCTCAATGGAAGGTATGTCCTCCTTTGAGGTCTTTTACAGTTCAAAATCAATCACCTGATTTCTAAGGTCCTTTCCAGTTCTCAATTCGCTCATTCAGGATGGTGAAGGGTCTTAAGATCATGCCATATAACTAGCTGAAGGAAGTAGGAGTATTTACTCTTTAGAAGAGAAGATTAAGGGGAACCTGAGGGTATCATCAAATATTTGAAGGGGAGTCATATGGAAGAAGGATTGGACTTTTTCTGCCTGGTCCCAGAAGGAAGAATGGGGTCACTCAGTTGGGTGGGGTTCCAAAGGAGAATCAAGCCATATAGGACCTTGGAGAAAGAAATAAGATATAAAAGGATGGTGCCAAGATGCTCCTTTTCCTGGGGGGAACCCAGAGAATCTAAGGGTTGAGAGGGACCTTTATAATATTTTTGGAAGATAAGTAAAAGGTTTTGGTTTCTGAATGTTCTTTGAGAAAAGGTGCTGTCTGAGTGACTCTGGCATATAAGCAAATGAGTCACTCCCTGCATTTCCCCTCCCCCTCCTGCTCTGCATGAGGACATGAAACCAGTCATGATTTGGCATAATCAGGTGCCCGTGTGTCGTCATGGTGCAAATTACCCTATGAGCAAAGCTAGCAGCCTCTTTGTTCCCTTGACTGTCTCATCTCCCCCTCCCCCTCCTAGCATGAGCCATCACTTCAGATATCTCTCTCATTCTTTTTCTGATTTGATAATGAATGGCCAAGACTGACCAGAGAGCAAAGGAGAAATGGCATCTTACCCAGGGCTCAACATCAGGGGAAAACCTGCTTCTCTTTCTACCTCTCCTTTCTCCTGATTTACCTTATGGTGTTTGATCCCAATGTGTCACAGAAATATAAAACCACAGAACTAAGCTCTGGAGTGAATCTCAATGGAAGTTAACAAGGAGACAGTAAGGCACTCTAAAGAGCTCTGGCTTTGGAGTTTGAAGACCTGAGTTCGAATCTAGGTGTCCTTGGGCAAATCACTCCCAGTTTCTTGAATAACAAAATGAAGAGATTAGACCATATGGTCTCTGAGGTCTCCTTTTCAGTTCTGAATCTGTTATCCTATAAGTATTTATGTGCTTACTACATGCCTGGCACTGTGTTGGGTGCTAGGGATTCAAAGACAAAAGACAAAATCAAAACAGAAAACCCCTATCTCCATATTCATATTACATTCTACTGGGGCGGTGGGGGGATATAATACACACACATATGGGTCAACATAAAATCTAACAACCAGAGGATCAGGAAAGGCCTCTTATAGAAGGCGAAGGCACTGGAGTTGTGCCTTGAAGGGAACTCAAAACCCCAAGAGGATTAGGATAAGAACTAGGGACAGATATATGGTTTGGGATGGAACCAAGGGGTCAGGATGGGCACAGGGATGGGGACCCACAATAAAAACCAGAGAAGGAACCTGAGAAATTGATATAAATGAGATTAAGGGTTGAGAATGGATGTGGGGATTGCAACCTATGGGGATCTTGACTGAGCATGGGAAATAGGGCTGGGCACTGGGGAAGAAGATGAAGACACTATGATTGACCATGGGAAGAACTGGAAAAGGCAACAAGATCTAAGAATGGGGATCAGTGTGCAATGAGGATGAACTCCACTGTTTATTTGCTTAGCTCAAGTTAGGTCCTGGGAAATAGAACAGTGGCTGAACAATTTGGGAACATATTTTTAGCTCTACCTATGTCTTAAGTAATTTTGAAAGTATTCACAGTCTTCATGGCAACAGATGAAACGAGAGACTACTAGCTGCCTCTAATGAACACTTCTTCATCCATTTGAATATTGGTTGAACACCTGCTATGTACAAAGCATTGTCGTAGGAGCCGAGGGAGTTGGCAGATATATTTCCATTCAGAAGTAATGGTGTGTCAGTGGAGGAAAAGCAGACAGGTGGGATTGCAACAGGGCAACATGACCTCATCTGGCAAAATTCACTTGGCAGAATTCTGAATGAAGCATTCATCGCCATGTACCAATGGTGTGTTACTACTAAGCCACTGGAAGCTTTGTTGTAACAAGGGATTTGATCAGTCACGAAACAGGTGTCTGCTTGACAAGAACAAGGGCTTAACAAATTTGAAAAGCCTGCATTTATAAAACCATTCCTTACTAAGCCCCCATATTATCAATTAATCAAGCAAACATTTCTTAAGCACCTACTATGTGCCAGATTCAGTTTCCAGGAACAGAGACAAAATCTCATACTCACCTAATCTAGCCACAAGGTTTAATTACTAAACAAAACAACGAACTCACGCATATGAGGATGCAAAGAGACATGTGCATCCTGGCCTGCCTCACTGCTACCTGCTGAGTCTTGGTTTTTGTCTGCCTATATAATTTCTCCCAAGAAGTCAGCTCGACACAGACAAGAGCCCAATCACTGGAGAATCTGCAGAGGTTTTGGGTTGTGAAGTTTCACATTGAGATGCATGGAGGAGATGGGTTTTGCGGTCCAAGGTAATCAAATCCCTGGTACCCTTGCCTTCTGTGAGGAGGTCAGTTCAAGGCTAAACAGGCATTGTTAGACTTCCTTTGAAGAAAGGGACTGCACTCACATATCTCTGTCAATCACTCTCGCTCTCTCTACCTACATCTTCCTTTTCTCTCTCTCCCCAGCCTACCTCCTCCAAATGCCTGGGTCCAGATGCACTTATCTCAGAACCAAATTCAGCTTTTAAAACCCTGAAATCTATGGGGACATGTATTTGCAGGGGACTTCTGTATAAGCTGGGCTTTAAAACATTGTGGCCACTACAGTGACAGGAGGAAGACTGTTGTCATATTTGAACTTCACAAAAATCCTGAGACAGGTATTTATAGGTAGTATTGTCCCAATTTTAAAGATGAAGAAAGTAAGGTTCTTACAGTCTGGTTTAACAACTCTATATCAGACTTACTCTGGCTTATGACTGATGTGGCTACTGAATTTTCCTACTCCAGTCCAATGCCGCATATACAAAAAGTTTATATATGTAGATAAAAGGAGATGACTTGCATAATAGGGACTTTGTCTAGTCTCTCTTAGGTATACACCACTTCTCTGACTCTCAAGTTACTGCACATACTTACTATCATGACCTCTTTAATCAATTTTGAGAAATGGACAAAAATTGAAAGCATTATTTCTGACCATCACCATTACTTAGAACTTTAACACAAACGTCACCACAGTGAGGAGACAGAAAGATCCCAGAAACTACATCAAATAGCAAATACTTGAAACTGGTCAATCAATCAGCAATTATTTAATAAGAACCAGGTCCTGTGCTAGGTTCTGAAGATAGAAAGACAAAAATTAAAACATCCCTTCCATCAAGGAACTTATACTCTAACCAAGTAGAGAAACATGGAAATCAAAGGCACCAAAGGTTTGGAGATCATGGGTAAAAATTACAGGGTAGTATTTTGTTTTATTTGCTTGCTGATATTTTCTCTAAAAGCATCTGACTTGGCAGAAAAAGCACTGGCTTTAAAGGCTGCCTTTCCAACAAGGTGTCTCCCATGCTGTTATTAAAATCATACAGGATTTCATAACAGATGCAACCACATTGACAGCTTTTCATTGTCATTGAAATATCTTCTGAGCACTGACAGATAGTAAGTGAAGCATAGACCAGGGAGACATATGTTCACTTGACTGCTGTCACAGTGCAGCAAAGTCCTGTGCAAAGTCCGAATCAAAGGGTTCATCACTAAGGTAAAGTTCTCTACCGGCTCCAATGCACAGAGAATATTCTATTAATTACAGTGAGCCATCTCATCCAACACTAAAAAACATCTCAGTGAAATCCATATTCGTCCAAAGGATTTTGGCCTTGTCACCCTCAATAGCGACAGCTAGGTGGTGTAGTGGATACAGCACTTGGCTTGGAGTCAGGAAGACTCATCTTTCTGAGTTCAAATCCAGTTTCAAGACACTTACAAGCTGTGCGACCCTGGGCAAATCACTTAACCCTGTTTGTTTCAGTTTCCTCATCTGTAAAACGAGTTGCAGGAGGAAATGGCAAACCACTCCAGTATCTCTGCCAAGAAATCCCCAAAAGGGGTCATGAAGAGTTGGACATGACTGAAAAGATACAAGGACAGCAATCCACAATGGAAAAAAACAACAGTAGACTAAAAAAACCAAATCACACATAAGGTACAAATTACAACATGCTGTTAAACAGACAGTTCTTTGACTTATTTTAGACAGTTGTGGTTCGACAGTGAGAGGGGATGAAAATTGAATTGGAAGAGTAGTTCAGAATTAGTGATTCCCAATGTTTTTTGTTCCATGAATTCCTTAACAGCAACAAAAATGTGTTGTGAAACCCCAGAACAATTTAGTATTCCACTCATAATATTCTCTTAGATTTATTTGCTAAGTACTTATAATTATAAGAAGAGAGTTTGCTCCCAAAAGTTCAAAACTAAAATTTATATAACTATAAAATTTATATTTTACCACTAATTATGGTACCTCTAAATAGTCTTTTTTTTTATTTGTGTCCTATTCTTTGTGACCCCTTTTGGGATTTGCTTGACAGAGCTACTGGAATAGTTTGCCATTTCCTTCTCTAGCTCATTTCCTCTAGATGAGGAAACTGAGGCAAACAGGGTTAAGTGACTTTTCTGGGGTCATAGAGCTAGCAAGTGTCTGAAGCTGGATTTGAATTCAGGAAGAGGAGTCTTCTTGATTCCAGGCCCTTTCCACTGCTCTCTCCACTGCATCACCTAGCTTCCCAAGCTCTAAATACAAAGTTATAAATACCTACTGTAATATGATTATGTATATTTTATTTATATGATTATGTAATATAATTATGAATATTTTATGTGGGACATTCTATAAGAACTAAAAGAAGTAATTATGCAAGGCTTCACATGCTATTATCTGCAAGACTTCCTATTAAATTTCTTTATTTTATAAATTTTGTTGAATGTAAACAGCATTTTACAATGAAATATGTTAGATTTGGAAGATAATAATTATATATAAACTGAATTTCAAGGTTGAATTTTTTATTTGAACAAAGATTTATGATATTTGGTTCAACACCACGCAGTCTCAAATCTGGTTCTGCTTTGAGTTTTCTTCTGTATTTTGATTGCAAACAAGAACAAAATGAAAATGTGCTCACACTAATATGCAGTAGAAAATGGCGGGAGAATTTTACAAGCTTTCTTGCTACAACATGGAAATTCATTTTGAAACTTTTAGCCATATGAATATCTAGTTATGATAGACTATATTAACTTTTCTATTGACAAAAGACAAATATATTTCTTTAGTCAATAGAAAGTTAATATTTTATTAGCCAATATTCTATTTAGCCAATAGAAAAGTTAGCATTAAAAGATAAATGGACTTAAAGTTCAATTGGGTATATTGATTCATTTTTAATAATGTTAATATGTAAACTAACCTTTGGGAGGAAAGAATCTCTTTAGATGTAACTTTCTTCTCTTCTACCAATGGCTTACTAGCTACACTATAGAGAAACTGACCAATATTGTCAACCAGTTTATTTGAAAATATGCCTTATAGAAATATGGTAACATGAACAGAAAATAAGTTTACATTGAAAAACAGCCTTAATACTACTACAACAGGCAAAATAAAATTTGTTCCCGCAGAATGCTTGTAATGATCTGTGCTGGTTTCAAGATGACTTGTATTGTGCATGATTTTCAAACAGCCTGACATTTGTGTTACAAAAACACAAATGTTCAGAACATTTTGATCGTGAGATTACACAGTTTATGAGACTAGATTACTGAGTAACAGAGGGGAACAAAGGAACTCCTTTGGAGCAGTATACAGAATGCAAATGAGAATATATGCATGCATCTCACCCTTGTGGTGGTTTGAAAATGACTTGATTAATTTTATATCAATAATCTATTATATTGCTGAAAAATCACAGAACATCATAATCCTTTAAAATAGATAAGATTGAAAATAGCCCAAGTGACAATGGAAGGATGCATGAAGGGGGTGTTAGTAGGGTGCAGTAGAGTGCTGATAATGATGTATAGAAGATGAGGAGGAAAAAAAACCTCAATAAGGACAAGTATGACTAGAAAAGATGTTGAGAGGCATGTGTTGAGAGTGAGAAAGAATTGATGTGAAGCTGAGCACCCCGTAACTACTAAAAGAATCAGATGAAAGCTTTTGACACTTTGGGTAAATCTTCTAAGGAGGCTTCTAGAAAAAAAACAAAATTGAAGAACATGGATAGTTCAGTAAGAAAAGTCATGAAGGAGTTGATATCTGTGCTGGTGGAGGAAGTGCCACCACAAAATAGATCTTTGTTGAAGTCCTATGTGTAAGGCACAGGGCTAGGAATAGGAAATGAGTTTCTGCCCTCAAAGAGTTTACAATTTCTTAGGAAGACATATGTATATAAATAAATATGAATTCAAGGTAGAATGGGATTAGGGCAAATGAGAAATAACAAAGGTAATCTAAGAAAAATCTGTGGAGGTCTCCTATGTATCAAAATACTTACAGAGCTGATTTTGCAGTAGCAATGACTACACCAAAGCAGGTACTTGGCAAGTGAATCAATGACAACATATTATGGTTTATAAATGTAATGGAATATTACTGGGCTGTCATAAATAATGATTATGGAGAATTCAGAGACATGAGAAGAAACAAGGCAAAGAAAGCAGAATCACAAGTTCAATACATGATGATAACAAAGGAAATGGAAATCAATACTGACAAGCTTCAGAATGAAGATGGATGCAATGATAATCTTTACTCAAAGGATAGATCATGAAACATTGCTTTCTTCTCTTAGAAGGGAAGTGGTGGGCTACAGTTGCAGAATGAGGCATACACTTCCAGACAAAGTTAGCATGTTGGTGTATTTAACTTAACATTGTTATAAGGAGGCATTCTATATTGGAGATGATTTATTGAGAAGTGATAATGATGTAAAAACAAGGTTATCAGGAATATGTTTTAAACAAAAAAGAAAATCTGTAGAGGAGAGATCAGCCAAAATACAAAAATGTCAGGGTGATGAGGAATACCAGTAAAACCTTATGTTACAAATCTGACTGACAAATCTGTACTGTTGGATTACAATTATAATGCACTGAATTTTTTTTGTGGTTTGGGAAACTGCCAAGCTTTGTTTCTCCAGTCTTATAAAAAGAAAGCAAATGCCCTGACTCACTCTGATTGGGGCTTCAAGTAGGACTACTAACCAGAATTACAGAGTATTAGAGTTCTTAGGATCATAGATTTAGAATTGTAAGGACTATTAGGGGTCATTCAGTCCGAAGCTCAGAGGTTAAATCATTTGCCCAAAGGTAAGTGGCAGAGTCAGAATTTCCTCCCAGGTTTTGGGACTCCAAATCTACTACTCTTCCTGCTGTACCATTTTGCTCAACAATTTGGAAGATTTCTAGATATCATATGAGATCTTGTCTTAACCTTATTCAAAGCAGTTATCCCCTTTACAACAGTCCTGTCACTCAGTCACCAGCTGAATACCTCCAATGATGAAGAGCTTACTACCTTTCAAGGAAGCCCATTTCATTTTTTGGATAGTTCTAATTGTTAGAAACTTCTTTCTCATAGTGACCTGACTTTAAGTTACTCCCTGAAACTTTAAGATTATCTAACAGTTCTGTCCTCTGAGACCACACAACTCTTTTCCCTGTCTAATGTTTCTCATTGTCTCTACTGAAGACGAGTTTTCTGGATATCATTGAGTACTTAGCTCTTGTTGGAAAAGAACCTAAGCATAAAGAATCATTCAAGTTAATTCGGTTCCAGGAATCTGAGCCAGAACGTCAGATGGATGGAAGGACAGAGTGCCAATGGAGCCATCAGGGTGATTATTTTGCATTAGATTGAGCTCTGGTAGTGTTTCAGGCTCCCAGAAAAAGGATGGCATTGATCCCATCTTCTCAACGCTTCTACTGCTATCACTAGCAAGGTCATTGATTCCTATTTGAGTGTGGTTGGCAGGATTTCATACATCTCCCTTCCAACCCTCACCAATCACTGACTTGGAAGCTTTCTCCCCTACTTCCACCATGGAATAATTGTAAATACCAGATATCCTTCTCACTTCTGGAAATGACAAATTAATAATCTAAATGAATTCTTCCCTCCCTCATTGTTTCCTCATTTCCAGTCCAACTCAAGGGCTTGGTAGAGGAACTGTGATCAAACAAGTAGGTTCACATGATAATAATAGCTAGCATTTATATAGCAAATGTCTGAGGAATAGTGCCAGATTTGTAGTTAGGAGGACATAGCTTGAACCCTACTATTGTATACTAGCTATGTGACTTAACTTTTCAGTCTCAGTTTACTCATCTGTAAAATAGGGATAACAATAGCACTTACCTCCCAGGGTTGTTGTGAAGATCAAATGAGATAACATATATAAAGTACTTTGCAAATCATTAAGTGTGATAGAAATGTTATTCACTATCACTGCCATCATCATTCTTGTCACCGTCATCATCATCAACATTGTTTAACGCTGTCGTCATCACTCTCATCATCACTGTCACCATCATCACCACACTTTTAGGTTTGCAAAGTGCTTTCTATACATGATAAATGTCTCATACCAAGGAGTAGAAGTAAAATTTTGGCAGTATCTGAACACCAGAATGTGTGAGCTACTCTGTGTTACAATCTTTTTTAGGAGTATGAAGGTGTAAAAAGAAAGAGCTTGACTTTGGTTAAACACACACACACACGCACACACATGCACACACACACACACACTGTTCCAAACTTACACAGAGCTGACAAATCATGAAAGGAAACCCTTGTTTTCCAAAGATCTTTATCTTAGATAAATATATGTATGTATGAATGTAGACTAACTCCCATGCCAATGAGTTACAGTAAATCCCAAAGGAATGACTCTTTCCTCTTACAGTAACTGCCTCTGATGTCCTGCCCCACTGTGGTCCCTTGACTTCTGTACATACTTGAAACAAAAAAATGAATTTGGCTACTGCTGGAGTAATCTTCCACACACATCTCTAACCACATTACTCCCTTACTCAAATTTGCATATGATCATAGATTTGGAGTTTGAAGTGGTTTTAGAGAACATTTGATTCTCCATCTTGGAATCCCTTATACCACTCTGTTTGGATCTCTCCTACACACCTAAAACATCATAGTTTAACTTGTACTTTAGTTATCTATGCAATGTCATCCTACTTACTGTACTGTAGGATTCTGGGGGCAAGGGACTGGGAATGTGTCATGTTTCATTTATATCTCCTTAGTGCTTTTTTGCAAAGTTAGCTTTTTTTAATAAGCAGTGCTTAATAAGAACTGACCTAGTTCATTTCATTTCAGTTTGGGGGAACTAAGACAGAAATGGTTAGTACCAAAGCTTCCCCCAAGGGCAGGAAGGCTTCTTTTTAACTTTATACACTGAGAGCTATTGAGTTATTGGAGAAAGAAATCACTTCTTTGCTGATATCCAACATGTTTCTGTGTATGGGAGGGGAAAGCAGTTGGCCAGGGACCATAAACATTTTGTTTCAACTTTATACAGTACTGTTAAAATTGTCTTTTAAAAAGTTTCTTTTGCCATAACTTTCATTTCTGAATATAATTCCCTCCCACCCAGAGAGCCATCCTTTGCAACAAAGAATAAAAAAGAGAGAACATTTGGTTCAGCCAAAAAAGCCAATATACTAAGTGAATCTGACAGGATACATAATATTCCACACACAAAGTCCCCCACTTCTGCAAAGAAAGGAGTGGGATGTATTCTTTCAACTCTTCTTCCGGGCCAGGCTTGGTTGTTATGGTTTTAGGGACAGGTTTCTTTCCCATTTACGTAGTTGTATTCACCGCAAGCTCAGCTAGGTCCAACTAAGTGGGAAAGTGTCAAAGTCTTTGAGACCTAACTATGTTCAGAAAGGTTCATCACTGAATTAATCGATGAGCATTTTTTAAAATGCCTATAATATGTCATACATTGCTATATAGGGATAGAAGTACAAATAATAAAACTAGGTTGGAGCGAAGTTGTGAAGGGCTTTAAAAACCAAACAGAAAAGATGATATTTTATCATAGGGGCAATAGGGAGCCACTGGAGTTGATTGTGGAGGGGAGTGATATGGTCATATATGTGCTGAAGAAAACTCACTTTAGCATCAGTGGATAGGATGGACCAGATCAGTGAGAGATCTGAGGCTGGGAGATCAATTAGGAGGTTATTACAATGCTCTAGGTGAGATATGATAAAGGCCTGGATTAAGGTGGTAGCTGCATGAGTGGAGGGAAGGCGTTTGATGCAAGTGATGTGAAAGTAGAAATAAGATCTGATAACTGATTGGAAATACAGGGTGAGTGAGAATGAAGAGAAAAGGCTAATGCCAAGATTACAAACCTGAGAGTCCAAAAGGGTGGTGGAAACAGAGAAGTTTGTAAGAGGGAAGGTGGTAGTGGCTCAATTCAGTTTTAGACCTGTTGAATTTGAGATGAATCCAGAACATCCAGCTGGAAATGCCCAAGGGCATTTGGTAATATGAACCTGATGATCAAGAGAAAGACTGGGGCTGGACGTAGAGATCTGGTCATCACTTGTATAGAAATAATAACTAAATCTATGGGAGCGGATAAAGTCACCAAGAGAAAGTGAAGAGATGGTTGGAGAAGGCGATGCAGAACAAAGCTTTAGGGAACACTCACAACGGGTTTTTGTGACCCTCTTCTTTCTTGGTTCTCCTCCTACAGACCTAACCACTCCTCAGTCTCTTCTTCACTAGCTCATTATTCTCATCATGCCCCTGAGTGGAAAGTTTGTCTAGGAAGACAGGACAGTCAACCATATCAAAGACAATAGTGAGGCCAAGAAGGATGAAGACAGAAAAATCATCAGATCTGGCAATGGAGAGATTATGGGTAACTTTGGAGAGAGCAGTTCTAGTCCAAAGCTAAACTGTGAAAATTTTGAAGGAGTGAGAGAAGAGAAACTGTAGGCAAAAGAATAGGCAGTTTTATCCAAGAAGTTTAGCTGAGAAATGGAGGAGAGATAATGGATGATAGTTGGAGTGGTTGGGGGCAGGTCTAGGGAGGTTTTTTAAGGATGACAGAAACTTGGCAGGATTGAAGTCAATAGAGAAGGAACCAGTTGACAAAGAGAAACTGAAGACTCAAGAGAAAATGAGTCTGGTAATTTAGTGATTATGTAATTCATATTACTCAACTTCAACTAGACCTTCACTAGAGCAAGGGAATCTTTTCATCCCTCCCTATGTAATTCTCTATCTCACAAAAAGATTTTGGAATACCAAACCTCTTCTCTCTTTAAGTCATCCATACCCTACCTCCCTTTTCCCTCTTGTTTAGCTGAGAAAATTAGGGCCATTTGCTATAAGCTCCCTCTTCCAATAATCCCTAGAGTCCTGGCCACTAGGTAATGACAGTTTTAGTTGAAGTAATTCATGAAAACTATCTGCTAAGTGTGGAGAGAGCCACAATTTGTGTTGGTAGATGGAAGGCTCATTCCAGTGTTATCATGGATTCTTGAAATATTGAAGTACACATTGCAACTGAATTCCTGCAGTTTGGTTTCAATGGACCACACTTGAGGACCAAGAGGGCCACATGTGGCCTTGAGGCCCACCCCTGATCTAGGGCCTAGTGACTAAAAAAACATAGTCATCGGGTCTTCCAATAAAGTCAACAGCTCTTCTGACCCCAGAATCCTGTGATAGCAGATTGCTCCCCATCCTCCCTCCCCTACTGATATTTCAGGGAAGGAAGCCTTCCCTTAGAACTTTAAAGCAGTTTGCTCACATAGTTTTGTTTCTACAAACTCTAGAACTTCCTAAATGTTCTTTGGGGCTCTGCATGTAAGGCTAAATGAAGGACTGTCATCTTTTATTATTTTAGAGCTAAGAAAAGTATATTTTCCATGACTAAATAGCCTAAGGTATTTGGATATAATTTTTAGCTCATTCAACTATAAGGATTAAGGAAATTAAGAGGTCAACGGCCAGTGGAAAAAATAATGGTAAATCATCCACGTGAAACTACACAAACCAGGATCAATGTGATTGTCTCTTGGTACTGTTTGCCCCAGGCAAGGGCCTGCTGGCCAGTATTAGCATCGGAAGAGTACACTGCCATTTAACAGAGGAAGTAAACAGGACTCAATCGCAGTCAGCTCATAAAATCACAGAGTTGTAAGCTCCATAATAGATCATCTAATCCAACCTTCACTTGGAAGCATACCTACCCTCTTCAATAATCCTTGACAAGCTTTTGCTTGAATACCTCCAGTGATGGGGAGCCCATTATCTAATATGGCAGCTCAGTTCATTGTTGGATTCATTAACAGGAAACTGAGTCAAGATTCCCTCCCTATAGGAACTCAGTGTTTAATTGTCTCAGGTCATATTTGAACATAGGTCTCTAACTTAAGGTCACTACTTTACTCATTGTTTTGGAGCATTTTTTTTCATGAGGCTATTGATCATTTACATTTCTTCTTCTGAAAACCCTCTGTTCATATCAGTTAACCATTTATATGCTGGGAAATGGTTCTTGGTCACATCAGTTCCCAATATATATTATCAAACTTTTATCTGAAACACATGATGGAAATGTTTCCCTCTCCCCTAGTCAGTGGTTTCTTATTCTACGTAAGTTGATTTTGTTCATATGATCAAAATAGCTTATTTTGTATCCATGATTTCTTTTATTCTTTGTTTGGTTACACTTTTTCCACCATATCATATCTATTAAAGGCACTTCCTTTCATTTTTCTCTATTTTGGGGGGATAGTCTCTATTCAATATACCATGTTGCCTTCCCAGAAATGACTGGCCTTAAGTCACATGGCAAATTGAAGACAAAACCAGGCCTAGAGTCTGGTTCTCTGCATTCCCAGTCCAACCTGATTTCCACTGTTAGATCCATGCAAAAGGAGAAATAGAGTAGCTAAAAAAACTTGTTCAAGGTTGCCTAGCAAGTGAGAGCTGGAAGTGGAATCAATATCTCCTAGCTCTTCATCCAGTGCCCCATTGGAAACTGGACTTATCTGAATTAAGACAGAGACTAGGGCTGTGACTAAAAATAATTGGTGGAGGGTATAGAAGCTAAATGGAAGAATTTGAGTCTGATGCAATGGGAAGTCTTTGTGGGTCTTGAGTAGGAAAGGAATCAATAAAATCCAAAAAGTTAAGAAAATAGACAACTGGATTCTGGGACAGATGGTCACTGATGACAGAAACCAGTGGGAGCAGAAACCAGATTAGATTGTTTTAGGAAGGGATAATTACAGTGCCTGGCACACAGCAGGCCCTTAATCTATGCTTGTTGACTTGACTTGTTTAAGAGAGAAAAATGGAAAAAATGTGTGTAGAGTTCAAAAAGTTTAGACATAAAAGGTGTGAAATAGTGCAATGGTGTCAAGGTAAGTTTTCTTCCCACCTAAATCAGAGGGACCTGGCTATGCCTAAAAGCAGAGGTCATTGAATTCAACCCCCTCTTTTAGCAGTTATGAACTAGGGACTTAATTTTGCTAGTATTGGAAAGTCCCTCTTGAAGATGCCAATGACTGAGAGATGCCATTGGGGAGAAGATCTCTGATCAGGAGTCACTGCTAAACAGATGACAAGAACACAGGGTCAACAGTATGAGTGTATATTAGGTATTCAACAATGTTTTTGAAATCAAAGGGAGCAAGTATCTCTGTTACTCTTGGACGGTACAGAATGCATTCCCCACCCACCGGAGGCTCCTCAGCATATTTAAGTGGTGGTGGGGAAGCAACTGACCAGCAATTAACATTGCTGATATCTTTGGGATGGCATGAAAGACAAAGAGAAATAGAAAAAGAGATAGGCAGGAGAGAGAGAGAGAGAGACAGAGAGACAGAGACAGAGAGACAGAGACAGAGAGAGACAGAGAGAAAGAGAGACAGAGGGAGACAGAGATAGAGAGACAGAGACAGAGAGACAGAGATGGAGACAGAGAGAGAAAAGTATGGGAAATTGCCGAGTCCCCAAGGATATTTAAGGGAAAATGTCCCTTAAGTGTATATTCTTCAGATCTGACCAGAATCATCAGGCAGTATCCTATATAATTCCCTTTATTTTTTTGTTTTTTTGTGGCTAAATTCAGGAATTTGCAAAACTTTTTTGAGGTCTGGTAATAGCTCCATTAAGAGTGCCCAATGATGAGTGGATCTGTGGATTAAGGAGAGGTGTAGCACTGGACTTGGGGTCAGGAAGGTCCCTGGATCCCATCCTGGTTCTGACATTTACTAGCTGTGTGACCTTAAGTAAGTCCCGTCACCCCTGAACTTCAGTTTTCTTATCTGTAAAATCCACTATCTACTGCATAGGATTGTTGTTGATAAAATGCTTTGTATCCTCTCAACCCCCCTTTTTGCAAAAAATTGTCTGTGACTTCACTGCCCTGGGGAACTTCTAGTAAGGAAAGTCTCCCTACCAAGGCAGATTGGCTCCTGCTCAGCTAGTACTTCATGTTTTAGAGAGCTGCTGGGAGGATTGAGTTTAAGTGACTTGTCCAATCAACCAATCAATCAATGAGCTTTTATTAAGAGCCTACTATGTGCCAGGCAGTATGCTAAGTGCTAGGAATGAAAATAGAAGTCTATGTATATTAACACTCTCTCTCTATACATATACATACACAAATATGCAAAAGGTGATGAGGAACTGAACTAGGAAAGTGGCTGTGTGAGTGGGGAAAGAGGGCACAAGTGAGAGATATTGTGGAGATAGAACTGACAGTCTATCTGTCTATCAGTCTATCTGAAATGACTGACAGTCATTTTGGCAAATGACTGGATATGGATGTTTGGGAGCGTGTGACTGAATGAACAAAGATGGCATTGGAACCACATAGCCAGTACTGGTCTTGCTTCTCAAACCAGCTCTCTGTCTATGCTGCCCTGCTTATAAAGAGCCAAGTAAATATGAACTATGACTATGATGAGATTCAGTGGAAAGTGAGTAACTGGATCAGTATTTTCTGAGGGAAGGGGGAAGGGAAAAAAGTAGATGAGCAATTGTAAGGGCCAAGCATTGTGCTAAGTGTCTTACAAATATTTTACTTGATCCTCAAACATCTCTGGGAGATGGGTGCTATTACTATCCCCAGTTTACAGTTGAGGAAACTGAGGCAGAGGTTAAATGACTTGCCCAAAGTCACACAAATAATAAATGTCTGAGACTGGATTTGAACTAGGTCTTCGATCCTCTTCACTTTTTTTTTTTGGTGCAGCAATTGGGGTTAATTGACTTGCCTAGGGTCACACAGCTAGTGTCAAGTGTCTAAGGCCACATTTGAACCCAGGTCTTCCTGAGTCCTGTGCTAGTGCTCTATCCACTGCATCACCTAGCTGCTCTAGGATCCTCTTAGTCTTGAAAGGGTCCTGGTAGGGGCTGGTACATGAATTTGGTAGTTCCTCCACCACAACTAGTCATTTTGATGTTCTATAAATTACTCCCATAATATATCTCCCTCCTCACTAACCTACCCCCATCAGTCTTTGTCTATTACTAGTCCAAGTCTGAAACATATCCAGATTCAGGGAAAATAGGAAATTAAATAGAGATTGAAAATATACCCTTCCCATTCTCAACTATGTTCTTTAGACCCTTTCAATTGCTTAATGCCTGGGAGTGATGATAAAAATAATAACAAATCACATTTACATAACTTTCACATCTGCAAAGTGCTTTACATATATTATCACCAGCGATGGAGTCTCTCAATCTACCTGAAAGGCAACTTTAAATTGTCTTTTTTTTTTTTTTTTTAGGAACTTGCTGGGGAAAAATCAGTGTCCTAGATTACAAAGCCATCTATCTCCCCTAGTCTTCTCCAAACCCAGTCTGATACCAAATGCATTTTGCTTTCATTCTCCTTTGATGAAATGGTTTCTAACAAATTCTGTCAGGAACACATTTAAAGCCATTCAAGCTACAGGTACAAATTGGGTGCTGTCATCCTCAATATGAGTCTGCCCCACTGTGACCTTTGTGCATTAAATACAGAGAATTACAACTCAAGAGATGAATGGATAAAGAGGCAAGGTGTCCTGGCTTCCGAGACCATCAGCTTTATTGTTCCTAATGAGTGTGAGTTAGAATTCTCCATCACCATTAACGGTCCCTGGCAGAAGTGAGTCACTTATAAATAAAGAGGAAGAGCTTTGTTATAATTAGGAATGCAGATTCAGAAATGTGCAGTGGCTTGATGAGAAGAGAAAATGGCAGGTGACTGGAGCCTTAGATGACATTCAGCCTAATGTGTTTCAGAGATAAAGCTTCTTGGGGGAAATAACACAAAAGCAACGATTTACATCTACATAAAATTTTAATATTTGAGAAAAGGCTTTCTTTGCATGCTTTGTCATACTTGGTCTTCATCACAGTCATGGGAGGCAGATATATCAGATATCATTCTTTGCAATTTATAGATGAGGAAAGAGACTCAGACACCTACACTCACATGACTAACAAGTGAGAAAACAGAGCTGGGATTCAAATGTGGGGTTTGAGATTCCAATTCCAGTGTTACTGTGGGTGATTAACTACAGATGGTTTTACTGCTTCTGGATCCAGGGTCATCCATGGAATGTAGATTCCTGAAGATATCCACTAATTACCTTCTCAGGTTTTAGCGCTATAAAGGACTGTATGGATTATCTAGTCCAACCCTCTCATTTTCCAGAAGAAACTGAGGCCCTGAGAAGTTGTCACTTAACCAAAGTTACCATATAATACACAATAATAAGTATTATGATTATTTTAGTTGTCCAAAGGCAAGATTTGCGAACATATTACATATATTATCTTGTAAGTAGATGACTCAAGATTTGAACCCAGGGTATCTGATTCCAGATCCATTCCCTCCCCACCCCTTCCCCACTACCTATAATGTTTCTGGAAAGGCACTTAGGTGGCATCTGGATAGAATGTTAGACTTGAAGTCAGAAAGGCCTGGGTTTGAATCTTGCCTCACATACTTATTAGCTGTGTGGCTCTGGGCAAATCACTTACTAAGACTCAGTTTTCTCATCTGTAAAATAAGGATAAAGATATCCTTATTTTACAAAATACTAAAAGGAAGTGAGCAACTAACTACTTCACAGGGTTACTGGATCACAAGAGAGAACATATGGAAAGTGCTTTGCAAATTGTAAAGTGCTATATAATTGCTAGCTGTTGTAATTATCGTAATTGTTGACTGTCCAAGTGAACTCAGGTTAAAATTTACTTCAAGAACTGCCTTGAAAGGAAAAAGATACGTAGATGGGGAGGTAGTGGTGTATCTGTGTGCATGTGTAAATGAGGATGAGCAGTTTCATCCTTTTGTAAGTTTTGGACGTTGGAAGAGGAAGGGAATAAGCATTTATTAAACACCTACTGTACATCAGACACCGTGCTAAGCATTTTATAGATGTTATCTCATTTGAAATTCACAACTCTGGAAGGTAGGTCTATTTTATAGCTGAGAAAACTGAAGTTGAGAGAGGGCATTGTAAGTTAAAAATTTGAGCATGAGTGCATTTGTGGGTATATGTGTGTGTGTACATATATACACACATATGTAGACACAGGATATATGTATGCACATACACATGTGGGTATGTATACACATATTTGTATGAATATATATGTAATATATAAAATATAGACATGATAAATATAAAAGCTGTAAAATATATCTATACATACATATACATGTGTATGCATGTATTATCTGGTGAAATTATTTTCTCCCCCATCTGTTTGTTGACCTCTCCCTATGTCAGTAAAGGGGAACAGGGATTTGTATCAGTAGAACCAGTGCTGGGTCTAGGGGTTCCTGTAGGGGATGGTTTTTCAATATCTTTCAATATCTCTTTGAACCTAGGGCCTGATGCCCACAATGTCACAGTTTGGAGCTGGAAGTTCAAGTTCAGTCAATCCAATCCCCTCATTGTAGAGATGAGGATACAGAAGCCCAGAGAGGGAGAGTATTGTTTGGCAAAGTTGGCGTTTGAAGTCAGGCTGTTTACATGCAAATTCAATGCTCTTTCCATCATGCCAGGAAGACCCATAGGATTCAGACTTGGAAGAGGAATTTAGAGATTTCTCATATTTCAAATCCCCCTTGAAGCAGATTCTGTTAATCAGCATGGTCCGGGGGAGTGGTAAATATTAACAATTAGCTCTCCAAGAAAAGAAAGTAGGTTCAATACTTTTAAACTTCATCTGAATTATTAACATCCAGTGCCATTGATTTCTTAAATTTAGATAACCAAAAAAAAAAAAGCAATAAGTCAAGCCCTGATTTGGAGTATTTACCAATTTCTGAGCTGTAGATGCTCACGTTGACAATTTAACAATGGGCTCTCAAGAACCTCTTGGAGCTGGCTCCAGTACACCTTTGATTCTTGGAGTAGCCTGACCCTCTCTCAAGGCCAAGTTCCTGCATGGAAACAACGCACATCAACCCTTACCATTCTTGATGCAGACCAGCTGTGCTCTCTCTTTACTGATGCAAAGTAAAAGTATATTGAAGCTACATCCTGAAGGGATTAGGTTAGATATAGTTTCTCAACAGTGGAGCTATTAAAAATGGGCAAGAAGACAAAACAGAGGTCCTCTTTGAGACAGGGGGAGTGCCTTGAATAATAAGAAACTGTTCCTTCCTCAGAGCCTGAGGAAAGGGAAAGGAAAGGCTTAGAGAAATTCCTAATCTTCACTTCATAATGACAGTCTCTGCCAGGGGATCACTTAACATGCAGTTCCCACTACCTCAGGTTCTGAATCAAGGTAATTGACAGCTCCCCCAGATGCCTTCTGGACTCTGAGGAGGAATTGTGAAATCTATTAACATTTCTACTGACTTACCAACTGACCCTCACCTCCCTCAACTCTTTCTATTCCTTTGTAATTAGTAAAAGCATTGTGAGGAACCAGGGTCCTCTGTTTGAATCCATTTTAGGGTGTTTCTGTCCTGTGTTAATCTAGGATTACTGGGGATTTTCCTGTGTTTCATAATCTTCCACGCCATGTGGGAGACATGCTCCATAGAGCAGAGCCTTCGTGGAAGAGCCCAGGGATCGTGTTCTTTCTCAGCACAGTCAGTGAGTCCAATGATCCACTGGCTGGCTCCAACTGAGTGAGTGACAGGGGCCAGCCATCTGCCACTGACTGCATGCCAGCTACTCGGCAAGGAACCAGTATAGGAAGAGTGGAAGCTATTTTGGTGTGAAACCCTGTCATTTACATAGAACAAGATGCCAGAGGTCAGTGCCCAGTAGCAGGTATTAAAAACCCTCCCATTTCCTCTCCTTAGCTCAAAGGGAATTAACGGTGAACAGACAATGATTGGCAAGCCAGGCTTCCTATCTTGAAAGAAAGGAAGAATAAAAGTCACAGAAAAACCTGAGAGCTACATGGGAAATTAAGAATGAGACAGGAGCAGTGGCTTCTTGGGAGGAGGAAATGGAGGAACCTCTATTGCTTTGGCCACTTGGGGCAGCTGTGCTGGAGATCAGATGCCGCCTGGGAAAGAAGTGGAGGGAAAACGCCAGGTTATATATGGGACTGGAACTGTGGGATCAAGCTGTGTGCCAGGCATGGGGGAGGTTAGGGGCTTGTTTAAATTTCTAAATTTCTCCAATTCATCTTTTCTTTCCTCTTTCCTTCCTCAGAAAAGTGTGCCCATTCCCAAAACCTTTATTTCTTGAAAGTTTACTTACTTTATTTCTTTTTAAAAATCCACTTTCTAAGATACATGTGGTTGACAATTGTTTCTTTATATGTACCTGAGCAAATGGAAATGAGAAAAACAACATGAGGGAAAGAAGGAAGGAGAAAGGGAGGGTGGGGAGAGGGGCAGAGAGGCAAAGAGGAAGCAAGGGAGAGGAGGGAAGGAGAGAGAGAAAAGGCAAACAACTGAAAAAAACCCTTTCCTTTTACATTCCCTGTGTGTCACTTGCTTAGAGTATGGTTTGATTGTATTATATTTGTATACTGTTGCATTCTGGTTTTGCTATTAAGCATCAATCTACTGATCACTTGGGATACAAGTTGCTTGAAAAATTTAGTGATTTGCTTGAACCTAGAAACCTCATAAGGAGTGGATTCTCTTGATTTTAGAAATGAACAATGGAAGAAAAGATATACGGCTATTGCAAAGAAATATTGAAGAACTGGAGGATTCTAAGGTAATTCATAGCAAGATGGGGAGAATGATCAGTCTGGGAATTATCTGACCTACTGAATTCAAAAATAAAAAAAAAATACACTGCCACAGGAGAGGGTATCTAGGACTTGATCTATATACTTACTGAAGTGGAGGAGGTGCTCAATAGAAGAGAGTCAATAAAGAGACCATCCTACAAGTATACTTGGGTATACCCATCTAGCAACCAGAAAGCTTACATGTTTGATGAATGGCATTTGCAAACTAGTTTTCAGAGTACAGACTTCTTGCCATGATCTGGTTAGTCAGTCAATTAAAGAGTATTTATTAATCACCTACTATGTGCCAGGTTCTATGCTAAGAGCTGGAGATACAAAGAAAAGCAAAAGCCAATCCCTGCTCTCAAACAGCTTATAGTCTAATGTGGGGAGACAACATGCAAAAAACTACGTACAAATAAGATAGCTATCTGCAGGATAGATTAGAGATAGTCAATAGAGGACTATGCGTACGTGTGTTCATCCTTCGTTGCCAAAGAAGACCATGCCATCAGAGAAATGGTGACATGACTTGCACTTGACTTTGTTTTCAGTGAGGGAGGACTGTGCAGGTCACCAGCCTCACTTCTCCTCCAGAGCCATCTGAATCCAGCAACCAGATATTCATTAGGATGACTGGAGATGACCCAGAACGAGGCAACTGGGGTTAAGTGACTTGCCCAAGGTCACTCAGCTAGCGAGTGTCAAGTGTCTGAGGTGAGATTTGAACTCAGGTCCTCCTGACCACTGCACTGGTGCTCTATCCACTGCACTACCTACCTGCCCCAATAGAGGACTAAGTCAGAGACTGAAAGCACACTACTCAAGGAGAAGTTAGCTTTGACTGACATCAAAAAATCTAGAACTATACCTTGTCATCCTTAAGGGCTAAGCATTTTAAATGCACAATACTAAATATTTTCAAGATAGAGAGACCCAATCAAAAATCTCAAGGGAGTCAACATCCAACATTCCCTTACATGGACTTGATTCCACTAGGAATGTTGCCATAGACTTGATGTCATAATTTTAGATGCCTGCCTACTGATTTGTGCTTTGGGGTTGCTGAGGATGGAGGGACTGCAGACAATATCAGCACGTTTCTTAAATGAACTATGACTTTAACACAGAAGAGCTCCAACAGAAATCAGCATAGGTAGGATATCTGAATTTGATGCCAACATCTTCAAGAAGGAGAGTTTTGCTGAGAGATTTTGACTTTTGCAGAACATACAAGTTAACCAATCTGTGGAAAGTTATTATATAATCTAGCCATGGAAAGAATGGGCAACTTTTCCATTTACAGACTAGTCTATGAGACTGTCAAGGACCCTGTAAAGACAATGTGGTTTTTTTTTGTTTTTGTTTTTTTAATGAGAGCTAACTTAGAACAAAATAAGTTTGTTCTATAACAGAACATTAAAGGGATAAAAATCAAGTGAAATATAAATAAGAAATTGTAAAAAAAAATTATATCACTTTTCTCTCTTGACCAGTAAATATTCTATACAAACTACATATGCATCAGAAATTTATATTTATATTTTATATATGTATAAATATACACATATATATACACAGCTAACATAATATCAAAATATATTTTATTCTGGATCTCTTTCAGATCTGATCCATTGTATTGACTGGGCAATACAGTGCAAATTGGAAACTGCAACAGGAACATGGGGGTAAGTCATTGTGATGGAATACTCAAAAATATCCTAAGTGTAATTTGTATAGGCCAGGACATCCTAGAACATCTCTATCAGTCTTCCTTAGACAAGTATCATGCAAAAACAATTTATGACAACTCACTTATTGCCCATAGGAGAGTTAGCTGGATTTCTTGATGAGCAGATGAGGATTGCTGAATACTTACCCTAGTAGACTCATTAAAAGAGACTGCCTACCAATTATGTGAAGATTGGCAGAACCAAACCATGGCTGAGAAGCACATTTCAAGTGAACACCCAATTCTGATGGAAGAAAGGATTGAATCCAGAAATGAAAATTTTCCTGAATAGGACTTCAGCTATTGAGATTCCTAAGGTACAGAGATATCCTACAGACTATACTAACACTGCCAACTTGCCCCTTCCTTCCTCTCTCCTCCCCAAGTTCAGATTTAAGAACTCAGGTTTGAGTTTTATGTTAAACCTATGTCATCAGTCAGTTTAGGTATAGGAACAGACAGGCCAGCAGATCACAGTTAAGATAGATCTACGTGATCAATGACCAGATTAAGTCATGCTATTATAGGGGAAACTGTAGAAGTGGTTAGCCAGATGACAGTGCTAAGGTTTATCCATGTTAATATGTGTTCCACATATAATTGGATATGTTCAGTGAGGCATATGTTACTTAGTAGTTGAGTACCTTTTTCTTCTTCTTGTTTACGTGCTTCTGTGTTAATATATGCCACTGTTAAATACATAATTATCTGTCAGCTGTGTAAAGTGTTTTAATTTGGCATGTATACTGCTGTTTATGGACATTTTATTATTCTGTAACCCTCTTGACGTTAATGTCTTTGCTTTGTTGCTGTCCATATTTTCTTGTGTCCTACTGATATGCAGATATTACTAGGACATGTGCCTGTAACATTTCCTGCACATGATTTTGACTTGCAGTCACTGAAGCAATCTGTCACTATGATATGTCTACTATATATAAACATTTGCTGTGAATGGTATCCTGAGATCATTACCTGAAATGTTGGGTTAATCATCTTTGTGCTGTTAAGTGGTGATATTTAAGTTGAAGCTGTGATGTGTAATTAGAGATTTCAAGTGTAGTTTGGCTGATTTTGCAAGAGGCTGAAAATTTATGACTCTGGGGAGGAATGTCAAAGGATTTTGTAGGCCAACGCCCACTGTCTTGTTTCCTTTCTTGATTGTCAGGAAGTTAACTTTGACCTAGACCAACAAGGTTAGGCTCTGATTAAAAAGGGAAAAGAAAGTAAAAAATCAGAGACCAATGCATATATATGGTAGAGGCAAGTTGCACCGGGGTCTAAGAATGAAGTTGGAATGACTTGGGTGACAGAGGAGCCACTAACCTTGGTGACTACTACAATAAGCACTAGTACTATGTCAGGAAGCTGAGGAGAAAGAAGAGATGGGAGATGAGAGAGATGAGAGAGAGAGAGAGAGAGAGAGAGAGAGAGAGAGAGAGAGAGAGAGAGAGACAGAGACAGAGAGACAGAGAGAGAGAGAGAGAAGAAAAGAGAGATAAAGGGAAGGTAGCAGAAGAAGAGGGAAAGAACTCATGGTGGCTGGTTGTGGGACAAGAAATGTGTGCCTGAGCCACATACTAATATCAAGATAGGTGATTGATTTCTTACACTCCTCTGTCTTCTTCCTCTGCTTCTTTCTTTCTCAGGAAGAGCATGACTATCCCCTCAAATCTTTTTCTTGAACATTTGTCTGCTTTCTGTTTTCTTTTCACTTTAAAACCAGTCTTCAAAGATAAATGTGATTTACCATTGCATTGTAGATCTATGTGTTTCATTGTAAAAACTCAACTGAGAAAGACAATAGAGGAAGAATGTGTATGTGTGTGATAAATAAATCTTTTAAATATATATTCACCAGAGAGATTGTTCTATGGAGGGGAGTGGGGGGGAGGAACAGGAGCTGAACAAAAGAGAATTAGTAATTAATTTTTATGATTTCCCAGAGTTGGGAGAAAGACAATGTGGACCAGGATCTTCTTAGCCAATAAATCATCAATTTGGGGGCAAGGGGAAGGAAAGGCTGCACCCCACTTTTGGAACACTGCCCCCTCCTCTCTTCCTCTTAGTTTCTCTGACTTCCTTCAAGACTCAGCTCAAATATCGCCTTAAAGAGACCTTTTCTGCTCTGTGGTAAATCTGCCACCCGTCCCCCAAGAGCGGATATCGTCTCCTTTCCAATTACTTTCATATACTCTGTATTTAGAATTGTCTCTCTTATTAGAATACATACTCCTTGAGATCAGGCACTGGTGTTTTCCTTTTTCTTGCTTTCTTTTGTTTGCTTTTGTCTTTCTTTGTATTTTTAAAGTTGAGCACAGTGCCTGGCATATAAGCACACATTTAAATGCTTGTGGACTAATTGATGATCTGAGAGATGCCTTCTTGATCATGTTCCTCCTTTCCATTATCTTTTCTGGCTTATTTGAATGGAAAACCATTCCTACAGAAGGTCAGAGCGGGAGGATGATCTGGGCAAGGAATGGTTGGAGGCGGGGGAGAATAGAGGGGAAAGGAATATCCCTTCTCACCAGCATAGCAACACAGCACCACCATTCTACTGTTATATGGGTATGCCATTAGACACTTTCAAGTCACTCTCAAATGACATTCCACAGGTGGGTGGGCCGGTTATTAAAACCCAGCCCTTTTACAGATGTGGACACAGGTGCAGGACGATGCAAGTGACTTACCTGGGTTCCAAAGACAATCCAAGGCAGATATCTTCACAGTTCTCTTTCCTCTAGACACCAAATGTTCCCCCCAGGCTTCAGTTCCTCCTCAGGCTTTGGGATCCCAGAACCTGCCACAAAAGGACCAGAATTAAACTGCTATGCATGTATTTAACAAGTATTCGTTTAGCATTCATAACCCACACTCCAAGAGATCATCATGGTCAGTCTGCCTCCCCTTCTGACCAGAAGACCTCAATATTCTCCCTAGAACTGCAGCGAGGGAGGCTGCGGCTTCCATCTGCCTCCCCATCTTTGGCACATCTTTGTCCTTCCCTCTCTTCACTGCTACCTTAGAACTGCCCATCTCTTTCTATATATGCAAAGCGCCTCAAGTTGCTACAGTCAGTTATTATTATTATCGTTGGAACCTACCCTTCTGCTCATATTCAAACCCCCATCTCCCCCCTTTCGCCCCCCGCCACGCTGGTTACGGAGCCGAAGGCTCCTTGGAATTCAGGGTCGTGTTGGTCCATGAGGGGACGGTTAACTTCCACCCTTCACAAGGACCCCATATAGGCAGGCAGGACCTTTGAGATCTCTGACCTGGGGGGACAAACGTAGCTTTCGAGGCTCTCTGAGATCCTCCTATAGATCTTGGGTGGATCCACAGGTGCCCCAGGAGCTGAACGGAGACCCCTGCTCAGGCAAGCGCGTCCTGCGCTACTGCCTCTGACTCGGGCCGGGCTCTGCCGCGTCTGCCAGGGTCCAGGTCCTGCTCAGCGAGCAGGTGCCCCAGCCTGTTACTGGCGTCCCTTTCCTTCTCCCAGTACAGATGTTGGGAACCCTGGAATACAGCTGCGGCTGACTGGCATCCTCCCAGCCCCGCCACTCGCAGCCAGGGCTGTCCTTCCCTCCCCAATCCTCATTGACTGGCAGTCCCTGGGCTCTGTCCACCCAGTCGGAGACGGGCTGTCAGGGCATGCGAGCCCAGGATGCGGGTGAGAGGGAAAGGTGTGCGTGTGTGTGTGTGTGTGTGCGTGCCTAATACCTTCCTAAGGAGTCCCAATGCCCCAAGGCAATCTCCCTCCCTCCCCTGGGAGGCGGGACAGGACCTGACTCACCGGAGCAGACCCGGGCCGAGTAGGGCCCCAGGAAAAGTTTCCCGGCTAGCCGCGTCTCCGTTGGCTGTCTGCTCTGTCCCTGCCGCGGCGGCCAAGAGCTGAGCCCGACTGGACTGTGCAAGCGCCGGCGCGCGGAGCCGCAGCAGAGAGCTGGGCGCGGGGAGCAGGCTGGGTGCGCAGGAAACCTGAGGGAGGGACGGGGACCCAGGAGGAGAGGAGGGGCCCTAGGCAGAGGGGGCGGGGGCGAGGCGGGGAGGGGCGGGGCCCTAGGTAGACAGGGGCAGGGTAGGGTGGCCAGCCGCGGCCACCCAGGTTCTTCTAGGGTCAGGGTGCGGGAGATGGCAGGGGTGGGGTTACTTGCCTAGAATTCGCCTTGGCGGGCGGTTGCTGGGGAAAGTCAGGAAGCCTGGAAGTGGGGTGTGGAGAGCAGTGAGGAGGAGGACAATGGGGAGCTGCGGACGAGTTAGGGCGCGGGAGAGAACGAGGGAGAGATGACACGGAGAAGGAAAAGGCGTGAAGTAGAGAACGAGCCAAAGGCAAGTGGGGAACAGAATAGAAAGTGGCCTGGCCTCTCATCGGTCATTTAGTGCTGACCTCTCTCCTCAGTTTGCACAGGGGCTGCCTTTCTTGACCTCTCTATCTTTGAGTGGAAGTAGAATCTAATAGTTAGAGCCTATCAGAAATGGCAAGGCCTGCCTCCTGAGGCCCCGAGCTCCTCTTACTGAGGTTCAGTCAAAGGCTTGAAGCCTGCCTCCCTGGGATGGTAGAGGAAATCTGTGCTTCACCAAAGTGGGTTGTGAGGTCGCTGAGGTATAGTGTTATGACCACTGAATTTGAAGTTGAAAGATCAAGGTTCTAATCCTGTCTCCTACATAAATGTGACAAGTCATGAGGAGAGGGGGAAATTTGTCTCAGACTCTACATCTTTAAATGAGAAGAACAAATTAAATAATCTTTGAAAGTTCCTTTCAGCTCTAGATCCTATGATCCTAGAGGATCTCTGACATCAGTTCCAACTCAATGATTCTTCCTTTCCCCCTGGTCTTTAGTTGACTGATTCCTTTTATGTAGGTTCTTGTTTGGAAAAAATGTGGGGAAGAGGAGTTATAGGGAGAAGACCCTTCCCCCTCTATAGAAAGATTCCAGTGAAATCCCTGCTCTCCACTTTTAGTCTGGTTTCCATGGTCACCCTTAGTCAGAAACCTTTATGAACTTTTTTCAGGGCACAAGTAACCTTAACTTCCAATTCATTATTGGACTATGAAATGAAGGCATGTGCGGCCTGGGTCAGAATGCTTACTCTATCATGAGCCAACTGCCATGCACTTGGGCAGGCAAACTAGCCTCACAGAAGCAGTACAGAACCCTTACGGAGACAAGAGACAGCATATACCAGGCAAATCAAACCACCACCACTACCAGTTTGACCACCAGCATCACCACCATCTTGACCACCATTTCCTCTTGGACTCTGATGGAAATAACCCAGGACCCTGAATTTAAGAGTTTTGGAAAGAGTCATGCTTCAGCCATCAGCCATTATCTTGGGAAAATGTGGAGATATAGCCTGGCAATCACTTCTATATCTTCTACTGCCACAGTTACCAAAGATCCAGAAAGGAGAGTTCTTGTTACCAAAGTCCTTTGTGTTGTCAAGTAATTCAATATCAGATACTGATTTTATTTTATTAATGGAAGTAACATTAAAGAAATGGTATTAGCATCTGTTTTGCCACTGCACTCTAAGGATCATGGGACCTTTCCATCTAACGTGCAGCTGAAATATTCCATATGTCCCGTCTCCTGCATTAGAATGTGAGCTTTTGGGAAGCAGGGACTGTCTGACTTTTCTGTTTCTGTCCCAGTGCTTATCTTGGTGCTTTGCACATAGTAAACCCTTAATAAATACTTCATCTCTTCATTCATTCATCTCCTCTGCTCCTTTGAGCATACTGTTAGCCAGCTGGGATGTCCTCCCCACTCGTTTCTACCTATTGAAATTCCTAACTCCAGGAACCTGTGGCCTTGAAGGCACATGTGGCCTTTTAGGTCCTCGAGTGTTCTGTCCTCTCTCCCCAAAATTTCTTTGCATTTGTTTACATGTTGTATTTTACCAGAGGGATATATGCTCTTGTAAGACAAGAACGTTTTCACTTTTGTGTTCGTATCTTCAGCATGTAGCACAGTGCCTGGACAAATGTTTGCTAAATTGTTAGATTAGATTAAGGAAGAGGAGGAAAGAAAATCTAAGTATAAATATAGAATATAAATTTTTTTATATATATGATGCATATATAACAAATCTTCACACTACCAAACTTTGATGCATTGAAATAATCTAAAAAATAGTTAGGACTTTCATTCTGTCCAGAACTCAGAAGGACAAGTGTAGGAGAAATTATATTTTGAATAGGTCCCCAAGGTATGGCTTCTGAGCTCACACTTCAACCCTTCAGTAGTCAGGCCACATGTCATAGGAAAAGGCAGATACACATTGGTGTGCTAATAGAAAAGCTGGGAGTGAGAGCAGCGAACTTAGTCTGATTGCACCTCAGCCACGTGTCATGGCTCAACTAGCATTTATTAAGCACCTTTTGTTTTTGTTTAGTTGTGTCTGACTTTTTTGTGACCTTATTTGGGGTTTTCCTGAGTGCTTCACCATTTCCTTCTCTAGTTCATTTTACGAATTCGAAAACTGAGGCAAACAGGGTTAAGAGATTTGCCCGGGGTCATGCAGCTTGTGCTTGAAGTCAGATTAAGAACTCAGGAAGAGGAGTCTTCCTGACTCCGAACCACTAAGCTGCCCTGTTAAATACCTACTATATGCTAAATACTGTGCTAGATGCTAGGAATATAAGTATAAAAATTCAAATAGTCTCTTGTCACAAGGAGCAAATCTAATGGGGAAAACAACAAATACATATGTAAATGTATACAACATAAATATACATAATTTTTGTTCCCAAGCACACTGATACGGGACTCTCTTCTCATTGGTAAAGATGAATGCCCTGCCTGGGGGAGTGAGTGTAGATCCATAGCTCCAGCTTTTGTCAGCCCTCTTTGGGATTCTTCAAGCTTCAACTCTTCTTCGAGCCCTGAATTGTTTCAGGGACTTTGAAGGTGGAAGAGGCTGACCATATTTCAGGATGCTGAAGGAAAAGACTCTGGGCAGAAGCAAACATGGCAGGAGCTGGCAGTTTCCATCATGTCCTTGTCCCCAACTAGCCATATTAGAGACTTAAGCGAGTCTCTCCTTGGATGAGATCAAGGACAATCTTTCTTGGTTAGTCTGAGTTATCTCCCTCCCAGTGGGAGAAAACCTTCACTCTGTACTGTTGGCTATACATTCTCCCATACATACCTTCTCTGATTTCTATTTTGTTACTGATTTGGATAAAGGGGTTTGCTTTGGTATTCACTATGTGTGTTCATTGTGGAACTGGTATTGTGTAAAGAACTTGGGATCGCCTTTCCCTGCAATAATAGTAAAATAAAGAGATCAGAAGTTAGATTGAAACTGACCAAAGACAAATAATATTTAAGGAAGCATATATATATATATATATATATATATATATATATATATATAAAATCTTAAGCAGATACCTCTTCTCTCTGAGGAGAACAGAGCTCTAACTACCAGTTCTAACTTCCTTCTTCCCTTACTGGCAAGAATGAAAGTATCCCTTGAGAAGGATGGAGGGATGGGGAGTGGAGAGGACTGGAGATGTCTAAACTACCATTCTTCAAGCCACACAGTGATAACTTTTGACAGAGGAGGGCCTTATTACAGATGGAGTCTTCCTTACACATGGGGACTGTGTTGGCGGCTCTAAAAAATTCTACTTTTTATGAAGAAAAAATAAAAGAAAAATGCAAAGAAAAAAATGTTTTTCCAAAGGGGAAATAAAAATTCTGTTTCTGAAACAAAACTGGCAACAGGAAAATGCCAGAAACTTTTTTCTAAATAAAAAAAACCCATAATTCTCCAGCTGTAAAGAGCAAGACTGAAGCAATGCCCCAAAGGAGAAAGTTTTAGGATTCATCATCATAAAATAATCAGTCTGGGAGCAAAAATCCTCAAAGTTTCTCAGAATCAGGCTATGGTAGAAAACAATTCCTATTTACTTTCATTCCAAGCCATCAGAAATATAGACAAGCTTAAATAATAAATAACCTTACATCTCTGAATGTTGTTTGTTCAGGTCCAACTCTTCATGCCCCCATGGACCATAACATGTCAGGTCCTTCTATCCTCCACCATCTCTTGAACTCTGTCCAAGCTCATGTCCATTGCTCCCATGACATTACCCATCTCACCCTCTGCTGTTTCCTTCTTCTTTTGCCTTCGATCTTTCCCATGATCAGAGTCCTTTCCAGTGAGTGAATCCTGTCTTCTTATTATGTGGCCAAAGTATTTAAGCTTTAGCTTCAATATTTGTCCTTCCAATGAATAGCCTGAAATAATTTAAGTACTGATTGATTTGATCTCCTTACTTTCCAATGGACTCTCAAAAGTTTTCTTTGAAAGTATCAATTTTATGGGGCTCAGCTTTCCTTATAGTCCAGCTCTCACAGCCATACACTAGATACATACTGGAAAAACCATAGCTTTGTGGATGAGGTAATGTCTCTGTCTTTTAGTATGCTGTCCAGATTTGCCATAGCTTTCCTTCCAAGGAGCGTCTTTTAATTTCATGACTGCAGTCACCATCTGCAGTGATCATTGAGCCCAAGAATACAAAATTTGATGCTGCTTCCATTTCTTCTCCTTCTATTTTCCAGAAAGTGATGGGAACAACTGCTATGATCTTAGGTTTTTTAATGTTAAGCTTCAAGCCAGTTTTTATACTTTCCTCTTTCACCTTCCTCAAGAGGTTTTTGAGTTCTTTGTTTTCTGCCATTAGAGTGTATATCTGCATTTATGAGATTGTTGATATCCCTCCTGGCAACCTTAATTCCAGCTTTTGGTTTTTCCTGCCTGGCATGTAGCACGATATACTGTGCATATAAATTAAGTAAGGTGACAATATACAGCTTTGTTGTAGTCTTTTCCTAATCTTAAAACAATCAGATATTCCATGCTTGGTTCTACCTGTTGTTCTAACTGTTTCTTGACCTGCATACAGGTTCCTCAGGAGGTTGGTAAGATGACCTGGTACTTTCTTCTCTTTGAAGACTTGCCACGTTTTGTTGTGATCCACAAAAGGCTTTGATATACTCAATGAAACAGGAGTAGATTATTTTTTGGAACTCCCTTGCTTTCTTCATAATCCAATTTGATTTTTGGAGAAGGATGGGGGAAAAGAGGGCTAGTGATGTCTATTCTGCCTTCCTTGGAGTTACACAAAAATAATCCTCGACACAAGTAGGCCTTTGTACAGATAGAATCTTTCTTACAACTGAAAGATTTTATTTGGCTTGAGATGATTTGGTCTAAAAGGTGTGCCAAGTGGCCACATTTGAAACATGGCGAACTGGTCCTAAGGAAATGAAATACTGAAGAAGTACCAGATGGAAAGAAAAATTATATTCCTAAAAATGGAGTTCTCATGTGTAGGGAGAAGTCTATATGTAGAGAGGAAACCAGAGAAAAAATAAATAGGAGAATATATACTAGATAATACAGAATGAAAGGGAGGGAAGGAGATAACTCAACTCAACCAAGGGAGATTGTTCTCCATCTTGCCCGAGTGTAGCAAGCTGAGAATAGGGACATGGGGGAGACTGCCAAACCTCTCATGCCTTCCCACAGTCTTTTCACTTCAGCACCCCAAAGTGAGGTTGGCCTCTTCCATCTTCTCTCTTAAAGCTGGAAGCTAGAAGTGCCCAAAGCAACTCAAACCTTGAAAAAAACAAAAATGACAGAAGAAGACTAGAGCCCTCCCACTCATGCAGAACAGGGCATTCATTTCCCAAAAAAGGGAGAGAGTCCAATACCAATGGACTTTGGGGCTACGATTACAGATAAAATGAATAAATATATGCAAAGTAGTTTGAGAGGGAGTTTATTGGAAGTTGAAAGGATAAGAAGGACTTTATGCATTGAATGGTGCTTGAGCTGTATCCTCAAGAAGAGGGAACCTTCGAGGCTGAGGTGAGGGGTGGGTGTACACCAGGCATGTGGGGCAGCCAGGCATGTTTGGGGAGCAGAGGCAGAGAGAGAAAGTCCAGTTTGGTTGGACTGCAGATTTCAAGAGGGAGAGTAATGTCTACTGTGACTGGACATTAGTAATAGCTGCCTAGGGTTCAATGATGTCACATTTGGTGTGGGGTCCAATTTTAAAGCCCAAATAATGTTGCTTAAGGAAAAGGCTTTGTTTGTTGTTTGGGATCATTCCCAAAATGAATTCCAGGCACACTAGAAGCCAAGTAATTTCCACAGCTTCTCTGGGCTTTAGCTATCTTGATAAATTATTATCTCTATTTCCTAACTGTAACATATCATAAACATCCATTAAAGTTTTCCCTAATCCCCCATTCCCCTAATAGAGTCATGGTTTCTTGGTCTTAGAATCTCTTACGGACATTGTTTCCTTCTCAACTGCTGCGCTACCACCCTGAAAACTTCTGCCTTGAGGCCCTCCTCTCCTGATTGGTGAATCCCTCCCCATGGCCACCATTTTAGGAAAGACTCCAGCTGTCTTTCACCTAACACACTTGGACTTTCTGGAGTTTTCCTTCTTTTGCCATAAGTGAGGGTACACTTCCAAACACTTTCTTTCCAGATCCTCTTTATGGATTGCACTCTTGCTTCTTTCCCCCAATAGAATGTAAGCTCCTTGAAGAAAGAGATTGGTTTTTAAAAAATATTTCTGTCTCTATATCTCTCTCTATTTGCCCTCTTGTCTATTTGTCTAGCTATCTATTTATCTGTCTTTATCCTATTATCTATCATCTTTCTATCTATCCATCTATTTCTCCCTTCCTTCCTTCCTCTCCTATTATCTATCATTTTTTCTACCTATCCATCTCTTTCTCTATCCATCAATCAATGTCCATCATTCTGCCAACCTACCATCTATCATCCTTCTATCTAGTAATCTCTCTATCTACTCATTTATCTTCTTACTTGAATATCTTGATGCAGCCTTGGGAATTGCCTGGACTATGCTAAACGCATGCATCATAAGCATTATAAAATGTAAGGGAAACTCATTTCTAATGTGCAGCTGTGGAGAGATTACAGAAGTGAAAAAAAAAGATTCCAAAGTCATTTGTTTGGATTTTTGTCACTGCCCCACCCCTCCTTTTTTGTGGCTTTCTACAATTCAGCAAGAACTCTATACTTTAGGATGTATCTCAAAGGTTTCACTTCCTGAGTATAAGTTGCTCTCACTAGGGCTCTGACAATAACCATTTCTAAAGAAAACCAAATAGATTGACTCTTAATGTTGGAAAATATCATATCAGAAATACTGGAAGTCAACTGTGATAGTTGAAGTCCTCTCTTGGGAACATAAGAAGATACTTAGCTGAGAGACAGGAGAGGCTGTGTCAGACAGTGAGGGGGTCAACTCAGAGCTTGTGGTTATCACCGGAGAGGCAGACCATCTACGGGAAGTCACAGAGATGATAAACCCTTGAACAAACTTAACTTTGCTGCATGGCTTGCCGAAGAGGATTGATGTTGTGTAACCAAGGAAACGAGGTAATTTATTATCTCCCTTTGGCTTCCTTGCCCATTTTTGTTGGGAATTAATTAACAGCATCAGTGAGGGCTAACAGGTGTACAATGCTTCATAGGTTTCCCAAACCCTTGTCTCATAGCTTATGTGTGAGGCAGGTAGTATAGTCATTATGAATCCCTTTTTCCACATGAAGAGACTATGAGATGGAGTGACTCACTGAAGGCCACTCAGCAATGGAGTGGCAAAGTCAGAGCTTAAACCAACGCCTTCTAGTTCCAAGTTCAGTAATTGTTTTACTGCACTGAGCTCACCACTAATTCAAAGAATATATTGATAAAATATATTTTTGATTGAGAAAATCGATAAATAATATATTGATAAAATAAACATTTATCAAGCATCTACTGTATACACTATACTATATTAGGCCACAGGGGCATAAAGACAAAAATGAAACAGTCCTTGACTGAGAGAGCTTACATTCTATTGGGGTGAAACAACATATATACCCCTTAAAGTACATACCAAATCAATACAAGTTAATTTGAGGTATGTGTGTGTGTGTGTGTGTGTGTGTGTGTGTGTGTGTGTGTGTGTGTGTATGTTTAGAGGTTGGGTTGGTGATAGATGGCAAAGAAACTATCAGTTAGGGAGACCAGTAAAGTCCTCTTGTAAGAAATGGCATTTGTGTAGAATGTTGAAAGAAATAAGGGATCCTCAAGATAAACTGAATTATAGGTATGGGGACCAGTCTGTGCTAAGGTACAGAGATGGGAGATGGCATGTTGTATGGGAGGAACAAGAAGGCCAGTTTGGCTGGAGGGCAATGAAGGAGAGAGAAACAGAGACAGAGACACAGAGAGAGGAGAGAGAGAGAGAAAGAAGAGATTGAGGGAGAAGAAGAGAAGAAGAGGAAGGGATGGAGGGAGGGAAGGAGAGAGAGAGCGAGAGAGAGAGAGTGCGAGGAGTGTGAACTTGGGATGGGGTGATAATTGGAAAGGTCTTGTGTGAGAGGTAGCTCCTAAGCAAGGCTTTCAAGAAGACTAGGGATTCTAATTTCAACAACATGGAGGTGTCTTGGGGTACCCTTATCAAATTAGGGTTATTTGCCACCATTCTTTCTCAAAAAAGTCACCTAGAAGTGAATCTGAGACTCCAAAAATGGTTTGACTAGGGCAGAGGACAATGGAATGCCCCCCCCATGCCCATTCATCATCCACACTTCAATGACATCATTGACGACGTTGCAGCTCATTCAGGCCCACCACATGTCCCTCTATTGCTTTTTTATGACCTGAGATGTTCGTTGTTTTGACATCTTGTATTTTGTGAATTCCCTTTAAGGAAAGAGTGATAATTTTTTTAAAGTGGTTCTCTTCCAAAAAGGATATTTCTCTTTTAATTGGGAACTTAAAATGACTAAAAATACTTCCAAACTAAAAAGAATGAGTCCCTAAATGGTGGAATTTCAGGCTCTAGGACAGGCAGAGATATTTTTCATTGTGTGTGTGGGGCTCGGTTCAGAGTCTCTCACATTTACTCACTGGCTCTGGAGTCAGAGGGCTTGGGTTCAAATATTGCCACAGATATCTACTATCTATGTAACTTGGGGCAACTCACTTAACTCTCCTGGGCCACTCTCCTCTGGTCCTCAGTTTTCTCATCTGTTAAATAAAGATGTTGGACTAAGTAAATTTTTGAGATCCTTTCCAACCTAAAATTTTGATTCTATAAAAGCAACTGCTTATCCTTACATGCCCCACTTCCCCAGGCTGTGATTAGACTAGTCATAGATAATCACAGGTCTTGAGAGGGGGAGAGGACTTAGAGACTGTCTAGTCCAACCTTCGCATTTTACATATGAGAAAACTAATCACTAGAAAGGGTAAGTTCCTTGACCAAAGTGAGAGAAAAGCTGGGAATGAAGCCCAGGTCCTCTGCTTCCATTAAGAGAAAGAATCCTAGATCTCATTCAAGGAGAAAATTGCCTGAAGTCTTTAGTATAGCAAGCTGAGAACCACACTTTGACAGAAGTTCTACATGTCAGCTTCTTCCCAGAGTAATCTCCTTGCATAGTCCTGAAGAAAGGTTGAAATTTCCCATGCCCACACTTGATTTTGGAAACCAGAAGAACCTGGAGAGACTGAAAAGATAACTTTCCTTAATCCTGATCTGGTATACTATCATGCCTCTCCTATCTCAAAGAGGAGGGAAAGCCAGAGTAGATGATTTTCCTCCAGTTTAAGGTTTTGTGAATGAGAATGGGATTATTTTAGGGCAGAGAAAGGAAGTCAAATGGTAAGTGTTCTGTTTAGACTATCAAAACAGGTCCTTCTAAGACATCATCCTAACTGAGCTCTGAAGTGTTGGACTTTGGGCAGCCAGCCTGATTCCTTCTTTGAATTATAAGTATTTGCTTAGGAGGGGATGATGTCAAATCCATTCATCGGAGAATCAGAGAGGATTTTACTTGCAAAAAATTAAACTGGAATAATAAAACTCTGGGTTCAAAGAGAAGGTATTTATTTTAAATGAAGTAATTAAATTTATTGAAGTAGAGAATAACAGGTGATTGAGTGGTTGACTTTTTCAGGGTACAGGGGAAGGTTGGAAGTAAAGGAGTTTGTGGATTTCTGCACAGCTGATGTAAAAGATTGTTGTAGAAAGAGCTTCTTTGCAAAAAAAAAAACAAAAAACCCAAACAGCTCCTTTTCCTTTGCATAATTAAGGAATTGGACTAGATTATCTCTAAAGTCTGTTCCACTCCTGAAATTGTGTATTTGCTTTGTATGTGTTCTCTGTAAAATTGTACCAGGTATTCCCCATTCCTGGAATGCTTTCCCTCCTCACCTTTCCTTCTTGAAATCCCTGGTAATCTCCTACATAAAGATTTTTGAGTTCCCTATTTGTTAATGCTTTCTACCTGCCTCTGAGAACTTGTCTTTATTCTGTATATTTTGTCTTTGCTTAACTATTTTATTTCTCTCATAGAATATAATTCCTTGAGAGCAGGGAATGTTTCCTCTTCTTATGGTCTTGTATCCCTAGCACTATCCAAGATAGTGCCTGGCACATAGTAAACAGTTAATGCTTGCTTATTGAATTGAATCAAATGTTTGTAGAAAGAAGAAATATTTTCACATGCTACTCATTCCCTGCTCATTCCATAATTCCTGTCATGCACATCTCTGCTAACTAACAATTGGTTCCTATCCAATATTTACGAAGAACTCACTACCTATCCACACTCACATACTGTATTTGCCACCAACCAAACCTCGGGAGGCAGCAGTGGAGGGAGCGGCAGAGGCAGTGGTGGCAGAGGCGGCGGCATAGGGAGCGGCAGAGGCAGGAGCGGCGACCTGGGACTCCCTGAGCAGGCAGGAGCTCCATTACCGAAGGTCTCTGCATAAAGCCCCTGAGGGAACAGAGCCTGGGAGGCGGCCCTGCCCCCACCTGAACACCAGAATTTAAGCTCACATTGAATAGCAGCCCTGCCCGCTGTGGAAAGCCCTGAGGCTGGGAAGCAGCATTTGAATCTCAGACCCCAAGCACTAGCTGGGCAGATCTAGACAGGGGCAGAGAGGAATCTCAGAAGTCAAGTAACTGGCTGGGAAAATGACCAGAAAAAGGAAGCAAAGTGAGACCATTACTTTCTTGGGGAAGAGACGTTCCTTCCTCCCATCATTTCTGATAAGGAAGTACAATGCTTGCCATCAGGAAAAGACATGGAAGTCGGGGCTTCTCTATTCCAGACATCTGAGGTGGATGTCCGTTGGGCTCAGGCCATGGAAGAGCTCAAAAAGGATTTTGAAAATCAAGTTAGACAGGTGGAGGAAAAACTGGGAAGTGAAATGAGAGAGATGCAAGAAAAGCATGAAAAACAGGTCAATACCTTGCTAAAGGAAACCCCAAAAAATGCTGAAGAAAATAACACGTTGAAAAATAGGCTCACTCAATTGGCAAAAGAGGTTCAAAAGCCAATGAGGAGAAGAATGCTTTCAAAAGCAAAATTAGCCAAATGGAAAAAAGAGGTTCAAAAGCTCACTGAAGAAAATAGTTCTCTCAAGATTAGAATGGAACAGATGGAGTCTAATGACTTTCTGAGAAACCAAGAAATCATAAAACAAAACCAAAAGAATGAAAAAATGGAAGAGAATGTGAAATATCTCATTGGAAAAACTACTGACCTGGAAAATAGATCCAGGAGAGACAATTTAAAAATTATGGGACTACCTGAAAGCCATGATCAAAAAAAGAGCCTAGACATCATCTTTCATGAAATTATCAAGGAAAACTGCCCTGAGATTCTAGAACCAGAGGGCAAAATAAGTATTGAAGGAATCCATCGATCACCGCCTGAAAGAGATCCAAAAAGAGAAACTCCTAGGAATGTTGTGGCCAAATTCCAGAATTCCCAGGTCAAGGAGAAAATATTGCCAGCAGCTAGAAAGAAATAATTCCAGTATTGTGGAAATACAATCAGGATAACACAAGATCTAGCAGCTTCTACATTAAGGGATCGAAGGGCATGGGATATGATATTCCAGAAGTCAAAGGAACTAGGACTCAAACCAAGAATCACCTACCCAGCAAAACTGAGTATAATACTTCAGGGGAAAATGTGGTCTTTCAATGAAACAGAGGATTTTCAATCATTCTTGATGAAAAGACCAGAGCTGAAAAGAAAATTTGACTTTCAAACAGAAGAATGAGAAGAAGCATGAAAAAGTAAACAGCAAAGAGAAGTCATAAGGGACTTAGCAAAGGTGAACTGTTTACATTCCTACATGGAAAGACAATATTTCTAACTCTTAAAACTTTTCAGTATCTGGGTAGTTAGTTTGTGGGATTACACACACACACACACACACACACACACACGCGTGCACGCACACACACATACACACAAGCATGCACACAGAGAGACAGAGAGCACAGAGTGAATTGAATAGGATGGGACCATATCTTAAAAGAAATTAAGGTAAATGGTGAGAGAGAAATGTAGTGGGAGGAGAGAGGGTGAAATGGAATGGGGTAAATTATATTTCATTCAAGAGACAAGCAGGAGACTTTTTAGTGGAGGGAAAAAGAGGAGAGCTGAGAAAAAAAACATGAAGTTTACCCTCATCACATTCGACTAAAGGAAGGAGTAAAATGCATGCTCATTTTGGTATGAAAACCTATCTAACAGTACAGGAAAGTGGGGGAGAAGGAGATAAGCAGGGAGGGAGGGATGATGGAAGGGAGGGTAATGGGAGAAGGGAGCAATTTGAAGTCAACACTTGGGGAGGGACAGGATTAAAAGACAGAATAGAAACAATGGGGGGCAGAATAGGATGGAGGGATATACAATTAGTCTTACATAACACAACTGTTATCGAAGTCATTTTCAAAACTACACAGATATGGCCTATATTGAATTGCCTGCCTTCCCAAAGGGAATGGGTGGGGAGGGAGGGATGGAGAGAATTTGGAACTCAAAGTTTTAGAAACAACTGTGTAGTATTGTTCTTGCTACTAGGAAATAAGAAATACAGTTAATGGGGAATAGAAAGTCATCTGGCCCTACAGGACAAAAGAGAAGATGGGGACAAGAGAAGGCAGGGATGATAGAAGAGAGGGCAGATTGGAGATAGGGAAAATTAGAATGCTTGGTGTATTGGGGTGGGGGAAGGGGATAAATGGGGAGAAAATTTGGAACCCAAAATTTTGTGAAAATGAAGGTAAAAAGTTAAATAAATAAATTTATATTTAAAAAAAGTGGGGATATCAGACTAGAATTATATCTGTCTGCTCCCTTAACTATTATTCATCTAGGGGAGATAATTTTTAGTCAGACTAAACTCTTAGATGCTATGCATTAATGGGGAAATGGGATCCTAAACCTTATACCTAAATCTTGACTTCCATCTCACTAAATATCAGTTCCACAGTAACCACATATATCAAGTAGCAAAGAAACTCATTTACCCAAGTCAATAACAAAACTGAAATTAAAATATGCATATAGGAGTATACATCAAACAGTACAGGATGAATGAGTTCTCCCTTTGGGAGTGAGGGAACTCAGCTCAATTAGGAGAAAGAATCCTAGATCTCATTCAAGGAGAAAATTGCCTAAAGTCTTTAGTATAGAAAGCTGAGAATAAAGATTTGATTGCAGTTCTACATGCCAGCATCTTCCCTGAAAAGATGTTGAAATTTGCCATGCCCACACTCTTGATTTTGGAAGCTAGAATAACCTAGAGAGACTGAAAAGACAATCTCTCCTTAATCCTGATCTCATCAACACTGGTCCAACCTCCATGAAGGCATGGGATATTGACCTCTACCAGAGAGATTACAAATGGGCTTTGTGGCTCAGGCTATACATGTAGTTGGTTTTTGTGTATCTCTGTGCACATGTATACATTTGAGTGTGTACATATGCCTCTTTGTAGACTTTGAGTTCTATTTGAATGTGGGATTATGCATGCATAAACATCTGAAAAGAGGCATTGTGGTATAATCAAGAGTGCACCATGCTGGTGGGAGTGAGGAGAACTGGGCTAAAATCTAAGTGTTAGTGCCTGTTAATAAATCATAGCTCCTTAAAGGCAAAGACACTATTTTTATTATCGTCCTTCTATTTCCAGTTCCTGAGAATCAGCCTGGCATAGTGAATAGACTGCTGGTCTCCCAGTCAGGAAAATCTGTGTTCAAAACTTCCTTCTGAGATTATACTGGCAAGCATGACCCTTCGTAAATCACTTCACCTTTCAGTCATCCAAGCAACTTTTGAAGACTATAAATTGCAAACGGGTACTCATTTGCATTGGGAGAAGGAATACTTACCCAGAGATCCATACACTGGATAAAATCAAAGGTCTGATTTTTTAAAGATGGTCAGTGCCTTACACATAGTAAGTGCTTAATAAATACTTGTTGAATTGAAATGAGTTATTGGTTGTGGGACCTTTGGTCAATCCTTTAGCCAACCGAGTCTCAGTTAAATGAAGGTTTTCAACAACATAAGCTTTAAGGTCCCTTCTGGCTTGGACGTACAATAACTTTTAAGAGAGCAGAAGTGAAATTGATCTCTGACTGTGAAAATATGATTTACTGAAAGTGAATAATGAATAGTGATTATTGCAGTCATGGACTGAATGATTCACATGTTGGTCATAAAACACTTAGATTTATGATGATAGCAATCGTCTTGTCACTAAAGCAGGATGAGATGGAGGTAATTTTTGAATGAGTGTGTGAGAGGATGTGAGGGAGGAAGCACATACTTGGTTCTCAAGAGAAAATAAAACTTAATGATTATGGATGATTGCCAGAAAATTCCTTCCTTACTGGTATCTGAATGAATGGATGAATGGGAGGTACACCAAGCTGCAGGGAACTGTGATTGTATATGATTCTGACAAGTATAGAGGTTGTCCTGATACACAGACTAATGTGACATGGACTTCTGGCTCTTCTGCAATCTTGTGCATTAGGAGAAGGAGGATAGGGAGTGGGGGCGAGAGGGACACAGCTGTCCTGCATTACAAGACTCTCAAAGGAACTATGGAATCATACATACAATGTCAGAGCTATAAGGGACCTTAGTGATAATTGACTCCAACTCCATCGTTTTTCATATGGGGAAACTGAGGTTCAGGGAAGAGCTAGACCTCTTCTCAGGACCCATAGCTGTTGAGCAGAGTATGGAGCCAGGGATCTGGACTCAACATTCCTGTCTTTTTTTTTTTTTTGCTTAGGCTGTTTATCACTCCTGAAATGCTCTCGTCTTTTACCTAGACCCTTGGGTTCCCTGACTTCAAGTTCAAGTGCCATCTCTCTGCGAAAATGGGAGTTACCAGGGCTTTCTCTTATCATCTAATCCTGTTTATGTATATACTTGAGGGGCAGGGAAGGTTTTTCATTTTATCTTTGTCCCCAGGACCTGGTACATATTATGCTTAATAAATACTTGGTGCATTGGATTGGATTCTATGCCACACTAGTGAATCTAGACCCTAGCTGGGTTGGAGATGAAATTCATCCTCCAGGACAATGATTGATCGTACATATGTATATAGATACACAGAGGTCTGTATACAAACACATACATACAGATAGATAGAGAACTAGATGGATAGAGCATTTATTTAGAGTTTACTATGTGGTAAGCACTATCTCAAGTGAAATTTTACAAAAGGGTAAACTGAGACAATTCTCTGCGCAAATATAATTCATTAACAAAAGCATGCAACTTGATAATAAATCAAGGGTTCATTTATGCCTAAAGATCCAGAGTGAGAGTCAACAGTGCCTTTCCGACCTAGGTGTGTCTTCCTTCTGATTGGCCAGACAGTACATCACTGGGATTTCCCCTGGCAAAGGTGAGGCAATCCTGATGGGTGGACATTTTTTTTTAATATATTCATTTTATTTATTTTTAATGCTCTACAATCACTACCATAAAACTTAGACTTTTTCCCCCCCTACCTACCCCCTGGTAGACATTTTAATGAGGAGATGGGTGAAGAGTTCCCAGCTCCTCCCTATTATTTTATCATTATAGGGGATACGACTAATCCTTGGGTGAGAGGATGAAGAAAACTCATAAAGGGGAGCTGGAAAGCTTGTGCAGAGGGAGGGTATCCCAATTAGGTATGTACATATATTCTACATACTCATACATGTTGAAAGGCTGTCCTAATGACTTGCTAAGTAAAGTTGCCGTTTCTTCTTATTGTCAATCTTTTCCTGATACCCATGATGTCGTATGCTCAGGTCCTCCACTAAGTGCTTTACTTTTAAGTCTTTTTATCTGAGAGTGGGAGTGGGAGTAGAAAATGTTTTGTTCCCATTCTCTTATGTCAGGGATTCTTAACTTCTTGTGTGTGTGTCATGCTAGTCTGGAGAAACCTATGGATTTCTTAGAATAATGATTTTAAATGCAAAATATAAAATATGTAAGATTGCAAAGGAAATCAATTATGTTGAAATAAAGATATAAAAAGTTCCCAGACTAAGAACTCTTTTCTTCCTACCTAGCAGAAAATAATTAATGGATAAGGATCTCCTGGTAATTGACTAAAAAAAAGGCTCCATACATACCAAAATATTGATATTATTAATGAATAAATATTTTAAAATTTTAGTTTTAATTTTGAATATAATAAATATCTATAGATATAATTCATATAAACAAAAACTCCTTCTGGGGGTCCTCAATAATTTTTAAGAATATAAAGGGATCCTGAGATAAAGTAAGTTGGCTAGCTGTTGTTATAAGGGATAATTCAGTCGGTGTGGGAAAAAGGATGGATGTGGGGGCGAGGGATATCGATTCAAAATGCAATAATGGGTGAAAAACACTTTGCAAACCTTAAAGCACAATCTCAAACTCTATTATTATTGTCACTGTTCTCTTTTTATTACTGGGAGGCAAAGTTGTACCTTTGTTCTAGAAATCCTCTTGGATTGGCTTTTCACTTTCTTGGACCACTTTCCTCCTTGGGCTTCAGTTTTCTTATCTGTAAAATAGGAGGGGTGGATTAAATGACTGCTTCCCTTTAACATGCTCTGATTCTGAGACTGGTCTTTTTCTTCATCTTCATCATCAATTAAACCTGAGGTTTTTGGCTCATGGGCTAAAAATGTCTCTTCAATAAATCAATGCATCAACACATCTTAGAGTACCCACTATGAGGCTAGCCCTGTGCTTGGGGGTCAGGGGAATACTGGAACATGTAAAACATGGTTTCTGCCCCTAAGGGGCTTTTAGTCTGGATTGGAAAATAGCAATAGCTAGAACTTATACAGTCCTTTAGGGTTTACAAAAATGTTTTAATGTGTCTTACTTCATTTGGTCTTCAAAACAACCTTTTGAGGTAGGTGCTATTATTTTTATTATCATCTCCATTGTACAGATAAGGAAACTGAGGCTAAGAGAGGTCAAGTGACTTTGTCCAAAGTCACAAAATTAATATCTGAAGCAGGATTCAAACTCAGGTCTTCCCGATACCAAGTTCCACACTTTATTATTCTATCTATTTCTTCACCTGTTTGCCTAGGCTTAAAAAAAATGCACACCAAAAATTTAAATGAAAGTTAAATAATACTATATGTTTAAGTACTAAATGAGTAAATTCAGAAGAGAGAGATCATTGTGGGCTGAGATAGTTAGGGAAGATGAATGGAGGAAGTAGAACTCAAGCTAGGCCTAGAAGATTGGGTGGGATGTGAAAAGATGGAGAAGCTGTATATGCATATGTATACACACATATACATATGTAGATATTTACACATGTACATATATGCATGTATATTTACTTTGTGCATACACACACAGAGTAATTTAAAACAAGATAGTTTTAGAAGCAGGGCATTAGCAGTTGGGAGGAATCAGGAAGAGCTTTGTGAATAAGTTGGTGTCTGAGCTGTAAAGCAAATGCAGAGAGGGCCTCTGTAAGGCAGAGGCAAGGAGGGAGTACATCTTAGGAATGGGAGCAGCCAGTATAAAGGCACGAATGCCAGAGATGGAGTGTTGTAAGTGAGAAATATAAGAGAAGAGGTTTGACTGGATTCTAGGGTACAGGGGCAATGTCCAATGAGGCAGGAAAGAAAACAACAGGAATACATCGGATACATTCCAAGGACAATCTTCTCTGTCCCAATGAGGATGCTGGACTACCATAGCAGTCCCCAAATTGTTGTCATTTGGCCTTCATTTTCAAAGAGGACCAATGACATTGTGGGATGAGGTCTTGACTCATGCATAAGTTAGATTTAATTGAGTTGTACAAAGTCTTCATCCTCACTCTCTCTTCCAGAGTCTTTGAAATTCAGTGGCAAGACAAAAAACAAGATGACTGGAGATGACCTGGCATGGAGAGGATGATCTTGGCATCTTTGATATCTGACCAGGCTCTAAGTGCTCCACAGCATCTGCTTCAGTTGCTTTCATGGTCATTGGAAAAAATTGTTCTCATTCCAGGGGAAGTTTTTATGTATTTAGGGTAAATACCCCCTTAATTCACTTGAAGCCTGTTGGTTACCCCTCATCTTGGTTCAGCCTATCTGCCAAGTGTAATGCTAATGAGAATTAAAGATCTTTTCCACCCATTAAGAGAAGCCTGATTGGGGGAGGGTTTTTTGGTTGGAAGGTCCACACCTTTTGTTAATTTCTAATGAGGCATTGGTTCTTAAGGGTTGTGATACCCTCTGGCTGGAAAAGTGTATATATACTCTGAGGAAAGGTTTTACTTTGGGGCTTAGTTTTTGGAAGAAGTTTTGTATGCCAAATGAAACTCTGGGAAGCTGCTAAGGAACCCTTGGCTTTGAAAATCCAGCTGTTGGTGCTTCTCTCTCTGGTAACTATGTATGTATTGCTTATGGTCAGACAGTTGGAAACCCTGTCTGTTGATCTTTATTTCTCTATCTATATTTTCTCTGAAGTTCAGGGTGCTGACTTTTTCCCCTGAAGTAAGTGAATGATATATATGTGCTTGATTAAAGTGGGTTGTTGACTCCTCAAAAGTTGCTTTTCCTTTTAAAAAAGCAGATCTAAGAGCCTGTGCAACAGGCCCCCCCGTATATGTTGAGGTCTTTGCTGTTACACCAAGAGAGTTTATTGGGGTGTGACCTTTGAATATAGTGCAACTTTTTGGAGCCATAGATGAGTGTTGGATGACAGGTGGACACCAAAGATGAATGAGCAACCCTGAAAAGTTCTTAGCAAGCCCTCACACTAGAGGAGCTAGTCTTCCTTGAATACCCCATTCATTCAGTCTCCCAAATTACAACCAATTGAAGGTGTATTTGGGACTATCTCAATTCCAACCTGAGCACCTAAGTACAAGGCTTTGCCTTTATTCTATCTGAGTGTGATCTTATTAGATTTGATCCAGTTACTCTAGCCTAACTCTAGCCTTTTTGGTTCTTAACTGTCTGAATACACATGAACTACCCACTCCAACTTTGTTGGTTCTGCAAATTCTATAAACATGCCTTTTATACCTTTATTTATCATATGCTTCTAATTTGTTGGATCTGGCCATTCAACTACTTGTAAGTCTACCTAAGTGAGAACTCTAGCTCTCCATTCCCTCCCCTCCCCTTCCCAATAGTATGAGAAACTTCATCAAAAGCTTTGCTTAAATTTAGACAAATTATATCTGTAACAGTCACCAATCTACCAGGCTGTGGCCTGTTTTTGCAGAAGCAATGCTGACTTTTTGTGACTGTTTCCATTTTAGATATTCACTAACCAACCCTGTAATATTATGTTCTAGAATTGTCTGTAAAATTTTACTTCATAGGCTACTATCTTAACTACATTATCTCTCAATGTTTTGAAATCTATTCTTCCAGAAACTAGGGTGTATATATAATACTTTTCTTTCATATCACAAATTCTAACATGGGACATTCTTTCTCCTCTTTGATTTTTCTTCCATTTTTTGAAGGATAAAATTATCATAACCACAAGTCAAGAAACTTTTATCTGCTCTGCTCTTAGCAGAAAGAGAACTCCTACCAGATGTTAGATAATTGAAATAGCCTTTCACTTCTATTGATAGGCAATGTGGCATAGAAGGCTGGCCTTGGAGGTAGGAAGACCAGAGTTGAGCTACCTCCTCTGACATATACTAGCTATCAATGAATAGCTCATTTGCATTGTTGGAGAGAGATCTTCCATCAGGAATTCCCTGTGCCAGAGTTATCACTATGCATGCATACCATGCCTCCATGGGTGGCTTGTGATTTGTTCCCCAACTTCCTTACCATCTTTTTCAGTCTAGATGGTCTGTGGTAAACTGATTCGATAAAAATGTATTATATCTCCTATGTGCCATGCTAGACCATGCTAGACTGAACAGATGCAAAAATGAAAATCCTTACCTTCAAGGGGATCACATTTTAATGAGATGTCTATGCCAATGACTATATTATTTCTGTTTCCATTGATATTCACCCAAATGCTCACCATTCTCTTTGATTCTTAAATTTTTAATATATAATAAAATATTTAATATATAATGCTACTCCAGCCTCCCCTTTCCTTTTTTTTTTTTAACCCATTCTATTTATTTTTAGGAAAGTATATTGTTGCAGAACCATATTCTGGCTATTTGTCTTAGCCCATCTCAGTGATAACTATAAACCTCCTCATGTTATATAAATCAACTTGAATCTTATCCATACTTTATGCAATTCTCTATCCATTACTGAGAAAGTGGTTTTAATTGCTTTCTACTTTCTTTGGTTTTTGTCTCCTGTGAATATCTGAGTATCTTTAGTACTCCTCTTCCTGAACTGTAGATATTTTCTGTATTATCAAGTTTGGTAGATATACAAGCCATATTCTCACCAGACTTCTCTCTCCCTATCCCATTCCTCTTTAATTTAAATCTCCTTTCATTAACTTTGTAATACCACAGTCAAATACACTCTCAACAATCCTACTTAGGTGCACTCCATCAATGACCAGGAGACTGTCATTGCTATTATTAAAGTCATAATCCAGAAATCCAAAACTTGTCCTCAGATACCTTCCTTGTAACCAGACATTTACTTCAATATCTCTCCTGCTCTTCTCTTTATTAATTTTTAACACCAGCCAAAAGAGATTTACTTAAAAGTCAAATTTCCTATTCAGCTCTGGTCTTTTCATCAAGAATGCTTGAAAGTCCTCTATTTCATTGAATGACCATTTTTTTCCCCTGAAGTATTATACTTAATTTTACTGGGTAGGTGATTCTTGGTTTTATCCTAGCTCCTTTGACTTTTGGAATATCATATTCCAATCCCTGCAATCCCTTAATGTAGGAGCTGCTAGATCTTGTATTATCATGATCATATTTCTACAATACTTGAATTATTTTTTTCTAGCTACTTGCAATATTTCCTCCTTGACCTGGGAACTCTGAAATTTGGCTACAATATTCCTAAGAGTTTTTCTTTTTGGATCTCTTTTAGGAGGTGATTGGTGGATTCTTTCAATATTTCTTTTACCTTCTGGTTATAGAATATCAGGGCAGTTTTCCTTGATAATTTCATGAGAGATAATGTCTAAGGCTTTTTTTTTTTGATCATGACTTTCAGGTAGTCCCATAATTTTTAAATTGTCTCTTCTGGATCTATTTTCCAGGTCAGTTATTTTTCCAATGAGATATTTCACATTGTCTTCTATTTTTTCATTCTTTTGGTTTTGTTTTGTAATTTCTTGATTTCTTATAAAGTCATTAGCTTCCATCTGCTCTACTCTAATTTTTAAAGAACTATTTTCTTCAGTGAGCTTTTGAACCTCCTTCACTATCTGACTAATTCTGCTTTTTAAAGCATTCTTCTCCTCATTGATTTTTTGGACCCCATTTGCCATTTGAATTAGTCTGTTTTTAAAGGTGTTATTTTCTTCAGCATTTTTTTTTTGGCTCTCCTTTAGCAAGCTGTTGACTCATTTTTCATGATTTTCTTGCATTGCTCTCATTTCTCTTCCCAATTTTTCCTCCACCTCTTTTACTTGATTCTCAAAATTCTTTTTGAGCTCTTCCATGGCCTGAGACAATTGCATATTTATTTTGGAGGTTTTGGATGCAGAAGCCTTGACTTCCTCTAATGGTATATGTTGTTCTTGCTCATCTGAAAGGATGGAAGAAAATACCTGCTCACCAAGAAAGTAATCTTTTATAGTCTTATTTTTCCCCCCTTTTTTGGGCATTTTCCCAGCCAGTTACTTGACTTTTGAGTCCTTTGTCAAGAGGAGGTATGTATACTCTGGGGACCTGTAAGCTTTCAGTTCTTCAATCAATGGCACAATCAATGGAGAGCAGTTTACTCCTCTCCTGGCCTGTGCTTTTCTCTGGGAGCAACCGCAAGCACTCTTCTGCCCAAGATCTGTCAGTAGAGTTCCCTCTCCAGAGCCTCCACCAGCTCCACCAGGCCAGTCAGCACTACTCCTCACCCCAGGACTGCCACTCAGGGCTGAGATCTAGATCAGCTGCTCACTTCCCCCAGGGTCTTTAAGTGGAGAGCTCTAAAAATGGACACTGTCACTGAAGTTGCTACGGCTGGCTGGGCCAGACCATGCTCCCTTCTCACCTAGGTGAAAGAACTTTCTCATTGATATTTAAAGCTGTCTTTGGCATTTGTGGATTGAGTCATCTGGGAACCACAGCTGCTGCTGGGGATTCTGCTCTCTGAGGTCTGCTCCAGTCCTGTTTCTGCTGGTGCCACATGACCAAGTCTGGGCTGTCCTCCTTGGACTGCGCTCTACTCCATGTCCCTTGCAATAGACCTTTCTTGTTGGTCTTCCAGGCTGTCTTGGGCTGGAAATCTCTTTCACTCTGTTGTTTTGTGACTTCTGCTGCTCTAGAATTTGCTTAGAGTCATTTTTTACAGGTATTTTATAGGCTATTAGGGAGAGCTTCTAGAGCTGTCCTTCTACTCTGCCATCTTGACTCTGCCCATCAAGGAGATTTACTTAGCCATAACAGGAGAAGGATATTCAAAAAGGATATGCATTGAGGATGTCCCCTGAGTTGGTTCAGCTGAAGGAAGCTCCCCAGTTTGAATTCAATCTTTCTCTTTAGAAACACTTCTTCAATGTGAAAGCTGTGATGAAAATAATACCTGTGTTGCAAAGGTCTTAAGTTTCTTGTCAACCATGGAGGGACACTGGCACAGGACCACTCAGACTGGCATACCCCATCAAAAAAGGTGCTGTGCTCTATAAGCATAGCAGAATTACAGTAATTCAAAATATACACACATTTAGAGATATCTCCACTCCAAAGGCTCATATGGACTATTTGTGCCCAATCTGTGGTAAAGCCTTCTGAACTTGTATTGGTTTGATTAGCCATGGTTGGACACACTGTAACTTTACCCTGACATAGTGATGTCCTTCAGGTCTTTTTCAAGCACAAAGGACAAGAACTAACAAAAGATCTTTGTTGGAAGGGGCTCCTTTTATGAAACTTAGCATGTTCCTCATAGAAAGGATACAGACAATTCTATGTTGTCAGATTGGCTCCTAGAGACTGGGGTTGCATCCTGATGGTCAGTTGGTTGAGGCTCAAAAGTGGAAAGACCTGCTCCAATTTGGTCTATAAGATTAGGTTGTGAAATTGCCCGTACTTTTTACTCTTTATTTTGTATGGTGGTGGTGGTGTTGGCTTTCTTTTCCTTGGATATAAAGACTAGAACACAACAAAGTGGACAGGGCCTGGGGGGATACAGAAAAGGGATTCTCCATATCTCCCCCCTCAAGGGGCAGAAAATAGTAGATCTCAGAAAGGCACAGTGATTGATTTATGCTTGCCAAAGAAAGCTTTAAGTAGCTAGCTCTTGGTCTTCTGTTTCTTGACTACCTTTTGCTTTTCTATGCCTTTTCTCAGCACAAATGAGATACAAACTTGAGGATGAGCACTTCCAACCTCAGTGTGATCTCATAGGTATTCCTTTAAATTTGAGAGTTTGAGAGTTAGGCACTGACCTCCTGGAGGGAAATTGTTTCAATAGTGTGCAAACTGGAGATGAATGAGAATTGTCCAGCACTTAGAGGATCAGAGCCACATCATGGTAGGGTGGGAAATCTGTAAACTTGCCAACTCTACATGATAGTGTTGTGAGTGGTTCAGATGTTTGAGATCTGAGGTGAATGAATGAGTCTGATGATTCCATTGGGGTAGGGAGAGGCTAATGAGTCTAATGGACATTTTATGTGTTTATGCTTCTTGTGGGTTTTATATATTTTCTGTGGTAGATGAAATGAAAAGGGACTTTATACTTGATGCTCAGAAAGTACATTGATTGGAATTTGGGGCATTAGTTAACCACTTTAGGGGAAACTATAGATATGAGCCATACCTAATTTTATTTTGGAAGTGCTTCCCCTCCCCTCCCCTAGAGAAATCTATGGTAAGGCAAGAGCCAAAAGGGAACTAACTCCTCTGAAGTCTGTCCCCCAAGATAATAAAGAATCCAGTGTATATTAGCCCAGAGACCTTTGGGAGAGCAGAGGAGTACCTTAGGTCAGGGGTCATATGCACATTTTATATCTCTTTCCACTACCACCATTAGCTTGAAAGTTCCTTGACAGCAGGGACTGTATTATTTATTTTTGTAACCCTCATACCTGGAACACAGGGCCAAAATATTTGTTTCATTGAATTCCATGGAATGTCTTTTCACTCTGTATATTATTTCATTTGGAGACTTTCATTGTAAATAAAGGATATGATGTTTGTTTCCTTCCCTACCTTGGATATAGTAGTGCTTAATATGAGTTCGAATTAGTCAAATTTTCTGATTCTTCAGAGTTTTTCCAATTTTTAAATTTTCTCTTGCATTTCCATAATATGGATGGAAATGTAGATAACATAAAAGAGATGGGTTGTAAGTTTCTGAAGCCTTCGTGGTCAATCAAAATAAGTTCTTCCGTAGAAATAACCCCAGATCCTTTTATCTTTATTTATATATCATAATTTCCTTGCACACACTCCTTATTTTGACTCTTCTCTGGCCTTCCTCAAAGTTTCCAGCAACTATCTGGGGCTCTAGAATGAACTTCCCCTATTGCTGTTGAGGGAACCAACAGTATCCTTCCTGTTACTCAGATTGGCAACCTCTGTGTCATTCTAGACTCTTTGTCCTCACCCAATGCACATACCCAGTCTGGTGCCAAATCTAATTGTTCATACCTTCATAATGTCTCTCACACATATGACCTCCTTTCCATTTACACAGTCACCACACAAATTCAGGCGCTTCTCACCGCCTGCATAGATTGTTGTTTTTAATTGATATATTTTGTTTTTACATTGCCTTGATTTCCCTTCTATCCCTCAGAGAGCCATCCCTTGTCACATAGGACCAAAAAAAAGAGAAAGAACAGAAAAAAGAATCAGTAAAACTCATCAACACATTAAAAGAAAAATGAAAATATATGTAATGTTTTCTATGTGTGCAGAGGTGGAGAGCATCCAATGCTATAGAATATTACATATCTTTAAAGGAACAAGGGGAAATGTCTTATCTCTTCTTTGGAGTGAAATATTATTTATAATTTTGCAACATTCATTTTTAATTGTTTTGTGGATATTATTCTTCCCATTTACTGTGTATGTTTTGTTTCCCTTTGCATCAGTTCATTTGTCTTTCCATGCTTCTCTGCATTCATCACATGCATTTTTTATAGCAAAGTAACAATCTATTACATCCATTTAGCTTGATATATTTAGTTGTTCATCGTTGGTGGCTGTTGTATATTTAGTTGTTCAGTTGATGAACATATACTTTCCTTGCAGTTCTTTGCTACCACGAAAAGGTCTTCTAGTAATATTTTGGGGTAGATGGAATGCTTTTTTTTTTAAGCCATGACCTCCTTGAAATATATGCTTAGCAATGGAATTTCCTGAATTAAAGGATATGGATATTTATAAGCCTGCTAGGTGGTGCAATGGGTGGACTGTGGCTACTGAAGTCAGGAAGACCAGAATTAAATCTGACTTCAGACACTTACTAGCTATGGGACCGTGGGCAAGTTACTTAAACTTGGCCTGCTTCAGTTTCTCCATCTGTCAAATGGGGATATAATAGCACCTGCCTCCCAGTGTTGTTATGTGGATAAAATGAGATAACATCTGCAAAATTCTTTGCAAACCTTAAAGTGCTATATAAATGTCAGCTATTATTACTATTATTAAAATCAGCACTGTTGCCCTTCCCTGCCCCCCAAGACTACCACTCCTGCTTCCATCATAACCTTTGAAGCTGTCATCTAGAGGAACAACCCTTGTGGACAAGGAGCCAGCCATCTTCACCAACTGCCAACCAATTGCCACACACGAGGCAAGCAAGACAGCCTAAATGAAGCAAGAAGACTTCTCATGGGAGAGAAAGTGATTGACAACAGCTTTAACTGTTGGGATGGGAGGGGTCAGGTATTAGTATCTCAACAAGGATAAAAGTCTTAAGAAACTAAGGAATGGAATTTCTGGCAAGAGTGGGAGGTGGGGAGGTGTTGTTCATTGATTTGCAAATTTCATTTTCAAGTTTTAGGAATTCTAGTGGCTGCCTAATCAATCTTTCTACCAAAAAAAGTCCTATATAGGATATAGGGTGAAGATTCTTGGATTCTGAGTTCTGATCTGTTCCTGAGTCACTATGGATGTTTAGGAAAGTTAGTTTCTAGGTGTCTGATAACCCCTCTCTAGCAAATGAGAACGAAGACCTTGAGAAGGAAAGAATAACAGATGTTGGATCACAGGATCTGGGTTTAGACCCGGCTTCATCTCTTACATTTTTTTGTGACCTTGGGCAAGTGCCTCAGTTTATTCTTTGGTAAAATGAAGAGGTTGAATTAGATGATCTTGAAGATCAATTCAATTCAATTCAACTTAGTAGAACATTTACAAAGCTGAAACTATGTGCCAAGTAATATCAACTCCATCCCCTATGATTTTGTGAACTCTTCCCCTCCCCTTTTCTCAGAACATAATGAAAAATGAGGTATGAACTCTTATTAGAGGATTTGGGTGTTGAGGAAGGATAAAGTAAAGAGAACAGTAAAAAAAAAAAGGCAACACAAGAATGTTTTTGTTTTTGAATCATGTCTAACTCTTTGTGACCTTTTTTGGAATCTTTTTGGCAGAGATACTGGAGTGGCTTGCCATTTTCTACTCCAGCTTACTTTACAGATGAGGAAACTGAAGCAGAGTTAAATGACTTGCCCTAGGGTCACACGGTTAGTAAATATCTGAGGTCAAATTTGAACTCAGGTCCTCTGGCCTCTAGACCTGGGACTTTATTCCTTCCAGCACTGCCTAGCTGCCTCACAAGAAAGCAAGCATCAAAATAGGCCATGGGCAGAATGAGAAGACAGACTTGGGTAAGACACCTGACTTTGAACCTGATTCCACCACTTGCTAGGAATTGTTTCATTTCTTGTATTCTATCCCCAGGTAGGCAGTCAACAAACATTATTAAGTTTTAGGTACTGAGACAAACTCTGGGGATACAGATATAAGCAAAAAAGACAGTCCCTGTCCTCAAGGAACTTCTATTCTAATAGGGAAGACCTCACATAATAGGAAGCTGAGAAAGGTTGGAGTAGGGGAGAGTGTGTGTTGGGATGATGGAGAAATTCAGATGACTGCAGTATGGTGGGAAATAAAGCAATGACTGGCCTGGTTGCTCTCCTTACTTGGAGGTTCTTGGAACAGCTTTCTAATCAAAAAGAGAGCTCCCAGAAGCAGAGGTTATTGCCAAGGTATGAGTTCCAGAAGTTCCAGGGCTGAAGTAATATTCTCAGATGAAGTGGTTTCTGGGGGCATGGTGGAGAAATCTAAAAGACTGCAGCATGATGGGAAATAAAATACCCATCACATGGTAGGAGCTTAATAAATTCCTGTTGATTGATTCACTGATTAATCCCTTACTATTGTGTCAGCCTGAATAAGTTCCTTGAGTTTCCTGAACCTCAGTTTCTGCATCTCTAAACACATTTTAGATCCATTTACTACGGCCAGCAGAGAAATATTGAAAGTACCTTGCAAAGCTAGAGTGCTATGGAGTTATGGGTCTTTATCATGACCCTCATTGGGTTACCTCATTCAAAGCAATTTAGCCTCATGCTCAAAGGAGAGGCCAAGGACTTCTTAATTTCCAACTATGCTGGAACTATTTGAAAGACCCAGGTTCCCCCAAATCATTTCTAAGTCAGATTTTGGATCTCAGAACACATTCTCCCTGGAAATGATGTTATACTTTATTTGGGTTACACTTATAATTCCAACTGCCTGCCACATAGATATCTCACCCACTGCCTCAAACTCATCATAATAAAGCAAAAATACATCTCAGCTGATCAGAGGAGTTTTGAAAAGTCAGTTTGGAGACAATTGAATCTATTTTACAGAGTGAAAAACTGAACGGCTTGTTTAAGGTGATACCAATGGTATGACAACTGGAATTTGAACCAAGTCATATGACTTTGGCTCCATGGTTATTTCCATTGCAATGCTTGGTTAGAAGAGCTATAAAATGGAGAAAGAGATTGTTTAAGATGAAGAGGAAAAGGGAAGCCTTTGAGGATAATCTCAATGGCATTTATGGGTTCTTGATTGGGCTTTGAAGGTTGCAGGTTGCAGGTTCTAATTTCACATAACTTTTGACTCACTTTTCCTTCCACCCAGGATGCCATTGGCAACGATCTCATGCTTATCTGCTGTGATTTGGCTCAGTATTTAATTGGTTTAAGGAAAAGGAGAGAGGGAGAGAATAGAAAAGAGAAAAAAATGGTGGTGGTGGTAGGGAGAGGAAAATAAATTTTCCTTAAATAACTGAACAAGCTGGGATAGAGGGGGAACAGAGGAAGTGGAGGAGGGAAGAACAAGGGAACAGGCATATAATTAGCACCTACTATGTGTCAGGCATTGTGCTTAGTGCTAACTTGTAATCTCACTTGCAAGGCACTCAAAGTGATTGGATGGGCCTAAGAAACATAACCTGAGACAACATTCTTTTACCTAGTACAGAAAGATAGAGAAAAGGAGGTGAAGACTGGAGTTAGATCATCCTGTTTCATCCCTCTCTCTCAGCTACTTTGGGAATGTGCTTCCGTCAAATACAGCAGACCATGGTCTGTTAAATTCTATCTTGTACCTCTCATTACTTACTTGTTTTATACTGCTATTCTGTGTGTGTGTGTGTGTGGTTGTACTAGCAACCAAGTCATTCGCACTTACTTGATTTTCACACCAAATGCATACTCACCACTACCACTGTCATATCTCCCTCCTAGATTGTAAGCTCCAGAATGAACAATCTCAAGTCTTCTAAATTCCTCACTTACTAAACACTATGGGAAAATGGTTCAAATTTACATTCTTCTGTAGAATGAATAGGGCAGCTAGGTGGCTCAGTGGACAGAGCACTGGGCTTAGCATCAGGAAGACACATCTTCATGGATTCAAATCTGGCCTCAGATACTTAATAGCTTTGTGACTCTGGGAAAGTCACTTACCTCTGCCTCAGTTTCTTCATCTGTAAAATAAACTGGAGGAGGAAATGGCAGATCACTCCACTACCAAGAAAACCCCAAAATGGGCTCATGAAAAGTTGGACACAACTGAACAACAAATTAGGATGAGTAGTTTTATACAAGTGTGTGCATGCTCTCTCTCTTACACACACGCACACACACACACACGCACACACACAAACTATGAAAGAAGGATCTGTACAACTAGCAGAAATCTGAGAGGACATCTATTCTAATCCAATCTGTCTAGAATTTAGTGGGGGCTGGGAGGGGGAAGAGTGGTAATTAAAACTGGAGAGATTGGTTAGTGCTTAATTATGGAGGATCTTGAAAGGCAGGCTAAGAACTTTGAACTTGATTTTAGTTAGCAATAGGTTCCTTTGAAATGATGAAGAATGGAAGGTTGGATTCATCCATAAGGGAGATTTGTCTGGCAAATGGATACAACAAATCAGTCAAGAAGGATTAAGTATCTATTATTTAGTAGATGGAGGTGGGATGTGGAGACCCAAGAAGCCTGGGTTGCCATTCACTAGATGATTGGATTGATTTAGAGCTAGAAAGTATATCAATTTAGCCCTAACTATTCATTTCACTGATAAGGAAACTGAGAGCCTTGAGAGCTTTGGAGCTGTGAGCAAGATCATATAGGTAGTATTAAGGATGGGATTTGAGCCCAGATCTTTAGCACTAGTGCTCTTTCAACTGCTATGATGCTCTAGAAGTGCTCTAGAAGACTCTGGGTATGTGGATGAATGTTTTCCATTGTCATCCCTATACCTTCCTCTGCCTCTATGGAGTCTTGAACTAAGACTCAGAACTGGGTTTGAGTCCCACTCTGCCCATATTTCTCTTCTGTTGCCATTTGTATCCTAAGATATCTTTTTTTTTAAGAGGAGGAGAGGATTAGGAAAATAGAATTTAGTAGATTATAAAAGGGGCAAATGTTTTTGGAAGGTCTCATGCCAAGCTCTCTGCAGGCTCATTTTCCCCTCCACTGCTTTCTTCTGTTTTGTAAAGTGATATTTCTTGTAATCTGAATTCATCTGCTTTTGTAATGTTTTGCAAATGAGCTTGTACTTTTAAATCATGTTGTCCTTGGCTTCTGTGTCTCTCCACTTGGCAAGGAGTTCAAGTGTTATCTTCTCAGCCATAGTGAATAGAAGACCCGCTATATCTGTTATTTGTTGATTTCCAACAAGCATTTGACTTAGCAACAATGATTCACATTTACGCAACTGATTTAAGGTTTACAAAGTGTTTTCCCTACACCACCATGTGAGGTACATACTGCTTTTTGAAATAGAATGGACTGACACCTTTTTAAAGTGTATCCTCTAAACTACTCTTCTAAGAACCATAACTAGGATGGGGTCATAGGGGCTTTGCCCCCAAATGGAAAATTTACAATAGCTCCATCCTAAGGTGCACTTCCTTCTTTAAATGGCCTTGTCCTCATAGCCATGACAGCCTCCTCTTTTAGTACCTTTCTTGCCTCTTTAGCAGTTGTGAAACTTTCTGGTGTCCTGACATAGGATTTCTCTCCCTGGTAGCCACAACTTACTTGATTCTTCCTTATTCCCCAGCTTTTCCCAGGGGCAAAAATAGCTAGTAAACCTCTAGTTACCACCATAGCCAGGGCTTAACAAATGCTTATCTAACTGAATTTATTTACCTAATGCAGCTGCCTTTCCTGCTGCCTAATGATGTTATCTATTACAATGACGATTTCCAAGTTTATATGGTGTACCACAACCTTTTGATATTCTCTGTGTGCTGGGTCTTGGAGAGGTCAGGAGGCAGATGCTGGCTGATCTTTAGCAGAGACAACTGTTGAGGAGTTCTGGACCCTGATCAGAAGTTCTAGGACACGAAAGGATTTCCCTTTGAGATTCCTTTATGGTGAAGATTGAACTTTGTTTCGGGGTAGGGGAAGAGGGTTCCCTGCTGCCTAGGCTGAAGATACAGTAAAGGAGGTTTGGTGAATTGGTAATAAGAAATGTGGGTGAATGACATACATGAGTGGTATAGAAGCTCCATAAAATGATTTTCTGGAAGGGAAAGGAATTAGAATAACAACCAAGAATAATTTGCCCATCAAAACTGAGTGTAATCCTAGAGGGAAAAACTGGACACAACGAAATAGATGACTTTCAAACATTTTTGATGAAAATACCAGAACTGAAAATTTGACATTCATACCAATCAAATCACCAAAGAATTAGAGCCAGAAAAACCAGTAACAAAATTAATCTGGAGGACCAAAAGATAAAAAAATATCAAGGCAATCAGTAAAAAGTGAAGGAAGGGAGTCTACATTAAAAGGTTCTGCACAAACAAAATGAATGCAGCCAAAATGAGAAAGAGAGCAGGAAACTAGGAAAACATTTTTATAGCAAATTTCTCTGATAAAGATTTCATTTCTCTACTATATAATAAACTGAACCAAATTTCCAAAGATGGGAGCCATTCCCCAACTGATAAATGGTCAAAGGATGTGACTAAATAGTTTTCAGAAGAAGAAATCAAAGCTATCAATAGTCATATAAAATACTCCAAATCACTCTCTAAGACAGGAGTTCATAATTTTAGGTCCTTAAACTTGGGTTTAAAAAATATTTTAATAACTTTTTCAATGTAATTGGTTTTTTGGTAACTATTTTATTTTCAATTAATCAATAAAATCAATTATTAAATATTTATTAAATGTCAATTATATATATGGGGGGGCATTGTGCTAAGTGCTAGGGATCCAAAAAGAGACAAAAGACAGTCCCTGCCCTCAAGGAGCTTACAGTTTAACAGAGGAGACAACATGCAAACAAATACATATAAAACAAGCCATATACTGGATAAATAGGAAATAATGGAGGGAAGGCACTGGAATTAAAAGGGGTTTCATTTAACACCTCACCCCAAAGGGGTCTGTGACATGCTCTGGTCTAACAGAATCCTCAGTCTCTAACCCACAATACCCTCCTGCTCCTTCTAGGGAATGGAGGATCAGAGGGCAATGAGAGATATGACTAGTAAGTCAATTACCCAATCAATAACCAAACTTTTTTTTAGGGAGTACTAACTATGTGGCGGAGCAAGAAAGACCTATTCCAGGAGGTGACTTGAATTGCCCCTTTGAAACGCAGCTGGGGTTCCAAGAGGCAAGAGTGGGAGGGAGGGAGAGAGAGAGCTCTGAGCATGAGACAGGAAATGGAATATTATGTACTCACAGCAGCAAGAAACCCAGTTTGGTTGAATCTCACCCCATCCTTCATTCTCTTCTCTAAACACTGAGGCGAAGGTTTGAATTTTTAAGTGTTACTCATTTGGGAGAAAGAGCTGATTGGGAACTTATGAATCAGGAAGGGGAATGATGTCTGGCAGAGTTGGCTTTCACTTCAGTCTAACCCCCTGACTTGTCGCTCCCTAAGTCCCCATCATTCCCTCCACTTTCCCCGAGTGCCCCAACCCCCTTCTTTTCTTTCCTTCCTTCTGGTTTCCCCTCTAATGAATTAGTAGAAAGTTCTTCCTGTTTCAGAGAATCCCAGTTGCCTTCAGAGATACAAAAAGCTCATCAGTTGCCATAACAACACCCACCAGCCTCCATCCATCACTCTGATGTTTATTTCTGTTTAGACAATGGATCTGGGTAGGGGTGGGGGGGTGGATGAAGAGCATCCTGAGTTCCTTTAGTATGGAGGCAATGACTTCTGCTCCTGGCTTCCAAGGAAAGGATTAGACTGTCTTGGTGTGTTAAGGGTCCAATCTGGGGCCTCAGACCTCATCCAGAACACTTCAGAGATTCTTGCTTCTTATTAAACCTTTTCTCATCGCTGCTACATGGAAAGGTGCTGGACAGGTGTCAGAGGAGCTGGTTAGAATCCTGTTGTTGCACCTTGCTCCCTTTCACATGCACAGCCCTGTTGCTGCACCTTGGTACTGCCTTGGTCTCCATGCCCAGAATCTTCTCCCTCCCCATAGCCATCTCTTCGTTTTCCTGGTTTCCTTTAGGACTTATCTCCAATCTGGTCCTCCCGGCTGCAACTGGCTTCCTCTTGGAGAGTACTTTCTATTTACTCTCTCCATATCATGTATACATCTAGTTACTTACAAATTGACTCCCCACTGAAATGTAAGCTTCTTGAAGGCAGGGATTATTTTTGTACTTAGCACAGGGCCTACTATATAGCAGGTGCCTAGTAAATGTTTGTTGGCAAACTGTGGGGCCTTGGCCAGGTAATTTAACCCCTTTGGGGCCTCAGGTTTCTCATCTGTAGAACAGTGGTTCATTTAGATGACTTCTAAGTTTTCTTCTGGCTCTAAATGATCCTACCAATCCTACTGGAGGCATACAGGATTCTAGACCAGGAATGTGTGACCTTAAGGTCACATGTGACCTTCCAAATCCTTAAGTGTGGCCTTATAATGGAATCCATTTGAATTCAATTCAGTCAAAAGACTGAAGTTAAGGATTTAGGAGGTCACATGTGACCTTAAGGTTGCAGGTTCTCCACCCCTGTTCTACACATTTTCCGGAACCTCTACCTATTCAGTTTCCTAGATTTGGAGACTTGCCCTCGATGCCCAGGTACTTGGGTCTCTTGTCATGATGCCACTATTATTTCTTACACTCGTGCTTCTTTTTCCTCTACCCACTCTCACCACGCACTCCACTGATAAATGCACCAAGGGACAGTAATTAGAAATACAAAAGAAGAAATCATGGTGTGATAGGAAGAGCTTTGAACTTGGAGTCAGAAAGCCTGCTTTTAAGTCCTAGCTTTGCAACCATGAGTGAGTCTCTTGACTTCAGTTTCATAATTTTTTCACTTGCTGTACATACTACATTTTCTTTCAAAGAGTTCCAATGACATCCCAGAGGGACATTTTGACTTGTGCATGAATTAGATTTAAGTGAGGCAGAGTTGCACAAAGTCATCAGCCTTACTTTCTCTTCCTGAGTCATCAAAGTCCAGTGGTAAGACGAAAGTCAGAATGACAGGTAATGGCCTGGTATGTAGTGGATGACCCTGGCATCTTTGATGTCTGACCAAGCTTTAAACTAAGTGCTCCGCATTATCTGCTTCAGCTATTTTCATGGCTGTTGGAACAAATTATTCTCATCTGCCCATTTTGCTGGGGAAAGCCTTCCCATGCTTGGGTTAGACATCCCTTAACTCACTGATGGGGAGGGGAGGACGAGATGATCCCTAAGGTCTCTTCCATCTTTAACATAATTCCATATTGTGATTCCATGCCCTGTTTCAATACAAGTGGCACTAAAGCTTTGGAACCTAAAAATCTCTCCTTCCAAATTTTTGACGTCTTTTGATTTTACTCCATCATTTCTGAATATATCCTTTAGTTTTTCCTCACTCATTGAATCTTCCCTATGTCAAAGATTTTAAAAAGAGACAAGAAAAGCAGATCACCAAAAATAATCAAGGCATCAACCGAAAGGGGATAGTATATGCAATTGAATTTAATTTTTAAGCGATGTCTTATAGGCCTACCCTGGCCCGTGATTGTCCATACAACAGTTTCTAGTTTCCTCAAAGCCCTAATAAAAATAGTTTTCCCTGCACTACATCCCAAACCCATTTGGGGACTTGCTAACTTTAGCTCACCAGATCAAGCTTGTTTACCTCTTCTTTGTATCTTATTTCTCCTTGGCTGAATCAAGAAGCCTACTGACTAGATAGTTGATTTTTGAGGGTCCATCCATACTGTTACTTTTTGATTTAGATCACTAAGCATCTATCTTTCTTCTGCACAAAGTAAGGGAGGAAACAGATGGAATGATCACAAAATATGTCCCCATAACATTAAAAGTCACAGAAATGCAATTTGACACACAAGTTACTCCCTCCACATTTCATAAAAGAAAATTTCTTTCCTTAAACAGGATCAGTTACTGGCCAAATTCATTTGCATGGGGAAGACCTCAGATCTGAGGGTCAGCCCTTTGAAGAGGAGGAGAAGAAGCAGTAACAAGAGGAAGAGAAAGAAAGGAGAGGATAAAAAGGAGGAAGAATGAAGAAGAGAGGAAAAGAATGACTCAAAATACTAGGGAAAAATAGGGATATTAATATTATTATTAATTATTATATTATATTAATTAATAATTAATCATTAATATTATAAACCACTTGTTGTGGTTTATTAAGGGATTTATAAAGGGATTAAAAACTGTGATACAAGAATGAATTACAGAACTGGGATACTTAGCTTGGATAAAAGAAGACTTAGGTAAGGTGACCCAGTGGATAGAGTCAGGGCTTGGAATCAGGATGATCAGAATTCAAACTTGTTTTCAGACATGAACTTGTTGTGTGACCCTGAGCAAGTCCTCTGCCTGCCTCAGTTTCCTCAACTGTAACATGGGTATAATAGCACTTACCTTCTAGGGCAGTTGTGAGGATCAAATGAGATAGCATTTGTAAAGCATTCATCACACAGTGCCAGGCATACATAGTAGGCATTTAGTAAATTCATGTCACTTCTCTACACTTAGGGCAGTCTTTTTTCATTGTCTAACAGTTAGTGGCCTCATTCCCTAAGTACCTTTTATTTAACTACCTTGTGTTTATTCTGTATATATTTATCTATCTGTATGCTGCTTCTCATAGAATGTAAATTCCCTGAGATATGGATCCTTTCCTTTTTTTCTTTGTTTTCTAAGAGTTTAGCATGGTGCTAGCATACAGTAGGTGCCTAATAAATGCTTGTTGGTTGAAGGACATAATTATAGTCTTCAAGCATGATTATAGTCAGGCTTTCTGGGTTTAAATCCTGGCTCAGTTACTTACAAGTTGTGTAACTGAGCAACTCACATATCCTCTCTGGTTCTCAGTTTCTCCATCTGTAAAATTAGAAGATTGTTGGTAAGGATGTTTCTATCTCCAATAGCTGGACATTATAAGCAGATAGGTTTGACTCTATGATATTGAGAATTATCTTCCCATGTGATAGGTGGTGAGCTTTCTGTTGCTGGAACTATCCCAACAGAAACTGAAGAACCACTTATTGTAATGGAGGGTGTTCCTTCCTCAGATGAGAGGGATGGGTCAGAAACTGTGTGGTCACTTTACAATAGTAGGGACAGAAGAGCTCAGAATTTCACCAAGTAAGAATGGAGATTCCTGGATAGCTGTTTTAGTCCTGACCTGATGGAGACAAGTCAGAATCCAGATTCGAGCTGCAATGAAATGAGACCTGAATGGACCATTGCAAAGCTTCCTGGAAAAGGAGAGAAACTTCATCTATTTCAAGTCTTTGTCCGCAGTGTTCCTTCTCTTCATTGTTCAGGTTACATTACCAACCTCATAAGACTCTGATAAGGACAGTGCTTTGAGAGAACTTAATATCCTATGGAAATAGTTGCTATTATTATTTTGGGGGTGAGAAGGGAAAAAGCATGGGAAATAACTTGTCTCGAATAACAATGAAAGAAATTTTTTTTTTTGCTTCATACTGTTTTCTCCCCATATCCCCTTGTCCCAGTAAACTTGGCAGTCACAAGCACGGTTGCTTCCCCATTGTACTTTGCCAGTTACAGGAGTCACATGTGACTTGTCAGCAGCACTGCTATCACTTAATAACCTGAGAATGCCTGGCACCAGAGTGCTGTCTGACTGGAGTTGAGTGGTAAGGGGAGCCCTTTCCTTCCCATTCAAGATAAACAAAAGTCAGAAAAGGGAAAATAATCTTTGTCCACAATTCAGATTTTCCAAGCATATTGGGGTTGATGTTTCCAGGAAATCTCATTTTGTGTATCTGATTGGCTCCATATATTACCCAAGAATCTCAGGGAATCTGACTATGTGATGATTCACCAAAGGTTGGGGAAGCATCCCTCATCCCCTTAGTTTGTGGAATGAGGGAGAGAGAGGATATTAAGGGGAAAAAGGGACTAATGCTCATCCCCACCTGAGTTCTGAGGCTTCTTCCCTTGATATTCCTTCCTGGTCACTGGGTCTCAATTTCCTATTCTGTAGAATGAGGGAATTAGATTATGGATGATCTCTAAGAAACTTTCTCTTTTATTCACTTAGTATGTCTTATTTTGCTTTATTATCATTTTTGTCTCTTCTATGTGTTTGTCTGTTAAATGCTTCATTCTAGGGTGAAGAGGATCCCTTGTTCTCAAAGCCTATAGCACTGGAGTTCTGCACATCCTAATAAGCTAGAAAAGCTTTATGTACTAGCTTGGGAATAGACTGTATGTTAGCCATCCAAGGAGCAGCTTAGTCAAATGGGGAAAAACTTAACACCAAAAGTCAGGCCATTGGAGGATGAATTTTGCAGGCATAATACACCAAAACCATCTCCTATGGTGGTAGCATCTTCATTGGTGGAGGCAATACCTATCCTGATGCAGTGTTAAAATATGTGAGCCATATCCTATTAATGATGATAGCTCACACTTAGATGGTCCTTAAGGTTTGCAAAGCACTTTAAATATATTTTCTACTTTGATCTTCACAGCAATCCTGTGCTATTATTTTCATTCTATGGATAAGGAAACTGAGGCTGAAAGAGTTTTTGTGATTTACCAGGAGGGACAAGGGAGAGACATCCATAATAAAGGTCTAGATGTTTTATCTAAACTAGGTTTTCCCCTAGTGCCTGTCAGTCACTGAACATGACTTACTAGATATTTAAATCAAGGTCTCCTTCCCTCTGCATCCTGGGTCATCTCCAGTGGTCCTAATCCACAGGGAGATCTTTCTCTTACTCATTGCTGACAAAATTCTTGCTAGAGTCCTCCTTAATAGGCTGATCCTTCACCTGGAAGACAGTCATATACCTGAGAGCCAGTGTGGCTTCAGAAAGGGCCAAGAAACAGTTGATATGGTGTTTGCTGCCCCACAACTCCAGGAGAAATGCCAGGAGCAAAACAGAGGTATGTACACAACATTTGTAGATCTGACCAAGGCCTTTGACACTGTTAGTCATGAGGGCTTATGAAAAATTATGTCAAAATTTGGTTTTCTGGAGAAGTTCATCAATATTGTACATCAATTCCATGATGGCATGTTTGCCTGGGTTCTGGATAATGAACAATGCTCTCGAGCCTTCCCAGTCACCATGGAGTGAAACAAGGCTGTGTGCTTGCTCTCATACGTTTTAGCATCATGTTTTCAGCCATGTTGTCAAATGCTTTCAGTGAGGATGAACACGGCATCAAGGTCAACTACCACATTGATGGTAAGTTTCTTCAATTTGAAAAGGCTACAAGCTAAGAACAAAGTGGAGAGAGTGCTGGTGCATGATTTTCTGTTTGCAGATGACTGTGCACTCAATGCAGCCTCTGAGGCTGAGAAACAAAGTATGGATCAATTCTCTGTTGCCTGTGCTAATTTTGACCTAATAATTTACACTAAGAAAACACAGGTGCCCCATCAGCCACTGCCACACCATCCATATGTGGAACCATTGGTAACAACAAATGGAGAAGTTTTGAATGCTGTGGATAAGTTCACTTACCTTGGCAGCGTACTTTGCAGGGATGTACACATTGACAATGAGGTTGATGCACACATTACCAGAGCTAGCTCAGCGTTTGGGAGGCTCTGTGCTGACCTCATTGTTATATGCTTATGAAACATGGACAGTCTACCAGCACCATGCCAGGAAACTGAATTACTTCCATTTGAACTGTCTTAGGAAGATTCTGAGGATCACCTGGCATGATAAGATACCAGAAATTGAAGTCCTTCCTTGAGCTGAACTGCCAAGTATTCAAACTATGCTTCATAGAGCTCAACCCTGATGGGCGGGCCATGCTGGTCAAATGCAAAATGTACGCTTGCCAAAAAGACTATTTTATGGAGAACTCACATGGGGCAGGCGATCACATGATGGTCAGAAGCCTCAAGGACATCCTCAAGATCTCTCTGAAGAACTTTGGATTTGATTGTGTAACATGGGAGACACTGGCACAGGACTGCTCAGCATGACGTGTCTGCATTAGAAAGGGTGCTGTGCTCTTTGAGCAAAGCAGAATTGAAACAGCACAAAGTAAATGCAGGATGTGCAAATTTGAGATATCTAGCCCAAATATTCACACAGACTATCTGTGCCCAGCCTGTGGTAGAGCATTCTGAACTCTTATTGGTCTGATCAGTCACAGTTGGACACACTGAAATTTCACTTTATCATGGTGATGTCATTTTGTCCTCTTTGAAGACGAAGGACAACAACCAGTCCTGGAGACAATGGAGAGCCTTGAGTTTCTTGAGGTGGAATGGAAGACAGTTGCTGAACCCTGGAGGAAGAGTGACCCAGACATCAATGATTCAGTTCATAAAACATCTATTATGGTAGGCATTGTGCTAAGTTCAGGGGCTGCAAAGACAAAAGCTAAATGGGGTTGGCCCTCAAGCTAATATGCTTTGGAATGCATGCGTAAAAATGAGGATGTTGAGAAACTCAAATGAACTGATTCTCAAAGGAGGCTGACCTTTGGTCAATCAATCAACAAGCCTTTATCAAATGCTTTCTGTACCTAAGGTCCTGCGTTAACCACAGAGGATACAAAGGAAAGCAAAAAACAAACCAAAAAAACCCAAGGTTCCTGTTCTCAAGGAGCTCACATTCTAAAGAGGGAGACAACATGAAAGCACTCATGTACGTATAAGATGTACTGGATACAGAGTGGAGACAACATAATCTCAGAGGGAAGGCAGTAGCAGTGGGAAGGGGATGGGGGCATTGGGAATCCTCACCCTTTGCAGAAGGTGGGATTTGTACTGAATCTAGATGGAAGTCAGGAAAGCAAGGAGGCTGAAATGTCAGGAGGAAGCAAGGCGTATGCCAACCCTCTCCTATTGGTTCAGGAGCAATGGGGCACAAAAGGAGCAGCCAGTCCTGAAGAAGATGGCATAAAGTGTAAAGGGGGTAAAATGAGTTTTGTTTTTCCTTACAGGTGATCTCTAAGTACTCTTCTAGCTCTAAATACTATGATATAGGGATTGTTCCCTAGTAATTTTTATTGGGGGGGAGGCAATCAAGGTTAAGTGACTTGCCCAGGGTCATTCAGCTAGTAAATATCTGAGACTGAATTTGAACTCAGGTCCTTCTGACTCCAGGGCTGGTGCTCTATCCATTTTGACCCCTAGTTTCTTGTCCTTAGTCCTTTTTTATACCAAAAAATCTCATAGGATCACATCTGCTTTACAGCAGGAAGGGTCTTTAGGGTTCACTTAGTTTGATCCCCTTATTTTACAGATGAGGAAACTGAAATCCTGGAAACTTTAGTAATATTCTTTAGCGTAAAAAAAGGTAGTTAAGTAGAAGGGATACGAACCTGGATCCTTTGGTTCCAAAGCCAATTCAAGTCCCAGGAAATAAAATAAAAGAAAATAAATCCTCCAAAAACATTATGTAGAGGATAGTCAATTTACTTCTCCTTCTCTCCCAGTTTCATAACTGGACACTGCTTTCTTTTATCAACCGTATTATCATTATTCCCCAAAGGTACTCATTCCATTGTTTTACCATTTCAGCATTGGATTTAATTGAGAACTTGCCTGGCCCAGACAAGTCAGCTAATTCTGATTGCAGTGAATCCCCTTGGGGACACCTTCTTGGAATGAGAAATGAAATCTTCAAAGTTATAGGAATTTACTCCTAAGAGAATAGGCTTCCTCCTTTTATTTAGTTGATTGTCTAAAAGAGAAAAGTCATTTGTTGTCTGGAAGTCACTGAGTCACACCCCAGGATGAGTGCCAAGAAGCCTGGAATGGCTTAGGAGGGGTCAGGACTGGGAGTCCAGCTAGACAGCTGCTCTCTGTCTGGCTCTTTAGTGACAAGCAGGACAATGCAATCTAGAAATGCTGAGTCCAGAGTCATCGATGGTAAGGGTGACAACAAGCTTACACCATTGACCAACCAGAAGGTGTATGGGCTGTTATAGTTGGTAATGCTAAAAAAATTCACAAGGGACAAATGTCCTGGCTCTGCATTGCTTTCACTTGAGGCAGAAGGAGTACGGCCAATAGCCCCCATGCTAAGAGAATGGTCATTGATCCCAGTCGGTCTTCCCCTCTTCCTTCTGCTTCCTCTTTCAAGGTTTCCTGACTTTTCTCTGATTGGCTTTGAAATCACTGCTCCTGTATCCATGTATTCCTGTGGTAAGCCCCTGTGTTTGTCAAGAGCCTTAAGAATTTCTGACTTTTGACCTTGGAATTACTTACTGATTACTTGAACCTTTGGACTGGGCATTACACTTGGATCCTGGTCCTTTTTCCCAGGCTTATTGACTCTCCTATTCAATAACAGGGGAGATTCCCAGCACACAGAGTTCCCCCAAGTTTCTCTTTCCATACCTAGAGGGGCCAGGGTCATCTCAGCAAATGCTCTAATACTTGGGAGAATCTGAGTAATCTCTGATGGGTAATCTACTTTCTCTAGGACTGTGGGACACAATCTAATCATACCTTTGAACCCATGAGACAAAGAAAAAAATACCATCATTGCACAACAAAATACTCATTTTCTCATGGCCTCTCCAGCTTGCAGGGTTGTTGACTATAAAAAAATCTAACATTTAAACAGCCCTTAAGATGAACTGAGCCTCAGAGGCTATAAGCAATTGGTACAGGATCTCAGAGCCACTGAGTGTATGGGGCAGGATTTGAATCCAGGCTTTCTTGGTTCTGTGTCAAGAAAGCTATTGATGAATATACAAGGATACTAGACCTCCCTGACTCTACTAAAATCCTCCGCTTTCCTTTGACATTTTCATATCCATTCTCTGGAGCTGCCTGAACTTTTGCATTCCTGGAAATAGTAACATCTTGTGGCCCTTTGGCATCTCAGCCCTGTCTCTTCAGCTGACTTACCTGTCAAGGCCAAACATCTCAAAGGTCAACATCTCATTCTTTGGCTCATCAACAAAAGAATACTTTTTGTGAGGAAATCTCCAAAATGAAGCTTGAGCATAGCTGACAACTCATTTCTCTCTAAATGTGGTCAACAGCACTCTGGACAACCTTCCAGGATCACCTAAGCCTCCACATTTGCTCTAGCTTCAATGTTCTTGATGTTTCCATCAGGGAAATGGAAAAGTACTATCCCTATCCCTACTCCCATCTATTTAGGGAGAAGCCTGAAGACTCATGCATCATGCTTGGTAGATTGGGAGAGAAGAGAGTGAGAGACCTCAGGTCACAACTTTTAAAGATGAACTGAGTTGTTAACTCTTCTTTCTCAGTGGTCCAATAAGGGGATTCCTTGGTCCAGTTCCTAATAAATATTGATTGATTGATCTCATAGAGCAAAGCCCTTCAGTTTTGATTCAAATGTTTCTCTTCAGACCCTGACATGGAAATTTAGTGACCTGTGTTAATTCAAGATGGGAGTAGGGTGGTGGTGGGGATGTCTGGGGTGCTGATGACTGGCGGGGGATATTGATGGCTAGTTGAAATTCAGACTCCCCAATGGTGGGAAAAGGGTCCTTTAGGAGTTCCCGCAGGCCTTACTTTGGCAGAACGACTTAAGGGGATTTGAGTGTCTCAGGGCTTCTTGGTCCAGTGGGCTGGTTGGCCATTGAGGTCTTTGCACACTGGACAGCAGTTTTTCATTTCTAGTACTTATCCCTTAGCCTGACACATAATGCTGAGTATATGCTTGTTGACTGACAGGAAGAAATGCTAAGGTAAATAAATTAGTCTCTACTCACAAGGATCTTACAATCTAGTTGTTTTGTTTGAAATACTGGCTGTGTGTTGTTGATCCTGGGCCCAGAGGCATTGCTCTTAACTGTAAAGAGGTCAAAGAACTGAAGGGGAACCCTTCCAAGGAAGAGGTGTTAAGATTGTAGGATCACAGATTTACAATTTACATGTTTATTAGGCATTCAATGATTATTTATTTATTATTATATTGTCTATTTATGCCAAGTACTGTGCTAGATGCAGGGGATATGAATAGAAAGAATGAAACATTCAAAAATTCTTTTTCCACAGTCAAACCTGTTAACTGTTAACCTGTTAACCTGTGAACTGGACATTCAGCCCAATGGCTCTCCTTACCCTCCCCTGATGTCCAAACTTTAAAAAACCACGCTAGACAGAATTGGAATTTACAGATGTCTCCTAAAATTATTACCCTTACTTGCAAAGAGCTTACTTTCTAGTGTAGGAGAGAAGCACATATAAAAATAAATAAAACATACATACATATACACACATATACATACATATGTACACACCTGCAAATTTACGTATATTACAGTTGTTAGTCAGGAATTTCAGACTCTCCATAATCCTATTTGGGGGTTTTTTGGCAGAGATATTGGAGTGATTTACCATTTCCTTCTCTAGTTCATTTTACAGAGGAGAAAATTGAGTCAAAGTTAGGTGACTTGCCCAGGGTCACATAGCTAGTAAGAGTCTGAGGCTGAATTTGAACTCAGGTCTTTCTGACTCTAGGCCCAACATTCTAACCACTGTACCACCTAGCTGTCTCACCTATACACACAAGAGTTTTAAAAACAAGGTAGTTTGGGAGGAGGACATTAGTGGTGGGGGGAATCAGGGAGAGAGTTATGTAAAAGATGGTGTCTAACATGCAAAGGGACTAATCCTCTTAATTTACCGCGGAATCAACTGAGACTGAGATTTACTGACTTTCTCAAGGTTACACAAGTACCAAGTAGAAAAGTCTAGGTTTGACTTAGGTCTTCTCACTCAAAGTTCCAGCTCTGTTTAGAGTACACTGGCTTATTAAACTATGCTCTGGGCTGTTGTTTATTGATTCAAACACTTAAAAAATACAAACTGCACAATTTGATGGGTGTGTGTCCTCTTTCAGTTGGGATAGGCCAGAAAACCTCAGTCTGAGCGGCAACGTGTCCAAGTGGATTCAGAAACCACTGGGAAATGGAAATAATGGACAAACTAGCATTTGATAATTCTTCGTCTCCTGGGATTCCTCCACCCAGCAGCAATGGGCAGATACTGAGCTCTGTGTACTGTCATAAAGCTTCAAGTAGGTCCAGAAGTACTCTAGATTGTGAGGCCAGAGTTGTACACACATACACACACACACACACACACACACACACACACACAAAACAATAATAGATGAACTAGAGAAAAACCTCAAACAAGTGCCAAAAAAAATAGACATAATTTGATTTTTTTTAACTCAACTTTTCCTAGGCAAATGTACTCATCTGAGGGAGGAATAAATAATCAAGTTTTCATTCAATATGGTAGGTAATTTAAGCATATTAAGATCATTCAAAAGTTCTTTTTTCCACAGTCAAACAGTGAGAGTTCTGAACCTGTTAAAGTTGAACTGGACGTTCTCCTTCCCCTCCCCTAACACTTAACCCCCAATAACGATGATAAAAAAACCATTCTAGACGGTATTGGGATTTACAGATGTCTCCTAAAATTATTACACAAGCAAAATAAAATGCAGAAGTATAATAGCTTACAGGTTTTATTCAGAGATGAAGAGATGTTATTTTACACTGATCTCTTGTGACACTGTGCTGGGTGGAGCTAATACTTTTTTCCTTCTGTTTGAGTTGAGAAGTCTATGGAAAAACAACTGGGAGTGAATGGGGTACTAGCAAGTGTCTGTAATCTCCAAGGAACCCTGAGGCCATAGCAAAATGTCAAGAGTTTCTCTTGAAATTCTTTCTTATTTGGCATGGCAAGCCAAGGTCAAAGCCTTGGGCAGGCTTGTGATGGACCATGGAACAGGCACTGAGCTGGAGCAGAAGGGGGAAGGAAGAAGCGGGAAAAGGGGGGAGAGAGGGAGAGAGAGAGAGAGAGAGAGAGAGAGAGAGAGAGAGAGAGAGAGAGAGAGAGAGAGAGAGAGAGAGAGAGAGAGAGAGAGAGAGAGAGAGAGAGAGAGAGACTAGATACCCTACTAGAGAGTGAGGGAAGATGAGCATGGGAGTGTGACCCACTAAAGCAGACCTCTAGAGCAGATTGCCAACAACAAGAGTATTTAGGCTGTGAGTGTGAGCACTGAGGGGATTCTGTGTTCCCAAGGGGGTGGGCAAGTGTAGCGGACGGCCTGCGTCCCTACACGGTTCAGTGATGTGGTGATGAAGAAAGACATGGGAGGTCGGATAAGAAAGACCAACTGGTTTATTGATCTGAGGGTCCGGGTATTTATAGACAGAAACTGCAAGCCTCCGTGACATTCTGCTTGTCTCCGCCCCAGTGATTAACTCAGTCTTATAAGAGTGATTTACTCAGACTGTGAGCCTAGGGGCATCTACTTTACATATCCCTTGTTTCCTGTAATTCTCTTGTTTGTCTCAAGGAGACAGCAACCTCTCAGGGGCATGGAGAGCCATTCCTGTTGATAATGGAGCACAGTCTCAAAGAACAATTTCCCTGAAGGTCTATCCTGATCTTGACAACCGCACTCCACCCTGGCCCTCCATAGGCAAGTCTTCAGTTCTAGGTGTGGTGGGATGAGTAGGTCCAAGGGCTAGACACGTAGAGATGGAAGTTCCTCACCTGTGCAGTGGCCAGAAAGGTTGTGTAGTCCTGGGGCTTAGTGCTAATCTTTGCACAGAGATTCCAGCATTGGGGATAGTAATAGTGATAATAATTGCTGGAACATTTCCATAGAGAGGCAGCATTGTACTTGAAAGGAAAGAAACTAACTGTTATTAAGCACCTTTTATGTGCCAGGCATTTTACAAATATTTTCTCATTTGAGTTTCACAGCTGCCAAGTGACTTGCCCAGGATTACACGGCTAATAAATGTTTGAGGCTAGGTTGTAACTCAGGTCTTTTGACTCTGGATTCAGGGCTCTATCCACTGTGCTATCTAGTGAGCTCCTTGGAGTAGGAAAGACCTGTGTATAAAGCCTAATCTCACAGAGGCTGTGTAATGTGGGGTAAGACGCTTAACCACATGTTGCAGAGAAGGCACCAATCTACATTGTTAGAGGAAAAAGTCCTTACCAGGAGCTCTGTGAACCAATGACATAACAGGTCTGGTTTAAAAAAAAATGTGATGAGGCTGATGGGATTGAGTATGTGGAAACTTTCAGTGATAAATGTGTTCTGGTCCCTTGCTAAAGGACTTGTGGGACCAGAGGATCTAAATGAGACTTGATAGTCCTCCAAAGCACCTGCTCCCCTTCCTCCTCTTCCTCCCTCCCTCCTGTTCCCCACCCCACCTACTTCAGCAGTATTTGAGCCCAGGTGTTCAACCTCTGTTTAAAGAGAAGCTACACATACATGATGACTAGAATGAGTCTGAGACTGAGCTTGAAGTCCCTGCCTGCCTCTTCTGTTCTGTGTTTCTTTCCCTAAGCACAGGGAATTGGACTGTAATCCTGAGATGGATGTTCCTAGCTGTGGCAGCTATGGCTGGAGCTTGAAAGTCTGACAATTTTTGGAAGCTAGGTGGTGCACTAGATAGAGTGCTGAGGCCAAAGTCAAGAAGACCCAAGTTCAAATCCAGTCTCAAATGCTTGCTAGCTGTTATAACTAATTACTTAAAAATTTTTTGTAGGATTTACATTTATTTATTTTTAGTTTTCAACATTCATTTCCACAAGATTTTGAATTCCAAAATTTCTCCCCATCTTTCCGCTATCTCCACCTTGAGGTGGCATGCATTCCGATTACCCCTTCCCCCAGGCTGCCTTCCCTTTTATCATCTCCCCCTCTTATCCTCTTCCCCTTTACTTTCTTAAAGGGTAAGATAGATTTCTATACCCCATTGCCTGTATATCATATTTCCTATTTGCATGTATAAACACTTTTTTTAACATTTGTTTTTAAAACTTTGAGTTCCAAATTCTCTCCCGTTTTCCCTCCCCACACACCCTCACTGAGAAGGCAAGTGATTCACTATAGGTTATACATGTGTTGTTATGCAAAACACCTCCAAAATAGTCGTGTTGTGAAAAACTAACTACATTTCTCTCCATCCTATCCTGCCCCACCCCAAGTTATTCTGTTTTCAGCTTTGACCCTTTCCCCTTTCTAAAGAATTTGCTTCTGATTACCCCATCCCCCAATCTGCCCTGCCTTCTATCATTGTCCCCCTCCATATCCCCTTCCCTCCTACTTTCCTGTAGGGTAAGATACCCAACAGACTGTCTATGTTATTCCTTCCTTTCAACCAAATCCAATGAGAGTAGAGTTCACTCATTCCTTCTCATTTCCCACTGCTTCCCCTCCATTGTAAAACTTTTTCTTGCTTCTTTTATGTGAAATAATTTACCCCATTCTATCTCTTCCTTTCTCCTCCCAATATATTCCTCTCACCCCTTAATTTCATTTTTTAGATATCATCCCTTCATATTCAACTCACCTTGTACCCTCTATTGATCATCCATCCATCTATCTAACTGTCTAACTATCTATCTATCTATCTATCTATCTATCTATCTATCTATCTATCTATCTATGATCTATCCAGTTCCTCCAGCTACCCTATTACTGAGAAAGGTCTTGTGAGTTACAAAAACCATCTTTCCATGTAGGAATGCAAACAGTTCAAATTTAATAAGTCTCTTATGGTTTCTCTTTCTTATCTATCTTTTCATACTTCTCTTGATTCTTGTATTTGAAAGTCAGCTCTGATCATTTCATCAAGAATGCTCAAAAGTCCTTTATTTCATTCAATATCTATTTTTTCTCCCTGAAGGATTATACTCAGTTTTGCTGGGTAGGTGGTTCTTGGTTTTAATCCTAGTTCCTCTGATCTCTGGAATACCATATTTCAAGTCCTCCAATCCCTTAGTGTAGAAGCTGCTAGATTTTGTATTATCCTGATTGTATTTCCACAATACTCGAATTGTTTCTTTCTGGCTGCTTGCAATATTTTCTCCTTTATGTGCGAACTCTGGAATTTGTCTACAATTTTCCTAGGAATTTTCCTTTTAGCATTTCTTTCCAGAAGTAGTAGAGGTATTCTTTCAATTTCTAGTTTAACATCTGGTTCTAGAATATCAGGGCCATTTTTCTTGATAATTTCTTTTTTTCAAAAATTTTATTTGAGACTCAAATGCCAGAACACAAATACAGAATAGAGAAAAGAACCAAGGACATACCATAAACTTAAATGTTGTAACTTAAATATAAAGTTGAAAAGAAAAAAAAGAGCATGTCAGGGGCATAGTAGAACATAAAAGAGGATTCAAATTACATAACAATAAATTTCCATTTCAAGAAAGCCTGCATAATAAATAATATTTGTTGTGTTGAAAATTGTCCATCTTTTCTTTGTTTCCTTGTGAGTTCTTCTGTTCTCTGCTGTGCACTTTTTTATTTTATTTTCCCTCTCCCCCACCCCCTCAGAAGTTACAATAAAGTTGAGATATGTTTCTCTATAGCTATAAATATATACATATACATTCATACATACATGTATAGACATATACTTTCCCAAACATATTCTACTCCTGATCTTTGTGCATATCTCTTCTTTCCTATCCCTCCTGCGTCCTCTACTTTACTTCTACCCACTACCTTGCCTATTACTTGCCTACCCACATCCAAGGATCCCTCTTCTACTCTCCCATTCCCATAAACCTAAACACCTTTCTGTACCCCCACTTTACCTATTCCATCCCCCTCCCCTCTAAAGATCCCTCCCTTGTCCTCTTCCCCCTCCCTATGTCCCTACCATTTTATTTCTTCTTAATTTACAAGACTTTTATAGTTTTCTAAATATATATATATATATATGTGTGTGTGTGTATATGTGTGTGTATGTGTGTGTTGTTCCCTCTTAACCCAATTCCAGATGAAAGTAGGTTACCAGAACTATCAGCCCTCCTCCCCCATCTAATTCCTCTTCCTTGATTCTTCCTCTTATACCTCATTTGTGTGAAATAATTACTTTTTTTAGCCGTTCCTAAATGGCTTTACTTTTTAAATTCACATTCTACTCAGGTTTCCCCCAATCTCACTTATGAGCTACCCAATCATTAATAAGAATCTTATACATACATTTTACATACATAAAAAGTCAACAGTCTTTCATTATAAATTCCTTATAATCAGTCTTTGGTATATACCTTATATTTCTCTTCTTATATGTCAAATCTTCTATTAAGTTCAGGATATATTCTTTTAACAAAGCTTGAGACTCTGAGAGTTTATCAAATGTCCATTTTTTTTTCATTCAGGATAATACTTAACCTTGCAAGGTATGATATTTTTGTCTGGAGCTCCAGTTCTTTTGATCTTCTCAATATTATGTTCCAAGACCTGCAGTCTTTTAATGTCTCTGCTGCTAGATTTTGTGTGAGTCCAATTGTGGCACCACTATATTTTAATTGTTTTAATCTTGATGCTTCTAATATTTTATCCTTGAACTGGGGGTTTTGAAATTTGACTATGATATTCTTATGAATTTTCCTCATAGGATCTCTTTTAAGTGGTGATTGATGGTTTTTTTTTTCTATTGCTATTCCCCACTCCCCTTGTTCTAATGCTTCAGGACAATTTTTTAAAATTATTTCTTGTATTACTGTATCAAGAATTCTTTTTTTTGTCATAACTTTCAGTTAGTGTGATTATTTTTATATTTTCTCTTCTTGCTCTATTCTCCAAATCTGTTGTTTTTCTTATAAGATGTTTCTCTTTCTCTTCTAATTTTTCATTATTCATATTTGGTTAATTATTTTTTGATCTCTTATAATTTCACTGGCTTCACTTTGCCCATTTCTAATGTTCAAGGTGTCATTTTTTTCCTTAAGATTATGGATTTCCTTTTCTAATTGGTTGATTTTTCTTTCATAATCTTCTTGTTTTTCTTGGATTATTCTTTTTTGTTTTTTTTCATTTTTTTCCTCCATCTCTGTCATTTGGTTTTTAAACTCTTTTTAAACATTTTCTAGGAATTCTTTTTGGGCAAGTGACCATTTGACACTACTCTTTGGGGGTTTCTTTACTTCAATATCCTCAGTAATGTTAATGGGATTTATGTTAATGAGAGTTAAATATCTTTCCCCACTCATTTATAGGCTTCCAGTGGAACCCATTAAAGGAAGTTTGATTAGGGGAGGCTTGTTTTGTAGGAAGGCCCATATCTTTTGTTAATTTGTAATGAGGCATTGGATCATGAGGGTCTTGATGCCTACCATCTCTGATATATATATTCTGAGGTGAGGTTTTGCTTTGGGGGCTTACTCTTTGGAAGAAGGTTTGTGTGCCACATGAGACTCCCAGTAGCTGTTAAAGACCCCTCCTCTTCCCCCCCGCCGCTTTAAAAACCTAGATGTTGGTGGTTCTGTCTCTGGTAACTATGTATGTATGTATGTATGTATGTATGTATGTATGTATGTAATGGCCACACAGTTGGAATTATCTGTTGATCTGTGATGTATGTATTACTTATGGTCAGACAGTTAGAAGCCCTGTCTGTTGGTCTTTATTTCTCTGTTTGTATTTTCTCTGTTGGTATATGTGATTAAAGAAGATTGTTGACACCTTTTAAGTTGCCTCCCTTAGAAAAGCAGATCTAAGAACCTGTGTAAGCAGGCCATCCTGGATGTGTCAGGGTGCTTGCTGTTACATCTCCTCTGAAGACAAGCCCTAGTCATCACTATTTCCATAATAGTTTTCTATGGTTGGATTCTATCTCTTTTGCTATGCATTTTTTTTTTGTGGTGATAGCTTAATTTTTGTAATCACCTCTAGCCCTGGGGTATGGGAAATGGTGTTTTTTGCCCCAGATCTTCAGTTCTCTCCTTCTGCCTGGAATGAAAGCCAAACCTCCAACTCTTGTAAGTGCCTGAAGCCAGGGGCTAGACAAAGAATTGGAGCTGGGAGGGTGATGGAGTACTATTTTCTATGCTCTTGGGAACATTCATGCCCTGCTCCAGCAGTTAAGTCATCAGTCATATTGGTTCTGCCAGGTTTTTAGAATGCAGGAAACTATTTTGCACTGCTGTGGTATATGGACTTGAGTATGTATAGTATCTGAGTATACACTATAGTATACTTGAGTATATGACTGGGTATATAGATTTGTTCTGGTTGGCAAATTATGGGTGCACAGTTGAGGAAGTTTTTTTGAGGGAAGTGATTGCTTTGTCTCTGTATCCCCAGTACAAGGCACGTTCATGGCACATAGTAAGGAGACACTTAATAAGCACCACTTTGAATGGTTATTGGTCATGCTTCCAGAGGATGATGCTACCCACCTATTAAGAGACAGAGAAAGATGATGCAGAATGAGGCACATATTTTGTGATGTGGCCAAAGTGGAAATTAGTTGTTTGACTCGACTCCACATATTTGTTACAAGGGATTTGTTTTTCTTTTTCTCAACTGAGGAGTGGTGGTAGCGATTGGGTTGCAAAAAAGAAAGAAAAGAAGGTCATTGAAGGGTTTTATTTTTCTTTCTTTTTAATGGGGGATGGGAAGAAGTGAGTAAGAGAGAAAATAAATATTTGTTACTAATGGAAAAAATGTTTTAAAAGAAATAAAAAAAGTGAATGGTTATATAATGGTTGCTTTTTGGCTTCTTCCATGAGAAGTCTCATTTTATTTCTCTTTCTGGTCATGCTTTATATCTGCCTCTAACTTAAGTCAGGCTTCTCCCTAGTTCCCTTGGATCCTGAAGGAAAAGAGAACGTTCCAGCTAGTTTCTCCAGGTCTCAAATTCAAATTCATATTGGACTTCAGTCTGGGTATCTCCTCTTTCACCTTGAGCAGTAATGGCTCCCTGTTTCCTTTCCTCTCTCCTTCAGCACCAAGATCTTCCTGAAGTGATCCTTGTAGTAAAGAATCACACATAGGAAGAAGAGTAAGGACTCTTCCTTTCACTTGAACACTTAGAGGCTATTGAATGGTTATTCACTGGCAAAATTTTAACATTATTGTTTCTCAGGGAATAGGGAAGCCAGAAGAAAGGAAGAGAGACAGGGAACTGCTGGTCAGTGGGAGCAGTCAGAACACACACACATTTATCATTTAAGTTTGCCATCTTCTATGGGTGTAATTTGCGACACCCCAAACAATGACAATAGTAAAATCAAAGATCACTGATCACCATAATAACAAATATAGTAATAATAAAAATAATAATGAAATATATGAAATAATGAAAAAGTTTGATGAATTGTGAGAATTACCAAAATGTAACACGGAGACACAATGTGAGCACATGCTGTTGGAAAAATGGCACTGATAGATTTACCCGATGCAGGGTTGCCACAAACCTACAATTTGTTAAAAATACAATATGTGAAGTGCAATAAAATACAATAAAGTGAAGTGCAATAAAATGAAGTATGCCTGTAGTTTAATAATCCAAATGAAGCCTATCCTTCAAGGCCCAGCTCAGCTTTTATCTCCTCCATGAAGCTTCCTCTGAATATTGTAGCCAATATTAACTCCCCTTCCTCTAGACTCTTACTGCACTGATACTCCATATCAAAGACAGTGGGTAATACAGAGAACTCTAAGACAGTCAGTTACTGCTTTCGGTGAACTGACATCATGAAACAATTAGGCAACCACATAAGAGGGTACATAATAGAATTATTTCATTGTTTGGATTCTTATTTCTCTAATAGCTTTCTAAATTCCTTGGGGGCAGGACTGTGTCTTTCTAACACCAATAGTGGCTAGAAAAATCTTGGAAACATAAGAGGCATTTATTAAATGCTTGTTGATTGAAGTGAAGCTGGGTATGGATTGCATAATTGCTAAACAAAGCTGTAATGAGTGAGTTTGATGCTCGAGGCAATTTTTGATTTGATTTTAAAATTTTCAGTGCTGAATTATTTTCTCTTCTCCTTCCACTTCTTCCTTTACCAATGGAACAGGCAAGAAATATGATACAGATATCATTATACAAATAATGTTGTGGAAAAAAAAAAGCAAGAAAGATAAAGAAAGTGAACAAAAATGTGCTTCAATCTGTACTCAGAGTTCATCAGTTCTTTCTATAGGGGTGGGTATAATTTTATGACATGAGTCCCTTTAGAGTTGTTGTGGATCATTGTAATGATGTAGCTAGGTCTTTCACAGTTGACTATCATCATTATACCATAACAATACTATCTCTGTATACAATGTTCTCCTAGTCCTGTTCACTTCATTTTGTATCAGCTCATCTAAATCTTCTCAGGGTTTTCTGAAACTCTACCTTTTATCATTCTTACTACACAATGGTATTCCATTAAATCATATACCACAACTTGTCATTCCCCATTTGATGGACATCCTCTCACTTTTCAATTCTTTGCTGCCACAAAAAGAAGTGCTGTATTTTTGTCTGTATGGATTCCTTTCCTTTTTCTTTGGTCTCTTTGGGGTACAGATCCAGTAGCAATATTGTTGGGTCATAGGGTATACACAGTTTTATAGTCCTTTGAGAATGGTTCCAAATTGTTCTCTAAAATGATTGAACTGTTTCACAGGTCCACCAACAATGACTTAGTGTACTTATCTTTCCATATCTTCTCCAGTATTTGTCATTTTCCTTCTATCATCTTAGCCAATCTGATGGGTGTGAGGTAGTACCTCAAAATTATTTTAATTTACATTTCTTTAATTATTAGTGACATAGAGAATTTTTATATGCTATTGATAGCTTTGATGTCTTCTTCTGAAAATTGTGTGTTTATATTCTTTGACCATTTATTAATTGAGAGGATGGCCCTTAATTTTTTTTTAAATTTGGCTTATTTCCCTAAATATTTAAGACATGAGGCTTTTGTCAGAGAAACTTACTGTACAATTTTCCTTCCCTCAGTTTCCTGCTTTCCTTTTAATTGTGGCTGCATTGGTTTTGTTTGTACAAAACTCTTTTTAAATCAATGTAATTAAAATGATCTATTTTACCTCCCATGATCCTTTCTGTCTCTTATTTGGTCACAAATTTTTCTCTTATCCATAGGTATGTCAGGTAATATTTCTGTATTTCCCTAATTTGCTTATAATATAACTCTTTATGTCTAAATCATGTACCCATTTTGAGTTTATCTTGGTATTTGGTACGAGATGTTGGTTATTGTGTTTCCTGTCCAGTTTTTTATACTTTACTGCTTTCCATGTATTCTATGATCCATTAAAAATGGCCTTCTTGCTGTTCTAGCAAACGACTCCATATTTTCATGGCTGGCCTCCATGGCTGGAAGGTTCTTCCTCCTTGTCCATACTTCCTGGCTTTCCTGGATTCCCTTTAGTTTCACTAAAATCCACTTCCTGCAAGAAACCTCTCTTGGTTCCCCTTAAGGCTAGTACCCTTTTTCTGATATGACATCCACCATACCATATGATTACCTTGTTTGTACATAGCCATTTTCATATTGTTTCTCCTATGCTCCTTGTGGGTGGAAATTGGTCTTGTCCTTCATTGTATACCTGGTGCTTAGCACTGTGCCTGACCCATAAATATTAACTTATTTGACAATACTCATGAAGATCCTCCAAATACTGGAAACAACTATCCGTTAAGCCTTTTCTCATCTAGGATTAGTAAATCTCTATCCTTTGTTTCCTTAACTAATCTTCAGAAATTGTGGTCTCAAGGTGTAGCTGTATTCTTCTGGGCATCCTAAAATATGGCACCTAGAATTGTACAGTACTAAAAATGTGGCCTAGACAGGAAGGCATTTCTTCTTTGCCAAGGTATTGGTGTTAAATTGATGCCTCCTCCAGGATTAGTTCCTGTAGTATCCCCCTCACACTTTCCAGTTTTATTATACCTTTACTTCCTGACAGATATTCTTCAATCTAGTGACACTGGTTTCTAGGGGTAACCTTAAGAGTTTCCACTATGGTTGCTCATGAATCCACTCTGGGGTGCTTGGATTATCAGCCAGGGTTAATTAGATTTTAGAAATTAAGGTATTTACTAAGCAGATAAAGCAAAAGCAGTTAATATAATTTAATATTATAGTTTTCCCCCAATTAAATGTTAAAACATTTTTTAATATTTATTAAAAATTTTTTGTATTTGGGAGTAGAGCCAAGATGGCAAAGTAGAAAAACACACATACTCTAGTTCTTCCCCACAGCCCATAAAATACCTCTAAAAATGACTCTAAACAAATTCTAGAGCAGCAGAAGCCACAAAACAACAGAGTGAAAGAGATTTCCAGTCCAAGGTAGCCTGGAAGGCTGACAAGAAAGGTCATGGGGCATGGAGCAGAGTGCAGCCCACAGAGCCCAGCTCAACCTTGGCCACATGGCACCAACAGGAACAGGATTGGAGCAGGCCTCAGGGGGAGGAATCTCCGGCAGCAGCTGTGGTTCCCAGATTGCTCAAGCCACAAATGCCAGACAACTTCATAGGTCAGTGAGAACACTTTTTCATCTGGGTGAGGAGGGAGTAGAGTCCTCCCCTAGCCCTGGTCCCAGATGGTGATGGTGGCTGTGGCAGCAGCAGCTACAGCGTCCATTTTTGGAGCCCTCAACCTAAATCCCATGGGGGAATTGAGCCACTGATCTGGGTCTCAGCCCTGAGTGGTGGCCCAGGGGGTGAGGAAGAGTGTTGGCTGGTATGGTGGAGCTGGTGGAGGCTCTGGAAAGGGAATTCTATTTACAGATCCTGGGTAGAAAAGCTTTGGTAGCTCTAAGAAAAGAGCACAGGCCAGGAGAGGAGAAGACTCCTCCCCCTTGATTGTGCCACTTTGGAGGAACTGAGAACTTACAGGTCCTCAGAGTATACGCTCTTCTTGACAAAGGACTCAAAAGTCAAGTAACTTACGGGGAAAATACCCAAAAAAGGGAAAAAAATAAGACTTTAGAAGGCTACTTTCTTGGTGAACAGGTATTTTCTTCCATCCTTTCAGATGAGGAGGAACAATGTTTACCATCAGAGGCCTCCAAAATAAATATGTAATGGTCTCAGGCCATGGAAGAGCTCAGAAAGGATTTTGAAAATCAAGTAAGAGAGGTGGAGGAAAAATTGGCAAGAGAAATGAGAGTGATGCAAGAAAATCATGAAAAGCAAGTCAACAGCTTGTAAAGGAGACCCCAAAAAATGCTGAAGAAAATAACACCTTTAAAAATAGGCTGAGGGGCGGAGCCAAGATGGCGGAGTAGAAGGATGCACTTTTACGAGCTCCAACCCACAGCCCATAGAATTAATGTAAAAAGAGACCCCCATAACTTCTGGACCACTGAAAGGGGCACAGAAACAGAGTGGAAGAGATTTCCGTGCCAGAGAGCGCTGGAGACCCATCCCCAGGGTCCCCACCCCAGCGCTGCCCTGGCCGTGGCCCCAGAGAAGCTGACCTGAGCAGGCTTCAGGGACGGAAGCTCCGGCAGCCGGAAAAGTCCCTCCACCCACAGAAGCTACAGGTCAGTGAGAGAGACGGCTAGCTGGCTGAGGGGAGTGGGGTGTCTCCATGACTTGGGCCCCCTCGGGAGGAAGCAGCGGTGGCAGAGACAGGGGCAGGAAGTGGCGGAGGCAGAGGAGTGGGCAGTGGTGGAGGCAGCAGTGGCGGCGACGGCCCCAAGACTCCCCCAGCAGCAGACAGGATCTTCATTACTGAAAGTCTCTGCATAAACAACCTGAGGGAGCTGAGCCTGGGAGACGGCCCTGCCCCACCCCGCTCTATTACTGAAGGCCTCTGCATAAAGCCCCTGAGGGAACTGAGCCTGGGAGGCGGCCCTGCCCCCAGCCCAGCACCAGAACTAGGGCTCACATTGATTAGCAGGCGGGCTTTCACCCCAAGCACTAGCTGGGCGGATCTGGGCGGGGGTGGACAGGAATCTCAGAGGTCAGGTAACTGGCTGGGAAAATGCCTAGAAAAGGGAAGAAAAATAAGACTATAGAGCCGACATTCGGATCTGATGACGAGGACGTATTCTTGCCATCAGGGAAAGACGTGGAGGGTGGGGCCTCAGTACCCCAGACACCCCAGGGGGATGTCAGGTGGGCTCAGGCCTTGGAAGAGCTCAAAAAGGATTTTGAAAAGCAAGTTAGACAGGTGGAGGAAAAACTGGGAAGTGAAATGAGAGAGATGCAAGAAAAGCATGAAAAATGGGTCAATACCTTGGTTAAGGAGACCCAAAAAAATGTTGAAGAAAATAACACCTTGAAGAATAGGCTCACTCAATTGGCAAAAGAGGTTCAAAAAGCCAATGAGGAGAAGAATGCTTTCAAAAGCAGAATTAGTCAAATGGAAAAAGAGGTTCAAAAGCTGACTGAATTTAATAGTTCTCTCAAAATTAGAATGGAACAGATGGAGTCTAATGACTTTATGAGAAACCAAGAAATCACCAAACAAAACCAAAAGAATGAAAAAATGGAAGAGAATGTGAAATATCTCATGGGAAAAACAACTGACCTGGAAAATAGATCCAGGAGAGACAATTTAAAAATTATGGGACTACCTGAAAGCTATGATCAAAAAAAGAGCCTAGACATCATCTTCCATGAAATTATCAAGGAAAACTGCCCTGACATTCTAGAACCAGAGGGCAAAATAAGTATTGAAAGAATCCATCGATCACCACCTGAAAGAGATCCAAAAAGAGAAACTCCTAGGAACCTTGTGGCCAAATTCCAGAACTCCCAGCTCAAGGAGAAAATCTTGCAAGCAGCTAGAAAGAAACAATTCCAGTACTGTGGAAATACAATCAGGATAACACAAGATCTAACAGCTTCTACATTAAAGGATCGAAGGGCGTGTAATATGATATTCCAGAAGTCAAAGGAACTAGGACTCAAACCAAGAATCACCTACCCAGCTAAACTGAGTATAATACTTCAGGGGAAAATATGTCTTTCAATGAAACAGAGGACTTTCAATCATTCTTGATGAAAAGACCAGAGCTGAAAAGAAAATTTGACTTCCAAACACAAGAATGAGAAGAAGCATGAAAAAGTAAACAGCAAAGAGAAGTCTTAAGGGACTTACCATAAGTGAACTGTTTATATTCCTACATGGAAAGACAATATTTGTAACTCTTAAAACTTTTCAGTATCTGGGTAGTTGGTGGGACCACACACACACACATGTACATGCATGCATGCACACACACATACACACATGCACGCACATACGGAGACAGAGAGCACAGAGTGAATTGAATAGGATGGGACCATAGCGAAAAGAAATTAAGGTAAATGGTGAGAGAGAAATGTAGTGGCAGGAAAGAGGGTGAAATGGAATGGGGTAATTATATGTCATTTAAGAGGCAAGTAGGAGACTTTTTAGTGGAGGGAAAAAGAGGAGAGCTGAGAAAAAAAAATCAAGAAGTTTACGCTCATCATATTTGACTAAAGGAAGGAATAAAATGCACACTCATTTTGGTATGAAAACCTATCTTACAGGATAAGAAAGTGGGGGAGAAGGAGATAAGCAAGGGGGGGGATGATGGAAGGGAGGGCAAAGGGTGGAGGGAGCAATTTGAAGTCAACACTCGGGGAGGGACAGGATCAAAAGACAGAAGAGAAACAATGAGGGGCAGGATAGGATGGAGGGTAATTCAGTTAGTCTTACACAACATGACTATCAGGGAAGTCATTTGCAAAATTACACAGATATGGCCTATATTGAATTGCCTGCCTTCCCAAAGGGAATGGGTGGGGAGGGAGGGATGGGGAGAATTTGGAACTCAAAGTTTTAGGAACAACTGTTTAGTATTCTTGTTGCTACTAGGAAAGAAGACATACAGTTAATGAGGAATAGAAAGTCATCTGGCCCTACAGGAGAAAAGAGAAAATGGAGACAAGAGAAGGGAGGGATGACAGAAGAGAGGGCAGATTGGAGATAGGGAAAATTAGATTGCTTGGAGTATTGGGGTGGGGGGAGGGGATAAAAGGGGAGAAAATTTGGAACCCAAAATTTTGTGAAAATGAATGTAAAAAGTTAAATAAATAAATAAAAATAGGCTAACTCAATTGGCAAAAGTGGTCCAAAAAACCAATGAGGAGAATGCTTTAAAAAGCAGAATTAGCCAATAATTTTAAAATTATCTCTCCTAAATCTATTTTCCATGTCCGTTGTTTTTCCAATGAGATATTTCACATTATCTTATATTTTTTCATTCTTTTGGGTTTTTTTTTGTAATTTCTTGCTTTCTCATAAAGTCATGAACTTCTATCTGCTCCACTCTAATTTTTAAAGAACTATTTTCTTCAGTAAGCTTTTGAATTTCCCTTTCCATTTGACTAATTCTACTTTTTAAAGCATTCTCCTCATTGTTGAGAATTGTTTTTGCATACAACTGGGAAATAAGAAATACATATAATGGGATATAGAAATTTGTCTTACCCTATAAGACAAGAAAGAAAATGGGGATGGGGAAGGGAGGAGTGTAAAAAGGGAGGGCAGGTTGGTGGAAGAGGCAATCAGAATGCAAGGCTTTTTTGGGGTGGGGGGAGGGGAGAGACAGGGAGAAAATTGGGAACTCAAAATTTTGTGGAAATGAATGCTGAAAACTAAAAATAAATAAACATTTTTTGAAAAAAGGAAGGAGGAAGACAAAAATTTTTTTTTGATTTCGAATTTCTCTCCCTTCTTCCTTTCCTTTCTTTGACCCCTCACTGAGAAGGCAAGAAACTTGATATGATTTTACATGTACAGTTGTACAAAACATATTTCTATGTTAGATATGTTGTAAAGAAAAACAAAGACCAAAAACCGCAAGAAAAATAATATAACCAAAAAGTATGTTTCAACCTGCATTCAGATGCCATCTCTTCTTTCCGGGAGATCATTGTAAGCCTTTCAGCATTGCCTTAGATCATTGCACTGCTGAGAATAGCTAAATCATTCACAATTGATTACCATACAATATTGCTATTAGTTAATACAGTGTCCCCCTTGCTCTGCTCATTTCACTTTGTATCAGTTCCTATAAGTCTTTCTGGGCTTTTCTGAGAGTATCTTGCTCATCATTTCTTATAGCACAATAGTAGTCCATCACAATCATAAAGAACAACTTGTTCAGCTCTTCCCCAATTGATGGGCATTCTCCCACTTTCTAATTCTTTGCCACCACTCAAATAACTGCTACAAATATTTTTGTACATGTGGGACCTTTTCCTTTTTATTTTTTGTCTAACAAAGGCAATTGTTAAAGAAACATACCCCCAAACTTCAGGCATCTCTTCTTTTGTGCACACAAGGTCCCTGGAGAGAGCTGGTTTCTGCTTAGAGAACATATGTGGACAAATATTAAACTTTTAGCTCTACATTTCTGGAATTTCTTCTTTCTTTTCCTAACATTCTCCTTGAGTGGAGCTCTCTGTTGGACTCCAAAGGTCAAGTTAGTACCCTTGGAAGAGTCCTGAAGCTGCCTCTTCCTTCATATGTCCTGCTGTCAGCCACCGTTGCTCTAGGGATACTGCTCCTGGTCACTGAAAAGAAACCTAGATCTATTGACCTTTCCAAGTTGACAATGCCATCATCTGGTCTACCACTCTGGCTGGACCACTGTAGGAGTGGGCTGATTTACTCTTTCTCTGTAGCCCTACAGGCATGACTGATTCTTTTTAGTCAGTCACAAGATAGTGCCTTTTTCTGAATTAAAAAAGACAGATAAGAATTCTTAATTGGCCCCCAAACAAGTATCAAAGCATCAAGATGCTTGTCTGCTTTCATCCAGTGATTAAAGTACTTCATTCCTCTCAAAACTGATTAATGATTTTTTACATCTAGATTATACTTGTGATCAATCGATTGCTTTAACTGAGAAGTCTGGGCTTTCTGTGTTTACATTAGTTGGAATTGGGCTGAAAACTATCATCCTTATATCTTGCAGTGGCTAAGGAGAAAAAAATTCCCTCCATTTGAATTGCCCAAGCAAACTCACCCCATGATCTCATATAACCCCAGCAATACTCCTCTGAGGCAATGGGGCAAACCTCATTTTTCTAGATGCAAAAAGTTGAATGAAACCCAAGGAAATCAAAGGATTGGTCCAAGGTCACATAGTAAGTCAGTGACTGAAATGAGTCAAGGAACTAGACCACCTAGGTCTTTTCCTCCCATGTGTAAGAGTGCCTCCCCAACATGGTAATAACCAACAGTCAATCAATACAAATTTATTAAGAACATATGATTTGCCAATTGCAGGGGTTGGAGTAATTATCCTTCTAAGGAATTTCTGTCAATTCTTTCTAAATGACTTGAGGAGTGCAAGCAATTCCTGGGACATCACCTCTATAATTCTCCTGCCTCTTCGTAAACATCCTCTCTTCTGGACATAGAAAACCCCCGGTGGTGATAGAGCTTCATTTGACTGACTTGGAACAACGACAATAAGTGCTTTTCTCTGAGTATCCTCTTGTATTGATCCAAAAAGAAGCAGCTGGAATGTTTACTTAGAAACTAGTCATCATTTTCAGCCTGACTACATACCAGTAGCCCACACTCCTCTAAAAGATTGGGAAACAGCAAGAAGTCCTAAATTGCATCCATTTCATGGTATTATGAAGGCAGATAGGCCTGATTATGTTTGGGTTTAAATTGTATAGAATCACAGTTTAGTGGATGGAGTACTTGACTGAGATTCAGGAAGATCTGTGTTCAAAGCTAACTTAGACTGTGTAATCTAACTAGTTGTGTAATCCTGGGCAAGTCATTTAACCTTTGTTTACCTTAGGTTCTTCATCTGTAAAAACAGGGAGCCAAGATAAAACTGGATTCAAGTTTGGCTTCTGAAACACACTGGCTGTGTGACTCTGGGAAAGTTATTTAAACTCTCAGTGCCCTAGGGCATTTTTCAAGAGTATAAATTACAGAGGAAGGTGCGACCTACATTGGGCAGGTGCCACTATTGAGCTACTGGGATTTGTGCCCCAGGGAATCAAACTTGAGAGGGTACTGATGGCATTTGTATGCTTTTGTCAACAAATTAGCAACTTGTCCAGTGGCTATACTTCAGCCAAGTGAGATCTGTTTTGGCTCATTCCTAAGAAGCAGACTCAAAGTATCCCAGAGTCTCTGCCTTCCTGACTTGGGACAGTGTCTGGGGTCTACCTTGACCTAGCTTTTGTCTTGAAGTCCAAGAATTTTCTCTGTGTTTTCTCTTTCTCCCTCCCTACAACTAAACATTACTATAGTCCCCCTAATTACTCCCCCCACCTTTAATAAGAAATGAGGGAAATTCACTCCCTCTCTTAGAATTCAGACTATCCAACCTTTATTCATGCCTTCTATGTTCCCAGTGCTGCGCTATGCACTGTGAAGGATTCTTGTTATCATCACTCCAATGTTCAGATACTCTCAAGAAGAAGTTGTGTCTCCTTGGAAGAGAAGTCCTTCCTAACTGTGGAAGAAGCACCAGCAGAAAGCGGAACTTGTCTGAGTGAGGACCACAAAGGATAGTACAGACATAAGGGGTCAGGGTAGTCTGGGAAGTAGAAAGACCCCTGGCCTCACAGTTAGGATCTCTGTGGTTTCATTCACTGATATGTGACCATGGACAAGTCTCCTTCCCTACCCCCCAGTGGAGAGACTCAGTGTTCTTTCCAATGCATCAGGTCTTGGAACAAAACTCACAACTCTATTACAAAAAGCTATCCCTTTTTAATTTCCCTCCCCTGAGAGGAGGCCAAAATACATGGTCTTTTGGTTCAGATTTAGAATTGCTACCAACTGTCTGGGCATTTGGACAGCACATGGTCTCCAAATGTAGCTCTCTCAGGCAGGAGCAGATGGTTTCTGCTGAGACTGACAAGCTTTTTAGACTTGGCACCATGTGAGACCTGAGACTGCTCCCACAGGGCTGCAGAACACTAGGATGAAAACTGGAAAATGTCAATTAATTATTTGGATATTTCTGAGTATTTCTTAATACTAATCAACCAACATGCACTTATTAATTGCCGAATGTGTGCCAGGCACAGACAGGTGCTAGAGATACAGATTCTTTTGTGGAAGAGAAAACACACACACACACACACACACGCGCACACGCACACACACACGCACACAGACAAGTGGATTGTTTTGTACTGGTCTGTATCTACTGACTCAATTTTCTGGATTTTACCTGGCTGCTTCACATTTTCTCATCAGCCACTCCCTCTAAAAGTGACTTCTCCCAGCAGGTCTGCTGAGGTACTGACCTTCAACAGAACCGACTTCTCTATTTCTCTAATTATGCTCCGTGGCTACTGGTTCCCTTTTCACCTGGTGCTCTGTGTCACCCCACAGGGCAGAACTAGAACTAATCAGAGGAAGATATACAGAGGACAATTTCAGCTCCCAGTTATGAAGTATTTTTTAGTGACTGGAGCTGTCCAGCTATGAAACAGACTGGGCTGCCTCCTGAGCAGTGGAGTTTCTGAAAATATTCAAGCAGAGGTCAGATGACCACCTATAGGCATGAGAGCCTCAGACCTCACAAACAAGGAAGTAATTTCTTGTGTTCTGTTAAAGAAAAACAACATGAGTTTAGAACAGGGATGGAGCGTAAGAGAAGACTTGCCATGCTCATATGTGAGCAGCTACATGTATGGACTAGGATATGAGGAACTCCTGGAGGACTCCAAGCCATCACTGACCTACTACAGTGTTTGAAAGGTCCAGAAGATGAGGGGTAGGAAAGTCCAAGTGTGTAGGACAAGGCCTTGGTAAGCATTAGAGGAAAGGTCAGAGTATGTAGAATGCTGAGCAGCTCCACTTCTCTGAAATCCTTTCCCCTCATGACTTTAATTCCACCATTCTTTCATTTGAATTTCTTTCATGCATCACACCAATACCCAGATATCAAGAAATATGCTAAATATAAACCCAAGGGCCATCTATTTTACCCTCCCCTCATTTCCCCCAAGTTAAAAGGATATGAAAGATAAAGGATATTGCTTAATGCACAGAAGGACGAATGTTCTCCTTGACTTAGGACCTCAGATTTGGAGCTAGAAGGGATCTTAAAGATCATTTATTCTAATTTTCTTACTTTACAGTTAAGGAAACTGAAGCTCAGATGGATTGAATGACTTGCCCATAGCCACAAAGGTAGGAATGTCAGAGGGTTTTGAACTCAGATCTTCTGTCTTCACACCCAATGCTTGTTTGATGCTTCAGCTTGGGAGTGCCTTTTGAATGAGTATGTAAAAAAGCATTTTTTATTCTAGGTGTTAGGGACACACATACACACACACACACACACACACACACACTCTAGTTTCTGCCCTCAAAGGGCTTATGTGTTAATTAGGAGGAGATAGCCAATTTTGGGGTGTGGTGGCCAGAGAAAGGTGAAGTCATGGGGATGGTGTATAGAGTTTAGAATTTGTCTAACATTCAATGCTCTCTCTCAAGGGTAATAATGACAAAAAAATGACAAGGACTCAGAGGTACTCTTTCTGGTTCTGAAAGGTCATGTCCAGTGATGTGTGACTCAAGGCTAATGGGTTTCCCAGATGACAGAGTCCATTCATTGATTGCATAACCAGAGAAACTTTTAAAAGAAGAGACAGTTGCCATCTGTCATGTCTTTGCTTCAAGTCTCCAGGTGTCACAATGTGGCTCCCATAAAGACTGGCCCAATATTCACAGAGACATCAGTGGGATATTCAATAGGGCAAGTTTGTGTCAGGACCCCTGGAAACCTGCTTTTTGTGTCTCCTTTCCTGAGTAGATGGCCCTCATAGCCAACAGTAGTTGGACACATCCAGTCTTGGAAGTGACTTTATGAATTTTTTAAGTTCTGTCTAATTAGACGAGTGTAGTGGCAGCAGTATCCACAGGGACCATTGAATATCCTGGAGTAATTGGGTTGTAACAGAGGCAGATCTAGAGACCATTGACTGTGGAAGGAGCTGAGTGTGGAATTCAGAGGACATTCAGATTTGGAGAGAAGTGACAGTACAGGTCTGAGGTGATGTGTAAAATATCTAATTAGCAGTCTTGCAGAACTGCTTTATGAAATGATGAAATTTAAATTTTAGACTCCCTGTAGACTGTAACTATATAGCTGTTGGTTAAATTACTGAATCCTATTTTGTTAATGCATATTTAGGAGATTTTTTTTATGATTAGCCTTTCCTATGTGTGTAATAAAAATTACCTGTCCTATACCTGCTTTGTCTTGTATATTGGGGATTTCTTTTTATTCCCCTTCTTTGGGAAACTCTTAGAGCTAGAATTATGATCTAGAATCTAATTTACTACAATTAAAATTTCTCCAAGAAACTGAAGTGTGTGCTTTAACGAGCCAAAGAATGTGAAGCAAGCTCTCTCTCACCAGAGAATGGAATCCATGTAACTAAACTTGGTTCAAACGGCATGCCTACGTACAGAACAGTGATACAGATTTCCAGTCCCAGCTTCCTTAATGTTGGAAAAATTAACAATTTATATTTCTGTTGGGGTAGCTAATTGGTACAGTGGATAGAATACTGGGTTTAGAGTCAGGAAGATTTAAGTTCAAAGCTGGCCTCAGACACTTACTAGCTGTATGACCCTGGGCAAGTCACTTAACCTCTATTTGCTCCAATCTTCATCTGTAAAATGGAGACACAATGGAGAAGGAAATGGAATACCATTCTAGTTTTTTTTTGTTGTTTTTTTTGCCAAGAAAACCCCGTGGACATCTCTGGGGTCCGAAAGAGTTGGACATAACTGAATAACTCACCAGCAACAAATTTCTGTTAGGCTTTAAAGGTTGTGAAGTACAGTTCCACAAACCTCCTTACGATATAAGTAGTATCAATTTTACCCTTTCTGTTTTAGGATGAGGAAATGCAAGACCGGTGAGATTAGAGCTTGCCCACATTTAACCAGTCAAGTAGTATTTACTAAACACCAACTGTATACCTCTATGGTAGTTGGAGAAAAATTGACAAAAAAAAAGGGGAAATAGGCCTTAGCCTGAAGGAGGTAACATTCTATTAGAGGAGATAACATGTATTGACATAGATAAAAACAAAATAGATATACTGTGGTTCAGATAGGGAGGGCAGTACCCGTTGGAAGTGATCCAGAACGGACCTCATGTGAAGGTGGTCCCTGATCTCAGTGTTGATGAAGACTGGGAACGTTACAAGGCAGAAATGAGGAGGAAGCATATTCTAAGAACGGCTGCAGAAATTGAGTACATTTTTAACCCTGGTTCTTAGTATAGTGCTTGTCACATGGAAAACACTTAATAAATTCCTATTGACTGTTTGACTGTAGGGAACTGGAAAGGCAGCGATGTGTAATAACCCTGGGTTCAGATTGGGAAGGGCTCAAAATGCCAAACAAAAGATCTTACACTCGATTCTATATATAAGAGGGAGTCCCAGGAGTTTCTTGAGTGGGGGTGGTGGTGATGATGTGGTCAGAATTATTCTTTAGAAATAGTCTGTGGTAGGAAGAGATGAGGTAGGGAGTCCAATTAGAAGAGTATTGTGATAGCCTAGACAAGAGTAAATAAGAGCTTGAACTTAGATGATGGCTGGGTGAGAAGTGAGAAGGATGGATGTAGGGTTTTTGTGAAGATAGAAATGAAAAAAATATATGGCAAATGATTAGATAAGTGAGGGAGGGGGAGTAGTTAAGGATAATAATAACTGGTATTAATAGAAGTTAATAGAAGGTTTGCAATGTGTTTTATATATATTATCTTACTTGAACCTCACAACAGCCCTGGGAAGTGGGTGCTGTTATTATCCCCATTTCACAGATGCAGAAACTGAGGCAGAATGATTTACCAGTGGTCACCTAGCTATTTGGCTTCTCAAGGTAAATTTGAACTCAGGTCTTCTTGACTCCATGTCCCAACACTTTAGCCACTATAACACCTTAGCTGCCTCTGTGACTGTGATGAACCTGTGTTGACTGGAAGGAAAATGGTGCCCATGACAGGAAGAGGAGGGGTTCAGAAGCATGGGAGTAGGTTCAACAGTGAAAGAATCTGGATTTGAATCCAGATCTCCTGAATCCAAGTTAATTTTGGGCAGCAAGTGCTGGATCTGGAGTCAGGAAGACCTAAGTTCAAATCTGGCCTGACCAGATTCAGATCTTTGTGACCTTGGGCAAATCACTTCACCCTGTTTGCCTCAGTTTCCTCATCTGTAAAATGAACTGGAGAAGGAAATGTCAAACCACTCCAGTATCTTTGCAAGAAAACCCCAAATGGAGTCATGGAGTCAAATATGACTGAACTGACTCCACCACTCACATCTGAGTGGGGTATTATTCACACATGGGAGAATCTTTGCACCTGGGAGGGCTGGAGGCAAGGAAACAATCTTTGCCTCTGGTAGTCTCCCAGGTGATGTTCTTCTTTCAGAGAGGCCCTCCCCAGGTTTTGACTAGGTCTTGCTGCAACTCTGAAATTTTCATTTCTATCTAGATGACACTGAATTAAATGCAGTGATTGGTTTGAGTCTTCAATTCTGCCAATTAACTGATTGCAGATAAATGAAACTTAAAGACTTGATCAGTTTCCTTACAGATTGATTGACTTTGCAGGAAATGTGAAGGTGTGTTTTTAAGACGAGACCAAATGATAATTTTGTAGAGTGACTCTGGGAGGCAGATAGAGAGGGGCTATGACTTAAATGTGAGACACAGAAATAGAATCTTGCTAAAGCGCTGCGTTTGGGGAACTGGACCTTGTTCTGAAAATTCTCTCCTGCTCTCTCATTATTAGCACTGTGGAAGGAGAGTGCTGGATTTGGATTCAAAGGACCCGGCTCCAAGTCCCAGCACTACTCCTAGACTGCTCTGTGACTTTGGGCAGAGTGCATTATTGTTCTGGGCTCATCAAATGAGAGGATTAAGCGAGGTGATCTGCAAGGTTCCTTACAGCTTAAATCCTTTGAGACCCCTAGAAGCCAACAAGCTTTCACTGAGTGATCCCTGTGTGCCCAGTCTTGTGCTAAGGGCTGTGCAGGATAGAGTCAGGAATACCTGAGGTCAAATATGGCCTGGCACACTTACTATCTGGGTGGCCCCAGGCAAGTCATTTAACCTCTGTTTTCCTCAGTTCCCTCATCTGTACATTGGGGATAATAAAAGTACTTATCTCCCAGGGTTGTTGTGAGGACAAAATGAGATATTTATAAAGTACTTTCCAAAATCTTCAAGTATCAAGTTAATGCTACTTATTGCTGTTCTCATGGTTGCTGTTGTTTTCAGACATGTCCAACTTTTCCTGACCCCATTTGAGGTTTTCTTGACAGAGATACTGGAGTGGTTCGCCATTTCTTTCTCCAGTTCATTTTACAGATGAGGAAACTGACGCAATCAGGGTGAAGTGATTTTCCCAGGGTCACACAGCTAGGAAGTGTAGGAGGTTGGATTTGAACTCAGGAAGATGAGGTCCAGCATGCTTTGTACTATGGCACCACCTAGTTGCCTTGTTATTAGTATTATTATTATATAGCAGAGTTCTTACCCTCAAAAAGCTCCTAGTATTTCTGGAAAAGCACATAAAACATTGGAAGGGGAAATGTAAAGAACCAATGTTGGTGAAGTGATCGAGTGTTTGCAGAGTACTTTTGCATTCATTGCCTCCTTTGAGTCCTAAGAGGTTGGTGCCATCATTACCTCCCATGCTACAGAGAGGTGAATGATTTGCCCAGGGTCACACAGCTTAGAATGTCTCTGAATGTCTTAGAATGTCTTACAGCCAATTCAATTGCACATCGTGGAATCACCTCCCTGATATCACGATCCTCTGCAAAAACAAAGGGCACATAACAATAACAACGAATCAGAGGCCGATTCCCAGGTCTTCCTGACTTCAAGCACAGAACTCAATGTCTTGCTGTCTATCAATCACAAACCATTATAAGACAATGGAGGAGAAAGTGGCAAATTGAATAAAATCAAGTTCTGTGTGTATTACAAGTACTCTGACTAGGGGGAAAGCAGGGAGATCATTGTGGCTTGTACCTCCTGAGAAAAGCTTCATTATAGCTAGCATTTGTATAGTTTCTTGAGGTTTGGAAAGAGATTTATGTATTATTTGATTTGATTTTTGTGGGAACCTTGTAAAGGAGGTGCTATTATTATCCCCAGTTTACAGATGAGAAAACTGAGACTAAGAGATGTTAAGCGATTGGCCTTTGGTTACATAGCTGGTCAGCACCTAAGGCAGAATCTGAACTTTTTGATTACATATTCAGAACTCTATCCACTCTACCACTGAGCTGGATCCTGAAAGATGGGCATAGTTTTGATAGCCAGGTGGGAAGGATAGATGTGTGATGGTGAACAATTCTGTGGGGAATCAGCAATCTCTCTCTCTCTCTCTCTCTTTCTCTCTCTCTGTCTCTCTTTCTCCCCCTTCCATCTAACTATCTATCTATTTCTCTATCCATCCATTCATCTATTTGTCTATTTTTCTATCTATTCATCCACCCATTCATCTATTTGTCTATTTTTCTATCTATTCATCCATCTACTTATCTATACATCCATCTATCCATAATTTATCATCCACATATCCTTCCATCCTCTTATCTATCATCTATCTATCCATCTATTTATTTATTCATCCATCCATCCATTTGTACATCTATCCATCTATTCACCCATCTACTTATCCATTCATCATTTATTTACCATCCATCCATCTATCCATCTGTCTGTCTGTCTATCTTTCCACCTATCCATCCATTTACCTATCTCATATATGGAGGCTAGCAAAGAGACTGGCCTGGATGAAGAGGGACTATGTTGAACAGTAATGGGAGATCTGAAATGTCAGGGCTCTCATCTCTTATCATAGTGGATGTTTTTTAACAATTGTATTGAATTGACTTGATCAGGGTTCAGATGTTACTTCCTGTCTGACTTTGAACAAATCTTTTTACTACTAAAAGCTTCAGAGTCTTCATTAGAAGGATCTTAGAATAGTAAGGAGTAACCTTAGAGGACATCTGGTCCAGCTCCCCCATTTTACAGATGAGGGAACTGAGGTCCAGTGAGATTAAGTCATTTGCCCAAGATCACACAGGTGGTAAGTTGTAGAACCAGGATTTGAGCCCAGATCTTGTGACAAGTTCCACACCATTTTTACTGTTCCATGATGCTTTATAATTAAAGGGTTGGACTAGGTCATCTCTAGGGCACTTTCTAGCTCTAAAACCTATGACTCTCTGAGTGACCTTGAATATCAGCCCATTTCTTCTTGCCCAACTATGCACAACATACTAAAATGCCTGCAGGAATCATCTGGGAAGGCTTCCTTTTCCCTTTTCTTCTCTACCCATCTTCACTCTAGCTGGGATTAAGAGTTAAAGGGGGCTGCTGTCAGACCACTCTAGGCCCTGGTTCTTTCCTGATAGACTTCTGCAGTGATGTGGTATAAGCATGTCCAGATGTTGTTGTCAATTGTGGTCGGAAAGGTGGGCTACTGAGTCAAGAGATGAGGGCCTCAATTTCTGACTGCCCACCCAGCACGGGGGCTAGATTTGGCTGGGGCTTGAGGAAGCCAGATGGAATCATTTTGGCTCCTGGATATGTCACAGACAGAGCCAGGCAGTGAGACTTCCTCCTGTCCCTCTGAGCTACAGCAACTTTGGCAGCTTTTCCCTCAACAGTACAAAAGAACTTCAGCTGTGATCATTTTCAGGGGCCTTTAACGAGATTCAGAGACATTGCCTTTCTCCTGCCACGAATAGATAAACAGAATTTCTCCTCTAACATACACAGGCAGAGGGGTTTTCCTTTTTTTTTCTTGGGGTGACAGATGACTCCTCCAATTCCACACATATGCTCTTCCTTTTTCTAATCCTATAGAAATAGATTTAAAATTACAGAATCAGATGGGACTTTAGACTGTCCAATTTCCAGATTTATACATTAAAACAAAACAAGACTTAGAGAGATTATGACTTGCACAAGATTGTAGCTGCAGAAAATGGAAGAGTCTAGATTCAAACTCAGGCCTTAAGCTCATTGGGTGCTTACAACAACCCTGTGAAGTAGATGCTATTATTAATCACATTTTATAGATGATAGAACTGAGGCCAAGAGAGATTAAGTGAATGGCCCATGATCACACAGCAAGACAGTATCTGAGCCAGGATTTGAATTTGGATCCTCTTCACTCCAAGTCCAGCATTCCACCCACTATACCACTTAGCTGCCTCAATAATGAGACCTAGAGAAAGTCAACACCTTGCCCAAGGTCATGCCAGCTCATAATTCCAAATCAATTTCTCTTTTCACTATATCATTCTGTCTCCTAAACGGGCATACAGATTTTTTTTCTATCCAGCACAAAGACTTCTTTATCCCATCACACATGGACAGAAAGACTGCTGGCATTTGCTTTACCCGTCATGCATGGAGTCTCCTTTCTCCTGTCACACAGATGTGGACACAGGTTCCTCTCCTCCCATCATACAGAGAGTTTTGGATACTTCCCTTCACCCACAGGTAAGCAGCAGATGATGATTCATAGAGCAGACAGGCAGACATTGTTTTTCTCCTTCACAAGAGCATGGGCAGACATGGTTTCCTCTCCCCATAGCTCATAGCTAAGTCTGGATTTAGTTCATAGACCCTACAGGATACGGTTGTTGGACCTATCTGGGAAACTCTACTTTACCTAGAGAGGATCAGGGTCCTCTTTAACCATCTCTCCTTCTAGGGAATGCTATCTCAACAGAGAGGATGTATAAAAATTGGCTCTTTGGCTTGTCTGGGATCTGCCTGAGCTGATTCATTCTCCAGACCCAACAAACACTTCCCGGTGCATATTTATTACCTTTGGCATTCACTAAGACACTATCTCTTGATTTTTAATCATTTGGAGCTGTTTGTGAGCATAAGCCAGTGTTTCCTCAGTGCCCCTGTCTTTCCTTTCCTTTTCCTTCCCCATCCCTCTTTTGATTTTTAATTCTCTCTTCTAACCTTTTCAAAACTTGCTCTTGGTTAAAATGATAATACTATAATAAAATGGAGGTTAATATCATATTTGCCGATTGGAATGATTGCTCAGACTGAGAAAGCAAGGTGTGAGGGATAGAATACTGGCCTCAGAGTCAGGAAAGTCTGCATTCAGACCTGCCTCTGATATTTACTAGCAAGGACAGTTCATTTAATCTCTATAAGCTTTAGTTTCCTCTTCTGTAAAATGTGACTAATACCTGAAATCTTGCCTTTTCAATCCAACATTTTTTTATATCTTACTTTGCTTCTCCCAACCCCTCACCCACATCTTTTTTTTTCAGGAGGGGAGGAGTGAGGCAATTGGGATTCAGTGACTTGCCCAGGGTCACACAGCTAGCAAGTGTCCAGTCTGAGATCAGATTTGAACCCAGGTTCTCCTGACTCCAGGGCCACCTATCCACTTATCCACTGTGCCACCCAGCTTCCCCATCTTCCATAACTTTGATCCAGTGACCCTGGCCTTTTTGTATTTCCTGCACTTCTAGATTCTAGGCATTTTCCTCAACTGTCCATCATTCCTGGAAAGTTCTTTCTCTTCTCTGCTCCTGGCTTCCTTCAAGTCTCAGGTAAAATTCTCTTTTCTGGAATGCTAGTGCCTTCTATCTATTCAATACCTCTAATTCATCCTATAAGTAATTTGCTTGTACCTCGCTGTCTCCCCCATTCAACTTTGGATTCCTTGAGGGCAGGGTCTTGTGCCCAGCATTTAGCACAGTGTCTGTCATATAGTGGTGCTTAATAAATGCTTTTTAATTGACTGATGGGCTTCACAGGGCTATTTGATAGTCACAAAGCAACATAAGGGCCCTAGGCACATGGGATCAGGAATCAGGTAGTATAGTTGGCAGAAGATGGAAATGGGCTGTGGAAAAGGAGGTGAGACTGTATCAAAGACAATTTATTATTATTATAATGGACTAGAAGATCTGAGTTTCATCTATCATTTGACAGCCATGTAACCTTGGATAAGTCACTTCTCTGTGCCTCAGTTTCCTCATCTGCAAAACTGATGATAATAATACTTACTAGATAATTACTTACCTTATAAGGCAATTGAGAGGTTGGAATGGTAAAATGTATTTGACATGCATGGCACTATGTACATGCCAACTGTTAGTATCAGTTTACAGTTTTTTTTAGGGGAAGCCTATGTCAAGGACATTAATGCAGGTTTCTGTTCCCCTGCAAGGGCATTTGCATTAGGGCAGGTTTACAAATGGATGGGAGTCAAAGAAGGAAATGGGGCAGGCCTCAGAGAGGAAGACCAAAAGCACCAGATGGATTGGATCAGCCTTGGGATTCCCCTTGAGAGTGGAAATGTAGGTGGTAACTTTGTAAGTCAGCCATGAAACATGGCAGAGCAGAGGACAGAGGAGAAGGAAGGCATGGTGGAAGAGGGCGTACTGAATATGAAGGAAATTTGGCAGACCCCTCCTCAGGGGCTAGTACTGAAAGGGACCTTAGAGAAGGGTTAGCAAATGTCTCTTGTTTTATGAAGTATAGCATGACATAGAAGGTGGGTGTGAATTCTGATCCGGACGCTTCATAGCTGTGTAACTCTAAAAGGCAAGCATCTTCTAGGAGCCTCAGTTTATTCATCTATAAATGGGGGTAATAGTTACAATGATTAATAAATTATATTTGTTGGTTGCCTTTACTATTATTATCCTACAGCTGTCATGAGACTCAGTTGAGATAATTTAGAAAAAAATAATTTGTAAGCCTTAAAGAACAGGAGATGGGCCTATGATTTAGGGACCTCTTGAGGATGAAGAAACCTCCTTCACCAAGACCAAGCCTTCACAGTCTCTGAACTTAGAGCCTTTGAGCAACGTTCACTGAGAAGTTAAATGACTGGCGCAGGGTCAGACAGCCATCGTGTGTCAGAGAAGGGACTTTATAGCGTGAAATAATGCCAGCTAATATCATTGTAATGATATTCTCAATAATATTATTAATAAAACCATTGTCACTTGTGATGCGGTAACTGAGGACCAGAGAAGGGACGTGACCTACCCATGGTTACACAGTGAATAAAGGGAAAGCCAGGATTCATTAAATCGTTAAATGCCTCTTTTGTGCTAAGAGGAAATGAAGAAAGGTGAAAACAGAGACCCTGCCCTCAAGGATCTCAGCGTGTAACCGCAGGTAAGAGACTTTAGATGCTGGCCAAGCTCCTTTCAGCTCTGACAGCCTAGGATTCTTTAAACCTCTGACCCTGGTTAGCAAAACTGGTAACGCCCTCCCTGCTAAGTCTTCTCTGCTTCATGCAGAGTATTCATCTGATTTTAAGAACTCCATTTAGATTTTGTTCTTGGTAAGAGGTTAGATGATAATTTTATAGACTATCTTCTTACTCATGTCTCTTATCTCTTTCCTTTCTAGCCAAATATCTTTTTTCTTGTGGTCCAGATAAACTCTGGCCTCATCCTCTGATGTCCCCAGATCAGGGCTGGCTCTGCACATATCGGCCTCCTAAGATTTAATGCCAAAAGTGATCCGGTAGATCACCAAGTCCAGCAAGTCTCATGGTCCAGGGTCACTAAAACACTTTCAGAGATTCTTCACGGCCAAAGCTACTTTTATAATAATATGAAAACATTTCAATTTCTAGTAGGTAAATCCTAATATATATACTCCGCATAAACAAAAATTCTTTTGGGGTGGGTCCTCCATAATTTTTAAGAGTATAAGGGGATCCTCAGACTATAGTCATGGAAAGGGCCTAGATTGGGAGTCAGAAGACCTTGGGGCCAAACCTGCCTCTAGTCTTTTCCATGTGTGTAACTTTGGGCAAGCTGTTTAACCTCTCTGGGCCTCAGTTTGATTCTCTGTAAAACAATGACTTCTGAAGTTCCTACTGATTGTAACCCTCTGATCCTATGAGGCCTGGAGGGATTTCCTTCACCATCCTGGATGTGCTGCAGAGCCCAGCTGAAGCAATGAGCAGTCTTGAAAGAGCAGTGCTTTTATTTTGGAGTTATTTCAATGCAAGGAATGAATGAATGAATGAAAAAGTAAGCATTTAGTAAGCATTTATTCTGTGCCAAGTGCTGCATTCAGTGCTGAAGATGCAAATAGTAAAGCATGACAATCCCTACTCTCAGGGAGCTTACCTTCTAATAGGAGGAGACAATGAGGAGGTGCAGGGCAGATGATAAGGCCCAGGGGTACATAGGGTTCAGTGGCAAGGCAGATGATTATGCATCATTTCTTAGCATATATCCTAATGATAAAACCACATTTGTTTTTATGTTGGGGAAGCACTGGCCTTGGAATCCAAGGACTGGGTTTCAAATCTCTCCTCTGTTATTTACTACCTATGGGATGTTGGGGAGGTGCCTTCTACTCTCCAGGCCCTGTTTTTCTGAGATTTAGACTGGGAGATCCCTAAATTCCCTTTCAGCTCTAGATCTTTGGATTCTTTGACTCAATGGCCTACAGCAGATAAAAGAAGGGAGAGGTCCCTGTACTCTGCATTGGTCAGGGAAGGCTTCATGGAGGAGGTGGAGGCTAGTCAAAACCTCAAGAATGACTTGGAATGTACTTCCTCCCCATGTCTGCCACTTAGAATTCCTAGTTCTCTGTCTCTCTCCTATCTCTGTGTGTCTCTGTCTCCCTCCCTCCTTCTCTCTGCCCCTTTTAGCCTCTGTCTGTCTTTTCTCTCTCTGTATCTCTGTCTTTCTGTTTCTTTTTCTGTCTCTGTGTCTCACCATACAGAACTAGTCCAAAAGCCAAGACCTAGGTTACCGTCATAACTCTGACCTATGCTGCTGGCTGTGACCTTGGGCAAGTAGTTTAACCTAGCCCAATGGTGCTGAAGTAGGGAAACATCAAATCATACACGAGGATGTTTGAGGGCAGTATATTGACTTAGAAAACCACATACTAACATTAACATAGTATTCTATTGCATTTTTTATTGATTTTATTAACTATCTTCCAGTTACATTTTAATTTGACTCCCTGTGCTCAGGAAACTTGCCCCCAGCATGGGTCAGAGTGTTTGACATCTCTGCTATAGGAAACTAGACTCTAATTTTTATAATTAGCAGAAAAGGTGCCAAACTATATTGGTAGAGGGTATGCACCCATCTAAGAGGTCCTCATACCAATGAAACCATGGGTCTGGTCCCTATCTCTATATGATTCACATGTTCTCTCCCCAATGGAACATAAACTCCTTGAGGACAGGTGCTGGTTCATTTTCGGTGTTCGGATTCTCAGCATGTAGCACAGTGACTGGCACATAGTAGGTGCTTGATCCATGTTGATTGGTATAGAATGGAGAATTCTCAGCACAGATGATGAAGTAGAGGCCAAAGAAGTGAGTAATACCCAGAAAGTCAATGGAAAAGGGAGAGGAGAAAAGTAGAAGTTGTAAGACCTTGGAACATGCCTTTATGGGATAGAGGGAGCAAGGTGAAGTAGAGTGTGGGCAAAGAAATGGAAGAGAAACTTGGAAAGAGAAACCTTGCCACAAAAACCCAAGGAGGAGAGGTCCAAGAAAATTCAAATTCAGCACCAGAGGTCATTGGATCTGGGAAGTAGGAGGTCACTGGGCTACTGTCAAAGTATATTTTCAGAAGAAAAGTGTGGGGAGAGTCAGAGGACAGGGAGTCACGGGAGGGAGAGATGAAAGGGGGGAAAAATGAAAGTGGCAGGTATGGAGGGCAGCTGGGTGGTGCAGTGGATACAGTACTGGGTCTGGAGGCAGGAACACATGAGTTCAAACTCACTTACTAGCTGAAGGACTGCGGCAAGTCACTTAACCCTGTTTGCCTCAGTTTCTTTATCTGTAAAATGAGTTGGAGAAGGAAATAACAAATCACTCTAGGCTCTTTGCCAAGAAAACCCCAAATGGGGTCACAAAGTGTCAAGCATGATCGAATGATTGAAAACAACTGTACAACGACGAAGTAGGTGTAGACTCATCAAAAAGTTTGGTAGTGAAAAAAAGGGAGAAATAGAGAGCTTAGCAGTCAGGGGAAGATCTCTCCCCACCCTCTCCATGGGGAAGGTCTGAGCAGATGTAGCTGATACTTGGATTCTAAGCACTCCTTAGCTCAGGCCCTCATTACCACCACCTGTCCAGGCTTGTCAGGAGACTGGAGAGAGGAAGTGGGTGCAGGTGTGTTAGTTTGTAGCTTGTGTGAGAAGCTTTTCTGTCTCTCCCTTCTCCACTCCTTCACCTCTACCTCCCACAATGCAATGGGCCTGGGGATGCTCATCACATGGGAGTGAAGGGGTAGTTGGGTGCCAGCCTGGTAGCAATGAGCACTAGAGTGTGGAAGAAGAGTCGGTAGTTATGGGTGTTTTGTGTTTTGGCACAAGATCATAGAGTGAGTGTGGACAAGGACAGAGGCCAGGAACCCATGATCTTGATCATCATGGTGTGTACTGGGGTGTATGCATGAGCCAAGGCTTGTGGCTTGGTTGCTCCCCTACCCTCACCACCTGGTGAAGATGAGAGTAGAATTGGATTCTGCTTAGAACAACTTATCTAATCATGGGCATCAGACTCTCTCAACTCATCTCTGGGTTTCCTTTCTGAAGGAGAGTTCATTTTTGGGGCAGAGGGAGGGGGGATTGGGAAACCTAATAGGTCTCCCTGTCTTGACTCTTGCTCCCCGCTTAATCTACTCAATATAATTGTCATGGTCATCATCCTTATGGATGCTATTATTCTACTCATAAATTTCTAGTGCCTTCCTATTGTCTATCAAGTTAAGTTTAAATGATTTTGCTTAGGATGTCCTCCATGCTTGGAATAGCTGTCTTCCTCATGTTTGCTGACTGAATTCCTTCCCATCCTTTAGAGCTCAAACAAAATATCAGCCCCTCCTTGAAACCTCTCTTCATTCCCCATATTGGTAAGAACCTTTCCTTTCATACCTCCGTATTCTGTCCTTTTTTAAAAAAAATTAATTTATCTTTAGTTTTCAACATTCACTTCCATAAGATTTTGAGCTTCAGATTTTCTCCCCCTCCCCAAGATGGCACGCAAACTCATATAGGCTCTGTTTATGCATTCATATTAGACATATTTTCACATTAGTTATGATGTAAAGAAGAATTAGAACTAATGGGAAGAACCATAAGAAAGAAGAAATAAAATAAAACAACAACAGAAAAGGAGAGCAAATGGTCTGCTTCCATCCACATTCAGTGGAACTTCCATTCCATCCAAGTTCTTTCTCTGGATGTGGATGGCATTTTCCATTGTGAGTCTTTTGGAGTTGTCTTAGATCCTTGCATTGTTGAAAAGAACTAAGTCTATCAGATCAGTCGATGTGGTTGTTGCTGTGTACAAAGTTCTCCTGGTTCTGTTCCTTTCACTCAGCATCAGTTCATAAGTATTTCCAGGTTTTTCTAAAGTCTGCCTGTTCATCATTTCTTACAGCACAATAGGATTCCATTACATTCATATACCACAACTTGTTCAGCCATTCCCTAACCAATGGACATCCCCTTGATTTCCAGTTCTTGGGCAGCACAAAAAGAGCTACTGAAAATATTTTTGTACATGAGGTTCCTTTTCCCATTTTTATGACCTGTTTGGAATACAGACCTAGAAGTGGTATTGCTCAGTCAAAGGGTATACACAGTTTTATAGCCCTTTGGGCATAGTTCCAAATTGCTCTCCAGAATGGTTGGCCTTTTATACCTCCTTAATTTCTTTGCTCTGCATCCTTCTACTGCACCAGAAAGCATTGACATACAATATGAAGTCTTGGACAAAGAACTGAATATCTGGGGGTGACACGTGGCAGTTTCAGTACCGAAGTCCATTGAAGGCAAGGGATATGGCAAGGGAATTCTGATTTGAGGTGGGAATAGCTGGCAGAAGAGAGTGAAAGTTGCATTTCAGAACCATGGTTCTGCAGGAACAAAAGATTCCTGACAAGAATTGGAAGTTACCTAACAATAGCCAGGAAAAGGTATTTGCTTAGTGCCTTGCATATTTAATTAAAATGGTTTTTAACTGGAAAGGATGGAGGAGGAAGAAACTGCTTACATGCAGTGTCTCTATCAACCAAGAAAGCACAAAGAGTAGATAATATAGGAAGAAGAGTTGTGGTTGAGACACCTAGAAATTTACAGGAGAGAAATTCAAAGAAAAAGAACCAGTAGTAAATTCATGTCTTCAAGCCTCTGTCTTCAAATGTCCAAAGTTTGGGCCCTGAGCAAGATGAATGAAAGGCTCTCACCCATGGAGCGCCATGTGGATGCATAACAGCTCATCAACAAAGTTTTAAAAATATACATAGACGACAGAAGCAAGGGCAGATAAGAGAGGATGAGTAAATAAAAGTGCGACGTAGTCTTTTAAGAATAGTGTCTGGACTGCTAAATTTCAGAATGAACTTTAGCAAAGAAAGCTATGGACACCAAAAAGTGTCATTTACCTATTTTTTCTTTCCTTCCTTCCTTTTCTCCTTCGTTCCTTTGTCCCTCTCTCCTTCCCCTTCTTTCTTTCCTTCCTTCCTTCCTTCCTTCCTTCCTTCCTTCCTTCCTTCCTTCCTTCCTTCCTTCCTTCCTTCCTTCCTTCCTTCTTTCCTTCCTTCCTTCCTTCCTTCCTTCCTTCCTTCCTTCCTTCCTTCCTTCCTTCCTTCCTTCCATCCTTCCTTCTTTCCTTTCTTTCCTTTTACAACAGTATTACTAAACTAATCTAGGTCAGAAGAATGTTGTGGATATTACTTTACCAAAGTATTTGACAAAATATCTCCTGATGTTCTTGTAGAAATAATGGAGATGTATGAGCTAGACAAAAATATTAAATACATTTGGAAATAAAAATTATTTACTGAGTGTCTGATGTAAGAGGTCTCCAGTGGAGTACTCTAGGGATCTCTGGTGCTAGGCTGCTTAACAGTTTTTAATCAGTGACTTGGGTAAAGGTATGGTTATCAGATTTGCTCAGGATGATATTTACAATCCAAAGAGGTCTTGAAGGGTTAGAATATTGGGCTGAGTTTAAGAAGATTAACTCTAATAGTTATAAATGTAATGGATAAAAAAAAATCAACTTCATAAATACAAAGTTAGTGAGGCATGAGTGAACAATACTTCACCTAAAAAAGATCTGGGAACTTTTGCTGACAATAAGCTCTATGTTAGTCAACATTGTGATGTTGATGCAATTAGCTGATGTAATTTTGTGCTACATTAAGATAGGTAGATAGATAGATAGAGAGAGAGAGATGGGTAGATGGATGGAGAGATAGGTAGATGGATGAATGGGCAGATGGATGGATGGATAGATGGATAGAGGGAGAAAGATAAATGGGAAGATAGAGAGATAAAGCATTTATCAAGTACTTGCTAGGTGCCAGGCAGTATGCTTAGCTCTGGGGATATAAATATAAGAAAGTAGGATGGTCTCTACCCGCGTGGAGCTTATATTCTCATGAAGGTTTTTAGAAGGGGGTGCTAAAAGTTTGGAGAGGGTACCCAGGAGGGCAAAAAAGGGTATATCTTTCAGGATAAGAAGTGATGGTCCTGCTATGGCTTGTACAGGTCAGATTGATGACATCTGAAGTACGGTGTTCATTCCAGGTGCCACATTCTAGAAAAGACATTGATGTGCTGGAGAATATCCAGAAGACAACAATAAGGAAAAGGAAAGGACTCGATTCCGTGCCATTTGAGCTTTGGTTGCAGGAACTGTGACTATTCAATCTGGAGATAATAAGTCCCAGGGCGCGTAATAGCTGTCTTGGAGCCATTAAGGCCCTGTCATGTGGAAAAGAGATTAGACTTGTTCTGTTTGGCTCCAGAGGGCTGAATGAGGAGCAGTGGGTGGAAGTTGCAATCAGGACAGTTTTGGCTTGATGTCAGCAAAAAAACTTCTTAACAATTAGAGTCGTCCCAAAGTAAAATGTGCTGCTGCAAGATTTAATGGTTTTTCCTTTATGGGAAGTCTTTAAACAGAGGCTGGATGACCAGTGGGCAGAATTTGCTATGGGGATCCCCCCTCGGGTCTGGGTTGGATTTGGATGGTCACTGAGATCCTGTCTAATTTAGAAATACCATGATTCTGATCATGTAGTGTTGGATTTCACTATCTGTGTTGGTGTCTTAGTCTAGTAGACTATAAGCTTCTTGAGAGAAGGGGATGAGCCTTCTACAGAAGGGCATACTTTTAGAGGCTTTTCAATTTTAAGAAAAGCCCTAGAAAGGGAGAAATAGTCAATTCCCTGACCAAAAGGAATGACTTTCTAATAGTAGAATTTCAGGAACCAAATGACAAAGTGATAGAAGAGATATTTTGAATGGGGAAGGAGGAAGGTTTACAGTGTTCCTTAAATCATAAGAGCTTTCTAGGTCAACTAGAGCTGCTTGCTCTGGGGAGCTTGGTGGAGGTTACATGTGGGATATGAGCCCACCTGACTAGAAGTGATTCCCTGTGTCTCCCCTGAGAACTGATCTTCCATTATCTAACATCCCTCAAGACCCCCAGACTCCATTCTTTGTACAAAGCATCTTTTTTATCTGAAAGGAACAAATCAACAGCCACCCAAGGACAGACTTTCTCCTTTCCAGTCATAGCAGCAACAGTGGCTTCCCGGTGCCTTTGTTGCTATGACAACTACCTTTAGGTCTTCATCCACATCTTTCTGCTGCTTGACTCAGACTGATTCAATCTCACCAGAATCCTTAATGCAGGTGGGGACAAGGAGAGAGGTGGGAGCTAGTTGCTTCCTCTTCCCGTGACTAAATTTCGCTGAAGCTTTGGTCATAGAGGTGGGTCTCAGTGGCCAAGCTGGTCTCCTGCTCTCGGATGCCTTCAAGTTGGTCTCTCTGCTAGAACAACCCCTGGATCTATGAGCCCCTTGTCACATAATAGGGCAAAGGACACTACTTTTCCTACCAAACATATTTGTCTAAGTGAACTCAGGTTCAAATGAACATTCCAATTTAAATTATTTTATTTTTTTCAATGACCATTTTCTCACTCCTAACATTAAAAAAGGAAAAAACCCTATAAAACAAATATTCACAAGTAAGTGGAACAAATTTCCTCATTCTTCGTGTCTAAAAATATGTCTCAATTTGCCTCCTGAGTCTGTCACTTTTCTGGCCAAAGTACATTTCATCATCGGACCTCTGAAATTGCAGGTGGTCATCAAACAGAGCTCTTAAATCTAAGTTTGCACACTGTCATTGTCATTGTAGAATGGATTCTCTTAGTTTTGCTCACTTAACCCTACAGTTTATACTAGCCTTCCCAAATTTCTTTGAAAATTTTCTTTTTGCCATTTCTAAATGCACAATCATATTCTATTATAGTAATATACTATAATTTGTTCAACTGTTCTCCCAATTTATGAGTATACTCTTAATTTCCAGGTCTTGGCCACTACAAAGAGGAATCCTGAATGGGTGGAGAAGTCCTGTATTTGGAGAATGAATACAAGGCAATTTGGGAATGGGAACAATAGTAAGAAAGCAAGTTTGGCTGAAATGTAGCATGCACTAAGGGGTGTAGGGTAATAAAATTGGAAAGATGAGTTGGGGCCACATTGTAAAGGATTTTAGATGTTTTCCATTTGATCCCAGAGGTAATAGGGAGCCTCTGGAGTTTAGGGGAGTGGCATGGTCAGAAATCTGCTTTAGAAAAATTAATTTGGCAGCTATGTGAAAGATGAATTGGAGAAAGGTAGGTTGGAAGAAGGTAATCTGGGAAATAAACGGCTTGATAGAAATAGAGGAGGAGAATAGAATTATAAAATGACAGAATCTCAGAGCCGTAAGGAAACTCGGAGGCTGTCTGTCCAACTCATATGTGAGCAGAAATCGCTTTTATAAAAATATATGAGTGGGCACCTAGACTTTGCTCAAAGACTTTTACTGAGAGTATTTGTTAAACACTAAATGTGTTTGCAAAGTCTAAACTAGGTACTGGTGATTCAAAGCAGTCCCTGATCTCAACAAGCTTATCATCTAGCCTTGAGAGACATAGCTAGGGATATGTAAAATAGAATATTTGGGGAGGAAGGCACTAGTAGCTGGGGGAGGGAAGATTAGTAAAGGCTTCAGGTTGAAGACAGACTTTGGTTGAACCTTGAAGGAAAGTATAAATGTGAGGAAGGAGTGTATGGGAAAGTGCCTTTGCATAGAGATTGTGGGAGATGGGGGTGAGAAGTAGGGGATCATGGATCAGGAATAGTAAGAAAGCTAGTTCGACTGGAATGTAGCATGCACCACAGGGACTAATGTGCAATAGAACTGGAAAGGTGGATTGACACCACGTTGCCAATGACTTTAGATGCCTTTCTTTGCATTTGATTCCATAGGTAATAGGGAGCCCCTGGAGTTTAGGGGAATGCATGGTCAGAACAAATATGCTTGGTTTTAGGAAAATCAATTTGTCAGGTATGTGAAGGATGGATCAGAGAAAGTAGAGACAAGGCAGGGAGACCAGTTAGGAGAATATTGAAATAGTTCAGGCTAGAGGTAAGGAGGACCTGAATCTGACTGGTGGCTGTGTGGGGAGAAAGGGAGAAAGAGAAAAAATAAAAAAAGAGAGAGAAACCTGGTGAATGTTATAGTGGTAGAAATAACAAGATTTGGCAAATGAATAGTTCTATGGGGTGAGTGAGAGTAAAGAGTTGAGGATGATCCTCTGGTTGTGAACCTGGTGACTGGGTAGATGGTGCTGCCTTAGGTAGAAATTGGCAAGTTCAGAAGAGGGGTGGATTTTGGATGAAAAATAATGAATTCAGTTTTATGCATATTGAAGTTGACATCAATCAATAAGCATTTGTTAAGCATTTTCAATGTGCTTGCTATGCTAAATCTGGGGATACAAAGAAAGGCAAAAAACTGGTCTCTGCTGAGTAGCTTGTACTATAATGGGAGGGACAACAAGCAAATATCTAGGTAGATACAAAGGTATATACGTAGTGTTGTTCAGTCGTTTTAGTCATGTCCGACCCTGTGACCTCATTTGGGGTTGTCTTGGCAAAGATACTGGAGTGGTTTGCCATTTACTTCTCCAGTTCATTTTACAGATGAGGAAACTGAGGCAAAAAGGTTAAGTGACTTGCCCAGGTCACACAGCTAGTAGGCATCTCGTCCTAGATATGTATCCTCAAGATGCAGAGAAAGCAAAAGAAGACTTGATCAGTTTTGCCTTCCTTTAAATATTCAGATCTCAGGACCCCTTTGCACACTTAAAAATGATTGTGAATTGCAAAAAGCTTTTGTTTATATGTGTATATATATGTAATATATATATGTGTGGGTGTATGCACACACATATATGTACATTATATATACATACATATATGTATATATACATATATATACATACACATATAGGTTACTTCTACTACCAATATTTTCCATATTAAGCCCCTGGAGGAGTGCAGTGGGTAGAGTTCTAGACCTGGAGTCAGGAAGAACTCAATTCAAATCTGGTATCAGACTCTTACTAGATACTCTCTCTGTGCCTCAGTTCCTCCATCTGCCAAGAGAAGAGGTCAGACTGGATATCCAGTATGGTCCCTTCTAAATATTGTCCCATCCACCTTTAATATCAGTCCTATCCATTCTCTGATCTTTCTTCTTCTTAAAACCTGATGCAAAACACCACCCCACCATCATGTCCCACCATTGTCCAATCCATTGTCCTTGGCACTCCTGGCCCCGTTAGCTTATCCTGAGCTGAACTTGACCACATCTGCTTCTGTTGTTATAGGACCACATCCTCCTTTGTGTTACACAGGTCTTTTTGAAATCTAAGCGGGTTGATGAGTTGTCTGTACATGGACATTATTTAGCCAATTCTCCCTTTTCAGGGAGATTTATTAGCCTGAGATTCTGTAGTTTGTAACGGTATTGTCATTTTCAGCGTAAAGCCTTTTTGGATAAACTTGCAAGAGGACAGACAAATGCATTCTGGACCACCTTCATTAAATACACTCTGTGTCTGAGCAAGAAAGAGCCTTTCATACCTATACCTATACTTTAAAACCTGAGTCCCAGACACCATCGTCTTTTTCAAGCATTTTCCAAGAATGAAATTCTGAAGGCTGAGATTGTTTCCTAATCAGGATTGTTTCCTTTATAACCTGTTCAATAAATAGAACTGTGTAAATATGAGAAGCTCATTAAATAAAAGCTGAACTTTCAGTAGCTGACCAAATTATAGTCGTCCTGAAGAAGAAATAATAAATTATGCCTCCCTCCTCTTGGCAGAGAGACAAGAATAATATATATATATATATATGTAGTATTAGACAAAGTCATTCAATCTGGTGTTTCTGTTAATTGGCGTTTTTAGTTGTTTTTACAAGAAGAGTTTGATTCTGTGGTTGAAGGAAGGGGAGAATGCGTGGGGAAAAGGATGGAGTATTTCCAGAAATAACAGCAACATGAAAATAAAAGTTGGTAATAAAACATTCCCAAAAATGGAACAAAAATTATTAAACAAAACAAATGGGAAGAATCATGTGTCTCAGCCTTCAGAATTTCATTCTTGGAAAATGCTTGAAAAAGATGATGGTGTCTGGGACTCAGGTTTTAAAGTATAGGTATAGGTATGAAAGGCTCTTTCTTGCTCAGACACACAGTGTATTTAATGAAGGCAGTCCAGAATGCATTTGTCTGTCCTCTTGCAAGTTTATCCAAAAAGGCTTTACGCTGAAAATGACAATACCATTACAAACTACAGAATCTCAGGCTAATAAACATCTATATAGCTCTTACTACATGACAGGCATTGTACTAAGCTCTTTATAATTATTATCTCCTTAATCCTCATGCCAGTCCTAGGAGTAGGTGCTGTTATATCATCCTCATTTTATAGATTTGGAAACTGAGGCAAGTAGATATTAAATCACTTGTTCAGGGTTACACAGCTAGTAAGTATCTGAATTCAGGTCTTTCTGATTCCAGGCGCCACACTCTATCCAGTGCACCACTAGTCGTCCCTTGAAAAGGATAGGGGGGACAGAAAACTCCTTATGTGTGTCCACTAAGGTAAATACTGCAGAGAAAAATTTCCTGAAGAAGAATGGCAGTTGAAATACCCAGAAGCTCAGAGGAGACAATATTTAAGAAGGAGTAAGCTTTAAAAACCATGTCCTCAAACATCTATATACAAATACTGAAAGTTTAGACAACAAGCGAGATAAAAGAGGTATTCTAATTTGACAACAAAAGTATCACCGAAACTTGGTAAAGTGACTCTAAAGATTGGGTGGGACTGTAATTCTAGATGGATATTTTTGTCGTTGAGTTGCTTCAGACTCTTTGTGACCCAATTTTTTTTTGTTTTGTTTTGGCAGAAATACTGGAGTGGTTTGCCAGTTCTTTCTCTAACTCATTTTACAGATGAGGAAACTAAGGCAACAGGGTTAAGTGATTTGCCCAGGGTCACACAGCTAGCAAGTGTCTGAAGCTGGATTTGAACTCATGAAAATGAGTCTTCCTGATTACAAGCCCAGTACTCCATCCACTGTGCCATCTAACTGCCCCAGATGGATATACCTTACTTAAAAGAAGTAGGATATTGATAAAAGGGTGGAATGAATTAACACTGTATGTTAAGAAGGTATGATCATATGAGGAAATTCAGGAACAGGAGAGAACAAAGCATGGTGAAGAGTGCTGGGGTGAAGATCAATTGAAGGAAAAAAGAAGTGGTTTTTGTCATTGGAATATCCTTCATGCTGACCAGGTGGTTGGAATCCAGCAATGAGGCACTTTCCGGCTATTTCATGACTTATTCTGATCAACTCCTTGTTTGCCATTGTTTGTTGTGTCCTCCCTAATGTCAAAGTCACTTTCCTACCCATCGATCTCAAACAGTAGTCTTTATCTTTTCTTTGTTTTTCATTCAATATAGCTTAAACTAGACAGAAAAAGAACCATGGGGAATAAATGAGTTCTAAGTGTGGCACATATACTTGATATAAAAGTGATGAGGGTGTTCAATTATTCAGATATCTATTGAAGCCCTCTCTCTGCCAAAAGCCGAGCAGGTAATTAATTAGTTTTTGACTCATCTTAATGACAATTCCATCCTTCAAAAGGCAGGAAAACCAAAAAGAGTGGAATTCTATTCTGACTAATTCACACTAGTATGAATGAACCAGTTGCAAGGATGGAAAAGATGTGAACTCTGGGGCAAGGTAATGACAGCCTCTTAGAGTTTGTGACAGAGAAAGACAGGAAAGCCTAGCATTCTCTGATATATGCCCTGGATTTTGGGAAAATAGATTTCAAAGGATTCAAAGAAAAAACATGCAATATTCGTGAACTAAAATTCTACAAGAGAAATCAGTCAAAGAGGGTTGGGAAACTTACAAGAATGAAATTCTAAGCAGAAAAAGAAACAATGGAAATGAGGAGATAAATGGTAGTTTTCTAAAGAGAGAAATGATACACAGGAAATTCACAATGCAACTTAGGTTTTTAGAAATTTAGATTTTTAGGAGAAGCAAAGTGTAACTGGATAAAGACAGGTCCTCCATCCCAGGAAGACCTACTTTAAAATCTTGCCTATGACATATATTGACTGTGTGCTTCTGGGCAAATAACTTAACCATTCAAATCTTTGGGCAACCTAAATAAGTTGCAATATCAGTTGCCACCCTCCTTAGTAGAGGGACTCTCTTCACTTGGTGTTCCTTAAAATAATGAAATCTCAAATCTAGTTCTCATTCTTATGTCCAAGCAATGAAAACAAGGTGAGATAATTGAGGATGAATACAGAAGTATGGCACAGTCCTGTAAGTATAGTGCCAGAAGTACTAAACCTCTAAATAAGCTTAGGCTAAAAAAAAAGAAAGTGCAAGAAAAAAAGGATGATGTTTTAAAAGATATATTGGGAGGAGGAGGAGGATCAGAGGAGAGGACTACTCTTTGGCATGAATGGGATGTTTGATAATGGACAACAGAACAAGCAGGTTTGGTCAGTTAATATTCTGTTTCCGTTATCTCTGCCAAGAAGGATGATCTCAGGACTAGAAAGGACACAGCAAAAATGACAACCAGGGACTTGATCCCCAGGATAGGTAGGGGAGGCCATAAGAGAGTACCAGCCTACCCTTAGTGAATTCAAGTCATGTGGCCAGGAGAACACATCTTTGGAAGCTGAAAGAACTGGCAGATGTGATCAGAAAGCCTAGAGGAGGACAAATATTCCAGTTTTCCAAAAAAGGGAAGAGGATGGAGTCTGCAAACTTTTGGTCAGTGAGCTTAATTTTGATTCCTGGTAAAATTCTAGAGTGGATCATTAAAAAGATGGAACATTTAGAAAAGGAAGCAGTGGTGACAAAGAGCCCATGTGGCTTGGTCAAGAACAGCTTATTCCAGACCAACTTTAATCAAAGGAATATTATCAACTCATTTGATAGTGTCCCATGTTATTCTTGTGGAAAAGATTCATATGTGTAGGCTAGAAGACAGTACAACTCTTTCCCTCCCAATACAATTCGATGTGTTGAGAAGTGGTTGAAAGGTCATTGAATGGTTTGGCAGGAGATCTCCAGTGGAATGTTCCAGGGACTCAGAGGGAAATTTACAAAATTACAAAACTGGTTGTCATTTGGAAGGGACTTCAGAGGCATTCTAGCCCAAGTCAAAAATCATGAAGAATATCCTTTATAACATACTCAATAAATGACCCTCCAGACTTTGCAAGAAGACATCCAATGAAGAGAATGCTCTGCACATTGAGGCATCCCATTCAGCTTTGGCAGCAAATAACGAACACACACAGTTGTTATGGAATGAGTCTCAATTCATTTCAATGCAACTTCAAATTCCAGTTCTAATTTTCTATGACTAACTATTTATATGGGCGGCAAGGTGATACAATGGATAGAGTGCCAGACCTGGAATTCAAATCTGGCCTCAAACACTTACTAGTTGCGTGACCCTGGCTAAGTCACTTCACCCTGTTTGCCTTAGTTCCCTCATCTGTAAAACGAACTGGAAAAGGAAATGGCAAACCATTTGTCACAAACCATTTCTTTGTCACAAAAACTCCAAAAACAGTTATGAAGAGTTGGACATGATTGAAAATGACTAAACAACAAAAACACTAAGGTTTCTATTGAGTCTCTACTGTTTGTACAGGTCTATGTTAGGATGAATGGGATATATGAGAAGCTTAGAATATGGTCCTTGTCTGAAAAAGTTATTGTATATAATAGTGATGGAATACTACTGTGCTATAAGAAACGATGAGCTCATTGATTGTAGAAAAACATGGAGACTTGCATGAAATAATGAAGAGTGAAATGAACACAGCCCAAAGAATGCTCTATATAACAGCAATATTGTTTTTAAAACAACTTTGTGTGACTAAGTCATTTTGACTATTTTGACATCCAAATCAACTACAAAGGACCTATGAAGGAAGACTCTATCTGTATCCAGAGAAAGAATTGATAAATAGAAATGTGTATAGAATGATTTTACATGTATATATATACACATATGTACATATGCATATACATATTTTCATCTAATGGTAGCCCATCTCTAGGGCAGGAAGAAGGGAGGCACGGAAATAAAAAAGAAAGTTACATGATAACTTTATTATATATTTAAAAAGAATAGTAAATTGTACACAACAGATTTGTAGTTTCATATTCAATCATCTTTTTTTTAAACTCTACTATGTTATGGAAATATGTTATTTCATAAATTAAAAAAAATACAAGGTCCTTACCCTGAATTTACATTCTGGATGAAGAGAAAATATTAACACAAAGAGTTAAGTAACAGAATAAATCAGTCAACTCTAAATACCAGAGCCTGGCACATAGTAGGCATTTAGTGAATCTTTATTGTATCGTACTGTAAAATGAAGGCTACAGTCAATGTGAACGATAAGGATTTAAAAAACAGAAAAAAACATCGTGGACTGGGATTTGAATTCGGTTCTGACAAGACAACAAATTGTGAGTTTGGTTATAGATAAGGAAGGATGAAAAGAGCATTCCATTGACAGTATGAAGGCACAGAGTATGTAGCTTATGATTGAAGGCATTTAGAATCTGAGACAGAAATCTGGAATCTGTAACTCAGAACATGAACCTAAGGAAACTGTTATGTCACTATCTGGTGGGAGGCTACTTAACGGTGAGTGCATGAGGGTGGGAGTTTGAAGTCATGGAAAGAACATTGGATTTATAGTTAGAGGTTTGAATTTAGACTTTGTTACTGAGTCACCTTGGGTAAGTCATTGCCTGTCTTTGAACTTTAGTTTCATCTTCTGTATTACATGGGAAAACAGTGTGGTTCAGTGAGAAGATTTCCAGAATTGGAGTCAGAATAATGTTCAAATACGGGTTCTGCTACTTACCTATGTGGCTTTGGGCAAGACATTGTACTGACCTAGCCTCAGTTTCCTCAGCTATGAAGTGAATGTATTGGACACTTTCCAGTTCTAAAATCCTATAATTTTAGGAATCTCTCTTCATCCCTGGAAATCTTCCTCCTTGTCATCAGACCATAAAATCAGAACTGTGAGAGACCTTGGACTTCATCTAGACCAGGGCTTTTTTACCCAAGACTTGTGAGCTTGCTTTCTTAAGATAGCTCAATAGCTGTATATCAATATAGTCAGTTTCTTTTGTAATCCTCTGTATTTTATTTTACATGTTTTAAAACATTCTGAGGAGTCATAGGATTCACCCAATTGCCAAAGGGGTTCAGGACACCCAAAAAGTTAAGAATCCTGGATCTAGATCAATCTCTTAATTTCAAAGATGAAGAAACTGGAATCAGTGAGGTGAGGTAATGCCCAAGGTTACAGTATGAGGAAGAACTGGGATTTGGATCTGGGTCTTCTGCGGCCAAATTTGCGTTCTTTCCATTGCACTGAACTACTGGAGACAGTATTCTAAATATATCAGTCGGACTAGGTAGAGTCAGACATCTCTTTTGTTTCCAGGATTGTGTGATTCAATTAAGTTTCTGGTTCATTAAGACAGTTGATAGGATTCAAACTCAATTTCTTTTTCCCAGACTCCCAGTGATGATCTCCTTGAGGTTTCAATTGACTTAAAGACCATCCTAGACTGTGGATTTTTAGTTTTCTGTCTTATTCTTATCTGATTTCCTTAGGAAATCCCAATATCTAGGTCAAAGGTTTTAGAGCCCCAGCATTTTCCACTGACATCTTAGTACCTTGAGAGGTAATTTGATTTAGTGGCTAGTATGCTGGACCTAGAATCAGGAAGACCTGAGTTCAGATGTGCTTTAGACATTCACATTCTGTATAACCATCAGCAAATTAGTCAATTTCTCCAGGTCTCTCTATGGTCCAGTGGGCTAGAAGGTCCACTTTCTAGATATATGAAGATAACTATCGTCTTCCAATCCATCTTCATTTCTTTCTTTATCTTTTAAAATATCTTATTGAAAGTCTTTTTTTTTTTTTTGGTATCTATCATTTTTCAGTGATTCTCTTTATCCTTAGTCAACCCCTTCTCCATAACAAGTATGTATAGTAAACAACAAATCGTCACCAAGGTCATGTTTAGAAGTGTATGCCTCATTCTTCACCCACCCTCTCTACTGAAGGGCTGGAAAGACGCTACCCCATTGAGGAAACTGAGGCTCAAGAAATGACATAATTTGCCCAGAGTCACCTAACCAGTTAGAGGCAGAGCAGAGCCTAGAATTCACTTTTCCTGACTCACAGTGATCAAAGGGATTTATAGAATATCTGCAATCTCTGGGCTGAGCATGAATCTCTTTTTACAATGAAGAGTAGATGTGGATAGTCCAGCCCAGGGCTCCTTTCACTTCTAGGGGAAAGCTAACTACAGCTTTAGAAAACTCCAAATATTTTTTTTTCTTTTTTCAAAAGTAGCAGGTCAAAGGTGTGGAGGCTTTTCAGTTCATTTGACTTCCATCAGTTACTCTTCTGCATGAAAGAAGAGGCAACAGTGACACCCTGTGGCCCCTCATTTGGGGACATATCTTTCTCCAGTATAGCTCTTATCAGCTTCATAGGTTCATAGGATTGAGCGCTGGAAGGGACCTTGGAGCTCAATCAGCTGGAGCCCTTCATTTTACAGATAGGAAACTGATATAGAGGGATTGAAGGATGTGCTCAAGGCCACATAGTTCTGTCCCTGCTACTGCTCAGAGCCTGGAAGAAGGCTGCCTAATTTCGAATCCTTCATTTCCTCACATGTTCTTCAAGCACTGAGAGACATACCAACCAGTCTCCCCTTGGCTTATGTATGGTCCTGGAGGAGTATAAGGTGATGGGAATGAGTTGTTAAACCAGAGTTATCTCCCTTGAGTGAGCTCAATAAAGGGGACTGGCTTCCATCCTGTGGTTATCTCCCTACCCTCTCTGACAAGGACCCATTACCCTAGAATGACCTCTTTATGATCTGAGATGGGGCCTGGAAATTAGTCTGGAGTCATTTTCTGTGACAGATCCCGGATTTAGTGAAGGGAGACATACCTCATTCCCATGTCACACTTACTTATAATTTATTGCTGTAAAAACAAAGAATAAATGCTAGGGGATTACAGAGCCAACCAGGTCTCTTGTGTCATATGACCAGAGATGTAAAGCTAGAAAGCATCTGAAGGTCTTCTAGTCCAATCACTTCATTCTACAGATGGAGAAACTGTGGCCCACAAGGGCTAGAAATCAAACCCAGCACCCTTGACTACAGATCCAATGAGCTGTCCACCATTCTGCCACTATAGAAAATGTTGCAGCATGTGTGAGACCCATTGAGGCACTGGTCAACTCTGCCAGGGTTGCAGAGTGATCCTCCTGGTTTACCAAACACTGAGACTGATAAGGTTTTATATTTGGAAATAAGCAAAGGCTCTTTACAGATATGGAACCAGTCCTGAATAATTTAGGTAAGGATGCACAGGAAAATTGGTACAACTTTGTTGGTGAGGAGTTGTTTAGAGCTCCATGTTTGTCAGTTACTGTGGTTGCTTCTATCTAGAACGGGGTGGGGAACCTTAAGCCTTGGGGCCACATGTGGTCTTCTAAGTCCTCAAGTGTGGTCCTTTGACTTGAATCCAATCTTCACAGAACAAATACCCTTAATAAGAGGATTTGTTTTATAAAATTTGGACTCAGAAGGCTGCAACCAAGGATCTACATGAGGCCTTAAGGCTGCAGGTTCTTTACCACTGCTCTAGATTAGAAGCTAGAGAACAGAGTCTTGGATTAGAGTGAGAAAGATTTGAGTTCAAATATAGTCTCAAACATATATGGGCTAGTCATATAACCTGAATTTGCCTCAGTTTCTTCAACTTAAAATGATACACACCTCTCTATGTTGTGTGAAGATCAAAGGAGATATTATTTGTAAAGCATTTACCTAGAACATAGTAAATCCTTCCTTCCTTCCTTTCTTCCTTCCTTCCTTCCTTCCTTCCTTCCTTCCTTCCTTCCTTCCTTCCTTCCTTCCTTCCTTCCTTCCTTCCTTCCTTCCTTCCTTCCTTCCTTCCTTCCTTCCTTCCTTCCCTCCCTCCCTCCCTCCCTCCCTCCCTCCCTTCCTTCCTTCCTTCCTTCCTTCCTTCCTTCCTTCCTTCCTTCCTTCCTTCCTTCCTTCCTTCCTTCCTTCCTTCCTTCCCTCTATCCTCACCCTTCACTTTCACTCTCCACAGGTCAGTAAAAAAATCAGGAACAAGGGATACAGTCATAGCCACAACTAGGTGGCAATAGACTCCTTTGGCCAGAGCCTGGGTTGGCATTTCCTTCATTGGGGGTATTTTTATGGAACTTTGTTGAGGGCTCTGATTGATTCTTTATATCTGATCTGCTAGTAGACAGTGTGTGTGTGGACAGAAGGATGGTGGAGGGAGAGCCCTGCGTCACTTGGCAGTATAATTTGAATGAAATGTGGTGCCCTCCAGTGGTCAGTTGAAGGAGTGGACTTACCAAGGGCTTCTATCTTCATGGATTACATTGGATAACTTGGGTCCTGTATTCTCTGTATTGACACTATTTAGGACCTACAGTAAATAGCAATTCCCTTATTTCAATCATCTAAGTCCATTATCTGGCAATTTCTGGCTAAACTGTACAGACTACTAGATCATCGTCCATATCATTCTCCCTCACTTGTCCATCCCCTTCTCTTTATTTACATGTCTACCCATCTCCCCTCAGGACTATGCAATATCCTCCTAATTTTGTTTCCAGTCTCCTCCATTTCTAATCCAGCCTCCTCACAGCTGTTGAATGGATACTCCTGGAGCACAGAACTGACCCATCCCTCTATTGCTTAAGAATCATCACTGGCTCCTTACTGTCTCAGCTCAAATTGGACTCTTCAGCTTGAGCCCCTAGTTGGACTCAAGTTATCCAGATGTAGTTTACATTTTTCCTATCTGTGTACTCTACATTCTAGTCAAAGTGGCCTAGTAGCTGTTCCCTGAACTCAACATTATGCCTCCTACCTTTGTGCCTTTGTGTAGGCTGTCTCACACAATTAGATAGAATATACTCCCTAGTAACTAAGTGAAAAGGTGAAAAGTGCACCGGGTCTGAAGTCAGTAATGTTTGAGTTCAAATCCAGTTGTACAAATCCAGCAGCTCTCTGTCCCAAGTCATTCTTGTCTGTCTGCCTCAGTTTCCTCAGCTGTAAAATGGAGATAACAATAGTGCCCCCCTCAGAGGGTGGTGTTGTGAAGATCAATCGAGATAAGATTTACAAAGCACTTAGCACAGTGCCTGGCACATGGTAAACACTTAATAAATGCTTATTCCCTCCCCTTCCTTCTTCCCCATTCCACCTCTAAAGATTCTAATCTTTCTTCAAGGACTAACTCCTATGGAATTTATTTCTTGATCCTTCTAATTATTAGTTCTCTTTCCCTTTCCTCAAAATCACATTTGTTATGTGTAGGAATGGTCACCTAACTCTAGTAGAAGGTAATCTTGAGGGTGGGGTCTTTGGCAGGGTAGTTAATCAATGCTTGTTAAATTGAGTTGCCCATTTGGGGCCCAGATCCTCCAAATTATGGTCTCAATATTCAGCCAGACACATCATGAGGAACTTGTTGCTAAAAGTGAATCATACTTCAGGATTAAGTCTGGTCAGAGCCAGAGGAGCTTTTGGAGAAGAGACTATCCTCCTCACTGTTTTTCTCATTTCTGTGACATTTTGCATCTTTTAAGCAGGTCTTTCTGCCCAGTTCCATTTTGATTCATGGTGACATCACAATTGATGTCTTTAGCACTCAGGTGACTTTCTCCCACCTACATCAGCACTTACTGTATGTATAGACCCACTCAACCAGCTGGGAAAAGTATTAGAAATATTTTTCAGGTTATGTGTAGAGGGAAAAGAGTTCATCTCTGATAATATCTCCAAACCAGAATATAATCACAGAAAGTAAAAGGCAGATAACAAAGGTTAAACTCAGTGCAGAGATGTAGATTCACTCTGTAAACCTTCACAAAGTATGGAAAAGTTTGAATTGGAAGGGGCAATTGCCATTGATTAATTGAAGACTGATCAACCTCCCAATTGTCTTTAAAAGCTAAATTAGTCAGCTCTGGTTTTCAGTCTCATTCAAAGGTCAACATTTGAGGAGGGAACAGCTTTGTGGAGTGTTACCTCTGGTCTTCACGAGAGGAAAGGAGGGAATTTTCTCTTCCTCTCCCTCTCCTTCTCCCTCCCACTCTCTTCCCATTGACCATGTCATTTTCCAATTGAGTCATTCAGTAGAAGGCATACAGGTGAGACTAGTTCAATATGTTGTATAGCTCAAGGCAGGAAGGAGATACATACTTTTCAGGGAGGTAAGACAGACAGAATTTAAGGAATGTGACTTTCTACAACAGAGAAGAGAGACAACTATGAAATCAAGGAAAAACTAGACCTGGCAACTGAGAGTTCAGCTATGGAGAGGAGCAAATCCAGGGAGCTCAGAAGAGGCATTGCCCGGGGCAGATCAACTTGAGGACTCCACAAAAAGAGAAAAGACAGTAGGACCCTGTAGTTCTAGAATCATTGGTTGCCTTGGCCATATGTGTTTCATACATGGGCATATTACTAACATTGTACTCTTAAGCAGCCCAATCTTTCCACAGATACACAGTGTGTATCTCAGCTGTTGAATGTATCCCAGGTTAGGGTAGGGAGTATTTTGTAGTTGCTATTTATGTTACATCAATCCTTTTGCTTTAGTATAATTTGTCTCCTAAGTGTAAACTCACTGGTTGGGGCTCATGAGCTATAGTTTTGGGAGATCTGGACACATAGACTATATTGGTGAAACTGATAGTGCCCCCCTCTAAAATATACTGGAAACATTGTGGCCAGAGCCAAGGGCTCAGTAGAGTCAGCGTATAGTAAGTATAGCGCAAACTTTTAATGTATCAGGAATGAGACCACCCTATTGATAATTTCGAGGAGAAGAATCTCAACTACCCATTAACATCTGCCTTGGCACATCAGAGGTTGTGGGAAATATTGAGACTGATAACCAGTAATACATCACTTGACAGAGAGACCAATGAAGAGATACATACTTCTTTGCCATGAGCTGAACTCAGAAGAGCACTGGGAAACAACAACATTATGCTGAAGTATGCTGTCTGAATTTCTAGTGAGGAGATGGAGTACTATAATGAGATATTGGTGTTCCACCAGGGAGATGGGACAAATTATATTCAGATAAATAACTGCCAGTTTTCACTTGTGAGTTTATGTGATATAATTGCCAGAAGCATAACTTTATATCAGAGATTGTAAGTAAACATAGATATTTCATTAATTATTAAATAGACTCCATTATTACACTTAAAAAATTAATGTATTTTTCAAGTAACACAAATCTATTTTCTCTTCTTACCTCCTCACTCTATTTCCACCCCCACTGGAAAACAAAGGAAAATATTTGCACATTTCACCCCTCCAAGCACTTTCCCTTTTAGACAAATTGTCCTCATTGTAGTCCTTTACCTACATCCTTACTGCTATCTCCCATATCCTAGGTCCTCTGCTTTGTATGAAAAGTCTTGGCTCCAGCCAAGATCCGGATAGATTTCATGCTATTATTCCTTCTCCCTCCACTCTCCAAAAAAGCTCACCTATTTACTATGCATGACACAGTATCTCCCTCCCTTCACATCTGCTGATTCCCCTGTAGTACCAACATGATATTCACAGAGCCTACGGAGGCTATGAATATATTGGTATAATTCTGAATGTCAAAATATAATAGACTCTCCACATAGAAGACAGAACCAAAGCATTTATTCAAACACCATAAAACGGAATCCCAACACCAGAAAGCCAAATCCATCATAGCAACAAAGAAATTTATACACATAACAATGCATGGGGCACCACCATCCCCAAACCTTTACCCTGCTAGGACCTTCCCACAAATGAACACTCACAGCATGCTGCCTGTTTCCTCTCTCTCTCTCACCTCTAATTGTTGTGTCCAACTTCCTCTCAGATCTGCTCCATCTTTCCTGTTCCACCCATTCACCAAACTCCTCCCACCACAGACATGGCTTCCATGTGACTCAAGCGGTCACATGGGCCTATTCATGGCTTGGAAATATCTTCCCATTAACCAAAAATACATTAACAATACACCCTCCCTTCCCCGTCCCCTCCGCCCATACCTGGAACACTCTGCTCCCCTTACCTCTACCTCTTAGGATTCCTTACTGTCTTCAAAATTCAGCCCCAGTGTCCCCTCCTACATTATCTTTCCTGGTTCCCCCCAGTTGCTGGTGTCTTTCCTTCTCTGTATATCCCCTCCCCCATATAAAAATCTAAGCTCCTTGAAGTCAAGGTCCATTTTGTTTTGGAATTTTCAGTGCCAAGGGCAATACCTGGTACAAAGAAGCCCCTTAAATGCTTGATGAATTGTATTGAGTACCCCAGGCCGAAGAGCTTGGTCTGAAAGTGTGGTAAGTGCTTGAGATGCTAATAGTCCCAGGATGAAGACAGGCGAGGGATCTAATGTTTGCTTACTTGGGGTGGAAAGAAGTGGAGGTTTGTCCATCGGAGGGAAGGAAGGAATGGATAGAGGTTGACTCTTTGGTAGGTATCATGTTGGACGACTTCTACTGGCTTCCCTATACACCCAAATAAATATGTCTTTAGGAGTCTTGTGAGCCTATGTGGATGTAAGGGGACATATCAGACACTGAAATTCTCAGATCATCTGGGCGGGGGCATGAAGCTCCCCAAAGCAAACTTGAGACTTTCATGTCAAGAGAAAGTCTTTGACAAGGGCTACATTAGGTTTGTTCAGTCTTATGAACTGAGTCACTCAAACAGACTCTAATCCCAGGTCTTGCTCCATGAATCCCTTAATGTATTTGAACTTCAGTTTCCTCATCTATAAAATGAAGAGATTGGACTTGATGATCTCTTAGGTTCATCTTGTCTCCAGCATTTGAAAATTTCCCTTCCCTTTTGCCATTTGTTTATGCCCCTGGTCCATAGCTTTCCCTCCCCACACCTCCCCCTGTCCCTGGTGTGTTTCTTGGGTTTCAGCTGTGAATCTGTAATTTTTTGATTAGGTCCCATGTGCAGTCCTCAGAGATACAGAGACAGTCACCAGATGGCAGCCAAAGTCTAAGAAAAAACATTTCTAACTGTGGTGGCAGAAGGCCAAGTATGAACAGTGGGTAAGGTCTGTGGAGAAGAGGTTAGAAAGATGGCAGATAGAGATTAGAAATGAGGATGAGTTCTGAGTTGAAGAAGACTTTTGAAACTGGGAGCATGAAGTATCAAGGGTTTCAATCTGCCAGTGAGCAAATAAGTAGCAGCTAGGTGGCATAGGGGATAGAGTTCTAGACCTGGAAACAGAAAGACTCAAATTCAAATCCAGCTCTGACACTTACTACCTCTGTGACTTTGGGAAAATCACTTAACCTCTTTTAGCCTCACCTTGCTCACCTGTAAAATGGGGACTGATAATAGCACCTACCTTCTAGGGTTGTTGTGAAACTCAAATGAGATAGTATTTATAAAGTACTTGTTTTTATCGTATAGAGCTCTAAGGCTTGTAAAGCACTTTACAAATATCTCATTTTTATATGTAGAGCATTTTGAAAATTATAAAATACTACACAAATGCTACTATTATTAATTAATCAAATAAAAAATAAAAAAACACTTGAAGAAACTGGAGGAATAGTATGAAGAAGCAAAAGAAGAGAAAGTAAAAGAGTAAGAGGAGGAAGGGGGAGAGGGAGAAAAAGAAGAGGAAGAAAATAGAAGACAGAGAAGGAAAGGAGAGGAAGAAGGAGTGAAAAGAGGAGTAGATCAAAAGTCAGTACAGACATTTTGTGATAGTGTGGAGGGAAAAGAGGAAAAGAAGAAGCAGGATGAGAAGGAAGAAGACAAAGAAACGTATGAAGGAGAAGGTCTTGGTGTTTGTGTTCTGTTTGTGCCTCCCTTCACTAACATTCTCCGATGCTTCCTCCTGGTGGGGAGGTGACCTTGGATCCTCTGGCCCATGACAGCTGAGCACAGTCCCCGAGAGATCCTCCCCAATAGGAAAGGCTTCAGGTACATGTCCAGCACTGTGGGTTCAGTGATGACCACATCTAGGATAGACTTAATTGAGTTTGGAGGTGTGAATCTTGAGGTTGGATCTATGGGAATGAATCTTCCTCCCAGCAACTTTCAAAGGCCACTAAGTCATAGAGGGATAGATTTTTAATCTATAAGGTGAAGGGAGCACCTAATTTGACCAAATCACTAAAAACTGAAAATGAAATTTATAGACTTTGAAAACTACATGAGCTCCTCCTGTGGCTGCTGGCAGGTGGAAAAGTCATTGTTTGCTGCAAGTCTGAATGCACCAGTGTCCGGATGGTTGGCCTCTTAGGGTTCCCATCCCTATGACTTCATTCAGTATCCCAGAGCATGAAACTCACAGATGTGGCATCCCTGTAGATGGAACTAACCTTGGTGACCTATCAGCCCAGGGATGGGGGTCATGAGGTGACAAACTTGGTACAGACCTGGATGGAGCCATCAATTACTAGTGGCATAACATTTACATGACAGTTGTTAGAACATCAGAATTCCAAATCTTTTCGTTGTGACTGCTCTTCAACTATCTATGTCATTAGGAGGGTTGGGAAATAAGCATCTTGTCTAAATTGGGAAAACAACAAAGTTCTAAGCTGGTTTCTACTTTTCTTTTGGATGACCAAGGTGGCAGGTATATGACAGGCCTCCATCTGCATGTACTTGGTAGGTCCTAGAGAGAAGGAAGCTTCCAAGATTACATTCTTGTCTAGAGTAATTTGCAGTCCAAGGACACCTCCTTCAGGAAGTTTTCCTTGCTTAAATAGTCAATGTGAGTAAGCATTCATTAAATATCTACTATGTACCTGCCTCTATGTTTAATATTTGGATACAAAGACAAAAGTGAGAGAATCTCTGTCCTCAAGGAACTCACATTGTATAGAAAGGAGAGATGCTGTGGAGTAAAATCAACTTGGTCGGATCTTGATTGATATGCAGCTAGATCTTGGTTGATACTTGGTTGGATCTTAGGAAGGTGAGTGAGAATGAAAAGTCAAAGATGACTGGCCTTGCACACCTTGGTGAAAGGAAAGATAACATCAGTTTTGAAGGAAATAGGGAAGTGAGAAAGAAGGGTGAGTTTAGGGGGAAAAATAATGAGTCCAATTTTGGATTTAGTGAATTTGAGTTGCCTCTAGAACTCCTAGGTTTAGATGTTGAGCCGGTAGTTAGTGATGCTAGAATGGAACTCAGGTGAAAGGTAAAGTCTGGACATATAGATTTGAAAGTTGTCTGGATAGAGATCATAATTTAATCCATGGGAGGGGACAAATTACCAAGACAGTATATAGTTGAGAGAGAGTAAGAGAAGCCCAGAGAAGAGTCCTGTGCTATACCCATATGTAGGCGTTGGGACATAGAAGCCAAGCAGAATTGGTCTGACAGGTAGAAACAGAACCACAATGGTGTGGGCTCATGAAAACTCAGGAAAAGAAAGCATCCACAAGTAGGGGGTGGTGAAAGCTTCAGAGGATTCAAGAAAGGTGAGAACTGAGTAGAAGTCACTGAATTTAGCAATAAAGAGATCATAGATATCCTTATAGAGAACAGTTTAAGAGGTGGAGTGGAGCCAGACTATATAGGGATAAGGTGAATGGGAGGTGAGAAAGTGAAGGTTATAGGTATAGGCAACTTTTCTTAGAAATTTGTCTGAGAGGAAGAAGACATAAAGGACAAAAGCTCAAGGGGATGGTAGGTGGGCTAGAGGTTTTTTAAGGACGTATTTGAAGACATCATGGAAGAAGCTAGTGGACAAAGAGACTGGAAGACTTCTTGAAATACGGAACAAAAGAGACCATTTTACTTGAAGATTGCTGATGACAAGTGAAGTATAGACCTGGGAGGTTGAAGATCACCAGAGATATTTACCACTGTCATGGAGGATGCCTAGTGCAGAGTCCAAATGGAAGAGAAATTTCTTACAGATAATAAAATCTTCCAGAAACTTCTGTTTTTAGATGACAGATTGCATCAAGTCTCAGAAATGCTGTGGCACCTCCTAAATAAGATCCACAATCACTCAGAAAAAAAATTAAGTGGACAAAGAAGGCAGAACTATGGACATCAAAAGCTTGTCCATCAGTACATACCTTTTGCAGAGACACTACAGAGAGACAATGAACTGAGCTCATATTTGAACTAGAGGTAGAGAGAGCAAATTAGATTGCCTTGGGGAAAACTGTCTAGTTTTGGGAAATGGGGAGGTACATGGTGGGCATTGGTAGACTACAATATATTGCCATAGTAAATTTTAATGGGAGAAGTGGTGTAATGAGAAGGATTCAAAAGGAGGTGACCCTGTCACAGAGCAAGAGGGGAAGGGAATAAGCATTTATTAAGCCCACAATGTACAAGCACTTTGCTAAGTGCTTTACAAATATCATCTCATATCAGGAATGAGGGATAATGAATGAACAGACTACATATTCCATTGATATACAGACAGTACCAAGATTTATTAGGAGAAGACTTCGAGTGAGTTGGGTGGGTCCTCATTGGAGGATTTATGAGATTAGATGGGTGAGAGTCACAAAGAATGAGGGGCAGGGATGGGTTGTAATCTGAATCATTGGAGGGAGTACTGACACAGATGAGATCATAGATCCATCCATGTTTGCTAGGCGCTTTACACACATAGTCTCATTTTATTTTCATGAAGCAGATATTATAAGCCTTCTTATCCCCCTTTTACAGATGAAGGATGACTGGGTCTCAGTCCCTCATCCCTAAGATGGAGGGTTTGAACTCTTCAGAATCTTTCCTGCCCGGCCTCCACGATGTTGTAACCTGTCCATGATCTTGCAGCTGGTGAGTTTCAGAGGCAAGATTCCAACTCAGTTATTTGCTGACTGCACATCCAGAATTGTTTCTTCTTCAGCATGCTCCCTGTCAAATATAGCATCAAGATGACTACAAGTGCAGCATTTCCACTGAGGAAAAGGAAAGTGGGGGCGGGGAGGAGACGGCAAGAAGAAGGGAGGCATCTATTGAATTGGCATTTGGACGTCCCCCCACCTCCTGTTCTGATTGAGTTGTTCTGGCTGAGTTGCTAGGCTCTGGGCTAGCTCCCCTTGTGTCTCCATCCTCCAACTTCACCCTTAATGCACGGGCACAGCCCAGGGGCCACACGTGATTGTAGGAGGCGGCAGGGTCCCTAGCCCAACATAATGCAAATTGATGGGGCATGAAGTGCACATTGTATTAGATCCCCAAGGCAGGGAAGTGGGTTATGGGCATGCTTGTAGGAAAGGCAGGAGGGGGGACCCTGACTAGGGTAGTGGTCTGGGGATTTTGTGTGTGTGTGTGAGAGAGAGAGAGACAGACACACAGTCAGAGAGAAAGATACAGAGAGAGAAAAAGGGAGAGGGGGGAGAAGGGGATACACATATGTATATGTATATATATGTATACACACACACATATATATTATATATATATATGAATGATAATTCTTGTTACCATTTATACAACATTTTAAGGTTTGCAAAGTGCTTTACAAATAATCATCTCAATTTGATCCTTATAACAACCCTGGGAAGGTAGGTGCTATTATTACTTACATTTTACATTTACCTACATTTAAACTGAGACAAAGGGAGGTTAAGTGACTTGCTCAGAGTTGCACAGGTAGTAAGTGTTTGAGGTAGGATTCAAATTCAGGTCTTCTGTATTTGAAATACAAAGCTCTATCCACTTTAATACTGAACTACCTATGTGCAAATATGAAGAAAAAAGTGCAGAATGGCAGAAATGGTACTGGACAAGAAGTTGGACCCTTCCAATTCCAATGATTCTATGGTCAACACAGAAGACTATAATTAACTAGGTTAAAGGGTGTCCCAAAAGTCTTAGTACAATTGTAAATTTCAATAGCTTAAAACTACCAAGACTTTTAGGATACTCTATATATTAAGTTATTTTGAAATAAGTAGAGAGTTTATAAAGAAATTCTTCCCTGGTATGGATAGTGTGTAACTTGGGGCAAGTCACTCTGCACCTCTGTTTCCTTATCTATCACACAAATTGTGTTATAGGTTGAGCTACATGGCTTCTAAAGTCCCTTCTAGCAGCCCAGCTGTTCCCTCAAGAACTACTGCTATTTGAAAATCAAGGATTCTCCATTGATGGAAGGGACCTGAGGGATCATCTAGTCCAGTCCTTCATTTTACAGAGGAGGAACCTCAGACCCCCCACGACAAAGTGACTTATCTAAGATCATACAGTTAGCTTTTAGCAAAGTCAAGACTCAAACCCAGATCTCCTCCAGTGCTCTTGATCACCTTGATCATCCAGGGTCAAGATCTTTTCGGGAGCTAATCTGGGCTTAATCAGAGCTCATGCTTATGTGCAGGACACTAAGGCTTACAGGGACAGTTAGGTGGTTTAATGAACAGTGTCAGATCTAGAGTCAGGAAGACCTGAGTTCAAATCCAGTCTCAGAAACTTACCAACTGTGTGACCCTGGGCAAGTCACTTCACCTTGTTTCACTCAGTTTCCTCATCTTTCAAATGACCTGGAGAAGGAAATGGCAAACCACTCCGGTATCTCTATCACGAGAACCCCAAATGGGATCACAAAGAGCCGGACACACGTGAGATGACTGAACCACAGCGGCAAGGCTTATAGAACATTTTTATTACAACACCATGAGGTAGGCAATACTAGTATTATTATTTTAACAGAAAGTTAAGGCAGCCTGCCCAGGGTCATATACATATTGTTAAATATAGGACTCAATATTCAATCCAGGGCCTCCTGCCTCAAAGCCCAGTTCTCTTTCCATTATACCATTGCCCCTTTCAAGGGAGAAGACTATGGAACCTCCATGGCAGCAAGTAAGAGATCAGGAAGGACTACCCCTACTTGATGACATTGAGAGGGAGGAGGGAGGGGAAGGAAACACATTTGGGCAAGGGATGAAACAAATGACTAATTTAAAGAGTAGCAGGTACACAAGCTCTCTATGAACTTTGATGTTGAAGAATAATAAAGAAAGCATCTGAGAGCTTGGAGCTATATATTACCCTGCTGTAATTCCTATTGTAGGCAGAGCTTCTTAAACTGTGACCTCATATGGAGTCTCGACCCATAGTTTAAGAAGCGCTGAAGGATAGAAAGTCTCAACCTCTAGGAATAAGGATAAAGAGGGAATATTAATAAAAGCCCAGATTACTCTGGGGAAAGAGAAAAAGGAAAAGCATGTCCCTAGCTAAATATTCTTAGGAGGCTGGTCTCAGAGCGTGTCATGGAAGATTTATGGAGAAAAGGGACATTAGAGGTATTGGAGGTCAGGGCAAGGGCAATCAAGGTTTTCTTTTTCTTCATAAGAGTAATCAACAAAGACAGTTGCAAGCCCCAGTGGCAAACTTCCAATATGGATTTACCAGAATTATGGATTCTCAATGTTTGAAAGGTCCTCCATAGCCATCGAGTCTAACTTATTTCTCTGCCCTCTGCCACCTACCTGACCAGTGGTCATCCAGCCTTTGTCAGAAGATATCCAGTGAGAGAGAACCCCACCCTCCCAAAGTGGATCCTTGATATCAAGCTAGAAGACCTGAATTTGAATCCTACCTCAAACCCCCTAGTGTATGATAAAAGGGGGGCAATGTAGTAGCAACACGGGTGATGATGGTTACTCATCCTTTTTCAGAGAGGACCAGTGATGTCACAGGAGATGTCTTGACTCTCATGTGAATTGGATTAAAGTGAGGCAGAATTGTGTAAAACCAGCAATCTTATGTTCTCTTTCAGAGTCACTGAGGTTCAGTGACAGGACAAAAGTCAGGATGACTGGCGATGGTGTAGGATATAGTGAATGATCTTGGCGTCTTTGATATCTCTCCAAGCTTTAAGCTCTCCATAGTGCCTGCTTCAGCCCCCTTCATGGTCATTGGAACAAAACATCCACTATTCTTTGGGGAGAATTCTTCACGTTCTTGGGGTAGACATCCCCCTAACGAAGCTGTAGCATGGATGATGATGGAAGGCGTTCAGAGGAGGGCAGTAGAAATAGTGATGATTCTGCACACCATGACGTGTAAGGACTAGGGGAAGGAACAGAGGGAGTTTTGCCCAGAGAAGACTAAGGGACACAAGAGAGTTGTCTTCAAGGGCTGGTACGTGAAAGAGCAACTAGACTCAACCTACTTCACCTCAGAGGACAGAGTAGGAGCAATGTAAGGAGTGGAGAGAAGCTAATTTGGATGTGACGTCTCTGATTGACATAAGCTGTCCTGAGGAGATATTGGGTGCTTTGTCATTCAAGGCTTTTGAGCAGAGACAGAGTGATGATTTGTCAGGGATATTTCATAAGGGTTTATTTTCCCAGCTGTTGGTGGACTAGCTGACTTCTGAAGTCCTTTCTCTTTCTGTGATTCTTTCAATTTTCCTAGGTCCATGGAAAGAAAAGAGAATATGGAATTGAAATATCTAGTTTCAATTTTATTAAACCAAGATTTTCCCTTTCTCGAGGTCTCTTCATTCTTCTCCACCCCCAGGTTCCTTAGTTCTGTTTTCTAACCCATTTCAACCAGATTTTAGTTGAATAGTGAGGCAGAGGAGGAGTGATAATGATCTGGCAAAAAGAGAGACTTCTTTAATAAGAGGTGGGAGGGTGTTCAACCCAGATCATGGATGGGTAGGAAGTTGCGACTTGAAGCAAGATGATGTCTTTGATAACTAGAAAATGAGAAAGCTGTCTAGACTAAGAAAGGAAAAAGCCTTCTTGGGGATTCTAAACATAAGTCCACTCAGGAACTAGGAAGAAATCTTCCAAATTAGTGATATTTTAGAGTGGGAGTCAGGCATGAGTATCCCAGCAAGAGATAAGCTTAAGACTGTTTCTCGAGCTGAACAGACTTGGGATTTGTATCCACAATTATATAATCTGTAAATCATGAGAAGCAGTGGAGTCAGGGCAGGCAGCCTAGAATAGTGGATAGGGCACTGGACTTGGAATTAGGAAGATCTGGGTTCAAATCCCACCTCAAGTACTCATCAGATTATGATATCAATGTCTGGTCTTCCACCTCTCTATCTATGATCCTTCATATCCAGGCAGGGAGACTGCAGTACCTCTGTGGTGAGGGGCATGCTGATGTTCTAGTGTTTCAGAGGGCTGGTCTCAGAGTGTGTCATGGAAGATTTATGGGGTAAAGGGACATTAGAGGTATTGGAGGTCCGGGTAAGGGCAATCAAGGTTTTCTTTTTCTTCATCAGAGTAGCCGACAAAGACAGTTGCAAGCCCCAGTGGCAAACTTCCAATATGGATTTACCAGAATTATGGATTCTCAATGTTTGGAAAGGCCTCCATAGCCATCAAGTCTAACTTATTTCTGAATAAGAATCCACTCTGCCACCTACCTGACCAGTGGTCATCCAGCCTTTGCCAGAGTATCTCCAGCGAGAGAGAACCCCACCTTCCCAAAGTGGATCCTTGATCTCAAGCCAGAAGGAACATTAGAGACCATTTGTTCTAACTTGTAGTCAAGAGACTTGTAGTCAAGGAGCAGCAAGTACCAGAGACAATATTGGAATCCAGGTCCTTTGATCCTAGAGCCAGAGTACTATCCCTCTGTACCACTCTGCCTTCTATTAGGACACTTTTCTTGATAATGAGGACACATCTGCTTCTCTACAATGTCCACCATTATGCCCAGCTTTGTTTTCTGGGGCCAAGCAGCTCAGTTTTGAATGCTCATCTTCCTTATTACCATATCATGGCATTCCTGCCTTCTTCCAAGACTCACTTCAAGTCCCACTTTCTGTAAGATCTTCTCAGTCCTTCCTATCCTGTTACAACCAGTGTCTTGCCTATGGGATTACTTTCCATGAAGGGCAGCTAGGTGGTGCAGTGGCTAGAGCATCAGTGCCAGAGTCAGGAGGACCTTAGTTTGAATCTCACCTCAGACATTGATACTCACTAGCTGTGTGACCTTGGGCAAGTCACTTAACCCCAATTGCCTCATCTTGGGTCATCTCCAGTCTTCCTGATGAATATCTGGTCACTGGATTCAGATGACTCTGGAGGAAAAATGAGGCTGGTTACTTGCACAGCCCTCCTTCACTCAAAACAAAGTCAAGTGCAAGTCATATCATAATTTCTCTGATGGCATGGTCTTCTTTGGCAATGAAGGATGAACACACACACTTTTCATGAACACTTTATCTATCATATATATCTATTTTGTTGTCATGGTTGTTCAGTTGTTTGGGTTATGTCTGACTCTTCATGACCCTAATTTGGGGTTTTCTTGGCAAAGATATGGAAGCACTTTGCTGTTTCTTTCTCCAGCTCATTTTACAGATGAGGAAACTGAGGCAAACATGGTTAAGTGACTTGCCCAGGGTTATACAGCCAGTAAACATCTGAGACCAGATTTGAACTCAAGTCTTCCTGACTCCAGGTCCAGTACTCTATTCACCGTACCACCTAGCTGCTCATGTACCTATGTGTAAATAACTTGTGTTTTTCTTCCCCATTAGAATATAAGCTTCTTGAGGGCATGGACTATGTGCCTTTGTTTCCCTAGTGTATTCATCATGATTCCTGGCACAGAGTAAATGCTTAATAAAGGCATATTGGTGATAATGGTGAAGCCTAATCCCTCTTCCATATTTAAAGCCCTTCAAATACCTTCCTAATAAAAACCCTCCTAGTCTTTGGGCTCAATATTCCCAATTCCTTCAACTCATCCTTCTGTGGTAAGATCTGGAGGCCTTCCATTATTCTGGTCACACTCTCCTAGAAACTCTCCCTCTTCTCTATGATGACAAGGGCCAACAGAGAGTAGCCAGACAGCCTCTGGGCCCCCAGCAGCAGTGTGGGGTCCCTTTCCAGCAGTGAGTTTGGTTCTTCCGAGAGAGGAATGGGAGACACAACTGATTCCATTCCTCCCTATAATCCTTCCTTTAATGTTATGGGAAGCTTTACAAAGAAAATGGCAGAGGACAATTGAATTTGTTCTCAAGGTTTCCTTCCCTCCTCTCCTCCTGAATAGGGTACCTGAATTGCCAGACCCACTGTTCACTTGGATTTGGGCTGGGGGGGGGTTATCTATGTGAGCCCCCAAGGGCCCAGCTTTCAGGAGCTAGGCTAATAGCTATTATTAACAATGATGCTGAGAGCTAATGAACAGGCACCATTTGAGGGAATCAGCAGACATTCTTTAATGCAATTATGGAACAACCAGGGCTGTGGGAGTGTAATTAGAAATGCCGTGACAGGTAAGTGGTTTGCCCTGTCACTCCTCTGCTTAAAAAAAATAGAGCTACACTTGCCTATTCCTCTGTTTTTCTCACCTGCCCTTGAGATCTTGTCTGCCCGCTGAGGTTCAAGGGTATCCTTTAGCACCAATCCTGTTGAAATAGAAAGGGTTTGGGGCTGTCTCTAGATGAAACTTACTTCTCAGTTTAATTAAAAAGAAAAACATTCATCTGGGGTCCCTCCCTAACCCCGTCTGGGAGCATTTGTTTCAGAAGGATCATTTTGTTTGATAAATAGGACCTTAGGAGCCTGTCGTCTGGTTAATTGAAAGTTACAGATGAGCTCCACTGCTTGCCTTTCTGAAGGTAATGAAGAGAGACACAATATGGTGTTTTCCTTTTTATTTTGCTCTTTTTCAAGAGAGGAGGACCATTTTTCTGGTTCTGCTTGACTTTTCGAGGGGAGTAACAGTAAATTGTATGGGGACTGGGCCCCCCTTCCACAGCTCCAGGCCTACCACCCATCCTTTAAGGAACTTTAGGCCCCTCTATCCCAGGTCAGGTCAGTTTGGACAGGGAGACACTAGACTCAGAGAAGACAATGAGGAAGTCTCTGTGGGGCAGTGGAAAAGAAAGCTTTGGCTTCAGAGAACCTGCCATTTCCTCACTGTGTGATCTTGGGGGAATCATTCTCCATCTCTGAGCCTCCTCATCTGTTGAATGAAGGGATTTGTCCAAATGATCTCTAAAGTCCCTTCCAGCTCTATAATTGTGAAATTATAATTGAATTATTACAGTAACCCTGGGGAGAGGGGATGAGAGAAGGAGATAATATAATTTAGTTGGTCCCAAGCCTTCAATAAGAAGGGTTAATGGATAGGAAAGTCAGAGTGTAGCCACTGCCTCTTCCAGTTTTGAGTCTGTTCTGTATTCCTCAGCCCCACAGAATTTGCCACTTAAAGGTCTCTATTCCTGAGGGTTGAGCTGAGCCTCCAACCTCTCTGATGGTCAAAAACATCACATTTGCACAGCAAGTTAGATGTTTTGAAGTTTTTCCATCATCATTTTTATCATTTATTCCTCAAAGCAAACTCATGATTGAAGCATATCAGGTCTTAACCATTTCCATTTTACAGATAAGGAACATGAGCTGAAGGACTGTGAAATGGTTTAGACAAAGTCACATAGCTAAGGTAGGGGCTGACCCAGGACTAGAATTCTTGATTCTCAAATCAGTGCTTTTTTGTCCCTATCAGGGGTAGGCAAACCAAAGACCATGGGGCAAATAAAGCCTTCTACTTGTTTATCTTCGTATGGCTTGTGAGCTAAGCATTTTTTTTTTTATATTTTCAATAGTTGAAAAAAATCAAAAGGAGAGTAATATTTCATGACAAATGAAAGTTAAATGAAATTCATATTTCAGTGTCCATAAATAAAGTTTCATTCAATTGTTTATGTATTGCTTTGGCTACTTTTGAGCTACAATGACAAAGCTAAGTAGTTTCAACAGAGACCAAATATGGCACTCTCCTCATTTTATGCTGCTGCTTGGTGCCCTACAGATCACAGTGGTGCAATTATAACTTGATAGTATTGAGTGCCCCAAGTATTGCCGTTGTAATGCCACATTTTATTTTATTTTTTACCACCAGTGAAAATCTCTTCTGTCAAAATAGAGGAAAAAAAAGGCTTATCATGATTTTTTGAGCTAACGACTGAGATTGAATTTTTTTTTTTGAACAGGAAGATCTGCCCTTTGCCCTATTATGAACATTGACTGACTTTGGAAATTAAAACTGATAATGCTTCCTAATGAGTTTAACCTAAAATTAGAAGTTTCCCTAGATGGATACCCCAGATAAATGTTTTCTTTTTAATTAAACTGAGTAGATTTCATCTAGAAAACCCCCCCACCACACACACACACACACACACACACACACACATACACACACACACACACACACACACAAAACCTCTTTCAGGGGATTGATACTAAAAAATGCCCTTGAACCTGAGGAGGCAGAGAACATGGAGGGGAGGATACTAAGGGCAGGTGAGAAAAACAAAGGTTTAAGCAAAGTAGGCCAATTTTTTTTTTTTTTTTTAAAGCAGAGGAGTAATGGGACAAACCACTTACCTGTCATAGCATTTCTCATTGCATTGCGACAATAATGCTTATATGAAAAACTTTTATTGTGGCAAAGTCAATGTAACAACTAATATTATTTGAATTGCAAGTAATGTAATTTACGAACTTTTCACATATTCGTATGCTTTTTTATGCACTTGCTGTGCTGTCAAAAGTCAAAACAAGAAGCAAGAGTTCCTTTCCCACACAAATTTCAGGGGATACATTTTCTGAGCTCAAACTACAGTTCCATTAGCATATGTTCAGACCTCAATGCAAATGCAAAAGCAATTTCTATATTTCAATTGCATTGAAGAGTGCAATTGACAAGCCTCCACCTAACCTTCCTTTGAAGTGATTAATCTGCAATGTAAGAACATGCTAAAAGGTAAATATCAACAGAAGAATTGAACAGAGTTCTATAAATTCTTCTTAAGTGATGAATATGATAGAACAAACTCATATATTCTTGCATTGATATCAACATTTGGCAATACCTATCAGTAAGAAAAAAATTTCAAATATAAAATATGTAAAATCTCATTACAGATTAGCATTAACAGATGAATGATCAATTTTTATGATAGGGAACACTAACTTTGAATTCTAATTAAATGAAATATCATTCTCTAAAAGAATTCCTTTTTCATTAGTAGGCCTGTATTACAAAAATTGTACTCATTATTAAATTTTATATGTAAACACAAATATAGAATTATTATATTTTGAATTCTATTAGTAAGATTTTTGTGAAATTTTGTTTGCTTTCCTGTTTTATAAGTACTTTCATTATATTGTTGATTTTGTCTTTTGGTTGCAAAACCTAAAATATCTGACCTTTACAGAAAGTTTGGTGACCCTCTACTATACCATACAAGATAGAGAACGAGGTCTGAGAGAGGGACAGGGTTTTAGGTAAGGGAGAGGACAGGGGTAGGGTTCTGGGTGGAATTCCTAATAGAGTTGGGGGTGCTTTGAAAGTCAACAGGGCACTCAGAATGGGGAAGAGGCCTCTGGATGTGGGGTGATTTTAGAAATGGAGGGACTCTGGGAGATGCTCTGAGAAATGAGGCACTTTATGAATAGGGGGTTTTTCACTTTGTTGTCAAGGTCACCTTTGGTAGGTAAGCTGTTCTCAGAACAATGTTTTTAAATGCATACAATGAAATACAGAGGATAACAAAGGAAACCATTTGTATTGAAATACACTTAACAAAATATGTTTTGAAACATGTATGAACCCTAGATTAAGAGTAGCAGGTATGGAATCATTCAGCAACTTGGTAGTGGTCAGGATGAGAACTCCTCAGTACCAGAGCCCCCTCCTGCTGCCAGTGCCATAGCTTTACTAAGAAGAACAGCTGGAGAGCCCTGCCTGTCTCCCAGGTGGTCCATAAAGAGCTGCAGTAGAACAGCAATGTATCATGGCCCATAAAGCAGGCCAGGCTAGGAGAGAGAAAGCCAACAGCTGGTGTTACAAGAACCTGATGGAACTTCATTTGTTCCTTCATTAAATACCCACTGGGCTTGCCTGTTCCCTGGAGGGCTCAGGAAAAATGGATTTCAGGCCCAGCCTCCTTTGCCTTGAGCTGACTCTTCTGTCTCTCCTTTTCTTTGGTGAATTGATACGATCCTGGCACAGTCTATCAATCTATCTACCTCCTTGGCCAAATAAGGCTGGAAAGGTATTTTCTCCTCACCCTCCAGCAGGAAGCCATTGTGACTTATAGGAAGCAGCAGCAGTAGCCCATGGCGGAAAGGAAGGAGTAATCCAACCAGGGCTGATTTGATCTCTTGAGGAGTCTCTGCTGGGTACCATCTTTGGAGTCACCTAGAGGGAGCAATTGGCAATCTTGGTTGGCAATTGAAATTCATGGTTTGGAGTCCATGTTTTATGACCTACTCACTGTGTGAACTTTGGCAAATTCCTTATATTTCCCTCGGTTTGAGTTTCTACAGTTGTAAAATGAGAAGAATAACCTCTGTCTTGGAAATGAAACTGAGTGTTGTATAATTATAATGACCAAGCTTAACCCCAAAGGAGAGATGAGAAAAAGTACTTCTCTCTCTCTCTCTCTTAAAGAAATGTGGTGCGTGCAGGGGGAGTGCTCTATAGATAGGGAACAGAGCATCTATTTTCAGATTTGGTCTATGTGTTGGTTAGTTTTGCTGAACAGCTCCCCTCATTGTCCCCTCTTTGTATTATTTGTTACAAAGGATAGGGCTTCCTGGGTAGGGGATGGAAGATGTATTTGGAATTGAAGATGATGTGAAAACAGAAGATTTTAATAAAGAGAGAAAATTTGAAACCAAACCAAAACAAACGAAGCCTTCCCCTCCTACTCCCTCATAGAAATGCTACGAGGAGAAAGTGAGATGACTAGAGGATGAAGTCAGGATTAAAAAGCTTCCTGACAGCCTAGAGCATTGGGCTGAATCAAATCAATAGAATATAAGGTCTTTGAGGGCAGGGACTATTTCATTTTTTTCTTTATACTCCTGGCATCTTGAATGGTACCTGGAACATGCTGCTGCCATATCATTTCAGTTGTGTCTGACTCTTCATGACCTCATTTGCGGTTTTCTTGGCAGAGATACTGGAGTGGTTTTGCCATTTCCTTCTCCAGATCATTTGACAGATGAGGAAACTGAGGCAAACAGGGTTTAGTGACTTGCCCAGGGTCACACAACTAGGAAGTATCTGAATTCAGATTTGAACTCAGGTCTTCCTAGATCCACTGCACCACTTAGCTACCCTCACCTGGAGCATTACAGGCACTTAAAAAATACTTATTGAATTAAATTGAAGGTGAAATTTCATATGGTTTTAACATCTCTAGCTACTTTCAAACGTTTAAAGCCTTATTGGGGTTCAATCTACTCAAACTGATTCTCAGGAGTCCTGAATCCCTTCAAAATTTCAGGGGGTTCTGTGCACTTGGATGGAGGGGAAAGGGAAATGGAATAGTGGTACCTACTCTGTACCAGGCACCATGCTAAGCACTTTGCAAATGTCTCATTTGAGTCTCCCAGCAGTCTTGGCAGAGAGGTGGTATTATCATCCCCATTTCATAGGTGAAACTGAGGCAGATAGAGGTTGTGACTTGCCCACAGCTAGTAAGTATTTGAGGCTAGATTTGAACTCAGATTTTCTTGCGTTCAGGAGGCTTCTACCTGCCTTAATGGGAAAAAAATAATACATCTTTACTTCCATCAATCTTTGGTTTCCTTTCTCATACCACATATTTTATTTTACGCATTTTAAAATATAGTTATGAAAAGGGACCCATATGCTTCACCAATCTACCAAAGGGGGTCTATGACCTCAAACCTTAAATAACTCCTATCCTATACCCTTGGTCCAAACCAAAATACCTTCGAATGCTCGAGGACAGAATTGGGGATCTATTCCTGCCTCGCTCTCTTAGCCTTGCTATTAGCCTCTCATTTAAACCAAAGAAGTTTGATATATTGGGTTGACAACTTCCTCATGTGTCTTCTAAAACCTTCCTCTTTCATGGCCACAGGAACCCTGCTGTTCCTTGCCTGGACTTCACTGTTGCTCACTATAGGACTGCTGCGTTTTCAGGATTTGCAAGCCCTGGCTGGTTACCATGGGAATGTTGGTCCCATTGAGAAGAGGAAGGTCAGCCCTGGGTGAGCTGACCACCCCTGTATGGGGCCCAAAAGCTTTTCCTGGCTAGACATGGATACAAAACTTAACGTGACTATCACCTCATGTCAAAAAAGTTGACATCAGAAAAGGTAAAACTCTAGTGTCTCACATCCACAGGATGTGATCACGAGTGCCAGCAGCCATTTTCTCCTCTCTACTGTTTACTTTCTTTTTTTCAAAACTCCTGCTTCTTTGAGATACCCACCTATTATATGCATTTGTAAGTAGAACCTTTTGGGATTGGGCATTTATCACTCTCTTCCAAAAGAGGTTCTCTGATCCTACAACATTCTGAGACTATGTGGATTTCTTTACAAGAATAAATGCAAAGTTATAATCTTGGGTCCAGAAAATCAACTTAATTTATATAAGATGGGAGAGGCAAGTCCATCTAAAAAAGATGTGGGTTTTTGGTGGATAGAATGCTCCATAGGATTCAACAATGTGATATGGAAGCTATGAAATTGCCCCAGTTCTATCTTTGGTTCTATTAGGAAAGGGGAGAATGGAGGAAAGAATCTTTCTGAGGTCTGTACTGGTCAGCCCACATCTAGAATACGGTGATCATTATGGGTGCCACACTTCAGGAAGGTCCTTGATAAACTGAAGAGCAACTGAACTTTTTTGGGGTCATGGAGCCTTACAATTTGGTGAAACTGAGGGATAGAGGAATAAAGTTCGTGAATTCATAAGACAAAATACATAGGATTACAAAGGAAAAAATTATATTGAAACCCAATGATCAGAATTAATAAAAAATCCCAACCCATCAGTCTACGAACCCCAAGTCAATGACCATTGACCTAGAAAGACAAAGAGGATGGCAGAAGGCTTAAAATCCACACCATGTGAGGGACCAGGGAAGAGTAGTTTTAGAGGAACTATGGCAACTGTCTTAAAGTACCCTGAAGGGCTATGATGTGCTGAAGGGATTAGCTTTCTTCTGCTTGGTCCCAGAGGGAAAAATAAAGAGGAGTGATGGGTAGAAGGTGAGAAGCTGCAAATTTAGACTTGATTGTAAGGAAACGTTATCAAAGAATTAGATTTATCCTCAAGTGGAACAGTCTTCTTAAGGAGGTAGTTGGTTCCCCCTCACTGGAGGCATTACAGCAAAGGCTGCACGTTGTACCAATTCATGTGTAGGAAGGTGCTTTATATGCCAACAAATCATGATCCCAGGTCCCAGCAGCTGTTACTTCAGTTTCTCTTTCTCCTTCTTTCTCCTATAGGGCCATATATTAAGCACTTCAGGATTACTTACTAGGTTTTTTGTTTTTCTTTTGCTTTATTTATTTTTTTACTTAATAGGTGCTCAGTAAATACTTTTTAAATAAGTGTATGAATGGGGTAAGTTCTGAGTTTAGGTTGAAAGTCTTACTGGCTTCAAAATATTCCTGAACTGGGGAGCCATCTCCAGTCATCCTAATCTATATCTTGCCACTGGATCCAGATGGCTCTGGATGAGAAAGTGAGGCTGGTAACTTTGTACAGCCCTCTGTCACCTAGATCCTATTTACATACAAAATCATGGCATCACTTTCCCGATGTCATGCTCCTCTTTGAGAATGAAAGCTTTACAAACGACAATTCCTGCACCGACCTTGCTTTTAGATAGAGACATTGTCTCCAGGAGGCTCCTTCTGAAAAGCAAGTATTTTGCCCCTTTCTCACTAATGTGATTCTTGGCCACTTGCCCACTGCCTTCAATGCCACTACCAGGGTATTGGGGGCTTTGGCTAAGAAGCACAAGGACCCTTCCTTTTCAATCACCAGAGCCTCTTTCTCTTAGTATTTACCACGAAAAGTGCCAGTTTGTAGACATCTTGTGCGTCATATAACCCATCTCCCTCACTGCAGAAAAGTTAGAATTTTTTCCTGCCGATAGATGTAGGTAATAAAGGCGGGAATGTAGTCCAGGAGGCTGGAGTGTGATTATTTGTTTACTTTGCTTAGTTTTGTGTTTGCTTAGAGTTTTTTGCTGGTCAGTCTTGAGGAGGTTTTAGTAGGGAAGTACACTTCATATCTTAGATAGCACACAGCTTCCATGGGAATTTTTTAAACAGACTCCCTAATATTGAGGGGTACAGTATCCCCATAGAGAATTAAGTTAGATAGATGTATGGGACATTGAACTTTGATTCACAAACAGTTAAAATAATAGATTTAATCTTAGCCAGGGAGTAATCTGGATTGGTGAAGTATATCATTGCCTCTATTATTAAAAAAAAAATGTCAGTTCATATTTAGTAGGGATATTCTAATCCCTAGACTTTAATTTTAAATATCTTATTTATTTTTAGTTTTCAACGTTTGCTTCCATAAGATTTTGAATTTTAAATTTTCTCCCTCTCTCTCTCCTTCCCTTCCCCCCAAGACTCCTTAGATTTTAACAGACAGAAGACAAGATGGATGCAGGTGGCCCTGAAGCCTAGAGACTGGTAGGAGAAAGAGAGGTGAAGGGTAGCAGAGAGTGAGATATAGTACTCAACAAAAAATCTGTATCTAGTGGAAGAAGAATGATGTCAGTGTTAGAGGATATTGGGGACCCTATGATGTGGGGGTTTTGAATGGTTCCTTCACGTGTGTGTGCTGGTCACCCGTATTTTTAGACATTTATGCAACCACCATTGAGGTCCCTATGTGTATCTGCTCTCCTCACTCATAGTAGATGTTTGTAGGAGAGTGTGCCCTAGTTATATCAGAGGAATATTTGACTGCCAGTTTACTTATGCTAGTTTATCAAATGCCTTTGCTTTAAACTAATTTCATCCTCTAGGTCTCTAGTAAAAGTAAACACATTAAACAGTGTTTTGAGAGTCACCCAGACACACAGAACACTTCCAATGTTGGGCAGCTTCACAGGGATGGGGGATGTCTGAAAGGGCTCACTGCAGGTGCTGCCCTGGTCAGTTGAATTGGATTGAGTTTACAGGTGACAACTCATATTTCTATGGCACTTTTAAGTTTTACAAAATGTTTCACTGCAATCCCACAGGTATTGTAAGGCAGGAACCATTAACCCCATTTTATATGAAGGAACTCAGGATCAGGTATTTTAAGTGATTTGCTCATGATCATGCAAATAGTAATTGCCTTGCCAGAATTTAAACCTATATATCCTGACTTCAAATATAAATTCATGTTTTTACTCTATACTGTATATTATATATGTGTGTATGTATATGTATATACATTACAACTGTAATGTAATACAATTACTTAAGTATTTTTATATATTGCTGCACATGATGCAAAAGGAATTACGATTTTTATAATAATGTGTAATGAATATGCTAATAGATTAATGTAATATATATACTGTATTATATACTTTATATTTGCACACAATGTACTATAATGCATATACTAATAGATTAGATTTTTCACAGTTGCCTCTCTTGTGAGGCGGATTCACAATGCAGCTTTAAATGATCAATCAAAACAATCACTGGCATCCTTCTACCTGCCTGAAGTGAAGCGAATTTGTTTCCATGCATCTTCCCCCTTCCTTTCCCATTGTGATCTATGTATATAATCTCTGTCTTCACTTCAGAAAGGTGGAATTCTGATTGAGAGAATTCCCAATTTGCAAATCTGTTCCTCATAATGAAACTAATTTAATTAAAGGGCTACCTGATTACTGGCACTTTGTCTCTGGCCTGCTGTTTCATCCTTCTTAGGTTAGAGACTAGCTCAGTAAAATCCTGTTAACAATACATATGGATACCTACACATATGCTATCTATCTTTGGAGATAGTCCTTATAAATTTTCTGTCTGCTCAGGCCTGCTAGGCCTTGGAAACCAGCCTATTAGGAGTCCAGCATCCCTTTTGCCTGGTTCACTGTTAAGTCTCTATCTTCCCGCCATCTTCCTTTCTGAGATCAGTCCACTTTTTTAGCTACCCAACAGGTCTATGTTCTCACCCATTGCAATATTCTTCTGAACAGAATTCATTTCTCTCTCTAACAGTCCTCGCTGCGTTCTTGTCCTAGCTCAGACACTTGGGTTTTCTTTGTTCCTTTTGTAAAGGCAGTTTCAAGTATAGGGTCTTTTGAAGGAATACCCTGGGTAGGAAGGGGTAAGTACTCACAGTTGAACTCCAGATCAACTCAATTTTTGTCTGGCTTGTTGGTTCATCCGTCCCATATCTGTAAAATGGGGATAATAATGGCATTTACCTCCCAGGTTGTTGTGAGGATAAAGTATTTGTTAAATGCTTTGCAAACCTTAAAACACTACATAGTTACTTCTTGTGGTTTTATAGTTTTGTTATTGTCAATCTGGTTGGAACTAAGCCTGCTGCTCAATGTTGCCACCACTACCACACCCGCCCTCTAGGGGCCCTCTGAGCTCCTTTTAATTCTTACTGAGGTAGAAGGAAAAAAATCTTCCCTTTAGTTCAGCCAGGTCATGGAATTTTGAGAAATTCTGAAAGAAGCACAGACGCCTAGGATTTCTTACCTCAGAGATCTTTTAGTTGAACCTGAGGCTTAAAGAAGAAAAGAGAAGGATTTTGCTAGCTACCTAAGGGATATGTAAACACATGCATATGCACAACCCTCCCTCCAACCCTCCAACAAAATAGTGAGGTAAAAGAGATCTATTAGGGAAGTTCCTTCCATCAATTTGATGAACTTAAGGACAGTAAGCCTTTGGGTTTTTGAAAGCATTGTCCACACAGAGGAGGTGTTCTCATCCTAGATTCAATGAATAGATTTCAGGGAATCCCAGAAATTGGATGTGGAAAAATACATTTTTATTTCAATATAATTTGTTTCCTTTGGCATCTTACGTACTTTCTGCCTTTAGAAAGCATCATTCTGAGGAGTTCATACACTTCACAAGAATGCCAGAAGGGGCTATGACACAAAAATGGTTAAGAACCCCTATTATAGAATACAGAAACGTTGACTGACATCTTGTTAGGAGACAAAGACAAATTCCAGTTAGGTCCCAGAGACTGAGACTATATTGAGTCTATTATAGAGTCACACTTTGTCACCTCTAGGTGGAAGGGTGACTTGGGGGCACCCCCAAGAGTCTATGGTTGGTTTGGATTCCTAGAAGGACAGACTCTCATCAGTGGAGCCTTACTTAGCCTTTGGGCAGAAGCACATGAAGGCTGGCATGTGTTTGCTCACTGGTTTTTGAGTATAGGTCAGAAACCAGATTCCTGAGAGTAGACTACCTCAGCCCAAGGGATGGTAGCTGCTGGGGAAATAGAGTAGAAACAAGAATTTCTACGGAGCCACATGCAAGAGGACACCATGTTCTCACCCATTTGGCCTGAGTTGATGGTTTATGGTTGATTTTCCCCAATCTTGACTTCATACAATCCTGAGTTTCATGGTTCTAATCTTGAACTTTTTAGGCAATCATTCTGCCTCCTCCCCATGGTCTCTCCCTGCTCCCTTCACGGTCTCTTCTTAGAGATGGAAGTGGGAGGTGGGGAAGATAGGAGGGTTGGAATTGCTTCAGACTGAAGGTCACAGGGCTAAAAGCTCCGAGGTGGCCTTGGCAGGGCACAGCTGACTCTTGGAGGCTGCCTGTTAGTGCACACCTGGAAAAATATGAGAAGAAGAGCTCTGGGAAAATGGTGACTCACCATGAAAGTCCTTCAGTTGGAAAGAGAATTTGGTTTATTTTATTTTTTCCCTTTCGCTTGTAGAAATAATCTCGGTACAGGCAGGCTCGGAGGGGGAGCTGCTCATTTGGGGGCTGTTTTGCTTTCAGACCCTCAGCTGGTTTCCACGTCCTCAAATTGGCCCAGCTGCAGGCCTCATGTGATAGATCTATTAGCCTGATTGGACAGCACAGCTCCATGTTTTCAATGTAGCCTAATGAGACAAATTGTTGTGTTGTGAAGCCCCAGTTTAAAAATACTTTATGTGTGAAGTAGTTTCTTTAAAATTAATATTTTAATGGGCCAGGACTTGGCAACCTGCCCTGAGAATCTTAGGCAACTGGGGTGGGGGGAGTGTGTGAAGTGGGAAATGAAGAATGAGGCTCTGCTCCCCTTGGTAGAATTGGCCTAAGGAGGCCCATTCCTAATGGTCCCATTGGTTTTACCAGGGCAGAAAGGGCTAGAAGTCCATGAACTTGCTTCATGTCTTCCTTGATGCCCAGATGAAGCAATTATGTTAGGAAGGGTGGGGGCCTGACTTGGGAACATTGGATCTCATCGTCCTAGGATTTTAAACCTGAGAATGACCTTGGAAAGATTACCTACTGCAACCTCTTCAATTACAGGAGAGGAAACTGAGGCCTAGAGAAATCACTCAATCAATATACACAAGTGTGTTGTCTAAGGTCACACAGTTTTCAATTTGGGGAACTTAGTTAACTTGGTTTCCTGGTTATTTACTTATTTTTAAGGCTCAGATTTGTTTTGTTGAGGCTCCTCTGAGCCTGTGGTCTGGTAATAACCAGCATGGTCTTGGTCAAGTCGGCTGGTCTCTGAATCTTTAGTCAAACACACCTCAAGAAAAGCTGGTCCTTTCCCTGAATCTCTCCTGTGTGCTTAACTCACTGTCTCATGTGTCAGTGTCTGCCTGCTAAGACTTGGTCACCAAAGAGGCAGGGGCAGGGATGAGAGAGTTTCTTGTGGGAATTTTTTCTCATTATTCCCTAAACTCTGGGAGCCTTGGTCTTGGACGGGAGTAGTCTACCTGGAGTGCCACTGATGCTGTCTTTGGAAAGGGGATGGAGAAACAGGAAGTGATGGCTCACATGCAGACATGAGAAGCTTGGGTAACTAGGTGGTGTAGTGGATAGAGAGCTAGGCTTGGAGTCAGGAGGACCTGAGTTCAAATGTCACCTCAGATTCTTACTAACTGTATAACCCTGGACAAGTCACTTAAACTCGGTTTGGCTCAGTTTCCCTATCTGTAAAATGGGGATAATAACAGCACCTACATTCCAAAATGAGATAATAATTGTAAAACATTTAGCCCAGTGCCTAGCACATAGTAAGCACTGTATAAGTGTTAACACCCTCTAGCTGGAGTACAGTTGGGTCCGTTTCCAAAGTGGATCAATCTGAGCACAAACCATGAACTGTGCAAAGCATAGGCCAGGGAGAGAGATGGTGGCATGCTCTTTCCTTCCCTCCCCCATTGGTGCTAGCTAATTCTTTCTCCATTGCTTACCATTGCCTTGTTGTGGCTATTTGACTTGTCGTTTTTCTTGAAGACCTATAATCCTTAAATCGTCTCTCTGCCTCTTGTTTTGAACTTCCATATGTTGTGCTTGTAGGAAGAACATGCTTTATTTTAAATTGCTGCCTCTTGCTTCTTTCCTCAGACCGTCCTTTATTTCTGTGTATTTGAATTCCCAGTTAGTCTGTCTTTTGTTTCTTTGATGAGACTTGCCTTCAAGTTTTTCTATTCTGCCAATTTCTGCATTATAGGTCACAAATTCTGCTTTTGCAATTCTCATTTCTTTTATAAATCATTCAGAAACATCCTGCTATGGTTCCATGCCCACTTGGGAATGCAAAGGATCATTTGCTTCATCAGGTGTTGATTCATTTTCTATTGTTTTGCAATATTTATTTATAGATGTCTGGACTTTCCCCCTTCTGTTATTAATATCTTCCCTGTTGGTTTATCTGTTCCTACTGAATGCCTTTAATTGAATTTTCTTCCTCCTGATATCATTGGTAACTTTATTTTTTTTCTTCTTTTTATAGTTCCCTATTGCTTACTTTTTGACTTGGTTTCTCTTGGGGGCTGCACCTTGAAAATGTCTCAGCCTCCTCCCACCCTAGACAATTCACTATCTCACCACCTCAGCCTCTCTTCCAAATGTCTTCTTGGGAGAATGAAAATTCCCTGTTTTAAAGATAAGATATTTGCTTTGGACCTGAAGCAGGCCTTGGAACCTGGATCTATTAAGGTGAAATAAGATTTGTGTCAGAATTTTACAAGCCTGGCAAAAGAATCCAAGATCAGAACATTCCTCCTAAAAAAGCAAGTCAGTAAAACCATCAAAATGAGCAAGTGAATGAAGACAGTAGCCATTTTTCTTCTTCCCCTGGAAGGTAGAATAGATAAGATTTGAAAGGAAAGTCAGCCCTGAGAAAGAGGGTGATTAGCTGGCATGTCTACCTGAGACTTAGGGGTGACTTGTAGCATGAATCTGCTTTGTGTGTGGGCTGATGTGTGATGCCTCTCTGCTCTAAGTGTTTCCTTTCTTCCTACGCCAAGGAACAGAGGCGGCTTTGGCATAGGGAAATGAGTGAGAAAGTAGTAGCAGATTATGTTGGTCAAGTGTAGAGTGGAAGGGATGAAAGGACATAAGATAACGAATGGGACAGCTTGCTGAATCTGGCTGTCAATTTCACTCAGTTTCAGAATGAGTTAACTGTGGCCAATCAGAGTCAGAGGTCCCATCAATGACCCTCAGAGAGCTGGGACACTCTTAGGCTCTCTTTTGTACCAGAATCTGAGTTCTAAGTACTTGGTTGAAACTGGGGGACAGACTTTGATTGACTCTAGAATTTCTACATTGGCCCTTGATGACTAGACCTATGTCCTAGGGGAATTGTAATGTCTCATTTCTTTGTCTACTCAAGGGTGGGAGACACATGCAAAACACTGGGCTGTGCATGGGACTTCTATGAGGAACTATCAACATCCCTGAGGGTTAAATGCATACATGTCTTTTTCCCATCAGATTGTAAATTTCTCATGGTTAAGGCAGTTGCTTCCACAGACAACTCTTGGACACTACAGCTTCAGGTTTCTATAAAGCTTATTTCTTTAGAATGTCTTGCTCCTTGAAGGCAGGGACTTAACACAGTTCCTGGAACATAGTAGGTGTTATATTAATGCTTATTCCCTTCTGCTTCCTCTTACTCTGGTGCATCTTAAACTCCCCCATTCAGTGACCTCATTTGGAATTTTTTTGGCAAAGATCCTGGAGTGGTTTGCCATTTCCTTTTCCAGCTCATTTTATAGATGAGGAAACTGCGGCATACAAGGTTAAGTGATTTGCCCAGGGTCACACAGCTATTTCGTGTCTGAGGCTGGATTTGAACTCAGATTTCCCTGACTCCAGGCCACAGTCATATTATATCCACTGTGCCACAGAACTATCCATTGTAGGTGATTTATTAGTAGGATAGGAAGACAATTGCCAAAACCTCGATGAGGAGACCACACTCCTTTCTTGCCTGAAGTGGGCTTTAGCCAGCTCCTAATGGTGGTTTCTAAGCTGGCCCTAGCACAGCAGAGTTGTGTTGTCAGGAGGGCAAGCCTGGAAATCAGGTGAGAGCTGTATTTGGCAGTAGTCAGCTGTAGGGAGTTTGGTTTTCTGAGTAGCTTTCTCTGTTTTCTATGTTCTTTTGCTTTGTGTGCATCTTTGGAGAGAGTATGATGCAGTGGGTTACAGTGTAAGCTGATGGTGGTCTCAAGGCACAGCATACAACAAATGAGTGGGCACATCAACCATGCTGTGTTGTAAGGCCAGCAATGACTGTGTCATTGATAACATTTTCTGAGATCTTCCCTACACTCTTGGATATGCCTGGGACCTTGGGGTCTTGGGACACTTATAGTCAGTGGTCATGAAACCATGGTTGTGCCTATGGGGACCTTCTGATGTTGAGACTGTTCATACCCAACAATACTCCCTTCTTTTCCCACAGAATCCATAGAAAGAAAATAATCCACTAATTAGAGATTCATTTGGGTCATTTGGCTATTCTTGTAAAATACAAATAACCCTATTCGAGAATAAAACCTAGTGGACACCTATACCTAGTATGAATTACAATTGGATAATCTTGTAAAACCCAGTTATTGGGGTCCCATGACCTCTGACTTCTAAAGTCTCATGATTCCTGGCACAAACTTGCCTTTAAGGAGGGGACATGGTTCAGAAACACAGCCTCTATTGACTATGTACTTAGGGACAAAGTCTCTGTTGACTCTGGACATACTATTCATAACAGTCCAGCCCTGAGGTAAAAATATGCCAAACTCTGGAGTCTTGAGTAACACAAACACAGACAAATATAACAGTCTTTTGATACCCCCTGTCCCCCACAAATTTTCTGACCAATGTTCTCAAAGTATACCATTGCAAACAAGCACCATGTTACAGGCTCCAAAGGACCACAACCCATTACCCTTGTAAGCCTTGCCCTAGTTTCTGTTCGCACTCTCACCTTACAAAAATTTCTTTATGAACTATAGTGTCATATCTTCCAGTGTTCTAAAAATACACAGCCCCATCCACTGTGTTCCCTTCGTTTAAATACCCTGGTTATCTTGGCTTGGATGGAGGTACTGATGTAATCAACTGGAACCCTTTTTCCTCTCTCTCGGTTGCTGGATGAAACCAGGGAATATAGACAGAAACCTATGGAGTTGTCTCTTGTGTGAGAGTTTGCATGTTGTAGTAGTTGAGGGTTTCACCTGGATTCAGGAAGACTTGAATTCAAAATATACTAGCTCCATAACCGTGGCTAAGCTCTCAGTGCCCCTTATACACTGGCCAAGATGGTGAGAAATTCCACCCTAGTTTCTGATGAAATCAGATTTGGGGGAAAGGAGTTCCCTTGTTTCTACTCTCAGTTATTATTAAGATTCTTTCACTATGATGATACTAGTGAGAGAGAGAGAAAGAGAGACAGAGAGAGAGAGAGAGAGAGAGAGAGAGAGAGAGAGAGAGAAAGAAAGAGATCATTATTATATTAATGGACGAAGGAAGATGAAGGACAATCCATCTGGTGTACCATAGGTAATTCAGGGTATTCTGAAAATGATACATACATGGGTCACACTATTTATGTTGTGCATGGTGAATCAAGGTATCTTCAGTTCATATAACTGGGGACATGACTGTAATCTAAATGCATCATTATGGGCAAAATTTTCCTTGGGCTGAAGATATCAGCTTAGAAGTAAAGGCAGGCTGAACAAATAAATTTGCATGAAAAGCACTCAAAGCTAAGATGAGTGTATCATTGAAACAAATAGTTTCTGCTCAGATGTTATTGTTGCATTATTAAAGTTTTCCATCACTGTTTTTTCCAATGTCCTCATTAGCATATTCAGTAAAAAAAAAAAAACTCTCATTATGAACCAAAATATGCACAATCCTTAAATACATGTACATGATAATGAGATGTCATTGTTGCCAACACATCTTTGCCTCTCAAGCTTCTTTCCTGGGGGTACATTTCCTGTTTTGCTATTGACATCTACCCTTGTGCTCTGGAATTTCATTTTCCACTGTCCTGAGGGCCAGGCGTCTCTCACAGTTCAAGATATACACACATATTCTAAGAGCTATACCCTGTCTTCCTCAGTTCATGACTGGGCCCTTGCCGAGAAGTCTGGCATAAAGCAGATAGGATCACTCACCATTCCCTGATTGTTCTCTTTTTGTGTGTTTGTCTCTTCATGCGCACCTATTTCTTTATGCCTTTTTGTATGTATGTATGTATGTATGTGTATGTGTCAGTCTTTGTGTCTCTGTGTTTATGGATAATTCTCCATCATATATGCATATGTACTCACACACATATATATATACATACATATACACATATATGTATGTATATATGTGTATATGTATACACAAACACATTCTCCAGGGTAGACTAACATAGGATGAGGATCTCATTTCCAGTAAGTATGGAGAGCAGGGAGAATTTTACAGTGACCAGAGCAGAGTATGTGATGGTTATATTTATGTCCTGGCTGGGTGATTGGTATCTATGCCCCAAGTGTGAGCAGGTCTCCCTCCATAAGCGAGGGCTTGGAGGGACATTTAACTAGGTTAGAGGTATCACCTAAATGCGTCAAACTTGCTGCTTGATGCCCCTGTCAGGGGTAAAATTCCGCAGTGCACCAAACCAAATGAAAATATAATTGGGAAATGGTTAACAAAATAAATGAAAATGGGATGCAGCATAGATAATATTAATTTGTGGTTTTCTAAATCAGTGTAGGACTCTGCAGGAGTCTATTTGAATCTTCCATCAGTGCTCTAGGCTATCATTAGACTGTGAGCTCCTTTAAGTCCACAAACTATTAAGCACTTAAATGCCTGGCTTGCGTGCCCTGCAGCTACAAGTACAGACAGAAAGAGAGTCCTTGTCTTAGAGGAGTTTACATACTAATTGGGGGGTGGAAAACTGAAAAGTAAGAGGGATACTTTGCAGAGGGGTGAATCAACAATGCAGCTTGGAGAGGTTGCTGTGATCTCCCTTTGTTCTTGAAGAGAGCTATGACATCAGGGAGGTGATGCCATGACATCCAAGTGCATTGGATTTAAGTGAGGCAGAGTTGTGCAAAGTTGCCAGCCTCACTTTCTCCTCCAGAGCCATCTGGGTTCAGTGGCTAGATATAGATCAGGACAACTGGAGATGCCCCAGGATGCAGTGGGGAACCTTTTCAAGCTAAGGTCTTTAACGGATCTCACTTTGATTGAGGTAACGCCCATTCAGTGATTAAGACTTAATTAGGAAAACACGGCTGACCTTGGCATCCACCTTAAAATGGAGATTCTGGGAGGAACCAATCAGAGGATGAGGCAACAGGGGAAAACTTCCTACTTGAAAAGTAGACCAGGGATGGAGTAAGCTTTCAGAGTGAAGGGTTTCTCTGGTATGGCGAGTCAGCAGGGCAGCCTGGAAAGAAATGAAGACCTACTCCTTGAGAGCTTTCCTTTAGGTGCCCAGTGCTAAGCATTGGCACATAGAAGACATTGAAATGTTTGTGGATTTGACTTACCAGAGTAAAGTCTTTCTGAAAACAAATCCTTAAAAAAAACTTTTCTTAAAAACAAACCCTCCAAAAAGAAGGACGTGGAATGAAATCAAAGAAGAAAAAGGGTCTGTTTTCAGAGGGAGCGATGTTCATATGACTACTGGACACGAGTCAATTAAAAAAACAAAACAAAACAACCCAAAACATTCATTAAGTATTTACTACGTACAAAGGATCCACATAGAAGAACAAGATAGTCTGTGCTTTTAAGAAGCTCACATTTTAATGGGGGAGATTCAGCTACAGGTCAGATGAAAAAGTCCTATCGTTCTTAAGGTGCAGCAGCAAAGCAGATGGGAATAGATCCTCTTTAATGTCATTTTCATGACAGAAATTTCAACAATTTCTGGTATTGAACCATATGACAGTGAGATGGACTCTGGTGACAAGGACTTTCTTTCCTTAGTCTAATTTTTTAGCTGTGGTTACAGCATTTACAGGTCTAATTGCCAGGCTACAGCTCTTGGGTTGCTTCTCAAGATGATGGCGACTGGACCTGGGCTGGAAGCAGGACTGACTGGTGGTCTGGAGGACACTGTTACTTCTAAGGTTCATGGGCCATCTCCACCTGGATCTGAGAAGAGTAGGTGATGGGGATGGTTTGACTTGTCATTCAGAAAACAGTTCAAAATTACTAATAAGTTATTGTTGCTTAATCATGTCCAACTCTGTGACTCCCCCACTTGGGGTTTTCTTGGCAAAGATACTGGAGTGGTTTGCCATTTCCTTCTTCAGCTCATTTTACAGATGAGGAGACTGAGGCAAACAGGGTTAAGTGACTTGTCCAGGGTCACACGGCTCAGGAAGATCTCTTCCTGACTCCATGCCCAGAACACTCTACCCACTGTGAGATGTATCTGCCCCACTAATAAGCAGAGAAATGCAAATGAAAATATTCTGAGGCATTATTTCACACCCATCTATGTGGAAAGCATTTTGCAAAGCTGAAAACATTACAAACACACACATATACATGTAATGTTAGCTATTATATCAAATTAGCAAAGATGCAGAAACTCATTTGCTGGAGAGGCTGTGGGAAAATGGGCATGCTTGGTCCACTGTTTGGGTCCTTTGACCCAGAAATTCCACTACTACATAGAACAAGGATGTAATTGACGATAAGAAAAGATCTAGCCAAGGCATCTTAAACTGAGAAAGTTTAAGACCTCCACTTGAGGTCCCTTTAGGAGTCGCCATCCACAGTTTAACAAGCATTAGTTGGTCTGCATTGGGAAGAGACTGAATTCACATAGATAACAATTTCTTGACATGTTTCAATGATCATTTTGTTCTCCAAATGGTAGAGAAATGAACTTGAAGAAAGCTTGTTTTGGACCTGCTTCTCCATAGTAAGTAGAAATGGGTTGCTGGTGTGGAAATGATAGGAACTGTGGGGGAAAGTGATCACTCCTTCTTAGAATATATGATGACAACAAGAGTAAAGTGTAGTCTCACATCCAGCCTAGATTGTTAGTGAATAAATTTTAAGGGCTTCATAGCAAAATCAAAAGTACAATTCTACTGAATGTTAAAATTCTACAGGGGAAATCAGCCCAAAATGGATGGGAAGTTCTCAAGAATGAAATGCTGAAGACATACAAAAAACCGAAAACAATTCTAATCAGGAGGAAAAGGGGGAATTGTTTAGATGGCTGTGGCTGCACAGGGAACCATCAACCAACTTTGAAAACAACACAACAGATGGAAATGAAGGCATGTAATGGAGGATGAATTTTAAAAAATCATGGTGTGACCGTGGGAGAGCAGGACAGGGAGTGCAAAAGCTCTGAATGAGCAGAGGCTGTCGAAGAAAGGGAAGGACAGTGAAGAGGGGGTTGGACAGGGTTTGGTTTTGCTGTGGTAGCTTTTCTGGGGAAGCAAAGAATATATAGGCTGGAAGCCGGGAACTGGTGGGATGCTGCTGCTGTTGAATAAGGGAAAAGAGAGGAAATTACTGCTTGGTGATGATTTTGCTTCTGATTTCTCTGATAATTAGAATGTTCTTTGGATTAGGAGAGACAGAAGAGGAGTGATTAATAGGGAGGTGATACCCAAGATAAGTAGAGAGATCATAAGAAAACCCTTACCAACTCCTGATGAATTCAAGTCATTGCTGTTAGAAGAACTACATTCCTAGGCACCCTTTCCCTGGCACCCTTGCTAACAACTAGGGGATATGGTTGATGAGCCACTGTCAGGGATTTCTGGAAAGTCATGTATGAGCATATATATATTTAAACACATGCAAACACATGTATACATACATAGGTATGTGTATGCATAGTTATGTGTACAAGTATACATGTATGCATGTTTATAACACATATATGGTGTGTGTGTGTGTGTGTGTTCACAAGGGTTGGGACCAAGAAACCTATGGTAGGCAGACTTTCTTCAGACTGACAACCTTTGTGACAGCTCTTCCCAGGGACTTAAGATGCTTCTGGGTCCCTGGGTTCATATGTATGTATATATGTACATGTATATGTATTTATACATTATATATGGATATATACACACATATCCCTCACATATAAACACATACATACATGTGTCCTTGTTTTTTAACTTTGCTTGGGCATGACCTTGTTCATATGTATATTCATTTTTATCTATTCATTTAGGCAAACAGAAATAGTAGCTTTTATTGGCTATTGGGTGACTCTATGAGAGAGTGGATGAGCCTTGTGTCCTGAGACCAACTCATGTCTGTTCATTTTCACTGTGACCCATTGCATCAGCTACCACCCACAGGCATAGGGAAAAGTTGCTACATCATCCATTCTTCTACTTGGGACCTACATTTTTCCTTTTCTGCTTTTTTCCCCCTACCTCAATTATTCAGCATTTAATTTTTTTCTTTCTCTCATCTTCCCCATCCTCCACTGGAGAAAAAAGAAAAAAACAAAGCCCTTGTAACAAATATGCCCAGTCAAGCAAAACAAATTCCTTTATAGGCCATGAGCAAAAATATGTCTCATTCTGCATATCAGTCCATCACTGTGGTCCTCTTTATCTCTGAAATGAAAGGATTGGTGTTGGGCATTTCTATCTTTTTGGATTTAAGCCCCTACATGGAGCTATGGCTCTGTCTCCTGCCCTGGGTGGCAATCATTATTCTTCTTACCTTCTATTGTATCTATTTAATTTCTCCCCTCACCCTAGATTTAATTATATGATGCTGTGTGACTATTACTTTCCTTTCTGAGTGACCAACATCGTTGGGATGAGGGACCCTTTGGTAAGGAGAACTCTCACTATAGCCCTGGGATGCTCCTGGAGCCCTCAGATCTCTCTTTCCCCTTCTAAGTTTGGGCAGCCCATTGTTGGGGTTCCTCAGTCTCTTCTCTGGGTATCCTCACCTACTTCTGCTTATAGATGCTGCTGCATTATATCTCAAGGCCCCAGGGCTCTCATAAGACCAGTAAATACTTTGGCTGATTGGATCAAAGGGCTTTAGAGGTCATCTAGCTGGACTCCTTCATTCTGCAGGTGAGGAAAGTGAGACCAGAAGGGTGAGATGGCTCATTCAATTTCACACAGGTGAGTGACAGAGCTGAGTTTTGAAACCTGGTGGTACAAGGTAAAAAACGCTGACTCTGGAGTCAGAAGACATGGGTTCATATCCTATCTCTGATGTGTGCCTGTATGACCTTGGATAGGTCACTTGATAAGTCCCTGAGCCTCAGTTGCCTCATCTGGACAACAACGGGGCTAGGCTAGATGATGGTTCCTGAGGTCCCTTATGGCCTTAGATCTATGAAACTCTGATCATAAAACCATGGTTCTTTTTCAATTCTATGACATCATGGTGTCTTTCCTCTCTGCTTCTTCTCTACATAAGTCTTAGCTCCCATCCCAGGGCTAGGAGATCTGCTATCTATTGAATAAAAGGAATGAGATTTGAGCCAATTACTTTCCCTAAGCTAATTCCCGAGGCCCCGAGATATTCCATCCAGGTTAAGGATGAACCACAGCTTTAGTAAATGCTGTCTTTTTTGTCTCCCTTGATGATTAATGGATCTAGAGAAAACCTAAAGTGAAATCTCTGACTGAGCTGAGAAGTGTGGTATGTGAGTGTTCAAAGTGATCTTACTGGACCTCTTCTCCAAATATCCCAGAAAGGTTTAAATAAATCTGAGAATTCATACTGACGTCGCTTGGAAAGTCCATGGGGGAAAAATCATGGGCCCCATTTTATGGATGAGTAGACTGTGATTCAAGGAAACATAAGGTAAAAGACAATTGATTTATAATAATAATAGTTAACATTTATGTAATACTCACTATATGCCAGGCATCATGTTAAGTATTTTACAATTATCTCATTTGCTGTTCACAACAATGCTTGACAGTAAATGATATTATTGCATTTTACAAATGAGGAAATTGAGGCAAACAGAAGTTAGGTGACTTGGCTAGGATCACACAGCTACTAAGGGTCTGAGGCTAGATTTGAATTCTGCTCTTCCCGACTCTATCTACTGCACCACCTAGTTCCCAACTGAGTTCATGTCTATAACCTTGGACAAGTAATTTAATCTATTTGGGTCTCAGTCTTTTTTTCTTTAAAATGAGGAGCCAATCACCGAACATTTATTAAGCTCCTGCTAAGTGCCAAGCACTGTGCTTAATGCTAGGGTTGGATTAGATTATCTCTTGGTTCCTTCCAAGCCTAGATATCTGGAGTTCAGATTCTTGTGAGAGGCAGGGCCATAGAATCTTCCCCTAGAGCATTCTTCCCTTTTGTGTTCCTAGCTATACCTAGAATATGCCTCCTCTTAGAATCACCGAAAGATTATCATTTTAAGTTATTTGAACAGCAATGGCAGAGCCCTAGGCTTGATGGCATCATATTTTCTCCATAGTTCTAGGGGTTCATAGGATCATAGATTTAGAGATGCAAAAGGTCTCTGAGATCATTTAGTCCACCTCCACCCCCATCCTCTGTACTGGTGAGGAAAATGAGGCAATAGTGGTGATAACTTGGCCAAAGTCATCCAGGTCATAATTTATGTCCATTTATTCCCAAGCCACTGAACTTTCCACAGCACAATAGACTCAAGGGTGAAGATTAGATTCCATCTGAGTGTTGCTTTATAGTTCACAAAGCACTTTCTTCCCAACTACCTTTGATATTGGTAGTCTGAATACTATCTGCATTTGACAGATGAGGAAGATGAGGTTAAGAGGGGACAAGGTCAGACAGCACACTGAGCTGCCTCTCTGATGCAAGTCTGTCCAAGAGGGGATCTGTGGACTGGTTTGTTCAGTGCCTTCTGTTGTGAACATATCCTCTACCGCCCCCCAAGGAGCCATGCAGTGGGGGCATCTTCCCAGCTCCTTATCAGGGCAGACACAATAGAAGGGAGACATCTCTGGATTAGACATGAGAAGACCTGGGGAATTGAAACCCAACCCCTTACTTTTACTTCTTGTCCATATCCCTGGTATTCAGTTTGTGTCCATGGGACTAGGTTAAATGACCCTTCTAGTTCTACAATCTCATATTTCCTGATGGTCACTAATAACCAGAGCAGGGTAAATGCTTCCTCTGCCATCCACAGACATCATTTCATTCACTGGACTCCAGCCCTCCTATCTCCACCCCACCTCCAAACTCCCAGGGTTACCCACAAGCCATTGCTGCTCCAAGGAGTTCCTTGCTATGCTGGGCCCAGTTAGAGTCTCCATCTGTTCATCCTTTATAATCATAGCACCATAGATTTTAGAGCTGGAAAGGACTTTCCATCAAGAACAACCTTCTTTATTTATAAATAAGGAAACTGAGAGCAAGAGAATTTGAGGGCTTTGCCCAAGGTCACACAAGAAGTGGCAGAATCTAGATTAGAATCCTGAGTCCTCTAATACTGAGTCCAACATTCTTTCCCCTGAACCATGTGGTTTCTCTCTTAAGTATAGCACTCTTCTCTCCTTGAAGATCTGAAAATCTTTTCTTTCTTTTTTTATAGAAAGGCTGTATTTTTTTTAAATTACTGATATCTTTTGGTTTTAACATCTCAAAAATTTCTCCCAGTATCCATTGTCCTTCCTCTCCCATACAACTATTCTACAAAACAAAGAATTTTTTTTAAGAAAAAGGGGAAGAAGAGAAAAAAATTAGAAAAACTGATCAACACATTAAAAAAAAAACCAGTCTTAATGCCCTTATCCCTCACACTGGGGATAAGATCTAGTCCAAAGGACCCTTCTGAGGGCCCGAGTTTCTCCTTCTTCCTGCTAGTTGGATCCTACAAACTCAGCTTTTCCACTAACTGCTGCTAAATTTGGAACCTAAATTTCACCCTCCTTTGCCGTCCCTCCCCCCACAACATGCAATCCTCATACCAGGATTTGTTAAAAGCTTGATTCTATATACAGGGAAGGATGAAAGAAAGTCAGAAACCCTTGGTCTTCCAGGGGGAAGTTTAGAGATATGGGAAAGGGTAGGGGGAATTATTGATGGGGACAAAGACACAAAAGGGGTGGACAACCTTTCAGGAAGGTTGCTGTTCCACAATTAAAGCATAATTACATTGTGCCTATGTTTAAACCTCAGAGAAGAGACCCAGTCAGAAGGAGCACAAGGGACTTGGAGGGAGAAGGAGGGGTAGCAGAGTGTTTGAAAAGGGCCCTGGAAGGAGAAGGGGTCCACAGCAAAAAGCTCTTTCATAGCTTTGCTAAGGCCAACTCATCAGTCAGTCAACCAGCCAAGCAAAGGATCATAAGGTCATAGATTTAGAGATGGAAGGGACCTCAAGGGCCAGTTATTTCAACTCTTTCACTTTGTAAATGAAAAACTCAGGTGCAGAGAGGATAAATAACTCATCCAGGGTCATGTGGGTAGAGTGAATAGAGCCCCAGGTCTGGAGTCAGGAAGACTCGAGTTCAAATCTATCTTCAAACACCTGGTTGCAAGTTACTTAACTTTTGTTTCCCTCAGTTTCCTCATCTGTAAAGTGGGGATAATAATAGCACCTGCTTCCCAGGTCTGTTTTAAGGATCAAATGAGATAGATAGCAATTGTAAAGTGCATAGCACAAAGACTGGCACATAGTAGGTGCTATATGTTAGCCATGCTGATGATAGCGTTTGAAGTGAGATATTGAACCTAGACCCTCCTATTCTAAGTCCAATGCTCTAGCTCCTATTTCATACTGCCTCTCTCAAATCATAAGAGAATTCTTTAGGGATCCATCCAGGGTGCTGGGGGGTGGTGACTCTTCTCTCAGTATTTCCTGTCCCACCCTCAACCCCCGCCCCCATCCTGGATTTCATGTCCTCATCCTGCCAATTCCTTGGCATGAATATGTCGCCAACTGGGGTTAGCCCTCTCCATCCTAGAACACTAGAAAAATCAGCTGCCTGGTCAGTAATCTCCACACTCCTTGTTCTTCTCTTCCCCCTCCAGCTGTGAGCACCCCATTCTCTTGCTGCCTTTCTTCAAAGCTTGTTCTACTTCTCTTTGTTCTGTGCACAATGCTCTTGGAAGGGAGAATTGGATGGGGCCAGCTTCAATTGTCTTTCCAAATATGAGACTGATAAGGACTTGGGAGGATGGAGGAAAATGGCAAACTCATTTAGGGGCAGATCTCATACTGAGAAGATTGGACAAAGGCTGGAGGGTACAGAGAGAATGGGGAGCAATTAGAGAAGAAGGCAGGGAGTTTTGTTCAGTGGTAGCAGCCTTGGGAGGGGGGAGGAGGCTGAGATTCAATTCACAGATCAGGGAGAGAATAGGATGTTGGAGCTGCAGGGGATTTTAGAGCTCATTTCATCAACTCTCTTCTTTAATAGAGGGAAATATTGAGTTTCAGAGAGGGAAAGTGACTTACTTAAAATCACATAATGAGGCAGTGGTAGCTATGGGTTTCATCTCAGGTCTTCTGAGTCTTTATATTGTTGAGGAAATTAAGGCCAGAGAAAGAGGAGAAGTGAGTTGCTCAAGACCACTCAGTTGCAGAGTTGGTCTGAATTTAGGTTTTCTGATACCAAATCCAGCACTCCTTCCCATATTACCCTATTTCTCGCTCTTGTCCTTACCTATCTGCAGTATTATTCCCACTCCAAGGAAGTTTTGAAGATATTCAGCCCTAAACTTTCTCTTGAACTTGACCTGCCTTTCCAATGGCTTGTTGGACAGCTCCAGTTAACCACCCCATAGACATCTTGAACTCAGCATACCTAAAGCAAAACTCAATATTTTTGGTCCCCTCCAACCTATTCTTTTCCAAAACTTCTCCATCTCTATTGTTGGCACCATCATCCTTCTATTTAGTTATACTGGTTGAAAATCGTGGTGTCATACCTGTAAAATGAGAAGGTCTGACCAAATGACTTCTAAAGTCCCCTCAAACTCTAGATCCAGGATCCTATTAAATCAGTCATCTTTCTGGTCATGTGAGTTTGGAATCTTGGTAGTATTATCCCTTGATTCTCCATTCTCTTTCATCCAACACATCTATTTGATCGCCAAATCTTGGCATAATAAATCTTGAATTTGGCTTCTTCTTTCTATTCCCCCTCCCCCCACCTCAACAATTTGAGTCATCATTGCCTCTCATCTGTATGGTTGCAATAGACTCTTATTTGCTTTGCTCTCTGCTCCAGTTCATCCCACACACAATCACCAAAGTGATTTTCCTAAAGCTTAGGTCTGACCATGTCATCCATTCACTTTCTGAAAAAGTCTATTATTTCTAAGATATAATTGAAACTCTTTTTGGTCTGGCACATAAAGCTCTTCACAATATGGCCCACTCCTCCTTTCCCAGTCTTCTTGTATGTTGTTGTTTGGTCATTTCAGTTATGTCTAACTCTTTGTGACATCCCTCCCTTTTTTTTTTTTTTTTGTTTTTCATGGCAAAGATACTGGAGTAGTTTACCATTTCCTTTACAACGTGGCCCCTTCCACCTTTTCCAGTCTTCTTATACGTTGTTGCTGCTGTTCAGTCATGTCCTACTCTTCATGATCTCCTTTTTGGATTTTCTCAGGAAAAATACTGGAGTGGTTTGTTATTTCCTCTTCCAGATGAAGAAACTGACTCTTAAGTGACTTGTCCAGGATCACGTAGCTAGTAAGTGTCTGAGGCTGGATTTGAACTCAGGGTCTTCCTGATTCCAGGTCCAGTGCTCTATCCACTGTGCCACCTAGCTGCCCTTAGACCCTACATCCCACTGGTACTACCCAACTTGCTAGTTCTTCTGGAACTCTGCTGTAGCTTCTCGCCATGCCTGGAATGCTATTCCTCCACATCTCTGCCTTTTGGAATCTCTGGCTTTCTTCAAGATTCAGTTCATATCCCACCTTCTACGTGAAGCTTTTCCTGGTCTGCTGTAGCTACTGCCCTCCCTTTCAAAGCTATCTTGGATTGATTTTGTCTCTTTTCTGAATATGTCTAAATATGTATATGTTGTCGCCTCCATTAGAATGTAATGTTGTTACATAAGGGGCTGTTTCATTTGTGCCTTTGTATTCCACTGCCTAGCATAATGCCTGGCATAAGGTATATATTTAATAAGCATTTGTTGATTCATTAAGGTTTGTACAACATTTCCTTTCAGCAATCTTGTAATAGACCCAATATTTTTTAAACCTCAGTTTATAAATGAGTGGGAATGAGGTTAGAGGACTTAGGTTTAGATCTTGTATTTTCCAGCTACTATCTCTGACAATGTGCAAGTCCCTTAACCTATCTTGGCTTCAGTATCCTAATCTGTAAAATGGAGCAGTTAGATGACATGACCTTCCAAGTTCTTTCTGGCTCTAAAAATTTATTGTTCTAAGATGAAGAAACAGAGCCTTGAAGGAACAGTACACATCAGAGCTGAGATTTCAAACCTAGCTCTCTTCTGATTTCAAGTCCAGTGCGCTTTTCATTGCACCACATTGTCTCAGCAAATGACAAGAACTGTCCCAAAGGGAAATGGGCTGCCTCAGGAACTTGACCCCAACATCAAACAAGAGATAGATGACCTCTTCTTGTTGGGAAAGTATTTGGTCAGGGATTGGAACTAACGTTCTCTGATGGGTAGGGTCTCTCTCCTACCCAAACCCTATCTCTCTCAGCACCAAGAACACTGTTCTACTTGTAGAAAGGTTTAATGAACATCTGCTGTCCTTTCTAACTCTGAGATTCTCTGGCTTCTCTTTTTAAAAAAATCCAATTTGTGGTGAAGTCATTGCTACTGCATTAACCCCTTCCTCCCTTCCCCTATTCCTCATCCCACTCCTCCCATATCCTTTAATCCTCTTTCTTTCCTCCTCCCTTCCCCGTATTCTTCTTTCCATCCCTCCCACATCCTTTATTCCCTCCCTTCTTGTTCTCCCTCCTTCCCGCTCCACATCCTTTATTTTCTCCTCCTTTTTTCCCTCTCTCCTCTTATTCCTCATCCTTCTCCTCCCACATTCTTTATTCTCTCCCTCTTCTGCTTTCCTCCCTCCCCTTATTTCTCCTCCTTACCATCCCACATTCTTTTTTCCTTTTCCCTTTCTTTCCTTCCTCTACTTATTCCCCATCCCACCCCTTCTACATCTTTTATCTCTCCCTCCCACTCCTTTCCATTGTTTCTCTACCTCTTTCCCTCCCTTCTCTTCTCATTGCCCCCAGAGCACTTGTGGAGCAGGATTCCAGGCAGGAAGTTGAGGTTATAATGCTTGTGGGGGAGGTCACTAAAGGAAACATGAGGGGGAGTTGAGGACAGAAAAGGACATGCTTGGAGTGGGAGCTGACAAGCTGGAGAAGGGTGCTCAGGATCCTGAAAAGTCTGAAAGCTGTATTGTACTCAGAGTATAATACAGTTCAGAGTTCAGTTCAGCCGAAGGAACTGAGACAGTTAGCCTGGAGAAGAGGAGCCTTGTGGGATGGGACCTGGGCACGATATCTTTTTTCAGATATCTGCATGGCAGTCACATGGAAGAGTAGACTTTCTTTATGGGGGGACTGAGTCTGTGATTTCATTAGTACAGAGCATCCCCAATGAGGGAAAACTCCCTCTATCACGGCAGTGATACAGCTCGGGTGCAGTACTTGCTTTGAAGAATTGCTTCCTTTTCTGAGGGTAGAAGGGACTTGCCAATAGTCAGTATGTGTCAAAGATAGAATTTGAATTCAGGACTTCCTGTCTCTAAAGAAAGCTTTTTTTCCACTGCCACAAGCTTCCTCTATGTGTGTTGCAGAAAGTACATACTTAAGAAATACTTGTAGATATGGAATGAACAGGAGGAGGAACTGTTTATTAATTACACCTTTTCAACAATGGAATGAACTTTGTCATGAGGTAATGAGTTTCCCATCATTCCAAGTGCTCAAGTAGAAGCTAGATGAGCTCAGGTCAGGAATCCTATATAAGATATTCCCACATCAGTCAGAGTGTTAAAATACATGGGCTCTATAAGCTTAGGATAAAGGGGGAGCATGGAACCAAACTGGATCATAGATTTAGAGAGCTGGAAGGGAGCTTAGAGGACTCTAAGAGAAGTTAAATGACTTACCCCTGGTTACACATCTAGCAAATGTCAAAGGCATGACTTAAACCCAGGTTTTCCTGACTCCAAGGCCATCACTCCACTCACTCATCCACACAGCTTCTTTTCTCCTTCATAATTTTGTAAATGAGGGTCAACCTTAGGGTTGACAATCATCCACCATTCCCAAATCTTGAGGTAACTCCATTCTTGTTGCCCTTTGAATTCTAATCATGCTGTGCATGGCTGGGGAGAAGTGTCTTGTTTCAATGAGAAAGAGAGAATGAGGCAAGAACATCAGGGCCAGAGAAACAAAGATATCATATAATGTACCTTTATTTGTCTCTCTAGACTCTTGGAAACGTACATACCAATCGTGCTTTAATTATGACACCATTTATAGACAATTAAAATGCATTTTCATTTATAAATATTTTACATTTGGTCCATAGAACAGGTTTTTTTCCCCTTCTAAATAATACTGTACTCTTTTAACAGGCTCTGTATATATTTTTGAATATGTATATATTACATATATATTTTTATATAGAGATAAATTTGCTTGGTGTTTCTGAGAATAAATTCCTTATTGCAAAAAGCATATATGATAATACAATATCTGTTTTTTTCTCTCAGGGCGGATACTACAAAAAGTTACAGTTATTCACAATTCACACAGGAGGACTACAACACTAATTTTGTGCTACATATGAGACGTCTGGGCAGAAACCAACTAGGGGACTTCTTGCCAAACATCTTCCTTACAAATGTTTACAGTCACACATGAAATACTAGACAATGAGCTTAGAACAACATGAGATCTGCTTAACATTCAACACGAGAGAAAAGGTGGAAGAGCTTTCATTTTTTTTTATTCTAATGGAAGTCCAGAGACAGAATGGGAATGATGGCTTGATAGCATGAGATTATGCAGTGGTGGATTTCTTTTTCTTCACCTTAAATCCCAAAGATTTACAAGATGTCTTTGTTTCATAATAATTTCAGCTATCAACATTTAAAATGCCTTATGGTTGAGGCTATATTACAGTTTGGAAATGGTTTCAAAACTATTGAGCAATGTTTTGCAAAGTGAGACTGGGTATGATGCAAGCAGAAATAGATATGTATGTGTTGTGTGTATTTATATATACTATATATGTATATATGTGTTTCCTACAATAATGTGCTTAACATTTTGAGAATAATACTTTATTGCAAGAATGGGTATATGTTGGTCACCTTCAGACAAAAACGACAAAAAAGATAAACTGAGTCACGGTTAGTTACCATATTTGTCACAGGTTGCTCTATGCAGTTCGAGGGCTCGATAAGGATTTATTTATGATGCACAGAAAGTTGGTCGCGAAAACATGCTGCATCACACAGTTCTCTCTCTTACTCAGACACTGGAATCCTCCAATTTTCAGACGTCTTACTTGGGGCCGCCAAAGGAGAAATGCTCTGAATTCAATGTTAGTATTTTACCGAGAAACTGTCCTCACACCATGGCCACCGTCTTGCCACTGCTACTGACACTGTCACCGAAACAACTGCCAACAAGACGTATCTTCTTGAAAGAAAACATGACCACAACAGGTAACAACAGCAACAACCCAAATCCCCCAAACCAAAAGGTTGTGTGCATGTGTGTGTTGGAATCCTCCAAGTGCCACTGGGGTCACCGGCATGACATGGGGGACTTCATTAGAGCCTTGGAGACCAGACTGGTATTGGCAGGGTGGGGATGGAGGAAAGCCCTTTACCCCTTTATAGAACTCAAGAATGATAGTGAGATGCTGAGGCTTCAGATGGGGTGGTAGGGGAAAGGGAGAAATGAATGAACAAACAGGTCAGAGTTGAGCCTTTTAAGTTGGCTAAATCTGCAGCTGTTTTGGACTTTGAGTTGGGCATCTTAGGACCAACATGGAATGGCACCATCTCTGCTGACTTTCAGCAATGGGACATTTTTGTCCCTGGAATGATTGGAAAAAAAAAATTCTTTTGTGTTTCCTGCACCCACATGGGCAAGTAAGAGAGAAGCAGGCTAATCATTAGAAAAGCCTGATTGGCAGTTTCCTTTTGGGATGGAAAGTTTTGCTGCAGACAGCTCTAGGGAAGGATTAAGCCTGTGCTCTAAGAAACCGACCTTTCTGATCTGATTTGGGGTGGGTGGTTAACGTCACTCTGCTTAAGCTGCCTCAAAAGAGAAGAATGCAAGAAATAACCAAATAGCAGAGCTGGTTACGGACACCTTAAGGGCAAGCTTTCCCTGGAAATCTTCAGCATACAAAATACTGTATTCACACGTACAAAACAGCTTTCAAATGGAATTGAACTCCTGCAAAGTCAGAGATAACAGTCGTGGGTAAGAAATAGGTCACGAAAAGGATGAAAAAATCCACAGCACAGAACCTCAAAGCATTGGTTGTGCCACAAGGTGGATAAAAATGCCCTATTTGTTAATTACAAATTCCACAATAATTCAATTCTTATTGAGAAAGGATTAAAAACATTAACAGTCTGTGGATTGCTGGAAAGCCGCCAGTCGTTTCTACCCACTGGAGCCCACCAAATGATCTGACAGTCCCCACGTCACTTCTCTTTGAGTGGTGATGGTCTCTTTTTTTTGCCACTAGAGGTAGGTTGATCGATAGTATCTTCAGACATCAATTTGTGGTAATGTTCAACCAGGTTGGATTGAATGATAGTTTTCTCCAGCGTCCTCTTGGTCTTGGTGCCATGGGCAACCTGCTAGATATAGGCTTCTTTGTTTGCCGAATTGCTTGACTGGGGCTGCTCTGGCCCATTTTCTGGACGAACTATATCTTCACTGGGCTGGATCATGACCTGGAGGCGCTGTGGGGAGGGGGGAAGGGAAAGGAAGGGTATGAAGATGCCTGGGGGAGTTCTGCAGAGGCCACTGAGAGGACATAGGACCAAGCTGGGGTATTGTAAATGTTGTCTGAAGAGACCTGGGGATTCTCCAAGGGCAGTAAGTATTCTTTATACTAGAGCTATTTAAAACACTGTCTCTGGGTCATGAGACTCCAGAGTTTAGCCAGAAACAGATTAAGAAGTGATTGGGAAACATTTAACAAAATAAATAAAAAAATTAGAAAATTAAAAAAAAAAACCTAGATAACAGCCACATTTAAAAAACTAAGTCAATATGTGACTCGTAGGGATGGGACATCCCAAAGAAGTTATGGTCTGAAAGGCAAGACCACTGCATTTGGGAGTCAATTTTAAGACCTAGGTTTGAGTAATAGGAGTTATGTGATGCCAGGTAAGTAGTTCAGTTTCTCTGCACCTCAGTTTTCTCATCTATGAAATGGGAATAAAATGTGGGCACTACTTTGCACAAATGGTGGACTGAGTTCTAGACTTGAGTAAGCAGGATTCAGTTTCTACTTTTGAGGCTTAGATCCTGTATGACTTTAGGCAAGCAGCTTAAACCTCTCTGAGCCTTGATCTCCTATCAGTCAAATGGGTTTAAAAAGTCCTGTAGTTCCTTCCCTTACAGCATTCTCATGAAGCTCCAATGAGAAAATGGAAACCTGCTTATTTACATTTATAAAAACAATAATAGTAACAATGGCTAACATTTATACAGCACTTTAAGATTGGAACCCCCTTTACAAATTTTAGCTCATTTTAACTTTGTAATAACCCTGGGAGGGAGATGCTATTATTCCCATTTTGGAGATGAAAAAAGTGAGGCAGACCTACAAGTCAAGTGACCTGCCCAGGTTCACACAACTAGTAAGTGTCTAAGCCTGTGTTTGAATGCATCTCTTTCTGACTCCAGGTCCCAGCAGTCTATTCACTGCACTAATTACTGGCATATATGGACGTTTCTATGTCTAGGCACACACATGTGTATATGCACACATGTGTGCCCATATGCACGTATACATATGCACATATGAATACAAACACAAACACATAATATATTCTATAAACATACATGACCACATGTGTCTCTATATGGATATGCATACTTGTATATATACATACATATATGTGTACATACATACATACACATCTATGTAGACACTCAAAATGGTACATATGGTTAAAAGACTTACCTGTGGTCATATAGCTAGTATATGTTAGAGACAGGACTTTAATTCAAATCTTGCTGATGCCAACATTGGCCCTGTGTACATGATTCCACATTGCCATATACATGTTAGTTGTCTCTATTATAATACCCTATTTCCCCAAGATGGTTGTGACATCTTTGTAAAGCTTAAAAGTCCTATCATAACAATTATTTATTTCATTAGTTATGTCATATTGTTTGTTTATTTATTTCATTAGTTATGTCATGTTGTTTCATGTGTGCTAGTATACTAAGGGGCAAGAGTTATGTCTCACAATTCTCTTATATTTCCCTGACACACAGTAGTTTCTCAGAAAATATTGGTTGATTCTTGGGGAAAGTCGGGGAGGAGGTTTTGGTTGAACTTTGGTCCAAGGAGAACGTGGCTTAATGAGATAGATTTGGTTGTGTTCTCAGAGACTGTGCCCTTACCTGCTTCAAGGAGCCCTTTAAAGTCAGGAACATGTAAGCCATATAGCCAGGTATAAGGACCATGGAAGACAAGGCCATGAACCAGCCCACGCCTTGTCCCCACTTGGGGAACACGTAGTTGCCCATGGTGAGTGGAGTCATCTGTACTGCACTGAAAATGAAGACACCCTGGGAAGCAAGGAGATAGGATAATACAGGCAGTTGGTCAGCTATTTTGAGGCTATGCTACACATCCCTTAAACTCTTCTAAGGAAACAACATCTTGTCAGTCCCTAAAGGGATTTTTATCATTCCCAGATCCCCCCAAACATGACACTGGGGATACCACCCATGGTGGTTCTAGGAGCATCAGGGGCTGGGGCAGCTTTCCACTATGGTCTTAGACCACTTTGTGGGGCATCCCACTATGAGATTTTGGGCAGCTCTCAGGTCCCTCTGGGTGGAGGGAATCTAGGACTTTGCAAATCATAATGATCCAAATCTAGCTGAATCTCTTTCTTGTTAAAGAAGAAATAGAGTGGAAAGATAAGTTTGTACAAGAAACCAGGAATTCCTAGATATAGTCCTAGGTTCTCCTGATGGCCTGGATACCCATCCCTTTGCTCTACCAGAAGCAAGTTCTCTTGCACCAGGCACACCTGGGTCCAGGGGTCATCCTTACCGCCACAATGATTGGAGTAAAGAAGGACCAGCAGAGTTTCCACCAGATGCAGGGCCGGGAGCCAACCATCTCCTGAATGTTGTCATAAAACCGGTTGACACCTAAGACAAGAGGAAACCAATGGGTCAAGGATGAGATTCAGGTAGGGATCCTGCCTTGTCCTCAAAGAGACTTGGGTCTGTGGATCCTACCACAAGAGGCTTGCTGGGAAAAAAGAAGGAACTGGGACCCAAAGGAGACAAACTCCCAAAGCTAATTGATGAAAGCTTCAGGTCACTTAATCTAGTGCTCTTTTTATTATATTGTATTGCCTCCCAAGCTGAATTAAAAGTGTGGTACACTGAAGTGGAGGAGGGGGTTATTTTCCCACAGAGGCTGCTTAGGACCAATTGGGCTCAGATCACTGCATTCCCCTCTTTGCCTTTTTATTGTAAGGGGTAGCAGGGCAGGGGCAGGGGCAGAGGTGGGGAGGTAGGGAGAAGAGCAAAGTGCTCACCATAGCACCAGGAGATAGAAACACATTCAAAGAACACCAGGAAGAGAAGGCTCATTCCACTGGCAGAGTAGTAATCAAAAAGCTTGAACACGTAAATCCCACCCTGTAAGAGGAGAAGAGATTCCCTTAGACCTGCAGAAAACTTAACGGGAGTAGCTAAAGACTAGAAAAGCAGGGAGAGACTTGAAGATACACACAAGACAGAAAGTGGAATCAGGGAAGATCATGTGCTAGAAAGGTGGAGGACTGATTCACTGTTTCACAGATCTAGTGCGAGGAACATGCACTGTCAAATTTAAAGCAAACTCTGAAGCTCTGTGTGTGTGTGTGTGTGTGTGTGTGTGTGTGTGTGTGTGTGTGTGTGTGCACTATGTGAATTTGGGGGAAAAAAAAGATGAACTGATTCCATAGAACCGCTGGAGTCTAGACCCTTTTACCTCCCAGCTAGAGGGGGGAAGATGGACACCATGAGTATCTGGGGTCTTAATCTCATAGAAAACAAGGTATATTTTGGTATGGTCATGGTTAGGGATGGTTTTTTAAAATTTTAATTTTATGAGTTCAGATCTTTGGTTTCCTTGGTGTAGGGAGTAACTTAGTATGGAAACTCCCTCCAGTGAAGCATATCATTAACTCCTCTTTAATTTAGTCTTAGAGAGTTTCCTGGGGGCATGGAGAAGTGACCACACAGAAGGGATATGTCAGCAGTGAGATCTGAACTTAGGTCTTCCTGACACCAAAACCAGTTCTCTATCCACCATGTTGTGCTGCATGCAGCCCATGACACATTTGAGTGTGACCCTAGGACATAGATAACGTGGATAGGTGATTTTCTAAGTCAGCATAAGACTTGCAACATAAGGGATTCTTATGTATAGTTTAACCACCCCCACTTCTTTTTGCTCTTAATACCACTGGTTTAGTAGATTGTAAAAGACCCAACTTTAGTTAATATGATGAGTATACTTGTTCTAGGAGACTGAGCTACCTGGCACCAATAGCATCATTGACTTGAAATTGAACAAAATCCTGTTCCTCCATGAAGTCTTCTCAGAGAGCCCTATCCCTCAGAGGTCACTCCCTTTTCTGAACTCACATACCATTCACCATTCATGCTTTCCATCATTCTGGCATGAGTCCAGGACTATTCTTGAATTTTTACGTGTAAAACCTTTTGTAGTCTTCACAGAGGGCAGAGACATAGAGATTTGTTTTATAACTGTTGGGCAGATCAGTTCCCTTCTTCACATCTCTCCATGGTGACCCAAATTCCCAAGACTTTCTACTCCCTGTGTGCTTAGCCAAAGACTGGTTATGTGTGGATTGTCATTGAACTCTATTAGGATTTGTGGATGAGGGACATTTTGGTATAATGGAAAGAGAGAGAGAGAGAGCTGGCCTTGATACCACAAAGACCCAGAGTGAAGTCTTGCGTCTGACTTCTACTGCCTGTGTGACTCTAGGCATCTTCTCCTAGTTCCCCCTTTGTTGCTCTGGGCAGTGATCTATGACTGAAAATGGCAAAGGAGGTGCCAATCTGCACTGGAGGAGGGTGTATCCTCATCTAGGAGTTCATACAGTGGTAAAATCCCTACTGTTAGTTTCCTCTCCTCAAATAGACTAAATAAGCTTTGTGACAGCAGGAACTGTGTTTTCTTCTGTATCTTCTCAAAGCACCTAGCTCTGAGCTAAGTAGTGTGGGCACTCAGTAAAAATATTTTGAATGAATGAATGGAGAAAGGGAAGAATATCACTTGATAAACACCAAGGGTCTTGGTCTCTGCTATGAAGCCATATACTATTCTCTTTTGAACTTTTTCCAAGTCCTCTTAGTTAGGTGGCATAGTGTATAGAGTACTGAACCTAGAGTCAGGAAGACCTGAGTTAGAATCACGTCTCAAATGCTAGCTGTGTGACTTTGGACAAATCATTTAACTGCTACCTGCCTCAGATTCCTCATCTGTAAGATGGTGATATTAATAGCATTGATAATAATAATACCTACCTGCCAGGGTTGTTGTGGGGATCATATGAGATAACAGATGGAAATGTTTTGCATTTAAAACACTACACAAATGAAAGTTATTTCTAGTAAACTTAGAACACCCTATTGAAGTTCTGGGGACAAGAAGGGATCTGGAGGAGGGAAGCAGAGATGGAAGTGGCAGAAGGGAGAAGAAAGTAACACTCACTTGAGTGATGTTGGAAAGACCGATCAGGTAAGAGACAATGCACACAATGGCGATGAAGAGCTCCCTTCGGCTGCGGAGCAATCTTGGAAACTCATCGACCAGGGCAGTAATGAACCCTTCCACAGTGCAAAACTTCCAGGAAGAAAATACAGAGGAGGTTAGTGCCCTCCTTCAAGGACCTCAGTGAACTCCCAACTCCCCCCCCCACATCCCTCCTCACTGTCCCTATTCCATTCAGACTAATTGGCACAAAGAGGAAATGGTCCTGGCTGTCCTGGGGGTCCTAGATTTAGGAGATGACCTGACACCTCCATACATTCCCCCAAAAGCATTAGCCTCCAATTCTGCTGTTTGGCCCTACCCAGAATTCTTTTGGGTTAGACTTGACACAATAATGCCAAAAATCATGAACCGAATTACAGAGCTGTCTCTAAGAATAAAGATTTTGTCTTTGGCTAAAGCTTCCTTTGTGTTCTAATTATCAAGAAACCGAGTAGGGTGATGCTGTCAGGCAGGTCCTAACATTTAAAAAAATGACAACTGTCTAACAGTAGAATTAGTTATCCTTTGAGGTAGGGCGAATTTTGTCTCAGGCAGTGCTTTTGTCTGAGAAAGTACACAATGAGTTAAGAAGCATTTATTAAATACCTCCTTTGTCAGTCAGGATAAACATTTTTTAAGCACCTACTCTATGTCAGACACTGTGCTAAGTTCTGGGGATACAAAAAGAGACAAAATTCAGTCCCTACCCTTGAGCAGTTCACAGTCTAATAGAGTAGGGATGTCCATCTGTCAGGAGTGGTTTAGAGAGAATTTCTTTATTGCGCGTGAGTCTAGATCATATGACTCTTAAGCTTCCCTTTCCAACTCAGATCCTAAGATCACGTCACAGCCTGTAGCCAGGGATTCCCAACCACTAGATACCCAAATCCTAGAAGATCTTCTGCTGGGCTATTAAGTAGCCTGATAGTGCCATTCCATCCATCCAGAGCTCTGGTACAATGCTTTGGATAAAACAACTGGTGCCTGAATCCCACCTATCACTTACTACTTGTGTGACTTGGTCAAGTCATTGACCTCTAGGCCTTGATTTCCTCATCTGTAAAATGAGAGGTTTGGATTAGATGATTCCTAGTATGCATAGCTTTAAATCCTTTTGATCTTATGAAGTCAGAGAGCAGACTGCAGAGGGAAAAGCGAAGTAGAGAGTCCTCACCTGACTGTCAATGCCCAGCATGAGCAGCATGGAGAAAAAGAGGATGGCCCACAGTGGGGAGATGGGCAGTTGGGTTACCGCTTCTGGGTATGCCAAGAATGCCAGCCCCGGACCTAAAAAAGATTCAATTCAATTCAATTTGCATTTATGAAGTTTATTAACTTCCCTTGCGTACGCCTCCTTCTTTCCTCTGTGAAGATGTCCACTGCCATGGTGAAGATGGTCTTTATCACTTCAGGCCTAGACTATGGCAGTCGTCTTCTGATTGGTCTCTCTGCCTAAGTCTCTTCTTGCTTAGGTCCATCTTCCACGCAGCAGTCAACCTGATTTTCAAAAGCCTAGGTATGTCTATATCATGCCCTATTCAATAAACTCCATTGGTTCCCTGTCATCTTCAGGATTAAATAGAAAATACTCTCGTGTTCAAACCCTTTATAACCTGGCCCCTCTCTGCTTTTCTAGCCTTCTTGTGCCTTACTCTGAAATCTAAAAGCACTGATCTCCTGGCCACGTCCAGCACAAGATACTATCTCCCAACTCCAGGCATTTTCAATGGCTGTCTCTCCCATGTCTAGAATTCTCTCCCTTTTCACCTCTACCTCCTGACTTCTCTGCTTTCTTCAAGTCCTAGCTAAAATTCTTCCTTTTATAAGAAATCCTTCCCAGGGCTTTTTAATGCTCATACTTTCTTCCCTTGGAGGATTATCTCCAGTTTATCCTATGTAGCCAGGATATATCTTGGTTTTTTTTGTTTTGTTTTGTTTTTGGTATAGCTGTTTGCATGCTTCCTCATCCATTAGATTGGGAGCTCCCTGAGGAAAGGATGGGGATTTTTTGTCTTTCTTTGTATCTTCAGTACTTAACATGGTGCCTGATACATAGTTAACACTTAAATGCTTGTTAATTTATGTGAACTCTATTGTCAATGAACTGGAAATGAGGAGATCAGAGAGTACTATTACCCTCTTTCTTTCTGTGATTTCCCTGGGAAGACTTCTCTTGGTATGAGGCAAAGCAGGCTCCCTCCAGACCCATGAAAATTTGGGGTTTCCAAAAGTACATTAGACTTGAGTTAGAGATACCATACTATTTACTGTGTAACCCTGGACAAGTAACTTCATCTTTGGTAGTCTCAGTTTCTTCATTTATAAAATGAAGGGGTTGGACTAGAGATCTTGAGCATCTCTCCTAGACATAATTCCCATGCATCTTCCGACTTGTCAAATAAGGGTGGCCAAAAAATGGCCTGAAGTGGCCACCATTTTTGTTAATGAATGACTTTCTGGTAGGTGGCATCGTGGATGTGATTGACATCAGGAAGACCTGAATCCAAATATTTCATCCAACACTAGTTTGCCATGGGCAAGTCTGTTAACCTCTACCAGTCTCAGTTTTCTTAACTGTAAAATAAGGGTAATTATAGCACAATTTCACATCATTGTTGTGAGGAATACATAAAAGAAGCTGTAGTTTCCTCAAAACTATAAAATGGGGATAATAATAGCAACTACCTCAGGGTTATTGTGAAGATCAAGTAATACATGTAAGGAATTTTACAATCCTATGCAAATGCTTCTTCTTCTCCTCCTCCTCCTCTTCCTTTCCCTTCTTCCTCCCCCTTTCCTCTTTTAAGGTTCTGTGCTTAATACAATGTGGATCATATATAAATGACATGGTTTCTGCCCTCAAAGAGCTCATAATCTAATAGTGATACTAAGATGTGCACAAATCATTATTATACAATTAATTTATAAAAGGAGCAAAAAAAATTATGAGATCAGAGACTGAACAAATCAAGGAAGGCTTCATGGAGGAGAGGGCATTTGAACAGGGACTTCAAATGTATGTGAGGATGCCAATCATTGTTTTCTACCCCAACTTCCCAACACTACTTTTGGTCCCCTCATTCACATTACCTTTGTCTTAATTTCCACCATAGCTGTAAACAAGCTAAGGCCTATTCACCTCTTACCTCTCCTTGGAGAGTCAATCCAAATGTCACCTCTTCGAGGTACTGTCTCCTGATTCCACTACCCCACATTGAGCTCCTCTTCTCTGAACTCCCAGAGCCCTAGGTATCTGTACCACAATCTTTTGTCCGGAGTAAGTTGTTTTGCAACATGGGCTATTTCTCACATATGTAGTTTTGTCTACCCAACCAGACTGTAAACTCCTTGAGAGCAGGGACTATCTTTGCATCTCCAGAGCCTAGTAAAGACACATGCTCCATAGATAATTGTTATTCA